>JAGPOW010003642.1:90830136-90930528 GCA_030014935.1 Caiman crocodilus | reverse complement strand
ACCTTCTCTTGCAGAGGCTGAAGAGGTCCAGGTGCCCCAGTCTCTCCTCATAGGACTTGGCCTGCAAGCCCTTAACCATACAAGTGGCCCTTCTCTGGATCCTCTCTAGGTTATCCACATCCTTCTTGAAGTGCGGTGCCCAAAACTGCATGCAGTACTCCAACTGCGGTCTGACCAGTGCCTGGTAAAGGGGAAGTATCACCTCCTTGGCTCTGTTTGTCATGTATCTGCTGATGCATGATAAAGTGCAGTTAGCTTTGCTGATGACTGTCACACTGACGACTCATGTTCATCTTGGAGTCCACTAGGACTCTGCTTCCATGCTACCGAGCAGGTCATTTCCTAGGCAGTAGGTGTGCTGGACATTTTTCCTCCCTAGGTGCAGCACTTTGCATTTCTCTGTGTTAAACTGCATTCTATCATTTTCTGCCCTGAGTGAATACCATCACTCCTTTTCACTGAATAAGGATGTGGGAGTTGATCTTCTCCAGAACAGTGGTTATCAAACTTGTTAGATTCAAGGCACCCTTTGGAAGATGCTAGCTCTTAGCTATCACTTATGGTGCAGACAGAAGAGGCAACTCCCTGTTGCAACTCACAGTGCTTTATAGGAAGTGCTATGAGTTGAAACAATCCCCTGAATCCAACAAAAGTTTGCTGATGGGCCTGGGAGTTGGGCTTTTCAGCTGCTTGCTGGAGCCTGCAGCCTAGTCTGCATAGTAATGCCACCCTCCACTCCCAGGTGGGACACTTTTCAGAACGTGAGGGGGGAAAGTGAAGCAGAGGGTTCCCCTGCCAGCACTGGAGAGTGGGGCAAGTGAATTGGACCCTACCTAGGCCTTATTCCCATGGTGGAGGATTCCAACACACCTGCCCCACACTCCAGAGCTGGCTGAAAAGACCCCAAACCTCCGCTCCCTTTCCCCCCTCCCATCTGGAAAACAGCAACATACTGGGAGATCCACAGACACTAGTTACAAAATGCACTCCATTATGAAGTGTGTTCATCTGAATCCTCATGCAGTGAGGATTCAGATTTTTGCAGGATTGGGCTCTTTTAAACTAGTTTAAGAGCCTAAGTCTCAATATAAATATTAAACTGGAAAACATTTGACATGAAACATGTCTGAAAATAAACTGCACCTCTTTAACAACAGGCTAAAATACATTTCCAATTCACTTTTGAGCATGCCAAGGATCACAAAACACAAAAATTATCAGATATGCCTCCCCTGAGGCAGTCAAGTAAAATAAAAGCTTTTGAGCCACTATGCTTTATAAAGAAGTGAAGGGCACTTGTGCCCCACCTGACTTTGTGGAAAGTCAAGAAATGAGGAGGTAACAGCTTGTTTTTGGGAAGTGTTGAACAAGGAGTGGACATGACAAGGTGATGGCATATTTTAGAGGGATTATACCATTATACTATTACCTAAGTTAGTTTCTTCTGATGGGACGGATTCTGTGACAGTTCTATCTTCTTTTCCAGTTGATGCATCTGTATTTTGACTTGGTCTTTGCCACATTGAATGAGTAAATGAGCTATTCACTGTGAAAATGAAAGTGAAAACTGTTGAACCATGGCATCATCATGAAATTTTGGGGGTCCACTGCCTCAGCAGGCTCAGATGCCAGAAGTACTGCTTACCCCATACCTTGCATTATTCGACAACCAATCAGCTCCACCTTCAGGGCTATTCTTTGGTGCCAGGTCTGTGGAATCACCCGTACATAACGGGCTACTATAGGAGGGATAAAATTATTACGTACAATGTCTCCAAAATTGGAGTTACCATGGAATACCTACAATACATAAAAAATAAATAAGCAAGCACAATAAGTCTTATAAGCTGTATTTTAAAAGTTTGATTTCCCCTTGTTTCCCCCAATCTTCCAAATTTAAAGAGTGAGACTTGTCAACTCAAAAGTCATTTACAAATATGTCTAAAACCCATGTCACAATCTTAGGATTTTACAATAAGATTTTCAAAGCAAATACATATTTTACTACTTATGTTCAGTTTTCACTTAAATTCAGCATAAGGAAAGAAATAAGACTTCTCAGCTTCACTTTTGCTTTGGTTTGGATTTAACTTTCTAGCTAGTTCCCAGAATGCAGCAGTTATGTTACAAATATTCATACCCCAAATGCTTCTCCAGTCAAAAAAAAAAAACCCAAATAAAATTGGTTTTACTGATACCAAATAATGAAAATATTTTATATTTTGCAAAATAATTTTTCTTTAAAAAGACTTGAAGGAGTGAATTTGACTGTCCCTTTTGCTATACTTCCAATAATTGATGATCTGTTGAGCCATTCTCAAAATTAAACTGAAAAACACTTATTAGCTTAAATGAAAACCACATAAAGGCAGCAATCCTCATAGTGTTAGGTCGTTTGGCTTATGATTCACGGGCTCAGATCAAGTATAGCTTCTTTTAAGGGGTTTTTTTTAGTTACAAGCCATGTGAATCAGTTGTAAACTGAGACTTTGCTTCATGTGGAATGAAAAAACAAAGCAAATCCCAAACACAGTCAAACAACTCTTTAAATTGTGAAGACCTACCATGGTGGAAGAATGCAAAGCAGACCATTTTAAATATCTTAGTTTCATAATTCAGCCACTATTGTATTTATTTTTCAGTCTGCAGACAAAAATCCTGTAGCTCTAAGATATTAAATCCACATTGTGCAGTAAAGAACAGAAAGATTGGGATTGTAAGTAGTGTCTTCAAAATCAGCTCTATTAGTCTTTAGAGAAAGTTTTTGGTTATACTGAAGATCAAAGACCACTTAGAACCTGATCCCTGAGACATGCGTCATAATTCCCTTTCAAAAAGTAATGGTCATAGTAACTATTAAGCCCCGAAGGATTGTCAAGGAAACTCAGTGTTGTTAAACCAGTACAATCTTCTAACTCAGGATGTCTTCATGAGAAACTGTCACTAATTTGTCTATCAAAACAATTTAAACCAAATATATTGAAAGCCACTGTAAAAACTCTTATTTTGCTTTAGGAGTATTTATTTCATTGTAGTTAGATCAATTCCTGATACTTAGGCTACAGGCTCCCAACATGCTCATTGTGGAGTAAACTGACTTTACTCTGTAGCACAGATGAAGCAGACACTTGGTGACCTAGCCTTACACAAGCATAAATTGATCCTATACATGTTAAAATTTTACCTCAGCAAGTGGGGCATAACTTAACACAGGTGTAAATTATCCAGATGTCTTAATTAGTGGAATAGACACATGACCAATGTCATCCCTGGATAGCCCCTTTCCTCAGTACAAACCAGTTCCTCCAGTTTGTTCAGGCTCTGTGGTGCCTACTGTGGGCAAGCATTTTGGAAAGGCAGACCAAGTGTCTGCTCCCTACTACAAAGTACTTTTATTTTTACTATTGAGTAAAGTGCAGGGTGATTGTTTTTCTTTAGCAACTGTGTTGTGTATCTACACCCTTAGATTTGTGATGGCAGAATTATCTTGGTCAGGTAGGTGAAGGAACATAATCCTTTTCTGACATGGCTGTGTCAGCAGAAGGACATACTCTAGACAGGTCACGTTAGCAAACATGCACTTTTATCCTCATGACTTGGTTTGCTTGTGTATATTTCTAGTTTAGTACAAAATGTATTTTATGAATATACTACACCAACATTGCTATACTAATGAATTACTCCTTTTGTAGGCACGGCTTTAAGTTAAAGTTTAATAGAGTGTGTCTAAGTAGCTTTCTGCACCAATTCAGTTTAGCTAAATGAGATCCAAAGAAAAGAAAAGAAAAGAAAGAAATCACACCTTTAGTTTACTTGGTGTGACTGTTTAGACAAGCAAGTAGATTAGTGGTAGAGGCTTGTATAGATTTGGTTAATCTTCAGCAGTGAAACTGCACTAATGTACTCTGCTGGTGTAGTGAATCTTTTCTGACAGTGAAAATCTGCCCCTGAATGTCAAGTCATTTAAAGACATTTTTTCAAAAATTCCCTTTCTTTTGTGTTATTGCTCCCCACATGTCTCCTTTTACCTTTTCTTCATTGCTCAGTATTCCCTTGTAAAACCTCCATTTTGAGTTGCTATTTTTATAATTCATTGTAAATGTCTTTACATAAAAGTCAGAATTCAGTAGAGTAGTTCCTGTAGTCCTAATCCCTTGAAACAGAAAAACAAAGTGTTTATGTATGAGTTTTTTTTCTAAAGGAACATTTCAAATGCAAATTCACATGTACATACATTAAAAATGAATGGATGTTTCCATCTACAAGAGCTATTTATTTTTCAGAGCAAATCTGGAGTTCTACACAGGGTAGGAAGTGGAAGGGAGAAGTCAGATTCATAAATCAGTTTTATACCATGAATTTCATTTTCTTTATATAAATAGATACTACAGAATTTTAAAGGTAACCAGATCAATGACTCCAATATGACAATAGCTTTTAGAGATTATGGTCCATCATGGCAGTCTTTAAAACTTTCCAAGTAACAGTAATTTACATTTTAAGACTACATGAATTGGCAACTGAAGTCCCTTTCATCTATATCATCATTTCAATTGCTCTGCCTTAGGTATTCTTTTATGGATAAAATGAAGTGCATCATAAACAGTACCCAAGATGACATTTACAGTTTAATGGACACAATAGCTCAACAGATTACTGATTGTGCAAAATATTTTGCACAAAGGCACAGCATACTGTTTGTAGCTCACTGATATGATGCAGCATGAGGCAGGATAGCCCAGCCCAATCCAGTACTCCATGTACATCAAATACCTCATCATTGGCAAGTTGGGGGTCTAGCTTCAACAATAAGTAAACATTCTTAATATCTAAACCACCAAACTGTGTCAAAAGTAAAAGATGTTTGATTGATTTTAATAAGCAAAGGAATAGACATGCTACGTTTTGACATCATACCATTTCCAGTAACTAACATATATGTCAGATGTACTTAATTTATAGCCCTAGCAGAAGAACCACCCAGTGTTACTAAGTACACAACATACCTGTTATTCTCTTTTTCTCTCCCAGGTCTATTTCTAACCACTCCTGTTGGCTGCTGTGATTAGAAGCCCAAGACAACCCTCGCACTTGGAACCAAGCCTTGTCAGGAGACCAGTGAACAACTGCCCCAAATTCATTGCTTTCTTCCCAGGAGGAGGACGCAGTAATATGGGTCTGGAAGAGGAATCCGTCTTCCAGACTCAGGGATTTATTGCAGCCTAAGAATTCCATTACAGAGAGAAACAGAAGCATCAACTGACATTTTCCCAGCATATTCTATTCTAGGTCAATAATCCACCCAATTCTGTGCCCCTGCTCCCTACAATAATCAGCGCACATTATTCTTCTATCTATTCTACTCTTTACGTCTCTCCTGCTATCATTCACTAGTCACTGTTTGCCAGTAAATTCAGAGCAAGCAATCTAATATCAGAGAATTATAGTCACCTTCCTGGCTTCTCACACAGACATGCACACACAATCACCTCTGACACCGGGCTTGTTTGCTATAATTTGTCTTTACCATTATGCACTGGCTTGTCATTTCTCCAAAACTATACTTGTGTTCCAATGTATGCTGATTTGTATCAGACCTACATTTTCAAGCTTTTCCTTTGAAATCATGTTTTGACGTTTGCATTTGTCCGCTGTAAAGAATGATCTTTGGGAAACAGAAACATGCTCTTTGTGTGACGAGGAGATGTTGTACTATAAATATCTCATTGCTCATACAAAGAGTTAAAGTTTATTCAAATTAGGTGGGTTGAAGAGTGTTCTTGAGACTAGTTAAAAAAGGTGATACCACGGTGATAAATAGCTGCAAGTGAGCATTACTCTACTAGGGAACCAACAGAATTTCTACACATGCATATTCTCCATGAATACAAGCCAATGTACTGTAGTTTCAGTACTAGCAAACAGTGTAATATATGAAGTTAAAAGTCATTCCACAGCATTTCATGGAATTCATTGTTTTACAGTTTTCATACACGTATAATGACTTCACCTAAAGAGATTAAAATATAATTCAGTAGTGGATCAAGATTTTTCCTTTGCTTTCACCATGTTCAAATCCAAATTTAAAATAAAGAAAAAACAAAGAAAAACAAAAAAAATCTTTAAAAGAAAGTTCTTCTATATAAATATAAAAGCAGAATGAAATATTATTTTATATTAGGGAAGGTCATAAAAAAGCTCATTTTCTATAATAGTGTGATATGAACCATTTTTATTTACTTATACACATACTTTCTCTTGCTGAAGCAATGAAGACAAAATACATTTAAGCATGCCTTGAAAAAAATGCTTTCATATTTTGTCATCTTAAGGACAATGAAAACAAAAGCATTACTACCCTGTCTTCCCCTAGCAGCACCAGAAATGTAGTATCACAATTTCATTGTTGTTGCTTCTCAACCACATGGATTTGTCCTACTCCTGACTTTTTCTTTTCCACAATCACAAGCTTTAGATTCACTTTGACAACAGTCAGGCAGGAAGCTACTATCCTAAAAGTGTCTACATTATATGTAGTATAGCATTTTTTAGGTTATTTTAGAATCTTTTACAAGGAAACAGCTGTAAACTTGAATAGCTAAATAAAGTAATTTTTCTTACCATTTGAGGTAAACAAAAATCGTTTGTCTGACAATGAGCCACTGTAAGAAAAGAAAGAGGAAAAGATATAGTTGTTGAGCATTTCAGGAGCTCCTTATAACTAGCACAGGAAATATAGATTCATTGTGGGATAAAATATTTTTGTTATACAACAAATCTTAATTTAAATGATAGCTAATATCTTTTGTTTGACAGCCTCCTTTCAAAGAAACTTTTGTTTCTGCCATCTGACAAAATTCAGGTCTGCCCATACTGCTTGTGTTTTAAAATTATGGCCCGTCCCCCAGACTGTTATGATAAGGATGAATATCCTTATCATATATTCCTTCCCTCACCTGTTACCCAAAATCTTTATAGCTGATGGGCAATTTCTTGCAAATCCCATTCTCCATCCACTCCTCACAACTACGAAAAGTGCACATTTCTAAAGGCCACCCACCATACAGCCCCAAAATGCTTTGCTGCAACAAACAAGAGTTCTGTATCTAGCAAGGTGGCACTGTTCTAAATACGAGAATGTTTCTTCTTTACGTTGGGGAAAGTGAAATCAAGAAAACTCAGTAAAGTCACAATAGTTATTGTAATGTAAATCAAATCCCACCCAGTGAGTTAAACAACTGCTGTGACTAAATCACGCTTTGTTCTCATTTCTATAACTATGGCCAAACTGTATGCTCATAAAGTGAAAAAAACTGTGCTCTATCAAGGCTAAAAGCAAGGTGCATATAATAAGATTATAACATAGTTCTGCTATAACCAACTCTGAGGAACATCAATAGAAGCACCTGTTTCACTTTGAAGTCGGAGACAGGTTTGCTATCTTTCAGTCCTACTTCCTCTAACCTAAGATATTATAATATAAAACATAGACCAAAAGTTAACTTTGCTCAACTCTACAAAGACATACATCATACACAGCAACTGTAAAATAGCCAAGATGTTCAAAAGTGCCTACTAATCTCAACCAAATCCTCTGAAAATTGGTTTAATTTAAAATGAAAGAGCAGTTTGTAGTTCCTGAAAATCTGAAAATCTGTTCCCTTCACTATGTCTCAAGTTATATACCTCAAATCAATAGTCCTATCTGAAAAATCATGGTCAGTGTGTTATGCTTTAAAACAACTTTTGCACTAATGGGACAACTCCTAGTGGTTGCTATAAAATTGCAGAACAATATTTCCTTATTTCTAGTCTCTAGACTAGTAGCAACCTATAGATTAATTTGTTTGAGAACAAAGCAGTAGAAAATTAGGGAGAGAAAAGGAAACTGACCCCAGGTAAGGACCAACAAAAGCACTAGTTCTTTTGTCCACCTTCTAGATATGAGAAAGACCTAGAATTTCCAGAAAGTATTAAGGTTGTTTAGCCATGATCAACTGTTGTTTGGTTAAAATTTTTTGTAGATCATTAAAAGGCTAATTTGTAATAACTCAACTTTTTCATGATGCAATGGGTAGTATTTCTGCCATGACTTTCAGACCAAAATGAAGTTTGTGCTATTATGTAGATGTCCATTTCCTTATCAGCCTTAAGAAAGCTTTCTAGCAGACAGCGACTGCGATAAAAGGTGTATGGAGGAATCCACTTTACAGATACTTGTACAAACATATTCTGTTCCACTGAGGAATTTTACATTAAAAAATTAGAGTCAGATTCAAGGGAAGTTTTGTAAACAATACAGTGTAAATCGAAATCTCAAACTTTCCAATTAATGAACAATTGTAATTTCTGTTTTCAGAGAATACTATTTTTGCATGTAAAGAGGTTCAGAGAGCCTCACAACCCAGCTCTGGTAGCAAAGTTAAGCCCACATGTTTATACTTGAACATCAGAACTGCCCAATAAATCTGAATCCTGGCCACTATATCTTCATTTTATAGTACTTATGTCTAAGTCCAAAAATAGATTGTGAAAACTGCAAATCACAGATAACAGAAGCATAACAAATATACTAAAAAATGAAGCCAGAGAGGCCAAGGTCAGGTCTGGAATGCTGGTAAGTGAGCAATTCATAACTTAAATGTCTGTATAATAATGTGATAGTTAGGGGCTCAATGCACATAAGCAGCAGCATTTGATGAGGTCAATTTCAAGTCACTAAATAAAATATATATTTAATACAGAAATCCAGTATAAATGAGTTTTTATTCAAAGTATCATTAGCTTTTATTTAAAGGGGATTTTTAAGTTAATAAAAATACTATTGTCTGTATGCCAAAGAGATTTTTCACAGGACTGACAGTTTCAAGGAATTTTATTCCAGTGCCCATGTATTCCAAGGACAGAAAAGCTATTCAGAGCTACTAATGTGTATTATAAAACCTCTTTTAAAGGTTGAAATGGGCTGGTTGCTCACTAAATTATGCCCATTATCTTTTTCTTGGAAAACATTCAGTTTACTCATGCTTCGAAATACCTGTCTTAGATGGGAAGGGGCTCCCATGGTTTCTGACCTCAGTTCTAGCTCTCTGTGGAAGCTATTCCAGTGCTCCCTAGCCATGTTACCCAATGAATGTTAAATGCAAGGTGCATAAAAGTCACAAAATCAGGTACCAGAAATAGGGGCATAACTAGGGAGGGCTATAGCCACCCCAAAATTCACTGTAACCCACTTGTAGCCATCCCTCCCAGCATCATCCATGTCCAAACAGCCTGCACCTCCACCCTGGGCCACTGCTGCCTACTCAGTGCAGCTGAGTTGACCCCGCTCCTGCCTGCAGAGAGGTGGCACTCCTCACCCAGTCCATGGGGCCTGTGTCCCCACCTTTGTCTGGGTAAGGAAGAAAGGACATACTGTGTGGATAACATCCTTTTGTGGATAACATGGATAAAACACGTTTAAAGTGGGTATTGTTAAACAACAAATGTTCAGCCAGAAAATGTATATTGCAGCACCCCACTCAATTTTCTGTCTAGCTCACCTCAGCCCCTGCACCAGGAAGAAGCTGGTGCCACCTCTGACCAGAAATCAGGGCTCACTTCCTTATAGGTAGGGATTTACTCAATTTGCAATTTTGCGGAAATAGCAAAAACTGGGCATTGTCTGTGAAATCAGGCAATGTCCATGAAATCAGTGAATCCCGGGACATCATTCTCCCATTGTACTTGGCCTTGGTGAGGCCGCAGCCAGAGTACTGCATCCAGTTTTGGGATCTGCAATTGAAAAAGGATGTGGAAAAGCTTGAGAGGGCACAGAGGAGAGCCATGCTCATGATCAGAGATCAGGATAACAGACCTTATGATGAGAGGCTGAGAGCCATGGGATTCTTCAGCCTGGAAAAGCTCAGGCTCAGGGTTGATCTGGTGGCCATCTATAAGTTTATCAGGGGTGTTCATCTGGATCTGGGGGAATGCCTGTTCACCAGAGTGCCCCAAGGGATGACAAGATCAAATGGTCACAAACTTCTCCATGACCATTTCAGGCCGGACATAAGGAAGAACTTCTTTACTGTCCGAGCCCCCAAGGTTTGGAATAGACTGCCACTGGAGGTGGTTCAAGCACCTACTTTGAACACCTTCAAGACACTTTTGGATGTTTATCTTGTTGGGATCCTATGATCCCAGCTGACTTCCTGCCCTGGGGCAGGGGACTGGAATCGATGATCCTCGAGGGTCCCTTCCAGTTTTAATGTCTATGAAATCTATGAAAGAGAAAAAAAAACTTACTAAAAATAAAATGCTGGTTCCCCAGAGGAAGTCAGCAGTCCTCATGGCTGCTGTGGTCCAGCTGCGTAGCCCACTGGGGGAAAGATGGGGGTTGGTGGGGAAGAAGGCTGTCAGCATGACAGGGAATTGGCAAGATGGTTGCCACCTCCACCCCTAACTGCTGATTGGCTGAGAGGGCTGCCTGTTGTGTGGCCCCATCCCTCTCCATCAGTCAGTGGGGTGGGGCTGCATGATGGACAGCCTTCTTGGCCAATCAGCAGCTCAGGACAGGCCACTGGAGCCCCTTGGCTAGAGGCATGGGGGTGGGGGGGGGGAGGTGAGAGCCACAATAAGTCTGCAAAAATGGCAGCTGGCTCCACAATCTTCCTGCAAAATTGGCTGCTTGCTTCCTCGGTTTGGATAGGTCCCTACTTAGAGGGACCCATCTCAATGAACCATACTCTCTAGGCTTGCTCTTCTGGCCCCACATTTCTTCTCCTTTTTGTTACCTAACATGTCCACTTCAAGAGAAGGGCTGGAGGGTGCCCTGGACAATGCTGAGCCATTCCTGGTGGGTCCAGCATTTGCTGAGAAGTGGGAGACATAAGTTTAAACCATCTTAAGTGAGAGAAGCCTAGAACCTGGGTCCTTCCACTTACTTGTCTAGTTCGCTAACCACTGTACTTCTGGGTTAAAAGACAGGAGAGTTCTATCCCTTCTCCATCCTGTTCCCGTACAGGTGGATATAGAAAATATCATTTGTGTAAATGCAATCACTGCTTGCCCCTCCAAAAAAACCTCCAAATACCCACAATCAAACACAGCACAGCTTGGTGTAAATTGAAATTTGTAGCAATTAAAAGCATGTAAGACATGAAACATTCTGCTTCAGTGTTTGGCTCAAAACTAAGGTCAATTGAATAACAGTATCAAAAATCCCACAACACTGTGTAGGGGTTTAGGTTGTAGCTGTGTTGGTCTAAGGACATAGGCAGACAAGGTTCCTTGGGTGAATTTGATATCTTTTATTAGACCAACCCAAATAGTTGGAAGTTTCAGAAGTTGGTGTGTCCTCTTCCTGGATGGAATACAATACTGTGTATGCATCTCTTACATGTTAGCTATCACTACTGCGCTGAACACCAACACATTCAGAAAGGAGAACATTGAAAAGAATTGCTGAAGTGTTGTCCCATTAGTTTGGGGTTTTTTTCCCCCAGATACAGCTGGCTGATTATGTCACCAGCTCAACTTTCAGAGGCAAACCTCCATGAGACTTACTCTTGTGAAAGAATGCTGTTGGCTAGAATTCCTTCATATCGACTTATTCCCTTCTGCTGAATGACACTGATCTGGCCACCCAGCTCATCTGTAATAATTCCTGCATGTATGGCTGATTTGCACAACAAGGAGGTCTGAAATGCAGAATTCTGGGGTCAAACAAACTGCAAAATCTAGCAAGTTACTTATACTTTTTAATCACAAATGCATGAAAGCTAAAGATCATAAAATCCTGGAAAGGCAAAAAACATTAAGGATGGCTTAGAACTAAACACTTTCCAACAGCCAAATTCTTCAGGAGAAATGGGTGAACAGTTTCTTCCTACAGAAGTTACTCCAGGATTATCTAACAAAGAAATATCCCAGGGGGAAGGATGGGCCAGTGGTAAATGTGCAAGCCTTCAACCTAAGAGACCTAGCTTCAATTCTCTACTCCAGTGGTTCTCAACTTTTGGTACCTTACGTACCCTCTGCCGACTGATGTGGCAAAAGTGAAACTGGAAGTCCCACCGTAGCACTTTCAGTTTCACTACTGTGAGCTCAGTCCCACTTTTTCCACCATGGACCGGGGCAAAGCAGCCTGCGTGGGGCCTCCCTCCCTATCCTCTGGCGCACATACACTGGGGAGTGAAAGCCCCGGTGCACTGGACGTACCGGGAAGGGTGGCGGATGGAACTTGTGGCCCAAGCAGGCAACAACCAAAATGCAGCACCTGTGTACCCCCTGCCTGTGTCTCGGGTATGCCCAGGGGTATGCCTACCATGGGTTGAGAAACACTGCTCTACTCTGCTGCCAACTCCTTCAAAATTAAAAGAGTCCCTTGCATCGGCACAGCTAGGATTTTGAAAAGGGGATGCAGATGGTAAGGCACTTCATCACAAATGATCCAGCACATTTTCTCCAGTTGAAGAGAAATCAGATGCTTTACTAATATGCTAGGCGGCTAGTACTATACAAATACAGCTATTGGAATGTGCACTGATTTGCCATATGATATATAACATTTAAAAAAAACATAACAAACAAGGCAAAAAATAGTATAAAAGATGTTATAGTTAACTGTACAGTTGTCATTTAGATTTATAAAACAAAATTCAGCATCCCTGAGCATCTTGACAGTGACGCCAATACTTCTCTGTCAGTCATTTCTGCTCTTGGGTTAATATTACCACATCCGAGTAAAAGTTTTTAGTTAGAACTAAAAGGAATCTTTAGGGCTATGAAATACAAGAGAGACTACCAGGAATGGCTAACAGACATAAAAATTGCAAAAGAAAGGGCAAGTTGAAGAGTAGAACATCAAGACCATAAAAAGGATAGAGGGTTATTAACACATGCAGAATGGAGAGAAATTAGCAAGAATCCGGGCAATGGCAATGAGCTATGAAGTCAATCAACTTTGTCAGCACTGCCTAAACAGAAATGTGGCTGCTCTTCCAGGCTATTGGTTTTAAAGTTTGGGTGAAGCAGGAATCAAAGGGGAGTGAAACTGCATCATTGTATCCAATTGGGGTCTGCCCCATGTCCCTTAGGGTGCCTGTACACAAGTGTGGAGGCTGCTCTGAAGCGTTGCAATTACAGTGCACTGAGGCAGACTCAATTGAGTGGTAATTGCTGCATTCCAGACAGCTTTACTAACCTGTGTATCAGCATCCTCTTGCTTCAAAATGGCAGCAGGGGCTCTTGAACTAAAGCTTGTTGAATGAGCTTTAGTTCGTACCCCCGCCACCATTTTGAAGTGTGGGCACATTTTGAAGTGTGAGACACTGCAGTGCTTTAATTAGGGTGGCTGTAAGGTGCCATCTCCCACCCCCAGAGCATGTGTAAAAGTGCCCTTGGTTTCTTCCTCTGTAGGACCAATGTAGGAAGTGTGCTCAGTGCAATAAGTAACAGCAGGTTACTTGTACTCTGCAATTTGCTTAACACCCTTGATACCAACATTCTGTTGCTATGACAGAAACAACATGAATGAACAGTAAGAATTAATGCTCTATTCTTCCCACAGAAGGAAAAAAGAAAAGTTAATTTAACTGCTATAATTGGGGGGAGGAACAATCAAAAGTACTGTGTGGATTTGTTTTCACTGAATTTAGACATTCAGATTATTTGTGCCTCAGTTTCTTACTCTGGACAATGTCTACAACAGGGACATCCAGCAGTTCAAAGTCCATCACTGTTAACAATACTGGGAGCCCTATTATACATTGACTGCCAATGGCAATTCAAGTACCATGTCAGTTATACCAGAATTAATGGGTACTGTACTTCATGCCAGCAACCCACTTGCACAAGAACTCCCAATGTTATTAACATCTGAAGACCTCAACCATTACTAGCAGCATTAGGAAGAAAACTCTAGCAAAGGCAGGACATGAGTGAGATCATGCTGTTGGCTACTTTTAGTTTCTCATCACCAGGTGTGGGACCTTTTTCGTGGGCTTCACTTCAACTTTGTTGTTGTTGTTCATGTCATTTCATCAGTCAATGTCATTTCAATTTTACGGTATAGAGCAATGCTTGAACAATTGCTGAGTAGCTCACACATATACTGCCTTTTCAAAACCTCAATTATTGATACATTTGTGAAGAGAAGTGACACTATGTATTATGTTCAGGCTTATCTGGATATAAAATGGAGGGATTAGAAAGATTTCACAGGGAGAAGGTTCCAGTAACATGCGACAGCTGGAAGGCAGGACAGGGTATGGCACAATATATAGCTAAATCTAATCACTCTTTCCATCGTACTGAACTGAGCTGATCCAACTCCCCTAAAGTCAATATGATGATGTAATTTAACTGAGTCAAGAAAGTAGTCAAGAGTGGCATAGGGTTAGGAAATGTGCCATATACATATAATGAATCTTAAAAGAACCTCTGTGACATTACAGTCAATGTTTCTTCAGAAAAGCAAAATTTTACTTTTTCCCTTGAAAGGAATGAATAGGGGAAAAAGGAAAAAGCTTTGATACACAAATATGGGACTCTGCAGGCACCAGCCTAAATTGGGAAATAAGGTACACAACAATTCTAGAAGGGAAAGAGTTGAGCTTATAGGAACAGTTTAGTACGTCATTCAGCAATACTTAGAAAAGAAAAATAAACCACAGCTGTTAGAAGCCAGAAGTTATTATTCAATACACAGTTGTTTGAATGATTATATGCATCTTGCTCATAAACACCTGGGTGGCCTGGTTGGAAATACGAAGCAGTACAGGTGCCAATACTTACTCAGATTTTTAACGCAGCTGAGAAAAAAATCAACGAAAACTAGACAGCAAAATGTTAAAAGTTCTGTATTATATTTAAGTTGTTATAAGAAACCATGGAATTGCTTTTACACTCCATCTTTCCAAAGTTTCTCTTTTATCCTTCATACTTACATCTCTGTATCCTTCCACTACATTTCCCGAAATATCACCTGCTATGTCTTTGCAACCAGCGGGACAATATTTGCTGGAGGAAAAAATAACAGAAGTTTATTTAAAATATGGTCTGCAATATGATTTGCACATAAAATATGCCCACAGACTAAAAAAAATATTTTTAGAAGCATGTTCTAGCTGAGCATAAATTAGCATGCTTATAAAAGGTTAATTTGTTCTCAAATTCAGGTTCATTAGTGTACTTCATGTAACAACACACACCAACAGCCCCAGTAGCAAACACTTATGTTTTTTTTTCGTTTAATGCTGCTTGTTCTAGAAATACTATTACACAAGCTTTGCAGATAAGCAACCTGAATACTATGTTGGCCACGCACGCAGCAACAACTAGCTTATACTCCATTACTTTCGCAATCTACTACAAGGGTTGCTGTCTAAGGAACTAACCTAAGAACTATTTTAACTGGTCATCACATATTATATTTAACTGTTGGGTATGGTTTTGCAAGATGGATCATATTGTCAACTCCCTCTGGCATTGCAGAAGTTTAAGGGCACTCAGTAGCATAAAGGTCAGCCTCTTTTTAAAATGTACCATGCCACTGATCAATTATACCAAAAACCAAGAGCTCTGTTACTGTATCCCCTTGCTTGTTCCAGAATATCTATCTTGGGAAGGTCAGTTTGTTGCCGCTCCAATAATTACAGTATTATTACTAAAAAGGCAACTGCTTTACTGAAGAATACATTCCTGTCATCAATATCAGAATTTTAAGCATGTTATGAGCTGCAAACAAGTTACTTTATCCAGAGGCAACAAATAAGTCAGTTAAACAAAAGACAACCTGGTAAGCCCAACTGGATAGCACTAGGCCTACATTTACCTGTACTCATTCTTTGGGTAATGGTTTGCTCTCTCCAAACAGGTGAGGAGATCTGTGAAAAGTACAAAGAAGAGGCAACCATGACTGAAGAGCACAAGAATGAAGAAAGCCTCTCAAGATACTGTTTACACACATGCATCTTGACTGTTTACCTTTTGATTAGAGACAGAAAGCAAGCATGGTTTTCTCATACTTTTCTCCCCCCCAAAAAAACAGTTTTGCATCTCTATTAAAAGGAACGTGCACAGCAAGACCACCACTATGTCAGACTGTTAATTTTCATCAACCAGTTTCATCATGGAGGCTGAAGGCCCTCAAGGTCTCAGAGGTTTTTAAGTTTTCCATGACACAAACCTATCATACCACAGGTAAAGCCAGTTGAGTGTGGTGGTAAATATTTGACATGATGGTACATATTTGAGTTAAGGCCTCATTTAGTGGGACAGCAAGGAAAACATTTTTTTTCTGTAGATCATTTATGTCCGACTTCAGAAGCTACAAGGCATGTGCACAATGCCATTATAATTGTCCCCTCTATATGCTGCAATAGAAAATGTTACAGTTCATGAAGATGAACTCCTTGGTAATAGCAGAGACACAAATATTAGGGTTTTGACATTACAATCTATTTAGCAGCAATTAGACATTACAATCTATTTATTCACCTCTGTCCTCCTGTTTTCTTTTCTGTAATAATAAATAATACAATTTAATACTGTAGGTCCTAGAGGCCCTTGGCTGCCTCCACTATCTTCATCTGTAACATAAGAAAATTTGTTTTGTGAGCTTCACTATACCTGGATGATCAGTACTAGCATAGGACAACAGAAAGCCCCGTCCTGATACATGGGACCCACTCTTGAAGTGAATAGTTGCTTCATTAGTATCCAAGGTGATTTCTTTGGGTACAGGCATCATGTTACCACAGTATCGGCCTACATACAAAACAAATAAAAATGTCAAAAGCTTCAAATGACTTTAATAAAATAGGGCATAGACAGTTTTGTGATGAACCAAGGAGTTTCACAATATATTCATCCTCTCTTTAGTACAATTACAGATGATGACTGCAGTTTTTTTGGATTCAGCCCGTAGTGAGTATGAAGTCTGCAGTCGCCATGGCAAATGATTGGATTCCTGCCATTCTCTAAGCTGAATAAAAATTTTGGCATTAACATTTCTCATCATTTTAGCCTCAAGTGGATGATTGATGCTCTTTGGCTTTTGAAGTATAACATTCCTAAACATCCATTAGAGCAGAGTGGAATAGTCAAAGGCAATCCAAGGCGGTCTGCAAAATAACGCTTCAAGATATACACAGGTCACTTTAGCAGTAACTGTTACAGGATAAGATCACATAACAAATGCAGGAATTTAAAGGAAAGTATAGCATGACTGATGCAAGGAAACATACCTGAGCAACTTTAACTATCAGATATTCAGAAAACATTAATTTTGCTACCATTCACTAAATGATTTTTTCCTCTTAAGGCTTAAAATGTGGTTTCTAGATGTTAAGTATATCTTGATATTAAGGTTTTCTTTAAAACTTAAAATAAAAAGGTGGCACTGAAACAAGTTTTGTGGCTTCCTTCTGCCATATCCTGGGACATTAGCTGAGGCACTATTTTTAGGAATAATGTGGGATTTCTGACCACCACTGCTTTTTCAGGATCCTCCCCTTTCTCTGACTGGGGTACAACCCTTGTTCTTTCCCACTGAAACTCAAACCAGAAAATACAGCTTGTGCATGGCCTTCCCTAAACCATAGGCTGCCCACTAATATAGGCGTTAGTTTAGGCTTCTATTACTTATCATTTACTTTTTGTAATAAATAGTAACAAATAGTATTTTTTGCAATAAATAGTAGTAGGAAGATGAACATAGTTTGGCAGAGACTTCCTTTAAGAGGGAAAGGGAGAAAAAAACAGAAGAAAGAAAAACATTGGTCCTGCAGACAGTTCATATAGCCAAATACACTGAAACCAGGGGTCTCCACCTCTTTGGCCTGTAGAAAACTAAGTTCTCTATACCCTTGTTGGGAGCCTTAAGAATTCTCTCAGCACCTTAGAGCCATAGAGGAGGCTTAGACTGAATTTTTGTGTTCACCAAATCAATGTGTGTAAGGAGTCAAAAGGGAGTCACTACTTAACTGAACAAGGACATTTCAGGATTGTCACTTTTGGTTATATGGGAGATTAATTAAATCAGGGAAAGGAAAACTGATGAAAGAAAAATAACTAGTATATAAGGCAGAACTTTGTTGCCTACACATAAGCTGTACTCTGATTTGGAAATTAAGTAAAAGGAAAGATTCATCTCAGGGCTATACATATCTTTAATAAAATGAATTTCAAGTGTTGTTCCCTGTTTCATAAGCTTTGGGCACATAAATAGTTGTTAGGGATATAAGTCTATTACTTGGATATATCCCAAAGATCACAGGTGGCCTCTACATTATAGCCACAAAGAACTGACTTTGGGATCCATAACGGCATAGCCGCAATGCAAGTCTGGTGACCTATATTTTTCTTCAAGTACCCCAAAGATCCCTTCCATCTAGTTTTGTGTGCAGTACAGAATAGGTTGATTCATGTAAAACCTCAAACAAACATGGGGGATTTCTTACTGACTCAACAACATTCTAGCACCAGCCCTGTGTAAAATGGCGTGATCAGGGCAGGCAGGAGGTATGCAGGAATGGATAGGATTTGTTCTAAGTTTAAACATTAAAACCAGGTATAAACAACAGTAACAGGAAAGAAAGAAGCAATTATGACATTTCCCATGAGTATTCCTGTGTGGAAAAATGACTCACTGTGTGACTGCAAGCAATTTCTAAGAAAGGGTTAAGAAAGTTACTTGGGAAAAGAAATCCAATCAGAAAGAGATAGCATCTTACATGTTCTCATATCAGAATATAAAGCTGATCCTTGAAATGGTCACTAATGTCAGCTTGTCGGGAAGAAAGAGAAAATGCTAGCCTAAATATTTGTTGAGAGACAGTATGAAGAGGAAACAAAATGGTATTTTTCCCTATTCAACATGGGGGGGAAGCCAAGTACAAGGCTGGAGGGTGGTGGGGGAGGGAAGGAGGGGTGGGCTGGAGCACGGGACAGGGCTAGAGTCAGAGGAGGAGCAGCTGCCTGCCCTCTCCCCCACCTATTTACCATCAGGCACAGCTCTAGCTCTGGCTCTGTTCCCTCCTAGGCACGGCACAGATACAAGCTCTGGCCTGTGCCCAGCTACACAGCAGCACCAGGGCCAGAGCTGCCATTGGTGCATGGCCAGGAAGAGAGTAAAACTTGTGCATCTTTCATGCCCAGAAGGGCATGGAGCCAGAGCCACACCTGACAGTATGCAACAGGGGCATGAGCAGGAAGGAGTCAAACTGTGGGGAGCTGAGAAGGGACAGAGGCTGCAAGGGCACAGGAGCTGTGGGGAGCAAGTCACGGGGCAAAGGTCCTGTGGTGTGGGGTGGGAACAGGCTAATGGGGAGATAAGTAATTGAGGCTACCTTCCCCCAGCTCCCTTGCTACTGCTTTCCTCAGTGCAGAGGTGGTGGTGGGAGACAAATTTAAGATGACCCTCCAATAATTAGATTCTACACATGGGAAGTAATAAGTTTATAATTTTCTATATACAGAATCTAATTATTGGGGGGTTACCTTACATTTAAAGTCATCTTGGATATGGGTAAACATGGTAATTACCTGAGAATGCTTCAATTCTTTCTGTGCCCCAAAACTTGTCTCTATACATTTTCCCACAAATACTCTTTTCCTAACACCGCCCACCTCCATACCCCTCCAAACAAAAAAGGATGGGACATAATTTGCACCATAAAGCTGATGAGAGACTTGGGGAGGAGGGAATCAGAAAAAGTCAGCACTTTGAAAATTATTACATACATCATTTTAATGTTTATTTCCAAACTGATACAAGAAATAGTTACAGAAATACTCTCGTCATTAAACTTACAGCTTAATAACAAATTGACTTGCTTATAAAACAGGTTCCAACCCATGAACTGTAAACTTAGGGCAGTGTCCAACTGCTACAAAAACTAGTTACATTTTCTTGGCTGTAGATATTGGTACTGCAGAACTTAAACATCTTTTGCAAGCTGCTGAATCTCTGCAAACAGTCTGAGCACAGCCTCCCTGAATAACTGAACTGATCTCATAATGCTAAATGGTCTTAAACTTTCACCAAGTTTTATAACATTTGAATTCTGTCTTAACTCCAAATTTCATAATAAATGTTGAACAGGGAAAAAGGCACCCTATAATTCCCTACATAAAGAACACCTCCCAGCCAAAATATTACATAACCACAATACACATGTGAGAATTTACAAAATTCAAGGGTTTTGCTGTAACCACTAATACCTGAAGTTATCTAATATTTGCCTGACAATATTGTTTAATAAAAGCAACAGCAGTCACCCTTTCTTGCCATAGTCTTTGTTGGGTGGCTTCTTGCACCTCCAACAGAATTAATATATCTTGGATTAACAACTGCAAAAAATCTAGGATGGTAAATCGCTAGGCGCAAGGTTCTGTGCTTTCCTCAATTTTCTAAATTTATTCTAATGTTCTTAAATCAGAAGACTGAAATCAAAATGCCTGTGGATACAGCGTAAACTTTTTTTAAGGTTAGGCTCCACACCAAAATTTCACATGCTGAAACTTTGATGATCAAAGAAGCTGGCTACCTGCATGCCTAGACTTTATGATCCCTGTACTCCTTCTTAATCAAAGGTAAACCAGTGCAAGAGTGATAGGTAAAATTCTTTGTTTACTTAGATCCAAGACAACCCTGAATTTATGATGACCCTCCCAATCATTTGATTCTATATACGGAAAATGTGTAAGCTTGTTATAATTTTCCAGGTACAGAGTCTAATTATCCGAGGGTTGAATTCATCCCCCCCCGCAGGGAAATTCATCCCCCTACCCCCTTGCCCTGTGCCTCCTACTTCTTCCCCCTGAAGCCTTCCTGCCTCCCCTGCCACCTATACCCCCACTCCCACAATCTCTAACTCTTCCCTCCCACTCCCCCAAGTCTCTGCCTCCTCGTTACTGTCAGACACTCTATGCCTTCCTTGGAACACAGCACGTGCAAGCACAACTCCTACTGGGCCATACTTATAATATTATTTTCCTAGGGTAAAACTACAGGGAGAGAATGTAACTGCACAGTTCAACTCAGATGTTCATGACATTCTCTGTATCAACCGTATATAGAAACTGCTCAATTCTATCTTCAATGAGAACTTGTCTGGACAATTTATGAGATTACCTGAAATACCAGAACAATACTGCAATCACAGCAAGTTTCCTGTAAAAGAAGGGATGGGGGGAGGGAGAACCTCTGGTCACACCCTTCACCTAAGCATAACATTTAATGCAGCATACAATAATAATTAAAAAAATCCTAGCTGGGTGAATCCCCTTGAAACATGAGAGGTATGAGAACCTTTTAAGAGAGATTAAAAAAAATCTAGTTCTACTAAAACAGTCGTTGCAGTTATCAGAGGTTCTCACATGTCAGAAAATGCTCACTTGGTCTGACAAGGGCATGGGGAACAAAAAACATTTTCACTGATTTTTCCTACAGTCAGCTTCATGATATCAAATATAGTATTAACTATCCAAACCACTAGCAGTCATACAAGAAATACAATATCTAACCACCAAAGGATACTCCTATTGACCTAAAAGACAGGAGACCGAACTAGAAGACACATGGTAGTCTTCAGTCTACCTCTCCGAAGCAGGACTTAGAAGGATCTCCCAAAATTAGAAAAAAAAATACTAGGAAACTGGCAATGGTGCAAGAGAGAGAAGTGGACGATCCTATTGGGGGAAAAGGGGTAGAATATACATGGAATCCAAAAGACTACGACAAGATGCAAAGATGGACTTAGCCACATAAAGTGTGCCCAAGTCCAAAACTCTGACCCATAAAACCTTAGCTCAGTAGCTGCCCAGGGGTGCCTAAACTGGCTATATACGTCCCTTGTGGTCTGAAAGTTCCTTAGGCACCTGGAGTTCAGTCCCTTGAGCAGGTCTGAGCAGTTAGGTGACTAGCTCCTGCTTAAGCCCAAGTGCCATGCAGAAATTAGGTCCCAATCCCCCAGAGAAGCCTGATTAGGATGCATGCTTAGAACATGACAAAAATATACCAACAGCACTGAGTTCAGTGCAGTACACAGCAGCCATGACCACTTTCATTTAAAAAATGCAATTGAAGAAGCTGGTGGTGGCACTGCTCTACTCTGCCCTTTCCCTAGTAGCCTATCAATTTAGGTGCTGGTCCAGGAGATGGGAATCTTGGATAATCTACATTATCCTTACTCTGGGGGGGCCTCAATCCTACATCTCCCACTTCTTAAAGCAAACTCTAGACACCAGGCTACCAGCTAGGCTGGCTGGGGGTATCTTTAAAAATGAAAGGTTCAGGGAGCCAGAACAACAAGGCAGAGCCTCTGCAGCCTGATCATTAGGGCAGTCAGCTAGAAAGGGGCTATCCAGTGCTCTAGACTTTGCTCCCCAGACTGTTCGTGCATTTTGATGTAAAATGCTCATTTGATTAAAAACAAAAGTAATCTTGACAGAGAAGACTAGAACCCAGGACTCTGCTGCTCCCCCGCACTTTCTCCTCTTCCTCCACCCAGGGTGATTCTCCAAAAGTTTCTTAGAAAGTATAATTTGTGCAAGCAAGTCAGTGTAGTGATCACTGCTATCTGCTTAAGAAACTATATTAAGGAACCCTGGGGTTGCTTTTGTTTTTTACATCAGCACCTAACTACTGAGTAAGCCTGTAGCTATTGTGAAAAGGCACACTGTTCTTCACCAGGGACCAGGACCTGCAATATAGTTCACAAGGGCACATGCAGAGTCCAAGGGAAAGTAACAGATCCCTGCAGGAGCAGACTTTAATCTTCTTATTTTTTATTCCCTTTGTTCTTAAATATTACTTCTGATTTCAACACATCTTAAAAGAAATGTATATTACGGTTTTGTTTCTCCATCAAACAGAGTTGCTACAACTATGTTAATAGTTAAATGAACAGCTAACAAAGGTAAGTTAGTTTCACCAAAACTGAAAGCTTCTGTCCTCTGAGGAGTAATACACATATTAAAACCTAACTCTGAGCCCCACCTATTACATTAAAGACAAAGTTTGGTTGAGGCTTTAATTTAACGAACACCATTGAGTATCTCTGCAGAGTAATGAGCCAGGGAGCTCTCTGTATTCCTTGTAAGGTAGGCCTGTGAAAAGCAGCTAGTATTTGATTTGGATTTGGCTGATTCAGAGGACAGCGATTCGATTCGGTGATTCAAATCACTGTCCCGAATCAGATTTGGCCAAATTGATTCGTAAATTCGGCTGCTGCCAAGTCAACCGAATCTCCGAATCAAAGAGAACCCATCCCCCGCCCGCTCTCCCAGCCCATCACTGGCTGCCCCGTCTGGCTCCAGTGTCCTGGCTCTTAAAAAAAAACCAAAGGCCCTGCACTTAACAGCATCTGCCAGGCCAGGGGTGGAGGGTGATCCCTGCTGTACCCCATAGCCGCGGCAGCATCTGGCAAGTGTGGGGCTTTTAAGTGCCCAGATGCTGGGGCCAGGTGGGGCAGCCAGTCATTGATGGAGCTGGTAGAGCAGATGTAGGATCATGGCAGAGCTCCCCATGCAGTGTGGGGCAGTGGGGACCGCTTTCCCCCCCTGGCCTGGCAAGAGCTGGTGACAGTGGGGACTTTTATTTTATTTTATTTTTTTTAAAGAGCTGGAACGCTGGGGCCAGGCAGAGTAGCCATTGACAAGGCTGGGAGAGTGGGTGGGGGTCACAGGGCACTCAGGGGGGCTGAGGAAGCAGGCAGGAGATGGGGCCTGGCAGAAGTCCCCCCCCATGGTTCCTTCCCCCTCCTCCAGACCCCTCCCTCTGCTCCCTACTTACTGGCATGGAGCCTGGGTCTAGTTCCATGCCGTGGCGAGTGGGGACTGCCTGAATCTCTAAATCTCTCCAAATCTTTTCTGAATCAATTTGGAGAGCTTTGAATCGATTTGGACCTTTTTATTGGTCTCCCAATACAATTTGGATTCAGAGATTCAGCCACCAAATTGACCCAGATCTCCTCTGAATCAAATCAGCACCCAAAGTTTCACAGAGTCCTACTGTAAGGGTCCAGTATCAGCAGTTTGTTTTACTTCGTTTCTTTTACCATTCAGCTTATTTTAAAATAAGATTGTAAAAGTCTAACTGGGGTAATTTATAGTGCAGCAAAATTTAAATTGTACAGAAGTAATGAAAAGAAGTAGTGAGAATAAAAAACATTAAAGTGTTAGTTTTTTAATGGGTCTGAAAGCAAAGTTTAACAGTCTATCATAGGAATTTGAAAATGCTATGCACTCTTATAGAAAAGACCCATTGAAACCAAAGTGCTCTAAATTGGTGTACAAAAATCTGTGGAAAGGTATATGTTCAAATGCTATTCTTATTTATCACTTAAATTGTAGAGCTGACCTTACTAAAGGGTAGAACTCAATCTGGTAATGTAAATTCTCAGATCCAATCATTTGTATCGAATGGTAGCTTCCCATTAGGGGATGGAATATCAGTAGTTCAAAAATAAAGTGAGATGCTCGCTGTTTTATTTCATTAGTTGCAATAAAAGGTTAAATTATGGAGAGTGAGTTACAGTTTACTTATAAGGGTAATGTACAAGGGTGCATATCTAAAGCAACCATCTCCGCCAGATGAAAATTAAGTTATGCTAATGGTATTTCCACCTAAAAACTTGATGTATGCTTTGTAACACATTCTAGTTCTTACTAATTCTCTACAGTATTTTTACAGATACACTCACTCACTCACTCTTCCAACATCTGCAGCATCCATGTGCTATACTTGTAGTGATAATAGTCATAGTAGTACCAGAGAACAATTCTGTAAGTCTTGTTTTCTTTTTTTTTTTATGATGTACAGAATAATAAGAACTAGCTTTGCTATCCAGAATTGTGAACTATGTTTCAAACTTTGTCCCAGATCCTATTCTACCTCTGAGGTTTCTAAGAGGTACTTATATGGCTTTCAGACATCTAATTAATTTACGCACTTGAGGCCGATGTAGGGGAGGAGGGTGGAGGAGGAGTGGGCCTGGACCCAAGGCAGGGGAAGAAGGCCTACCCCTCCCCTCTCTTCCCCCTGCCGCAGCCACATTGGGCTGGGCCTGCTGTTCCCCCACCACTGCAGAGGGTCAGCTTCGCTCCCCACATCGGGCCTGCTTCTCCCCCCATTTCGGACCCAGTTCTCCCCTCCCCCCACCACTGCTGTGTCTGCCCCAGCCCACTTTTCCACTCCCCACCACCACAGCACACCCACGTCAGCCCTGCAGGCAGAAACGATGGAAGTGGGGAGAGGTGGACTAAGATCAGTGCTGGTGGCCTCACCACACTCCCACGGTGTCCTGACCTCACTCTCCCCTCGCGCTGCTGGTGCCACCTCCAAGGAGCAAGAGGTGCAGGGGCAAGACCAGCTCTCTCCACTCCATCACTCCTGCCTACAGGGAGCAGGGTAGGCGGGGCAAGGCCAGCTGACAGGTTGTTTCATTCAGCCAATAATTAGCCAGACCCCCAAAATGATAAATCAGCGAATCGGATTGCAAATAAAGCATTATGGAAAGACAGACAGACAGACAGTCAGATAGATTAAGGCTTTTATAATATTATACACACGCGCGCGCGCGTGCACGCACACAAGTGTTCAAAGATAGGAGCTGCAATGACTTAACTAAATAGACAGAAAAAAAAATTACACCTTACACTGTTAAAAAGTTGGAACTAAATTTTTAAATAGACCTAACTGTTCTGATTTTTTTGGATCTTTAAAAGTGCAAATGGAAAAAAAAAAAATTTATATAAAACCTCAAGCCCAAGACTACCATGAACTGCATGCACCAATTTTTCAAAAAAAATCACTAAAATAACAATGTATCCATCTGGGCTAGAATAGGTGCTTAATCAGATATAGGAGTAAAATCTGCTAACTGTACAGCTGGTTACTGAAAAAGCAAAGTATGTCAGTAATTATAGCTGATATGCATTAAACATTACCAAGCAGGACTGAAAAGGGTGTGGAATATTTAGGAAAAAAAATAATTACATGGTATTTACACAGTGTTCAACTTTTTAATATATCTCTATGGGCTGTGAAACTATGTAGAACTGAAGTCTTCTGAAGGTGTCTTTAGACTGATGTTTAGGAAAACACCAACCAAAGAATAAATCTAACATATAAAATTAATTCTCTACCTGGAACACAAATATATGGATTGTATTAGTCTGTTCCCCCACTCCCACCCCCCAATTTCTCACTAAAATTGTTTGATAATAAAAGTCAGGATGATACCAAGGAAAATTATTCAATAATAAAATAGTAAAAAATGCTAGATGTATATTGTTGCTAGGCAAATTGCAGGCAATGGCTCAGAAATGTGTATTTGAAATGGAACAATCACATTTGAATATGCAGGGGGTTGTCCCACATTACCCACATGCACAGCAGAAAAAATTTCATGAGATTACACGTGAAGATATCATTGCTTACACTTAGTAAAGACTTTATATCATAGTCTAACTCACCCAAGAAGGGCAATAATACCTTCATCTCCATTTGTGAGAAAGACCCTAATAACTCACTTAATCCTACTGCACTATATGAATATAGGTTTACCACACACATGAATGAAAGGCAATCATCATCCTTTACTATGAAGATATCTTGAGCTTCAAAGATTCATACACTTCACTGAGACAAGCACGACAAAGAGGGTCATCTTGAAAACCAGAAAATCCTCTATGGAGCTCTTTCTCCTCCCCCAATCTATCAATGATTTCCAATACTGCAGGTTCAGTTTCAGCTTTCTCAGTTGACTGGAGGGCTACAGACTACTTTGCAACAAACAGCCGTTGTTAAACTTAAAGTTTTATTATAATTCATGACTTTACGCATGACTTTAATATTATCTGCTCATTTTGTTTACATACCCCATTATCTGAATATAAAGTAATGACTTTTGTAAGTGGTTATACCATCATGAAAAGTAATTTACAGCCTACAGTATCAGAAGGCAGAAAGTTTTAACATCAATGTGGTTTGGCCAAGCTGGGGAATGCCTGGGGTTTTCCCCACAGAGGCTTCTAGCCCTATCGAATGTATGGTCTTAATGTATCTATTGGATGCAGAACAACTTGACATTGCAACTTACACAACAGACCTAGACAGGGAGTTAAGTTGCAAGTTGGCTCAGCATTTATCATCTCTGCTTTAAGTTCTGTGTGCATACAGAAGCTTTTGACTTAGCAAAATAAAAAGTAAGATTGTTTCCAGACCACATTCTATCCTTATTCCAGCTCTTTCCTACTAGCAGGTCCTCTCAGCATGCACCCTTTACTTTTGGTTTGCTTTTGCAACCCAAAAGTTTCACTGCAACCTGCCCAGCAATTTATAATGATGATCATTTTCAATCTGGTTTTTCAATTATGTCTTGTGAAAGAAGGAAGTGTTTTACTCTACTGTTGCCACACCAAGCAAGGGAATGGCACAAACATAGGTGTAAGGGAATCATGAGCAATCCATTCTCATGTGTAAAATGTTCTGCTTGACATTCATGGTTGTTGAATTCCACAGAATTGAGGTCAAACCTCTTAGAAAAAGCACTGGCACTTGTTGAAAGTTCACACTGATTATGCAGTTTACAGTATGCACAGAACAACCGTATTTCTTACAGGATGTGTAGAGTAACTTGACATGTTGAGGCCAGAAAAACAGGGAAGAAATAATTTCTCTAATAAAAACAGGGGACATTTTCCATACCTTTCTGAGATTACAATCAGTTAAAACCTGTACCTTCTACCAAAACTGTCTTTCCAAGTTTTATTACATACCGTACAATTTTGAAGAGTTAAGGATGGCAAGGTAGTCAGATTCACAGTTCTGGGATTCAATGTCCAAGTCACCAATTTTTAAGATCAGTCGTTTTCCTTGAGGCACTTGAATTTTCTTTTCACAAACGGTGTAATTGGGGTAAGTCCTAGGATAGTTCTTGGATGCCAGAGTACCACTGTCTTGATATACCACCATATGGCCACATCCATCCCCTTTTTGAAGCGCAGGGAGTGACAGAAGAAAAGAAAGAAGGGGAAAGAAAAACACTTACTACATGGTTATCCACTGTCATGTATGTTCACACCATTTTCAACAATATACCATCTTATTTTATGTTATTTCTCTTCAGTTTCTGTAAATATAAAGTTGATAAAACAGTCACAAGTTTCTTGTAAAATAATAGAAAGGTGAGAGAAATGCTGTTGCTGTATACCAAGGTATCTAACAAGCTACACTTTCAAATGTGAATGAGTCACGAACAGGTGAATTTAACCTAATTTTCTACTTTGGGACCAAATCCTGTAAGCACAAATAGGCACGAGTTATCCAAAATTACTTTTCTCTCCATTATCATTGCATGTTTCAATGAAAAACAATATAATAGTCTGGGGGGGAGGTATATGGAACCACACATGAAAACATAAAGATAATTTAACAATCTACTGTCATCGTAATCAGACTCATTCTACTGTTGTGCTGTTTCTCTTTAAAAAACTTCACTCACACACTCACAGATGGGGAAGAGGAATGGAGCAGAGGGCAATACAGGAAGGTGCAGACCTGGTACAGACAAAACAACTGTATCTTGATACAAGCTGTTACAATGCAACTGTTAATTGCATGAGTCCATAGCCATACTAGGAAAACTATTCCAACCTTAACTGTTTCATTCTGGGTCAAGGTTAAGGGATTTAGCTCACTTTTACCAAACTACGCGACTGTGCAGTCCTAACAGCATAACAGTTACTACATGATTCTAAGCAGCAGCTTCCCACTTTAAAGCAACTAACGTGCATGTTTGTCCATACCCTTAAAGATCATACTCCACATCTGCAGCACAAGATATAGCAACAAGAAAAGGCAGAGGAGCTTGAAGAGAAAAATGGAAAACACAAAGCATTGGCGGAAAGAACAGAAGCACAGGCAGGATAAGGAAATCTAGATTACTTAAGGAAGTCATGGGAAAGTACAATTAATATGAAGTATACTAGTAACTTGAAGTTTGTATTTCAAAAAGCCTAAGACTACTCCCTTTCCTTTAAGTTTTTGAGAGAAAAATCAGTGGCACTATAGGAGTCAGTAAGTGTGCAGGGGCATGCAGCGTAAGGCTGTTTGTGGGGTCTAGGTTTTTAGGTATACTTTTAACTTTTACAGAATTTTTTGTCCATTATTAGTAATAACAAAAACTACAGCTATCAATGTGAAGACACCAATTCAGAGAAATTGGAAATTTACAAGTTCACTTTAATAACCCAACATTTTACATTAGGCGGCATCAATCAAAACATTGTGCTCCTATCATTTTAATTGCTAGCAAAATCTCCTTCTACAACCACTAGGAAAAAACATATTTCACACTTAAAGATGAAACAACAATTGAAAATGAAGTGCTGATAAAGCACTGTGTCATGCTGGAAACAGATAAAGTGACATGCTGTGCAAAGACAAGCTCCAGGCTGTCAAACCTTTCTGCATTACTATATAATTACAATACCATTGCATGCATCTCTCATGTACTTTTCACAGAGTAGCACTTATTTTAAAGCTTTATCATTGTTGTTGGTCTATGTTGCTTACAATTTAGTTCAGTCACAAGTTAAAGCAATAGAAGTAAAGCAAAAATATAGACTCAAGGGTCCTACCACTATTAGAAACAAATATTGATGTTCAGTCCATTTTTTACACAACTGTGAAAGAAAAACAACATAAAAACCTCCTGATACAGTGGCTCTAGTTACTTCGGTAGGAACAGACAAGTGGGAAATTCAACAGAAATTTATCTTTCTGAGTGTGTTGTTGCCTTTTACTGGAACTATTTCTGCCTAGCAATATAAATATAGCAATCCCTTCATAGCAATAGCTACACTAAAGTGTGTGTCAACACTCAGAAGTTGCACTATCAACTTAGAGCAAACAAAAAAACTATTTTGGAAATGTGTGTTCACACAATATCCTTTATAATGCTCTATGACACAGTACTTATGTTAAAAGACTGATGTACTAGTGGAAAGGTATCCCAGTATTATCCATTATAATTTCAAAGATAAAATTCAGAACTGATTTCAGTGACACTCCACTCCTTTGGCAGAATCAGGACTTTGATATGCTGCTAGTCCTCAGTGGAAGGTATGGTCTTCACTAGATTTGGAAGAATTTAATTTAATTAGATTTATGGATAAAGCTGTCACTTCATATATACAGTAATTATCACACAGACTTCATTTCTGTGCATGTAGAACATGTATTTAGCATTATCTTGGTCTGTAATGCACATTCCCAGTATATCTCTACCAGAGCATGTATTCCAGAGCTATGAAGTCAAACTTCCATAGATTCATAGATGTTAAGGTCAGAAGGGACCTCAATAGATCATCGAGTCCGACCCCCTGCATAGGCAGGAAAGAGTGCTGGTCTAGATGACCCCAGCTAGATGCATATCCAACCTCCTCTTGAAGACCCCCAGGGTAGGGGAGAGCACCACCTTGGGAGCCCGTTCCAGACCTTGGCCAATCTAACTGTGAAGATGTTCTACCTAATGTCTACTCTAAATGTGCTCCCTGCTAGCTTGTGGCCATTATTTTTGTAACCCCCGGGGATGCCCTGGTGAATAAAACCTCACCAATTCCTTTCTGTGCCCCCGTGATGAACTTATAGGCAGCCACAAGGTCGCCTCTCAACTTTCTCTTCTGGAAGCTGAAAAGGTCCAGGTTCTCTAGACTCTCCTCGTAGAGCTTGGTTTGCAAGCCCTTAACCATATGAGTGGCCCTTCTCTGGACCCTCTCCAGGTTATCCACATCCCTCTTGAAATGTGGCGCCCAGAATTGCATGCAGTACTCAAACTGCAGTCTGACCAGTGCCCGATAGAGGGGAAGTATCACCTCTTTGGAGCTGTTCGTCATGCATCTGCTAATGCATAATAAAGTGCCGTTGGCTTTTCTGATGGCTACATCACACTGCTGACTCATGATCCCTTTTCACTTCCATGCCACCCAGCAGGTCATTTCCTAGGCAGTAGATATGCTGGACATTTTTCCTCCCTAGCTGCAGCACTTTGCATTTCTCCTTGAACTGCATTCTATAGTTTTTTGCCCACTTGTCCAACCTATCCAGGTCCGCTTGCAGCTGTTCCCTGCCCTCCAATGTGTCCGCTTCTCCCCATAGCTTTGTGTCATCCGCAAACTTGGACAAAGTACACTTCACTCCCTTGTCCAAGTTGCTGATGAAGACTTTGACAAGTATCAGTCCAAGGACAGAGCCCTGCGGGACCCCACTGCCCACACCCTTCCAGGTTGAAACCGACCCATCCACCACGACTTTCTGGGTGCGAGAGTGGCATAGCCAGCAGAGTTTAAGCTGACTGCCTCCCTTTCAAAAACAAGAGGAGGGGGTGAAAAGTGAAGGAAGTTAAATTTAGAAAGTTATGCAAACAAACAATTTTGATGTTGTGGAGTTTAAACTGACAAAACTCAAGAAACAGATGAAGTCCCAACAGCGTTGTTAAATAGCTCTTGTGGTCGCCCAGGGTCACATGCTGCCCTGTTTTACAGCAGTATGGCTCCAAGGGGTAGAAAGCTTACCTGGGGACCTACATGGGGTAAAATAAAAAACTTTAAAAAAAAAAAAAATCACTACAATCACGGAAAGGTGGTGGCTACTACTTTTACCTTTGGGCCTAAAACCAACAGAGCCTGGGGAGATTCTGACTTGTCTGGTTGTAAAATTGCAAAGCAATGAAGAGAACTAGGCCAGGAATACTTGAAACACCTTGCTGGTCTACCTGTCCCAACATAACATACCAGCAAGGCACTTCTCTTCACTTCTCTCTGTACTCACATGAGCTGTATTGACAAAAGTGCTTTGTTTGACAAAGTATTGTTGGTATAACATTGTCTTAACTAAAGGTTTCTGCCAGCACAACTATGCCGGAGAACAGGCCTCATCATACCCTGTCTGATTTAGCTAGTTCAGAAAAAAATTACAGTATAGATCTGGCTCCAGGATCTCCTTTCAGCCAGATCATATGAGGTCATGTCCCCAGGTAGAACTCCATGATCTAAGGCGTTGGACACCTACCCAATAACAAACTAGAAATAAAAGGTCTCCTTTGAGCTGAAGAAGTAAATGCCGTTTTATGGCCCCCCTGCTAGTTGAGTCTGATTTTGACATTATGTAAATACTGAAGCTGATGAGCGTGCAAGCCATGTTGCAAGCAGTGACCCATGACACCACCTAACAAGCCAAACCCCTCGTAGTATCCCAAGCCAGCTCTATGCTAAAAAAGGAATGGAATGAGAAACTAGATCCCCATAGGTTGAAGCCCGCTATAAAACCCACCCCCGTAGTCAGCTCAAGTGGAGCTCCCCCTCTAACTGCCCGCAGACGGAGGTCATTTGTAGAGGCCGGATACAGGTGCCTGTTATAGCTTGCTTTCTAAAGCCATAGTGAGAAGCTGCAGCAGAGCCCGAGACCCCCGGAATCCTCCCCTCCCTTCGGTGATTAACTGTTTGCTGTAACGCAATCTTCAATAAACAACCACTAACAACAAGCTGCGTCAAGCTGTGTAAGTACCCTCGTTTCCAGAGATCTCGCGAAATCTGATTGGTCTAGCAACCAAATAAGGGGAAACCAGAAGCTAGCACGGAATAAGCTAGAGTCCAATCCGATTCGCGTCCAGGGCCTGCCGGAAATTAGGCTCCGGTCCGCAGCAATGAGAAGAGTGGTTGAGATGAGACATCAGGCTAGCACTTCTGTCTCTCTTTGCTACCTTTGATCTGTCAGATCAGGACAGCAAACGCATGAAAAAAGTAACTTTACCACAAAAGGTTTAATTTATCATTAAAAAGTTGTGCCTAGCTGTGACAGGGTGAAATAACAACCTGCAGGCATGATTTCTTCTTCAAGTTTTACTCTTTCAGCATTTATTCAAATAGTTCGATTGGAGAAAAGTTTTCAACTAGCAATAATTGTGCCTCGAGTTAACCTCATTGGCTACAATACTGCCACTTACTACACTGAACATTGCTGGAAAATGCATTTTGGAGTTGCAATATTAGGGAGAAAGAAACCAAACCCAAGTCCAAATCTCAGGATCATCAATGTGTCTAACCTTTAGTTATGGAAAAAACTTGGAAACATAACTGTAGCTAGTTCATACTCCCTTAGGCAGACTCAGAAGCCAATTTCTTCATTAAGTCAGTCCTTTTACTATAAATGCGGCTAGCTTCTCATCACAGGAAACAAAACTAGTACAGATGCAAAGAATGTACAAAGCAACACAAGCTGTGGCATGTGCACTCTCATGCTGTCTATCCCAGCCCTCCAGCCTTCCTTCCTGGGAACTTTTAACGTCTTCTGAGCCCAGGCAATTACAGCTGACCCAGTGTTCTTAAGCAAGTAGGCTATCATTATCCCCTAATCCCCTAAAGCTGGGCACCAGCCCGAGTCATGCACCTCATTACAATAGCCCAAAATAAAAAGATTTAAATTATTTCCCACCCACATGCAACCACTGTGTGACCAAGTCAGACAACATATACTCAAGTGCAGATGATACATAGCTCTATCCATCCTTCTGCACATTTACGCATGCCACTACCATTCAGCTGGCTTATGGCTTGGATGAAATCACTTCATGGATGGGGAACAGCTGCCTAAAACTAAACCTGAGAAAGAAGGTGATACTATGGGCATTTTGCAAAATTCACAAACATGGGGCAGGCTCCTTTGGATGAAGGTACCTTATCCACAACTGGTCAATGTAATCTATAGCATTTTTTGCTAACATCAAGCTTTCACATAGCAGCATCCTTGAAATAATGCTTTTTGTTATCTCCATTTGGCAGACAGACTGTTCTGTCCTTGAAGATGATGCCTTAATTCACCCCTTGTTGAACTGCAGCAATACTGTATACCTGGGCACTTACTAGCATTTCAGAAGTTCCAGCTAGTAAGGTTTGCTGCACTGCCTCCCTTCCTCATTAAAGGTTACTAAGAGCCGATCAAACTTGTCCTTCAAACTGGCTTCCCCAAAGACTTTACAAATAAATTCAAGGTCTTAGTCCTTATCATCAAGATGCTCCTTGGCTAAGGCTCATGCTACCTAAGAGATCACCTAACACTCTGGTATGATGATTGTTGTCATAAATTTCAGTCTTCTGGCATGATGGAACTCTTTAAAGTCAGGGCTACATAGGTTCCTGTGGAAAGATCTCTGAGGAGCCAAAGGCCATCGTTATGAGCTTCTGGTTTAAATGCAGTGTATATTTGCATAACTGCGTATATATTTAAAAATAAACCTAAAACAAAAGATGACACGGTACTATATACATTCCTCCCTCTTAGAGAGAGGATAAGAAAAAAGAGACATGTGACAGGCACATGTAGGCACCTTGAGTAAGGCACTGATGGAAGTACTTAGATAACTTAATGATAAGTGAGCGTGCTAGCAAAAATTTCCAAAACAACTGGGGTGTGGGTAAAATCTGTGTAATGGTTCTAGCTCTGATGTCATATGACACATTCCTAGGACCAGACCTCTTCTCTGAGGCTCCAACTTTCAGAATCACTAAATCCTGAAACCAGTGTATAAGACAGTGCTTCCCAACAAGGCTGAAGGTTGCTGCACAATGTTAACATTGCTAGATGTGCAAACTTGGTTCACAAGATAAACCCAGAGATTTCAAATGGGAGTCCACAGTGTTAAAAACATTTTGACCTGTTGTGGTCTTTGAGGCCTTCCAACAGTAGAATTGCTCTATTATTTTTCTGTAGTAAAAAACAAGTGATAACCAAGAGCTGGCATTTTCCAAAGGGTGCCTTGAGTCTAAGGAGAGGTATCTTCAATCTAAAAAAGTTGAAAACTAGTGGTCTAAGACCCTAAGTTGTGTAGTCACTAGCACACTGCTCCCAAAGAGCTCTATTTAAGCAGCAGACATGATGGGCTTCTAGTTTAAGCCCTTTGAGAGTAACACAGCATAGAAGCAAGGAATATCACTTTAGTAAAGGCATTCCTTTAACCACAGTGATTTTACTCCTAAAGCATTAAAGTGCCACAGATTCCTGAAGCCCCAAACAGAAGCCACAAAAGTACATCTCTTGCCACGATCTAAGCTCACCTCTTCTTGTTTCTTTAATTCTTTTCATTCACACTAAAAAATCAGCTAGAAATTTATTTGGATTCAGTCCAGCACTAAATATAATTTGTTTTAACTTGTACAGCAATATACACATATACCTAGTTGAGATTGTATTCATCAGAGTTTGTCAGTGGAACCCCTTCATAGATTATTAGGCCAGAAGGGACCTCACAAAATCATTGATTTTGCCTCCTGCCCCCTGCACCAAGCAAGAAAGACAACTCGGGTCAGGTGACCCCAGCAAGGGGACTGTCTAGTTTCCTCTTGAACATTTCCAGGGTAGGCGATTGCACCACATCTGGAGGGAGCCTATCCCACAGGCTGGACACACTAAATATGAAGTTTTTCCTAGTGCTAAGCCTGAAATGGTTTTCCAGGAGTTTGTAGCCATTACCCCTGGTTTTCCACAAGGGTGCCCTGGTGAACAGCTGGTCACAGGAGCCCTTGATGTATTTCCCAATGTAGTGGTAGGCTGCTACCAAGCTTACCAGTGAGGGTAAGCTTAAAAGGGGTCAGCCTTCTCCTTTTTAGGCTGAAGATGTTCAAGTATGGCTTACCTTGATGGCTTGCCTTGCCCATCAAGGCTTCCCTTGATGCTCATCCATTCCCTTCCCCCAACTATTATTTTTTGTCCATGAGGGGAGTCAATCATCCCGTCAAAGGGCACATCTATACTGATCCTGAAACTACAAGGCCCAATTATGAGAAAACATCCATATCTATACGCGTTTGACAGCTTCATACAGTAGGTCTGTCACCACAGCATGAAGTATATCCCAGGAAAGCAACAGCACCTGAACAGACCATGGCAGCCCTTTGAACATGCATCTTCTCCTGCCTTCAGCAAGCAGTAAAGCCTTACTTTATTTGGCAAAGAAAGTTTAACTCTTCTGTAGATAGCTGAAGAGATGTAATTTTGGTTTTCTTCACCATCAGTAGAGGCTTCAGACACTGCTGTAAGCCTCTGAAATTCTGGAAGTGACTGGATATAGCTTATTAAAGTTATCACATCACAAAGAGTCATAAACAAATGCAATCAAGCTATTTGTATTTCACAGGGTGCATTTACACAAGAAGTTTATTGTAGTTCCCTAATTAGTTCTGCAGTAAATGTCTCAGCATCTACACATGTACTACTATTAGGATGGAGTAAACTTATTAACTCCGCTGTAGGTTATTACTTGTAAAGACAAGTACTATACTACAGTGGAGCTGTACAACAATACATGCGTAGGTGCTGATATGGCTAGCTGGGGCAAGAGGGTGCTTCAGTGTGGGGGCTGCTTGCCGGCCCACCCCACACTGAAGCACTTTAGTGCCCCAGCCAGACCCTCCGCAGCATGCTGAAGCAGGTCAGAGCAGCCCCTAGCTGGCAGGCTAATCCCCCAGGCCTCCTTCAAACACAGCGCCGGAAGCAATAAACTCAGGCACAGTAAGCACTAGAGTTTATTGCTCTGCATTAATTCCATGTGTAGATGTGCCCACTGGCTCTGCCAATAAGCTCCTCATGTTATACATAAAAATGAATTTTGGCCTCTTCATTGGTTCCCTTTGATTATGTAGACTTATTTAAAAATGAAGTCATTCTTGTCAGTGGTTGGGACCTGCATATAACATTTTTAAAGAAATATATTAATTTATAAGTAGTACATAAAACATTAAATTTTCCCATTGCCAAACTTGGACCCTTCCATGACCATATGGTGTGGGAGGAAAGGTCAGAGAGAAAAAGACAAATTTTCCAGCACAGTTTCACAATCAAAAGTCAATTAGTTTGGTCTGTGCTTCAAAGTTTTCAACATAGTTATTACAACCTCTATCTCTGTGGTACCCAAGCACCTCGCCAAACCTGAATAAATGCATCTCACAAGGTAAGATGGCAAAGGAAATTCTGAAGTTGACCACTCCATTTCTGCCCTCTCCCAATTAAACTGGGAAAGAAGAGGAGCTGCTTGAACTCGTCTCCATTGTCATATGGGGAAAAGAGGAACTGGGGACTGAAATGGTTTCAAATTTTACAGAAATGTACCACATCCCAAATCACTTTAAACTGTTCCTGCTAAAAGTCTCAAATGAAAGGTAACAATGCAACACCATGACACTGTTGGATTTTCTCACAATGACTGCCTTATGCCATGTGACACTAGACAACTGGAATCCCACAGAAAGCTTCCTCTGCAGGGAATTATGGGGAGGTACCTTGCAAAAAGGTACAATTTGGAAGAATCAGTCAAATGGTATCAGATTTTCAGTTCATGTGAATTTGCAAACTTTCACCAGCTTCAACACAGCAATGCCATTTCCACAAGCTGACGATAAGGCTCAGGTCATCTAATAGTTTAAAAATCTATATAGATTCCATAAGTGCTCAGGTATCTGGCTCAACAGTACTAACGTGTTTGTGGCAGCAGCCTCCTTCACAACCTCTTAGGGAGATCACAAAGACAAAAAAAACCAGCTTCACAGCTGACAGGATTTTTTTTTTTAAATAAAAAATGTAATGAAACTAAATATGACATTATTAGAAGGAAGAGAAGTGACTCAATCTCAAAATCCGCATTAACCTCATAGATTCTCTTAATGTGGGATTCAGCTACTTTGTAATATGCTTGCCCATGAGAGGACAAAAAAATAACCTCTGAAGTTTTTTCTTTGAGTTATACCCATACATAGTTGGCTGTATTAGGTTCTCAGGGAATATTTTAACCCACGCCACTACAACTGCTCTTCATAACATTCATTTAGCTGCTTAACAGGCAGCAGCGTGGTGGGGTTGTGAAAGGGAGAAGAGGAGGAGAAACAAAGGAATATTGTAGTATCTAGTTTTCCTAGGGTGAATTGTTTACTTACCAACATCAAAGGGAAGTAATAGGAACAGAAGGTCAAACAAACTAGAAGGTATTTTTCTGTCCTCTTAGACATTGTTTATTGTAGCCTCCCTTTGGAGTACCAATGAGAAAGCAGCAAATGATCCTAAAAGATCTCTGCAGCAGCCCCATAAAACATGGATTCTTACCATGAGCCCTAACACAGGGTTCTTCCCCAGCCACCCATGAGCTTGTTCAAACGGACCCCATATTATACCATAACTTTCACATTATAGGCATCTCTTATCTGCCCATTTTTCCCTTCCATCCCATCCCATCCCATCCCATCCCTCAGCCAGATCTCAGTAGATGCCATAATTACAGACTGTTGGAAGTCACTTATTATTGGTGAGAGAATTTGATAGGTTAAACTGGACCAATAGTAATGGTCTAAGACAGTATTTCTCAATCTTTTAAGTAGCAAGTATCCCCTAACTTCTGAAAATATTAAATAAGTACCCAGACACTCAACTTTCCAGGGGATTTTACATTTACAGACTAATGTGTGCCGTATGTTGGAAGAAGGGCTGTGCATATAAGTCTATGATATAATCTGGTGTGGGTAGGGTTGCCATCTTTTACCAGGGGTGCACAACTCAAGTATGTGCCTGGGCTAGAGGTGATGTTGGCCAAAGCTAGGAGGGCTGAACCCAGTGCTGCACAAAGCGCGGCACACCAAATTATCACTGGGGAATTTAAAGCACTGCACAGTGTGTGGCACACCACATTTTTTGCCATAGTTTTGAGAGGAGGAAGGGGTGAGAGAGAGAGGAAAAGAGGGCGAGCGAAAGAGTGCCTGTGTTTCACGTACCCCCAGGGGTATACATACCACAGGTTGAGAAACTACAGTCTAAGACAGGTACAGCTACTCATTTAAGGATTTTCATTAATCCAGTAGCATTTGACCATCTCAAGGGTTCCTTGCTGCTCTCTGTAGATTATGTTAGACAATATTTAAAAAAAAAATTAAGCATGCATGCCAATATAAGTTTCTGAGTTCCTTAGGCCCCAGGTGACCTAAACAATGTTGTTGTTTGCTCACCATGAGCATCTGTGGAGCTTCCATCATGCCAAAAACCCTCTCTCCTGTGTAGAAGTTTGCAGAGGTAAGAACTAGTAAGATCAAAGCTTTTATTTATTTTGATTTTCCCTTATTAAAAACTTAAAAGAAAGGAGAATATTTTCTTCAAGACTAAGTTTTCTTACTAATAGCAAATCAAAATCACTCAAGAGGAGAAGGAACAGAAAAAAGGGTTTTTACATTTTATAGCTGGGTTCAGATTTTTTTAAGTCCTGTTTATATAAACTTGGATTTGAATCTGAAGTCTTTGAATTGACACCCATGGGGACTGTACTCACAAAAGATTTGGAAGGCATGACCTTACTCACCTCTTTGGGCAGGGAGCTTCTTCTCCACATGCACGGCCCATCAACTTTCCACTCAGAGGCACAAGGAAGAGAAACAGGGAGGGAGAATATGTCCATCTGACTAGTCAGAAAGCTAGGAGCCACCCAGGATAACTTCTGTTCCTATGACTCCCCTGGGACCTACAATTGAGAGATCTCACACCTGCCCTCTGCATTCATTAAGGGATAACATATAAATGAAACTTGTAGGGACACCACAGACTTTCCTCACTCTTTTGTGACGCCTCAGTTAGGAACAATCTTGGTCTGCCTTTAATTTGTACCACAATCTCCATTCAAAGAAACCACCAACAGGAAAAATGTGCGTTTATTCATTCTTTGTAGCCAGAATTAAATACTGGGACTTCTATCAGTACAGCAGTAGAAGTTTGTGGGTGTGAGAAAAATTGCTGCATCTAAGACCAAGTGACCCTTTTTGATTGCTATAGCAGAAGAGATTTCATTTTCACATCCGTTCTTTATGTTGAGAAAGCTTTTTTTTAACAGGACATTGCCTTTCTGAATATAACATGCAACTGTGACAGATCTTTTTTGGATGCATTTGGAAATGCACATGACAACATATCCACATATACAAAAATATATGGAACATCTAATAAAACTAAGTCAATACTGGGTTTTCATATTGCAAGACTGAAGCATTATTTTAAGGGTCTTATCTTTAGTGACTACAGGCTGCGTTGTATCAGAATTGCACATAGCAATAGATAGCAGAAGTCCACGGCAGTAACTACACATGCAGAATGAAGTGCACTGAATATACAGTAACTCAATATGAAGACAATTCTGAGAGCAGAACCCAAGACTCCCCCCCCCCAACTGCCCATCTTATTAGACCAGGGGCTGTCAACTGAGGGGGGGGTACGTGTACCCCCGGGGGCATTTGGGAAGGCCCTGGGGGGTATATGGCAGTGGTGCAGAGAAGCAGGGGCCGTGTCCACCAGCACTTTGTGCCAGTGCACACCATATGCCACTGGCATGTTTGTTTTCGCTGGTGCCATGAGTTGCTGGTGCTTCCGTTGCCATGTGCTGCTTGTGCTTCTGGTTTTGCTGCTGCCATGCGAAGGATCCTCCATCTTCCCTGCTTGTCAACCAGGGCTCCCTGCTTCTTGACTGGCTGCCAGGGGGACACCAACCAAAAAAAGGTTGAAAACCCCTGTACTAGACTATAGTCAGGCTTGTTCTACTTCTGGTCCCAGAAATCTTGCAGAGGCCTGGTTCCAGAAAGGGACAGTGTCCCCATCCCACTTAACAATACTCTAATATTTGTGGCAGTCCTTTGGGAGTTTGTAAATGGTTAGAGAGAAGGGGTTCAAATCTGGGTCCTCTCCTGCCTAGGTGGCTGCTCTACTAGCCTATCATGTAAAACAGGGCTGTCCAACTGGCAGCCCACAAGCAGCTAATATGCAGTCACCTTTCCTACTGCCACATGGCAGGGGAGGGTCCAGTGCATGTCAGACACTCCCTGAACACCCCTACCTAAGCACAGCCATTGGATGACCTGGGCATGAGGATGCCCTGTTTATGAACCTCAAACATCTAAAATGCTCAGCTGGGCAGTCTAAGTTCCCTTTAAGGCTAAGTACGGACAGTCAAAAAGCCTGAGGCTGAATCAATTCAATCTTCACATATCAGTCACAATCACATGATTGAACCAATAAGCAAATGAATAGACATTCACTTTTGATTCAAAAAATGTAGTCACATGCCTGCAGTGGACCAAGCCAAAAGCTGGGGGGCCCTAGAGCCCTTGTATCTAGAGGGGATCTGGGATAGAAGGTCAATAAACCAATTTAACCTAAATCAGTTAAGTCCATCCAGATTTATCTTAAACCAGTTTTGGCCATTTTGAAAGAGGTTTATGTTCATTGAATTTTTGTTGTGTTACAGATTTGATCCAGTTTCTGATCACTTCTATCAGCTTATGTGTAACTTCTGTCCATAGCTTAGGTGTACAAGTCCTCCTTGGGGATTTAGCAGTAGTAGTTATAGAATGAAGAGAAAGAGGAGCTCCTAGTGGAATAAATATTCTATTAATGTTTTTTTCCTATCTCCTCCTGTCTACTCCGATCACCTCCTAAAGGGAAGGAATTTTCAAAAAGTCCTGTCTGCACTGCAAGTTACCTGCACCAGTTATTTTCCTGTTTATTAACATTCATAATAAAACTCATAAAGGCCTTCTGCTCAGGAGAACAGGGACAATTATACACAATTATGCACTGCAGGTGCAGGAGTAATAGAAACAGCCTGGAAAAGATAGGGCAGTAGGAATGTGCAAAGTGGCCCCTATTTGATTCATATTTGGCCCCAAAAAAGGGACAAAGTGATTCAATTTGTTGATTTGGATCACTGTCCCCAATTCGATTAGGCCAAATCTGAATCTGAAGATTCAATGCTGATTTGGAGAATCTGCGATTTGGACACAGACACGGATTTAAAAGTTTTTTTTCTATGTACCTTGAAGTAGCAGGCATGGCTTGTGATTGCTGTGATCCTGGGGTGCATGAAGCATCCCAGTGTGGGGGGGCCCTCCATGTGCTTGATGGCAAACCCGGAAGTGGACCAGAAGTACTTCCAGTCCACTTCTGGGTCTGCTAGGGAACGTGCTGGTGGCCTTCCCTAGCTCAGCGATTGCCTGAGCCGAGGGGATGCAGGGGGGCCCTCTTGCACGCTCCCCGAAAGTGCTTCTGGTCCACTTCTGGGTCTGCTGTGGAGCAGGCTGGGGACCCCTCCATGCTTCTGTGGGATGCTCCATGAGCCCCAGCATCACAGTGATCACAAGCTCCTGCTACCTACAGGTATGAAGAAAAAACATTTAATACTGTCTCCACGTCCGAATCTCCAAATCTTTCCAAATTGATTTGGAGGGTTCCGATTTGATTTGGAGAGATTAAAGGGTCTTCTGATAGGATTCAGATTCAGAGATTTGGCCACCAAATTGGGCTGAATTTCCATCGAATTGAATCAGGGACTGAAGCTTTGCACAGTGCTATTGAGCAGGTAGGAATATTAAAAGTGTACCAAGAGTCATTTCATATACAGGTGAAAGGAAGAGCTAGATTGCTGTCTATCTGGCATGTTCTCAGACTTACTCCTTTTCTTTCTACTTCCCTCTGTGAGAACAGCGTGCAAGATGCTACTTTGAACTAGGTCATGTTTGGAAAACCTATGGTGCAGCTACAGGATTAGATCCAATACTAGGCTGCAAAAAACTGACTAAACATATGTTATGGATTAGTATTTCCACTGATCAGGATATTCAGAGCGAACTAGAATGGTAGGCAGCAGTTTAGAACAGTGGTTCCCAAACTTTTTTATACTGCAGACCAGCACAGGAGCAGGACGTAGTACACGGAGCTGGCTACCTCTCTCCCAGGGCTGCTTCACTGCACAGCACGTGACTGCCAGTAGCAAAGCCACTTGCCATGATCCAACAGCCAACCCTCTGCGCCCCGGTACTGGACCACGGCCTGGTAGTTGGGAACCTCTGGTTTAGAACAGCAAGTTATCTTATGTAAGCTAAGATACCCAAAAACAATGGGATGAAGTTTCAGAATTATTTTAAATTCCCTATTATAATTTAAATCAGTGGTGCTCAACTTACGGCCCACAGAGCTGTGTCATCCAGCCTGCAGGACTCCTCTTCTCCCCTCACCCTCCCTGTCCTGAAATCTGGTGATGGGGAAGCAGTGGAAGTGTTAATTGCTGCATATTTGGGCTGGCATGTGGTATTGCTCTGTAGCCAGATCTGGTGAACACAGTTGCTTTGGATTTGGCCCACAGACCAACCCAGTGTCTGGGATCTGGTCCAAGAACCTGTCCCTCACCACTCATCCAGCCTGCAAGGTCAGATAAGTTGAGCATCACTGAGTTAAATCATCTAAAAATGACAGTAATGATTAAGACAGGGATTTTATTTGATAATTTGAGTCATATAGATGACAACCTTACGACAAAAAGTAAATATGTGATGTCAATAAGCCGTGACAGTGAGCATGTTACTTTTATTAAAGCAAGTTATGCAATAGCCCTAAGATGCATATTACTGGCTTACTCACAAGATAAAGCAAATGGCATCATGACAAGAGAATACCCTTCTTTTACTACCCAGGACACAAATACTTGTTTCTTTTTTCCCTTGGTCAGCATCTCCTGAGGTAGTCAGTCCTTTTCACAGCAGTTACTGTCATCCAGCAGTAATAAATGGTTCCTTAAAAAGGGCCAGTTTATATGGGAGTTAAAGCTTAATAGGGTCACATGCCAATATGGTCAAAGCTGTAAGACAGATTGAAGCACTGCTGTACTAATTTAGAGCTAGTATAGGAACTGACATGGCACCCATCATCATGTTGTTTTACAAAACATATAGGATGTTCAAAATTTCATTTGAAAAGCTGAGTGTAATGCTCCTCTGTTGCTTGAAATGGACAAGTCTGGCAGGTATTTAAGATGCTACAGACACTTTTCATGAAATAAAAAAAAATAGAAAATCAAAAGAGAGAATCGATAGTATTATTTTACAGCATCAAAATCATTATGTGTATATAAATATATATATGATTGTTTCTTTTACGTTTAAGCATTTCTCTGCCCTGAGGTAAGATATGACCTATTTAAAGCCAAGAAGAATTAGTAAATACTGAAAAGGAGTGAAAAATAGAGCCTGGGACAGAGTGTTTTATGTGCCCTGTCATTCTATGATTTCCTTTCATTTTTTAAATTTCTGACCATCAATTGTATCCAGTCCCCTCTTGCTCTGACATCAGAAAAAAAGTCTGACCAGTTTCTCTTCACTCTTCTTGCATTTATATGACTCAGTTAAATCACTTAACTTTTCTTTTCCCCAAAATGGAATTCTTTTTGTCAAAAAAACCCAAAGAGACTTGATATTTTTTGACAATTAAAGGCCTGGCTTCCATAACAGACGTGTTTAGTACTTTCTGAAAATGAAAGCGTCTCATCTTTAATAATCATTATGTGACATTCTTTCCCCACTTCTCACAAAAACACTGGATTATGGAATCTTGACTTAAATAGTCCAAGTCAAAATGGACCAGTATAATCACCTAGTCCAGGGGTTGGTGACATTTTTGAGCAGAGTGCCAAAAACACCTGCAACTTTGACTTGTAAGATGTTGGCGGGCCGGAGGCAGATGGCAGAGAAGTTGTGAGGGGCTTAATCCTTGTTGTAGCAGTGCTGCCCTGGCCCCTTCCCCAAGGCACATGTGCACCTGCCACCAGCAATAAGCCGGGGCCAGCGCTCCATGGACCCTGGTGCAGCTGTTTGCAGCCTCCTAGCTGTCTGCCACAGCTGGCCTAGGATCTTGGCAGGCCTTTACCACCCACCATGGAGCCCAGACTGCTGCAGGAGTCCAAGTGACAGGAAGGTTCAAGCAGCTGCACCAGCATCCACAGAGCCACAGTCCAGCTCTTTACTGGCAGTGGGTGCATATGTGCCTCAGTGCAGGCAGCAGGGAAGGGGCCAGGGCTTCACAGCCACAACAAAGATCAGGCCCCTTGCAGCTGTCCACCCCAAGGTGCAAGTGTCAAGCAAAAAGCCTTCGCATGCTACACACTGGTACGTGCCAACGATTGCCTACCCCTGACCTAGTCTAACATCCTACATAACACAGGCCACAGGATCTTACCTGGCAATTTCCAAGTTAAGCAACAAATTCCTGACTGAATTACTGTTCATCTTTTTCTTAGAAAGGTATTCAGACTGATTTGGGCTTCACATTATTATTTAAATATTTTTTCTGTTTTTATCAGTTACCTTGTCTTTTATTATAATCTGTGCTGAGCCTTTTTGGCAAAGGTGGCATATAAATCAAATGAATAATAAATAAAGAAATGATGTCAAACCCACTATGTCCCCTCATATAGTCTTCCAAAGTTTAGATATCCTAGTGGTTGAAAAACGTGTAACTTATTTCTTGTCTGAATCTGTGACCTGTGATCCTACTGAAATTTAAAGTCCAATAGCCCTGATGGAAAACAAATTAACCCATCTTTGCCCTCTGTAGCTGAGGACTAAAGATTGATCAGAAGCCTGAGCAGCAGAAAGGTCTTTGTAGGATAAATAGGTGTAATGGAATCACAATGAGAGAAAGAGAAAGGAGAATGACCAATGAAGAAAGACATGGAAAATCAAAAAGCTTGGGAGCAAAAGGCACCTTGTAGTTTGGCTTACTCTAAAGATTCTCATGTTTAGCATGACTTTTGCATTAAAGAGTTTCATTATTTTCATATCCATTTGCATTCCAAGATACACAATACATAAAAATTAGACTAAGTTTTCCTAAGGAAGTAAAAAAAAAAAGAATAGTAGTTTATCTTAAATTGTCTCACTAGTATAGTACTTATATTTACCCTATTTCTTAAGCAGAAGCAGTACTTTTATTAGATGCAAACCAAGAAAAGAAACGATAAAGTGATAGTAGGGGTGCACCAATAAAGATTTTCTTGGCTGAGACTGATAGCCAATTTAACCAGCCATATCAGCTGATACTGATTCAAGGGATGGAGTGGGGCAGGGACTGGGGCTGCTACCCACCCAGGGTGGTAAATGGGACCCTGGTACAGAAAGCAGGACAGAGGCATGGGCAGCTTGTCCAAGGGACAAATGTCCTGGGGCTTAAAAATGTAGCAGTAGCAGGAGGCACAGTAGCTGGATGGGCTGGGGATGCATAGGTGGTGTGGGACTCCCAAGGTAAAGGCAGCAGAGTGTAGAGCCCCAAGTCCACAGCAAGCAGCCTGAATCTGCTTTGCATACAAATCTGGGAGGGGGACACATGCCTCCATACTTCCCTTGGGGGGTTCACACAGCGGCAGGGAACTGTTACTTCCTGGATGAGCTCAGGGCTTCAGTCATCGTTCCTAAGCACATCACCTTTTATCCAGCATGCTCAATATAATTGAATCCATTTTTACAACATCAAATAATATATAAAGATTACATAATTTTCCTCATTTTTGGGCCCCAACAGCATTCTTCCCAAAAGGGGTCAGGGCCTTTGCCCCCCCCGTGTACTTGGTACCAATGCCACTAAGAATAATCTGATTTTATTTCTCCATCACACATGGACCCTTGTATAATAAGGGAAAATATCCAGAACTCTCCATATGTTTCCATAATTTGAAATAAGACAAATAAAATAAACTATTTTCACTCATGTGAACATCTGGAAGATGACATCAACTTGACTTCAACTTTAAATGTCAAAGTATGATGCATATTGGATTGCAACACAACTTAAACAGTTTGTAGCAGTAGTGGTGATAATCATCAATAAAGATTAAACCATGTTCTAAGACTTGTTTAAAGCAATAATATTATAAAATAACATTATGGAGAGGTAACAGGCTATCCATATTTGCAAGGCACAAGTGTTTTTTGTTGGGGTTTTTTGGGGTGATACCTGATTCAGTAGAAGGTATGTAATTGAAAGAAATCCCAGGCAAGATTTCTAACATAAAGTGCCCTTTCTCATGTGACATGACCTGAGGAAGGGCACTTGTCACTGGAAAGCTTGTCTAACAGTTCTAAAAATTGGTCCAATAAAATATATCACCCTTCCTCTCCCCAAAAAAGAAAAAGAAAAAGAAAAAGAAAAAGGAAACAATCTTATGCCGAACTACTATGGCTACAGGAACTCTCTATAGTTGAATATTGAACCATTTCCCAATATAAAGCCTTATTTTTAAATTTGCAGGGGCCTCACTGCAGGGGCCTTATTTTTAAGCTCTGTATTTTTAAAACTTGGTTTGGTCTGATATTTTGTTAATTAATTAGTTAACCTTGAAGGGAAAGACGAAAACTTCTGCATTCTCTTATGACAGGTCAAACCATTTTTGAGTTATAGGTCATTAAAAAAAACATTAATTTGAAACTTCTTTATCTCATAATATAATCTTGAAAAACTCAGTCCTGGCACTATTTCAAGAACTTTTAAAAGAATTCTGGCATTTTACAGAGACTTTAAAGTTCAATCTTGTTCAGGAGATTTTTTTCCCCCCCAGATGAAATTAAGAAGCTATACGTCACAGAAGAGCACTGAATAGCAGTATAGCTATGACCATAGCTAGTCTCCAGCTAATCTGAATATCAGAAGTTGTCTACCCATGGCAGCAGGTAACTCAACAGGGGGATGAGCTTCTTGCCAGGATAAATTAACCTGCAAGGAGCTCTGTGATGCCCATGGGTAGCCTGTTGCCAGTACCCAAACTAGCAGGCATCTCTATACTATCATGTAGCATAGTCATATCCTGCACCTTTAAGTCATACACCAAATCCACTACCTCTACTAACAAAGGATGCTGTCATTTCCTTTTACTATTTTTATGTTTTATTACTGATCAAAGAAGCTGCCCATGTACAAAGCAGCATGTACAGTTTATTCTTCAATAAATATTATACAATATGTGAAAAGCCTGCCATACAGTTTAAGACCTTTATATGGCACTGAAGTGGCTAACTGCAAATTAATTTGTACATATTACAGTTCATGTGATATGAGGTATTGAATGGGTTGGTGTTGTGACCTAAAAGGGGAAGGAAAGGTCAAACATCTTGAGAAAGTTTTGTTGCAAGGTAGAACAATACTATGGATTACAACAATGTGAGTAACCAAATTGTTTAGCTTCTCTGATTCTTCTATATTTTGTTTCACAACATTATCTTGTCAGGTGTAGGAGTGACGAGAAATTTTTCTGTGGAGATTTGATAAAGAATACTAACTTGAAATGGGTAATAAGCAAGGCTGCCAGGTGTATGAATACAGGGAGATTGTTACAGTGATGCAAAACAGCATGACTGTGTAGGACATCAGGAGAAAGAAACAAAGGAAGCATGAGGGTAAACAGAGATAGCAGACTGAAGGGTGTGGGGCTGGATACAACAGAAGCTGGAGGGTGGATAATGAAAGACCAAGTTCTATAAGAATTCACTGAATCTGACGGCACATCTATACATGCACTTCAATGCACTGAAGCCTATTCTACTATGCATCAAAGCAGTAAATAAAAACAAAGTGCTAATATACTAATGCACAGTAGAATAGGCTACTGCGCATTACATGTCACCCAAAAAGCATGTGCTTAGGCTGGGCTAACAGGCAGGAGCCTAACAAGCATTAATTTAGTATTTCATAGTAGAGGTTCTACATTTAATGCACATTAGTAAAAGCACATTAATGCATGTGTAGATGCACTTACAATGACGGGGGTTTTTTTTAAGTCCTAACAGATAGGGCTTGGAAAGGTATGTGAGAGAGAAGGAGACAGCTCAAATCCTTGTGATTTTCAAAAGTGGCACTGGAGATGACCCAAAGGGAAAGATTAAGAATTTCACTTAATTCACTGTTCCTATATCTTGAATTTGAATGGCTGCAAGGATGTCTAGGATAAAATGGCAGATGCAATGCTGACTGGTTAGGGAGTGAAGCAGATTTTGGTGTTTTCAGCAGACAGCTGGTAACTGAAACCATAAGACTGGATAAGATTGCTAACAAAAAGAATGGAGAGAAAGGAAGGTGCCTTCTTAAAACAGGTCCCAAAGTTATTTATTACTCATATAGAAGTCACAGAAGTGGGTTTGTTTTTTGGGTTTTTTTTTACTGTGCAGAGTATAACTAAGCTTAAAAATATGTTTTCCTCAATTGAAACCAGTTTCCAAACCACTCCACCTCTCCCACACTCATTGTATGACTAATAATGATCCAATTTTCAGAATATCTACAAGTAATGCATTTTCTAAAATACATTAGAGAGCAGAGAAAGGGTTTCCACTTATTCCCTGCACACAGATGGATACACTTTTTTCACATAAACTTTGCTACTAAGTCAGCCAGCAAGGGCTAGGTTTTTGATAATGAATGACATACAAGCCTGGTATTAATTTAAATATAAATGATACTGTGAACTCAGAGTATAGCAGTAACTGCGTTATCCTGTAGTGGCTGCTAACATGAAGAAAATAACTCATTGGCAAGTTGCTTGCGTTAGCTGGGCAGTGAAGAGCACCCTGAATGGCTAAATCATGAAACAGTGGTTTAGCAAACAATATGCTTCTAAATCAACTTTGCATCTAGTGTTCACTACTGCACCTAAATAACTGCAGTGTTTGCCACTGCTGGAGACTGGATGCTGAACAAGCTGAAATGCAAGACTGATTCACTCCAGCAATTCTTGCTTTCCAGTGTAACTCTTAAATCTCTTTGTATCTGGTTTTCTTAGTTTGTTCACTAAGGAATTTGTACCAAGTTAAATCAGCTTCAAAAAACAAAACGAAAGAAAACTGATGTTAAATAACCTGGTGCAACGTTACAACTTTCAGGGCCTGTCTGTATTAATATAAAATATCAATACAATAATTACAAAAAAAAAAAAAAAATCTTTTCCTATAAGTTTTCCAGCACACCTGAGAAAGGGCACATGTGCCCAAAAGCTTGCAGAAAAGATTTTTTGTTGAGATTTTGTAGTTGGTCTAATAAAAGGTATCATCTCTCAACCAAGATTTCTACAGTTTTGCATTCCTTTTTGTCTTGGACCAACACAGCTATCAGATGCAGCCCAGTGCACATACTGAGAGTCTGGAAATCCAGTAAAACTTCTGATTTTCTCTCATGGGTGTGTATGCACATGAGATGCACACACATATGCATATCTGACTCTATACTACAAGTGTGAGTAGCAAAATGAGGTAATATACCAGGAGACTAGGATGTGCGAGTTCCATAGGGGAAAACACACATTATACATCGAAATAAAAGTTGTGCAAAGCTGGAGAATCAAAAGCCACTGAACAGATGAAAGTCTTCCCCTTCAAGAGATTAACAAGTGCACATCAGAAATTCCAGCTCAGAAAACTCCATGAACAGGCTAAGTGCAAAGAAGTTCTTAGCACTCTTCCCTTGACAATATTAATGAACATGCTATTGTCTTTTTGAATCTGCAGTCAGGCTGAAACAATAGCACCGGGAAAGCATATCTTTTATTCATCTTAACGAGGTGTTATGTTTGCATCTTAATAGTAGAGTTTGAAGGGATTAACTAGCTCACTGCTGGCTCCTAGTGAGGTTTCCAAGGACCAAGAAACAGCCAGCTAAGGCTCTGGGTGTCCCGTGCAGCCAAGCAGTTAGGCTGCAAGCTCCAAATCTGAGCAGAGTCAGTGATGCTTTGATTATACAGGGAATTAAACTATTTGATTGTACAGGAAATTAAATTATTAGCCACCCAAGAAAGAAAAAAAAAGGGTTAGGAGAACCAAGCAAGCATGCCACCTGTAACCCACTGGACTGAGCTGCAGTCCCACAGCTCTACTGGCAGCACCTCATGGGACCCCTACAAAACTAGCTCCAGCACCAGGGTCCACACAGTGCCCCAAACATCCGCACCCTCAGTTTGTGAGATGTGGGTACTGGGGCAAACCCGAGAGGGACCCGATCCTTGGTGGGCGGCACAGCCTCGACCCCTTCCCTGTGCATCTGTGTGTGCCACGCTCCGGGGGCTGCCTGCCCCACTAGTGGGGCCAGGAGTCACTACTACGTTCTTCTTAAAAAGGGAGAAAACGGGCGGACCAACAGCCTTCAAGCTCAGGGGCTGCCGCAGAAGCACCACCTGCGGGTCCCCCCCGGGCCAGGGCCGAGCACACACAGAGGAGGAGGCGAAGCAGCACGGAGAGGCACGAGGGGCTCCGGGAAACCCAGCCCTGCCCGACCCGGGCTCGGAGTACAGCCTTGCGCCCTGCCGCCCCGCACGTGGGCGGGAGCAGCCCGCGTCCGCGCCCTCGCGGAGACTCACCCGGCACCGCCGCCCGCAGCGCCAGCGGGACCCCCGCGCCTCCGAGCAGCAGCAGGAGCAGAGAGGCTGCCATGGCCGCACGCGGCGAGGGGCAGCCGCCCCGCCGCATCCCGCCTCCCCCCGCCGGCAGTGGGGGTGGGGACAGGCCCGCCCCGCCCCCTCCCGGGAAAGGGCGGGCGGCTTTCCTTCCCTCCCAGCCTGGGCGCACCGCTGAGAGCCTGCGGCGGGGCTTCTGCCCCTCCCCGTCTCGTCTGCCCTGCCAGCCACCTGCTGCCCCGCCAGGAAACACCCGGAGCTTCGTCTGGGAGAGGCTTCGGGCACGGAGGCGAAATCAAAGCAGAGGGGCGCTGCTGCCTGTGCCCTAGCCCTGCTCTGCGCGGCGTCCGGAAAACTTCCCCTCCCCAAGTTTGGAGCAGGCTGGGTTTTGTTCTCCGTCTCCAGCGGGGCTTCCGACCCCGGAGGGGACGGCGGGATGAAAACCTGCTGGGGCCTGGCTTGGCGGAGAGAGCCACGGGGACCCGAGCTGCAAGGCTGCCCAGCCCACCCCGGTCAAAAGGAAACAGAAATCACGGCTCCCCCCTATATCATGAGGCGGTTTTAAAAACCAGGAGAGGTGTTTTAACAAAAAAGTGGGCAGGCAGGGGTTTTGGGGGCCAATAGGTTCTCTTTCAGTAGCCCAACCGAGTAGTTGGAAAAGTGGAGCTTTGCGGGCACAAATGTCCTACTTCAGGCTTAAAAAAAAAGTGAAGAAGCCAGGGCATATGGGCTGCTTGTACATGCCATGGGTGCCGAATTCGGTTTAGTTCCCCCTAAATTGAAATGGTGGGTTTTTAAAAATACTGCTTCAATTTAGAGATAATTAAACTGAACTAACCCCCTGTGGCATGAAGGGTGCATGCCCCTGGAGGGTGGAGGGGCATGACAGCACTGGCGGTGGCAGAAGCACAGCCGCAGCCGGTGAGCTCGTGCAGGCACTGTTGGCGTTGTCCGGGAGGAGTGGTGAGCAAGGACTGCCTACAGGCACCACCAACGGTGTTGGTGGCACCTTTTCATAGGGGGTGCACCAACATGCTCGAGGTGCACATATACCTCCTGTGTGTTGCCAATGCCCCTTGTCACTTATACAAGGATGGGGGCCTGATCCTCACCTACCTCTTTGGGATGTATTCTTGTCTAGAAGGTTTTAACCTTCAAGATGCACCACTCACCTGTTCCAGCTTTCTACTATCATAACCATAGGTTTGCTTGAGGGTTTTTTTTCCCTCCTAAAATAAGTGCAATCAAGAAATACAGCACAACTGTCATTTTCTAGGTTTCTGCAGGTACACAATAGTGGCAGCATTGCCAGGACTTCACAACTTGATCGCATATTATTTTGCTTAAGGCCCGGTTCAAGCAATGATCCAAGAAAAATAATCCTGCCCTAGCAACATGGGGCTGGGGGGGGGGGGAGGAAGAGAGAAGCAACTGAAAATGGGTATCCATACTGAGGGGTGGGGAAGGAAGAAGCAACTTAGAGCTTCCTTAGAGCCTTTGAGAAGGACAGACTGGTTGGGCTGCATCTTCTCTGCACTTTAAAATCCTCTAATAGTGGATGGGCAGTGCCTATTCATTTTGGTGAGCCGTTACTCACATGAGTAGTTATATCTGCTTCAGTGGGGCTGGTTATGATCGTAAGTGCTCCCTCCAATGAGTAGACAAGGTTCTTTGGGTTAATCCAATATCTTTTATTAGACCAATCAATAAAAGATATGGAATTTACCCAAAGAACCTTGTCTGCCTATGTCTCTACACCAACAAGGCTACAACTTACATCCCTACAATGAGTAAAGTTGCACAGCTCTAGCCCCTATGCACCCCTAAGAGTAAATGATCTCAGCTCTAGGTTATAAGAGATCATACTAGAAAATATACAGAAAGACTAACCTGAGCCTTAGCATAACTGGCTTGAATTCCTGTTTCTTAGATCTACAATCTCATGCACACTGGAAAGGGGAGGAGGCTAAATGTAGTTTTAACATGTTAGCTAATGTGTTAAAATCGTACAATGAGATTCTTAGCCTTGTTCTAACTACTTTAACTATAGATAAGGCCATCCCTGTTTTAAAAGGCCCAAATACCAGGACTTTCAGTGTGGAAGATGTCTGTGCAGTCTCTCCCATATGCAGTCTCTGCAAAAGACACTGCGAGACTCCCTCCTGTACAAGACCCCCAGGTACAGGAGGCATGCCAGGAGTATGCTTAACTGTAACACTAAGCCCTGCCCTAGCTTGAAACCTATACTATGCAGACATAATGTAAAAAATGCTATGTAAAGCAGTCCCCAGACTGGCTAGCTACCCTCATTCCCCAGGTTTCTAATAATCACTGCCTACCTGCTATTAGAAGCTTTGAAAAGCACAGCTATTAAACCAGCCAGCTCCTGTGGTTCTCACTTCCTTCTCACAGTGTTATGGTGGCAGTTAAAAAGGTGCAATTAGTTAGAGTGGACAGTTACTGTCAGTATGGCCAACAAAGTTACAAAGTAGACAGGAGGATGGCTAAAAGATACTATGCACCTGAAGTGTTTGTACAAAGCAGGTGGTTTTCAGCCTTTTCAGACTCAGAGTTCTCTGCCTCCTAAGACTCAAGGCACTCCTCAGAAAATCCCAGCTCTTTAACTTTCACTCACTTCTTGACCGCAGAAAAATAATTAGGGCAATTCTTCTGTTGCAAAGAAAGACCACAGCAGGTCAAACATGCCTATTCATATCTCAGGGTTTCTCTTGTGAATCATGTGCAGGTGTTTCCACACCTGACAGTGCTCATTTTGTGCTGCACCCTGTAACACCCTTAAAAGGATCACCTAGTATCCCAGGGTGGTAAAGCAGGGTTGAGAAACACTGCACTAAACTAATAGGCAGAGAGCTGCTGTTTTGGGGGGGTACACATTGGGATTGGCACTGTGTTATGCAGTTAAGATGATGCATACCCAGTATGCATATAAATGGAGTGCACTGTATAATAAAACCTGCTGCTACAGGCCTGCTATTTTGCTGGCAATTCTGAAGGTGACATATTGGAAATGTGATATGACTGCAATAGTAGATTTTGCTTAACTAACTTGCATACCCTAAGAGAATCAATAATCTATAGTATTTATAATTTACATAGGTCATGGACCTACAGGCAAAAGCGCTCTAGATTTTTTGACCTCCCTGAAAGGTGGGGAAGGCAGAGTGGCAGTGGCAGGGAGAGTGTGTCAAGAGGGTGGGTCCTTTTGAGGAACCAGTTGGAAGTCTCTGATTGAGGGAGTTAGCTGTGACTGAGTTGACCCCTGGAGATTTTCACAGGAACTTTTATGAGGGCTAGGTGGTAGTTTGAACATAGGTTTAGGATTTTGTCAGTTCTGTTTTACCTTATTCTGTTGTCAAAACATTTGGTTGTTTTTCATGTAATTTGTTCTTCCTTGTTACTTTGTCCTTTGTGCCTATGGTAGACTTGTTATTCTGTCCTTTTGTGCCTACCAAAGTGCCTGCAGTAAGTCATGATTTCTGGATAAATTAATAACCTGGACATACCCATTTAGCAGAGGGAGGGACCAGTAAGCTTACACAAACAGGCAGTATAGCTCTGGCAGCATCCCAGCACCTTATGGCTTTGTCACACAACAAAGACTTAGCTCTGATAAGCATTTACAAGTCCATTCTTCCATTAATATTATTGTTTCTTTTTTAACTTTGCAAAATATTGTGTGAATATGGTTAAGCATATTTTTCACAGTATGCTTGATAAATTAGATTGTTATTCTTTATCACTTCTCTGAAAAATGAGTGCTTGAGATGTGAGTTAACTATCACAGGCTCACTGTCATGAAACAGGAAATAATATAGGGTTGAACATTTATGACATTCATTACTAAACATTTATCACTAAAGTGATTTAATAATCAACTTCATTCTCACTAGATTTCATCAGTAGACTGCCAGAGGCTCTTCTGACTAAACAATGTAAGAGACTAACGTGTGTATCTTGCAGAGACAACTTGCTAAACTTGGGCAAAAATTGGCTTAGTGGCATGTTTCTGTTCTCAGTTGCTCATTGTACAGCCACATTTCTAGCTGTGTAGACATCAGTGGTGTAAAACTAATATAAGGGAAAAGAAAGTCAAATCCCAGGGTCATACCAAAACTGGATTTAAAGAGTGATATGATTTTGATAAGCATATATAACTGTAGAAACCGGCACTTCTCTAATACTAATATTACTCCAATACTTGCAAATTAGACTGCAAGTAATGACAAAAGCAAGGGAGAAAAAATAGCAAAAACGCAAATGCATGGAGCATGTTAGATCTTCTTTGAAGATGTTATGATAATAGCAGAGTGGCATGATAAGCAGGGCCAGCCCACTATTTCTGGTGCCCCCTGCAAAATATAGTTTTGAGGGCCCCTGATATGAAGAATCTGGCTTTGGCAATGGGGGGCAGAGGGGTGGCAAGTGCCCAAAGAAGTCAGTGTCAGTGGTGTCAACAGCAAGAGGTGTGGTGAGCTGCCGGATGTCAAGCCAGTGGCAGCAGGGAAGGGAGAGGGTGGCAAGTGTCTGGATGCAGGGGGTTCCTTGGCTGTGGGGCCCCCTGCAGCCTCAGGATAGGACAGGCCAGCCCTGATAATAAGTTTAATTATATATATTTCCATTGGTGCTCTGGAATAGTTCAGTGCACCATGAAAACCAAATACTTATTACAAATTATGCTAATTTGTCAGTTCTAAAAAATGTCTCAAAATAAGGTAGAATAGTCTTAATATTTACTTATCATTGTCTAGAATAATTTCACTTGGAGACAGAAAAAAGTCTAAATCATTTCGTTTAGCCTTTGCCATACCTTACATAGTGTCAAAAAAACCCAACAAACCTGAATCGTGTAGTCCCCTTGCTTTTTAGTAGGCAATGGTAAAGCAAAAATCTCTGATACAAGGTTACAACATTGTTACAATTGCCCTTTAGCAGAATCTGTGCCGTAAGAGTAGTTTGGACTCTGAATAAGCAATCCAGAAAGGCTTAAAGAGTTTCTGTCCATCACATGCCTTCTTGGGATATATAAAGAAGAGAACTCTGGAGTGTGGTGATGCATGAAGGATGTGTCTTACGCTTTCCTGGGCGGTGGAAACAAGGGCATAGTTTCTGGGAAGGGGAGTCAGTAGTTGAGTCGCTTTATTTTGTATTATCTCTGTCTTTTGTTTTTAAACAGTTAATCATTTCCTGAGTTACAGGTTTTAAAAGGGCTTGGTTATGGTGGTTGCTTCTTTTTTGGGGGTAATGAAAGAGTTCTGTCAGGAAGGTCTGTTAGCTCTGCCCCTTGGTGTGTGAGTAACCAGCCTTTTCCCTCTTCTTGCTCTATGGCACTGATTCTCAACTTTCTTAGACTTTAGGCACTCCTTGCAGGACTTGAGGCACCCTTTGGAAAGTGCCAGTTCTTAGTTTTCACTCATTTTTTTGATTATGGAAAAATAATAGACTATAGCAGTTATCAGTTTTTCTCTTGCAAAGAATTCAGAAAGACCACAACGAGTCAGAATGGATTCCTATTTGAAATCTTTGGGTTTATCTTGTGAAGCATGTTTACGTACTTAACAGTGCTAACATTGTATGGCACCCTGCAGCACCCTTGAAAGCACCTGAGAGTGCTGCAGTACCCTGGTTGTGAATCACTGCTCAGTGGACATCCATGGGAGCTGTTTCTATCCAAAGACACATGTTCTTGGTGGCAAGTTGGACCTAAATTCTACATCCAATTCCTTAGATCCTGCAGCCCTCCCTCAGGTAGAAATTCCACAATTGCTTCATCTAACTGTTATAGTGTGAACTGAATATGAAAATGAATGATGCAGTTGGTGAAATAGCTTCTATGTGATTTACTTTGCTGTTACACCTTTTACCATGTTAGTTTTCATTTGTTATGTAGGACAGCAGTCAGCAATGTTTGCAGGAGGCAGATAACTCAGATCTAAGGTAGGCTGGCGCAGGGACCTGCCTACTGCAGCTGCTTCTCCCTGCTGCCTGGCTGGAGCATGAACAAATTCCCTCACTGCTGAATGCTTCTGGGGCTTTTTGCTAAGTGAGCATGCCAGAGCTCCCTGGCTCCACAGGATGGACCTAAAGACTATGGGCCATAGGTTGCCTACCACTACTACAGGATGTTGTTTAGAAATCAGGGACTGGAAGGGCCTGAATTCAATCTTCTGTGTTTGCAGACAGCTACTTACCCAAAATGTATTAAGACCATCTGCCCCAGGCCCTCGCATACTGAAATTACAAAGCATATTAAGAAAATAAAACCAAAGATGCCAAAAACATCCTGCAGTGGACCAAGGACAGAAAACACAACAAGGGTACAATCCATCCCTTGACATTGTAATGGCTGAGACTTAATTTGGTTAAGACAATGATTTTCAACCAGGGTGTAGGTGGCAGGTGTGAGGAGTTAAGCAGTAAGTGCATGCTCAGGCTTCTCCCTGCCTGGCTGCTCCCATGCCCTCACTGCAAGACCTCTCTGTAAGAAGAGAAGCACTGCAATAAATAAATTAGTTTTTGAAATGGGGTGCCACTCAATGTGCAAAACTTATGAGTGGTACCTTGAATCTAATATGGGATGCCTTGAGTCTAAAAAGGTTGAGAATAACTGGGAAAGATGATTAAGGTGAAGCCCAAATCTCTTCAAGATGTCTGTAAACACATTCATATGTTGCTACATTGGTTTATATTTGGTTCACATTTTCAGGATGACCTCTGTAAGTGAGGAATTTGAAACCAATTTTTAAACAAAAGAAGCTGAGATTCTGGGGGACTATTTTGGAGCAAAAGATAGTTCAATAAAAGATCACCCCTTTCCCCTGCACAGAAAACTAACTGCTTCTCACATATTTCCTGGACTGTCACAGGAAAATGATGCTCCAACCACACCACAGCATGGAAGATACTGAAATTGTCATCTGCAATGGAAAATCTATAATATGAAGAAAAAATAAGGCAGCAAGGGTGATGGGGTGGTGAGCGGTAACCACCCACAGGCACCACTGGCAGTGTCAGCAGCACTTTTTGCAGGGGGTGCACTATCAAGCTCAGGGGGGTGCACATGCAGCTGCATGCACCCCCTATGCATTGCCAATGGTTGTGGGGGCCTTCTGGGGATGCAGCCATGGCAGAAAGCCTGACCGGCAGCTGCTGCCCCACTTTTTTTGGCAAGATAGCTGCATGGGGAATGCCTGCATGTGCAGTGTGTAGCATCACAGATGAGTCTGCAGCACCATATGCCACATGTCCAGGCTTGTCTGGATGTGGCCCAAGGGTTTAAGTGCTGAATTTGATTCCCTGGATTTTAGGGTTAATTCAGAAGAGTAAAGTTACATTCAGGTATTTGGATTTAATTAACAATGCAAATATATCCTTTTTAATCACTCCTCCAGTCCTATTTGTAGGTTTCTCTTAACTCTGAATGTGTGAAGCTCTTTTATTGTTATTTTTTGAAACATTGTCTCAAGAATATTTTTGTGGACATGACAGAAGTATTAATCACTTTTCAGATCTTACAGTGAAACTAAGAGTTGCTTATTAAATAATTTACACAATTAATTATAACACAAAGTTAGCTTCCTAGTCATCAACACTTGGCCTCAGAAGACGAAGAGGTCTTCTTAGAATAATGTAATTTCAAAGCATTTAAGATGAAACTTGTTCTCGTGTTTCAGTAGAAGCAGAGTATTAATGATTAATTAATTAATTCTGTATAACAGTTCAAATTGAAAGAGTTTTTAACAGATATAAAATAGTTGATTAATCTCTGTGCAATGATCAGTTCTAAAATCTATATTATAGTAGTAGTCTGGTGGAAGGGGAAAACAGGATTGTGTTGAAGAATACACCTAAGCTTGTCTCACAAACCTGTCAGTTTATATGCTCTTACTTTCAGAAGCATCTCATTTCATATGTTTGTTCTGAGGAAAAAGAGCCTAAAGCCAAATTTACGCAGATAGGCTTGAATTTCAGCTTGTTTGAGAGCAGGCTTGCTTTTGTATTGCTAACAGGAGAGTTCTTGTTCTTCAGAGGTTTTTAGTGCTTTCTTTAGTGACTTGGAGGAGAAAAACATAAAACACAGTGAAGTGGAAAAGACCCCAGGTCACGAAATACAGAGTGCAAGAACAATTCTAAACCACGAGAGGTATGTTAATCCCTTTCACTTAACAGAAGGATAGTTTACTGATTGAGAGTCCTCTTACATATGGAGCAAATTTTGCACTCAGTCTCACTAGTACAAGTCAGCTGCTACCACCAAGGAGTTCTGGCTTAACAAGGCAAAATGGAGAACAGTATTTTTGCTGTCTGTGTTTTCTATTTCATCATTGCAACAGGAGTGTGTGCTGACAGAAGCACAAACATTTAGACAAGGCCCAACACTAGAGAATGGTATGCAAGGAGCCCATCTGTAAAAATTGACATAGGATCTTGCTATGATGCTGAATGGTGGGCTAGAATGCCACAAAATATTTTTTTTCACACCCAAGTGATTCCATTTAACTAGACTGCCTAGGACAAATAACTGGGTAAAAAATGATAGCTTGAACCATGGGGAAACTGAAGTCATACTGGTGGGAGGATAAAACATTTTAAAGAATTCTCCACATCTATAACACCACTCTTCATTAAAGTCTACAGACTAAATCAGCTAGAGATAGAGGCTGTGTCTAGACTAGCAAGGGTGCGTGCTTGCAGTGGCACATATTGCCTCAGTGCATGCCCCTGAATGTACACTAATTTGTCTTGCAACTGGCAAACTGCCCTTACCTACCTTCTCCCAGCCTTTCAGACAGGGACAGCTGGAGTCTGGGGCTAGTATCTGTACTGGCCCCAGCTGTCTTACCTGGTGGGCTAGTGGCATACTGGAGCACCAGGCACAGCACAGAGGCCTGGCCAGCAGCCAGAGCATTGCTCTTAACATTGCAGCCTCCATTTGTGCTGGCACATGCTTATTTTGTGAGCACTGTACCACTTTTTGTTCTGGCACTTCTTTTCCTGCTGGCAAATCCTTGTAGCAAAGTTTGCTACTGAGCTGCAAATTTGCAGCATGGCACATATTTTAACATTCACTATGTGCAGTATGTGGTGCTACAAAGAGGTTTATGGTACCACGAACCACTTGCCCCTGATTGTCTGGATGTGGTCAGAGTGTCCACATAGACACCTCATTCCTTCTCACATAAACAAAGTATGCAAAAAGGGCTTTTTACATCTATAACTGACAAGACTGTGCTTTCCTTCTCTGATTCAGCCTTAGCCTTATTGAGCCACACATTTGTATCCTGTAGTTAGGATTACAGTAAATCCCTTATCTAAGTAGTAACCCACATCTTTAATAAGCCTAGAACCAGTTGGAAAGTAAATCGTATAATTTTCCTACAAAATGGGACGGTTTTCACAAAAGACTTAGCAAAAACTTCCTCTTTTTTTACTAGTTTTAAGCAGTTTCAACTTGCTTCAAACACATCATCACATCTGCTTGTGTTATGAACACAAGTGGACATGAGTATGTCATCTTGCTCTTGTGGCTTCACTGCCTCCTTGGGGAATAGTACGAAATATCATATTGAATGCTCACTGAGGGTTTAGTGCATTTCAGCCATCACTGAAGGTCAGGTTGTCTGAAACCAGTTTGAATGGCATCTGTGTTTCATATTTACATCTTTGCCTATGGGTTTAAGTCTCCGTACATGCACAGATGACTAAAATCCCCTGTATAAAAGTGCCTTTAAGTATGCCTGATTAAAGTCTTTATGTTACATGAATCACCATATTTTCTTGCATATAACCCATCTCTGAGCATAGCACACATCCTGTTTTTTAAAAGGTATTATGCAAAATAAAAGACCTAACTTTGGGTAAGTATTGGAATAACAGCAGCTAGGTAGACAAGCCTGCTCCTAAGCTTGTTGCCAGCCCTGCAAACTGGATAGGGTGCAGAGGCTGATCCAGCACTTGAAGCCTGGGTCCGCACACCAGATCTGACCCTCTGAGGTGGTTCTGACCAGGTATATGGCTCCAGAGCCAGCATGCCCGGTTGGAACCAGTGTGTCCAGTCTGAGGCCATGTGCTGGGTTGAACTCAATGTGCTGGGTCTGTGGACCAACCCCATGTACCAGCTCAATTTGCTGCACCTATGGGGAGGGGGCTCCCGACAGGTTGGAAAATTTGGCAAAAGTGGCTGAGGGCTGGGAAGCAGTGTGTCACAGTGGACTCCACCAGGGAGGGCCATGATCTCCCTGAGGTGCCTCTCACTGCATCAAGTCCGGCCCAAGGACACCTTCTTATTCTTTCCCGCCATGTCTTTGCTGGTAAATATAGTTGGGAGGCTGCCTTGTACCTCCTTGGGCACAGCGTATCAGGACCTCTGTCTCCGTGATTTCCCAGACTCTCTCTGGGATCTTCCTGTATAATGGGCACTCCCCAGGCACCCTAGCCTTATGGGCTACGCATGGCTCTGACCAACCCCTAATACCACGCCCCAAGCCTCGCAGATGGGAAAGATGTTGTCCGGTCAAGAATACACTCCCTTTCTTTCGGGCCTTCTCTATACTTCTCTATACTAGTGCCCCTCCTGGGCTCTCTCTGTGCTCTCTCCAGGCTCTCTCTAATGCACTGCCCCTCCTTTGGGGCTCTCAATGCCCACTCTGGGCCTTCTCTAAAATAATCTAACCCACTCTGGGACTTCTTATTCAGCCTCCAGTCTTTAAGACCCACCGCATGGCTACCCTCTCTTTTCCTGGGCGTACCGTGCTGCTATCCCCTTTCTGGGGGACCACCACAGCAGCCTGCCCTTCTCTGGGTGTGCGGTGCTGCTAACCCCTTTCTTCCAGGGTCCACTGCAGCACCCTGCATGTGGCTGAGGTCTGTTGCTGTACTAGCCTGCAACCGGACTCGCTACGCCCCTTGTGGGCTTCTCAAAGTGCTGCCCGTCTCTAGGGCTCCTTAAAATACTGCCCCCTGTCTGGGGCTCACCATGCCCATGCCTGGGCTCTTGAAACGCCCCTCTCTGGACTTGGGTCTACTCACCCTGTGCTGCTGCACCCTCACTAGTGCTAGACTGCACCTTCCCTGGCACTAGGGCCCCCACATCCTGTGGGTCCCTATGAGGCCTCCTCCAACCCCTGATAGCCTCACCCAAACCTCCGGTATAATACAACAACAACACAAACACAAGCCTCTGGCTATAACTGAAACATAAGGCACCTGGCCATAACAGCATAAGCCTCCTGGCTACAACTCAACATCACTGCTCCAGCCTCTGGAGCCACCATCCTTCCCTCTGCTCGAGCGGTTTCTTCAGCGCTCGCATCATAGGTCCCAGAAGCTCCTGCCTTTCTGGCTGCTAGCAGGGAACTGCCAGCTTGGCCCTGGCGCTGGGCTTTATACGAGCCAGGCCCTGCCCCTTAGGGTCAACTGACCTCCATTAGTTGCCCTGGCAACTCGCAGCTGGGTTCATAATCAAACTGCTGGGGCTTTCCCCAGCAGCCTCCACACACTAGGAGTGGGGCAGCGAGGTTAGTGGAAGTGCTAATTTTCCATGGCTCCCAGACCTATGGCAGTTAATACTGCCACTGCTGAATTTCCAGACCCATGGGGATCCTTTTTCCTTTTATATAATCCACATCCCAATTTTCCCTAGAGAGTTTTGAGGGGAAAGGTACAGGTTATATGCTAGAAAATATAGTGTTCAGGCACTAATAAAGAAGTTTTTAACAAACCTGAACTTTGTCTTCAACTTGACTGTATAGGAAACAATGGATCTGATCTGGGTGGGGAGAAAACTTTACCAAAGTTAACATAGAAGGAATAACAATGATGTGATTATTGAAAGCTAATATAGGTATGGCAGTCTAATTTGGTGTGGTAGTCAAATCTGGTTGTAACTCTTAATGTGAAACATATTGTGGATGCATGTCTGTGCCTTTTATCACTTGAATTACTGTTGCATATCCTGTAATGTCAGTTTTTATGATGTAATTATGAGATCATGATTAACACTGATCATTTGTCACACTGTCATTGACTCCACGAGGCTTTACAGCTGCTGAATAATCCTCTGTAGTGCCTTCACTTAAAAAAAAAGTTTCAGGTCTTTGTGGTTCTGAAGCTAGTATGTGAAATCTGAACAAAAGCACCTGATGCCATACTATACTTTTAAATCTTGTGAATAAATAGTGCAGAATGTTCCTTTTCTTCATTGAAAGATGTTTTAGGGTCAACTATAATAAAATCATGTAAGTTAAAATGTATTACTAATCTATGTCAAAGAAAAATCTAATATTACTTAATAGGTTTTCAATGGATGAGCTCTTTGCCTGATGAAATTAGTGACACAGCTCCTATTTCCTTACATGAAGATAGGATTTTATGTCATTCACAAATTTTGCATATTTTCCCTTTTGTAATGAATGTATAATGTTTTGCATATAATTTTAATATAAACAACCATATCCGGACCCACCTAATATATGTTTTTAAACACGAAGCATTGATTTTGGCTATTTTTTTCACAGAGTATGAGGGTTTTACATTTTTGGGACAGGATAAATAAATGGCTTTAATCATGATTTTTGGTTTTGACTGACTGTTCAGGTAATATTTTAAAGACTATTTACTCATGTTTTATAGAACTAACAAATAAAAGCTTCAAAACTACTCATGTAAGATATTCAGTTACATTATGGAATCTTAAACAATATTTGGAGGAACAGCCACATAAAATAACATATAGGATATTTCCTAAAGAAGGTAGTCTATCTAGTTATAACTTGCTTAATAGAGATTTAGATGTTTGAAGACAAATTCAAAACTCATCTGATTGAGTGCAATTACACTGAAAACTGTTGCTTCACACCAGGACTGAATTTAACCCCTCAATCCTTCTAGCTTTCAAATTGTATTAAAAATGGCAACATCTTCTGAGTCTGAGATTCTTTGAGGGCAAAAAACAGTCCCAGCGATGTTCTTTCCATGCTTTCAATTTATTTCTTTGAGGGAGGAAGGATGGGAATCATTAATCTGGGAATTCAGGTCAGCTAAGACCATTCTTTTTCTGATCACTTTGGGCTCTTTCAAAAACCTACATTCTTTGCGAGTGGCACAGAGAATGAACCAGATATGCATGGGTCATAAATCTCTAATAATCACTGTGTATGTGGAAAAAGCTTGTTGTGCAACTTTTCCACATAGCATTAGGACATTAAACCCATGAATTACAAGGTCAAATTCCTGCAGTTCAGAAGTGTCACAGCTGTGAATTATAACTTTATATATAAAGAGACACTGTCAATTAGTTTTAGGCCCAGACTTTATGTATTCAGTTTGTTTTAAAAATGGCAAAAACTGAAGATGAATAGAAGGATCTGTGTTTTTCCAATATGTCAAGTCAAAGCGGGCTGTGGGCATATATCAAATATTTCTATACATGTCAATGATGATTACCCAAAGAACAGTAATTGTTCATGAAATAAAAATGAAACAGATTGGTGTTTCCTAGGTTCCTTGTATAAAACAGAAAGTAAACTCAGTACTATAAAAAGAAAACTCAAATACATGTAAATCTTATTCTTTTGCTTGTAATAATTTAAGTTGATTACAAAAGTATTTTTATGTTGGGAAATTAGTTTTATATGTACAATGATATGTTGTAGAAGTTCTCTCTCAAATCAAAATTTCTGCCTCTTGCAGGTTTCTAATTCTCACCTGACTCTCGTATTTGCCCACAGTTGGTGTTAGAAACTTATGCCCTAGGGCAGTGTGGACTTATGCTTGTTTGGCATGTGTGCCATAAATTAGCCCTATACCCTCCATGTACCACTCTGAACCCCTTCCCCTGTCCAATATGCTGCTTTGCTTTCTTCTTCCTGTCCTATTTTCTACTGTGCTGCTTGTCCCTTCCCTGATCTACCCTGTGCCATACACAGAAGCTGCGGATGCCACTTGTATCACATGTGCTACATGTTGGCCATCCCTGCCCTAAGGGGCTATTGTTACTCCAGTGGTTTGAAAGAAATCCTCCAAAGCCTTGGTTAATTTAAAAGTGTGATGTTAGCATATGCTACCTTGTCAAGACCCTATCTTAGGCTTTAACTTGATGTTTGTTAATTAGGGTGCCATAGCACTTGGGTGCCTCAAGATCTTATTAAGGGTGCCATACAGTATTAGTATTGTTAGATGTACCAGCACCTGCACATGATTTACAAGAGAAACTCAGAGCTTTCAAATAGGAACCCATAGTGTAAAAAAATGCTGATCTTTCTGAGCTTTTTGCAACTGAATTGAGCTCTTATTTTTTATTGTTAAAACATGTTAAAGCAAAGAGATGGTATTTTTTGAGGGGAGCCTTGAGTTTAACAAGGGATCCAAGAGTCTAAAAAGGTTGAGAACCACTGCTTTAACTCAACCAGTTTATTATGTGTTAATTGTCCATGCTTGCTTTTTACAGCTAGTGTGCTAAACTGGAGTCAAGACAAGGTCATTATATTTCTCAGCCACAAATTATGTTCCGTTTGGCGGAGGAAAATGAGATGGACATCTTGATTTTATCTGCCTTGGTAGACTCTTTCCTAGAAGTCCTATCTGGTGAAGGGTCAGCTGGATAGGAGTTGCCTATTTTACCTCTGGTCATGTTACGGTTTGGGAGTGCTGTTTTTCTCCTGAGACATGCTAGGTACCCTCAACTTCTGATGTGCTTGACACTGATTTCAGTGAGAGTTGAAAGCACTTAATGGGTGCATCAATAGGTTGCCCTATGTGTGGTGCACGGTTATTTTTAGCAGCTTTCTTGCCATAGTGGTGCACTGTAATAGGGGAGTAGCTGCTGGTCACATGTAGACACCTGTGAAGGCTATGTCACCATAGTGTGTTGCTACAGTGATGTAGCGTCATGTGTAGATGCAGCCTCTAACTCCCAAGTCATACTTAATATCTTTTAAGATTAGGCCCCTAAAATGCAAATTTTAATATAGTTATAATTCTGCATTGTATAGGAATTGACCTGGTCTACATGCAAAAATTTACTGCTTAACCAAAGGCATATTTCTTAAATTGATTTTAGCTAAGTTGGTGCAAAGATGCATGAGCATGGTGTTAAACTGATTTACAACTGACTTCTGCCACCTTTGCTTGTACTTGGCAAGGTGCAAAATTAAACAAGCTATATATTTATTTCAGAGGCATTAACTAGTCTCTCTAGCATTCCGTTCAGCCTCATTAGCCTTTTGTGATAATTTTTTGGGGGGTCAAAAGTGGCAGTGCTGGACACAGGCTCTACAGATGCTAGTAGTGATGGACTGAAAAGCAATTACTGATGGAATTACAGCTTTTTCTGTGTCTGCATGGCTAGTGTGATTGCTGATGCATATAACAAATACAGGGAGCTGCTTTTTCTTTTCTCTCTCTCCCTCTCCTCTGTACTTCAGATCACCCCTTTTGGTCACAGAAAATCCCACATCGTCTTCCTTTCGTTGCAGGAGTTGGTTTTAACATATGGCTCTTAACATCCTTTTGGGGGATTTTTTTAAGCTATAGTTTTCTCACTCTTTTTTGCTCTTTGTTTTCATGTCACATTAATGTGGTTAGATAGATGCCTCTATGTTAATATAACAAAATAGCAATCTGAAGTACAAGAAGCAAAAACAGCACAGCAAAGATACCGAAGACACAAAATAGCGATTAAAAACTGAAGAGAGTTTGCTTCATTTAGTTAAAGAAAGACCCTAATCTAAGGGTGACGTTATATGTTACACTTAGACTATACTAAGGGCACTAAAACATGACCGTCTGCATGTTAAAGCTTGTTAACGCATGCTAGATGCAGTTAACTCTGGACTGTGCTACCTAGATTATAGTAGGTTAACTTCAGTCTGCTCCACAGAGATAAAATGAGCAATCTGCAGTCTTCCAGCACCCCAGGATGTAGCACTTCCACTCCCCACCAGCACCCCAGACCAAGGATAGAGCCAAGGTATACTGCTTCCTCTATGCCCCTGCTCACCAGCCCTCTAATGGCAAGTCAGGGCTGTGCAGGCAAGGCACTCTATTAACCCTTAACATGCTACTGCTCATAGCACGTCCTAACTTTAACACTGCTTAGCATTCCACAGATTTAGCATAGTCTAAGTCTAACATGTAAAAACCTTGGGACTCTAGCCTTTCTAACTCTCTGTGGTTTCAGGATATTTAAAAAAATGTAAATACAAGATTCTAATATAAAGTGTTTATTGCTAATGTGAACCTCGAATCACCTTTCAATTGCTTTAAGTATCTCTTGATTAGCTTTTGGGCTGGAACTTTACTAAAATGTTGGTATTTCCATTAAAGACATTGCTAAATTAAAATTACTACCATTAAAGCTTTACTAAAATGTTGCACTAATTTAAAGAGACCGGGGTGGTGTTTTTAAATTTGTGGGTTGTCTTAAGAAATAGATTGAGCAGATGCTATATGTTAACTAACCTTTATATGTGCATCATAACACTGCCGGTGGTGCCTGTCCACACTGGTGGTTCTGTTGGCTTGGCTGCTTTGGATAAAGAGTATGAATATTTCATGCTCCTAGCTGAAATGGCTCTGCTGGCAGAAGCGTGGACAAGGGTTACAACATGGTAAGATCTCAAGGAAAACACAGTATTTTGTATTTTTTACGATTTGGTTTGTCAAAGTGAACCCTAGGTTCTCCAATGGAATGTATCTTGATCTGTTAACTCACATAAAAATTATATAGTGCATTATCTTCATGAGGAGTTTATCACATATTAGTTGACTCTAGCAAACACTTACTTTCCCTATTAAAGACATACCTAAGAGTTTGCAATCTTACTGGACCAGAGCCTTGCCTATATACAGGGTAAGTACAGAATAGAACCTAAATCTCTTGAGCTCCACTGAAAAGCTATGTTCACTGACCCAAAGCCATGTTCTACTTTTCAAATGAGAAATGATCTGAAATGTCTTTCAATATTTGAAATAAACCTGATCTTTTAAAAAATTGGAAGCCCACAAGCATTTCATGTTGTTCGGTATTAATTTTCTTGCTCTTCTAACCTTGACTTGTTTCCATTCTATGGACTTGACCCAGTCATGTTGCAGAAGGTGAACACTTGCTATGTTTTGCACTTCTCATGGCACCACTGTCCCCATCTGAGTGTACTTTCTGCTTCTGGGGCTCTGGTATGCTGCCAGGAAGCTGAATGTGGAACTACTCTTGATTAAAAAACTGTTTACAGGGTATTCCAACGTGGCTATAAACAGAAAGTACTGTTGACAGAAAACAGGAAGGCTCCTCTCATAGGATTTCCTTAGTAAAGAAGTTTGGATATGTATGCAAACTGAATATTTGGGCCTTTTGAGGTTCACTCTTCACTTATGAAGATACACAGAGTAACCCTTATTTGTGCTCCCACCCCCTTATTTGCGCCAATAATTTACTCCCTTTGCAGCAAACAGTCCTCTGTTCCTTCTGTTTCCTCCAGGAAACCTTTGCAAATCCTTCCTATACAGTTCTTCCCCAGAAACCCTGTGTTAGGCTTCATTGTACTTGAACTGCTGTGCCATGTTATATTTATTTATGGTGAAATCCAGCATTCCGAGAACAGAAACCTTTTATTTTCCAAGTGCAGTACATTTAGTCAATAAATAACAGCAACACAAAAATAGCTAATGGATAATATAATTAATTGAGCAGCTAAAGACTACTGCATCTATCTTGCCAAACTCTACCCTTTATAACAATCCCAAAAATATATTTTTTTCATATTGTTAATTGGTATTGAATTTTTTTTACTCCCTTAAAAGCCACACCTGCCTTTCATGGATCACAGTTTGTACCATCTCCTGTGATTCTAAGATAAAAAGACAATCAGTTGAATAAGCTACCCTGAATTTTTCAGATTTTAATTTTGCAGCAAGCTAAGGTATATACTATTCCACCTTGATCTGATAACTAATAATATTCTGCTGACTGACTTACAAACCCATGTTGTTTCTTAACCATTCATTTATATGCTAATTTTAGACTTGCTTTCAGCTTTCATATAATTGTTAATCTCCCCATCCTAATTTTCCCCAGTCTGAAATTCATCATTGTATATCATTTAATGAGACATTTCTCCAGTCATCATTATTCTAGATCAATGGAAACAAATCCCTGTCTCCTGACTGGTTTAACTAAGTATCTTATGCATGACTGTCTTTCCAATTTGATCCAGTTTAACTGTCTGTTTTTCCCTAACCACCTCCCTAATCTGAACAGAGAGAGATATATTTTAAGCCAAATTCTGTGAGGTTTCTCTTGTCCACTCTTGTTTGTGCAAAGTGTTTTTGAACTAGTTAGTTGTCATGGCCAAACAAACAGCTTTAGGGGTTACACTGGCAGATAAAAAACGGGCCCAGAGATGGAAGCTTCACTGCCCTCAGGGTCCTTGTTCACTTTCTTTTCTTGAGAAATTCAAAAGCTAATGAGACAGAGCACTGCTAGAGGCTAAATAAGAATAATCTGATCTTTAGGAAACAGTGACAAGCTTTCAACTCCAGTGATGGCTTTGCATCAATTTGTGTTTTTAAGGCTATCTGTACAGAAGGAAGGCTAGTAAGTAAGTTTTGGTAAAAGCTGACATCTTTTTTTTTGTTTGTTTTTAACTCCAACAGATTGGAGTATGGTTGTACAGTTGGCAGTCCTCCATAAGGCAGGATCTGAGGATGCAAACTTTGCTTCAAAGAGTTCATATCATGACCCAGTGTAATGCAGGTTCAGAGTCTGGGTTCTTTATCACTGTGATGAAGCTTTCTAAGGAGATTTTAAAATTAGAATATGAATGAAATGAGGTTGTTTGCCATGTGAGGTGGGAGAGCTTCAAAGGGTGGGTGCTCTTATCCTTTAAAGTGCTGGATTTGAACTCCATAGCAGTGGGTTTTGCCAGCAGTTCTTTTGTGACCTTTTCCTGATTCAGCTAAATGCCTGTTAACTTGAAGCATGTAAGCAGTTGCATTGAATTCAGTTGAAATTATTCATGTGCTTAAATTTCCCAAATCAGATATTAATTTCTCTTTGCCTCAGATTCTTCAAATGTAAAATGTGGACAGTGTTCTCAAAGGATTCTCACTGTTTGAGAGTTGCTCTGACACTATGGCAAAAAATAAATCAGAGTCAGCATGTTTACATAGAGCATGACAATCTGTTTTCTCAAGAAGGGGAGAAAAATGTTGTTATTTTTCTGTCTATTAGTGCTTAAAGAGATCCTCTTATCTCCCATTCTCTCAGACAGTAGAGTGATCTCTCCTTTTGATGCTCTTTGGAAAGGATGTTTCATATATTTTAAGGAGGATTTAATGTATTATAAGGAGGTATATACTCTAAAGGTCAAGTTTTATTCATGGTCTGCAACAGGTTTTGGGATTCCCACGTATATGCCAGTAGATAGCCTATTAGTTATAAAACAGATCCTAATAAAAGGAATTGCTTCCTGTATGTCACAATTTCTAGATTCCCAGCAAGACACAATTCCTTCTCTTGAACTGCCATCTTTAAAGTCATAAATAATTTCCTCTCTGCAAGAAGTTTAGATGACAAATGAAAAAGCTCATGCACTTGGGTGAATGTTAATAACTGTTTGTCACCTGTATTGCATTGCATCGGACAGAACAAAAGGAAATAATCTAACTTGTTTTCCTTCAAGAGCCTCATTTGTGATGTGTTACAGTGCCGCCTGGTGGACAACAAAAGATGATTTTTAATGAGGATTTTTTCTTAAGTTGTCAGTAAAAGGTTTTAAATGTTATTTTATTTCTTGTCTCTTTTTTGTATTGAACTTACTTATTAATTTAGTTACAGTGAAGCCTACATGCTCCTGTCAGGGGGAAAAGTCCCATTGTGTTAGTGTCTACACCCCTGCCATCCTGCCATGTGCTCATCTATGTACACAATACATACATTTTATTTTATTGATATGCACACAATGAAGTAATTCCTCTTAATAAGGATGTTTCATATCTCTGTCACTGTCTGAAATCATATAAGCAGTTTTATCTCCTCAAAATATAGGGAGTTAGATTCCAACTTGGAGTTGTACCTTGGTTGAATATTGCTCCATACACAAAACTCAATGCACTATAAAATACTTAACCTTTTTTTCTCTAACCCTTTAGACACTTTTTAGTTATGTATTTAATTGTACCTTCTTAGACCCCTAATTAGGTGACTGTGGGTGCAGCTACATGAGGTGCTTTACTGTGCAGTAGACTAATCTACTATACAGTAAAGGTGACACAGTCTACACATGCAGGCCATTTACTGCACAGTAAATGCGGCTATTGTGAAGCTACCTAGTACCAGATACTAGATTAACTGTGCAGTAGCACTCATGTAGATACTGACTGGGAACAAATTTGCTCCCGGACAGTCTAGACAGCAGTGGCATGTCCATACAAGCATGCATGTGTGGTACGTAGCACCGTAGACCCATCTATGGTGGTGGACACACTGCACATAAAGGCATTCCTTGTGCTGCTAATGTGCAGCATGCTAGAAAAAAGCATGTGGTAGTAGCATGTGCTGCCTGAAACTGGAACATGGCTGTCCAGAGCCATGCTCTAGTTCCTGGCCAGACTCTCCACTGCTGGATCACCAATGCTGGAGTCCTATGAGGCCCTCAGAACTGCAGGTTAGACTTCGGGGGCCAGCCCAGGTGCTGGCTCCAGCTTCCCCTACCCCACCCAGGGCAACTTGCTATATGCCAGAGTGTACATGCATGGGCATTCCCTAGAGACAAGTGAACGTGCTCCAGGAGGTCACAGGGACAGGACCTGGTCGTGGAGGTCTGAGGCCTCAGTCCCTGGTCTTGGAGCTGCTCAGCAGCTGGAAGCAAAGCAGTGCCAGGACTGGGGAGCTGTCTGTCCTCATCCAAACTCCCAGCTCCCAGCATGCAATTGGGATTTCTGAAGAGTGCGTGGGGGCTGGGAATCTAGCCTGTGTTCGCTCCTTGGAAAAGTTCTTCATGACATGGAGCTGGAAACTCTGGAGGGGCTGAGAACCCAAACAGGCAGCTGCTGGTGAGATGTGTGCCTCTTGCTAGGCAGGGAATTGGCTGGGAACTGTCCTGCAAGTGAGCCCCCTACTGAGTGGGCCACAGGGCTTGCCAGCAGCTGTCCTGCTTGTGGGACAGCTCCTGGCCAGCTCCCTGCTGAATGGGGCACCTTACACCCAGAAGAGCTCCCTGGGAACTCCTTGCCAGGCAAGGAAGCCCCACTTGGTAGCTGTGTGTCCTGATGCACACAGAGCCAGGAGAGCTCTGCCAGCTTCAGTGGTAGCTATCTCCTGACTCCATGCACTTCAGGTCCTATCCTGATGTGCACAGGGGCCAGGAGACAGCTGCCACTGCAGTTGGCAGAGCTGTCCTGGTGCTGTGGGCATCAGGACTGGCTCTGTTCCCTTTGCCAGCCTCTATTCTAGTACCCAGGGCAGCCTGGAGCTCTCCATGGGTGTTGCAGGGGGGCAGAGAAGGGTGGGAACAAATTTGTTCCTAAAAGGATACACTGCACATGTAGATTTGCTGAGTGGGCCCCTATGGCACCATTGTTACTGAGCTGTCATTTAGTACTTCTTTTAGGAAGTACTAATTGATGGCTCAGTAATGGCTCTTATTGCAACACTGTTACTTTACTATGCCGGTGGCTGGCACATGGTTATTTTTAGCCTCTGGGTTGCTGTAACAGTGCTCTATACCGCGGAAGTACATCCCTACAGTGATGTAGCTGCAGCATCACAGTTTGTGCCTGCTGACACTGTGTTGCTGTAGCGCATTGCTACAGTGACCTAGTGTCTGTGTAAATGTGGCCAATAGCCTTAATAGCATTAATAGCACATGTAGCTGTTCCCAGTAAATGCATGTTGGGTGGCATCTTAGATGTCTAAACTGCTGACATAGAAGGCACAGTTAATTGTACCTGAAGTTTTATGCTACTAGTCACTGGTTTACTTAGCTTATTAGCTTTTAAAATTTAACTCTCACTGACCTTTTTCTTAAATTCTTTGCTAGATTATCTGTTTAAAGAAGCCGATTTAGCTCAAACACAGCATACTCATATGTAAGTGCTCTTATTCTGGTCCAATGAGCTTATTCCAGTTTAATTTAAACCACTTCCTAGAGGCTGAAGCAAAATAACCCAACTTGAGTTCATAGAATCATAGTAAGTTAGGATTGGAAGGGACCTCAGGAGGTCATCTAGTCCAGTGCTTCTCAACCTTTTTTGTACCAGGTCCCATTTGTAAATGTGGATAGACATTCCTGACGTAGTGCCCCTTACTCCTGACCTGCTGCCCCCTGCCTCCAGGCCCCAGCCCCTCTATGTGTGGAGCAGAGGGTGGGTGTGTAGGGCATATGGGGACCCAAGCAGCTCCTTGTAGGCTGGAACTCTGCCAGCCTCCAAGGGAAAAGCCATGGTTTCCCACATTTTTCTCCTTTAAAGGAGAATCCATTTTTAAAGTTTGTTTGTGAATCTTTCATATATTCTTGTGACCCACTTTTGGGTCTCTACCCACAGATTGAGAAACACTGATCTAGGCCAACCCTTTGCCCAAAGGAGAACCAGCACCAGTTAGATCATCCCAGCCAAAGCTTTGTCCATCTGGGTCTTGAAAACCTCTAAGAAAGGAGATTCCATCACCTCTCTGGGTAACCTGTTCCAGTGTTTTACTTCCCTCCTAGTGAGAAACTTCTTCGTAATATCAAACTTAAATTTCCCTTGCTGCAACTTGAGACCACTGCTTCTTGTTCTGTCATCTGCCACCACCAAGAACAATCTAGCTCCATTATTTTTGAACCCCCCACTTCAGGTAGTTGAAGGATGCTATTAAGTCCCCACTCAGTCTCCTTTACTCTAGGATAAATAAACCCAGTTCCCTTAGTCTTTCCTAAATCATGTTCCCCAGCCCCCACCATTTTAGTTGTCCTCCGCTGGACTCTCCAATATCTCCACATTCTTTTTGTAGTGGGGTGCCCAAAATTAACACAGTACTCCATATGTGTCCTCACCAGTGCTCAACAAAGGGGAATAATCACTTCCCTTGGCCTGCAGGCAACACACCTACCAATGCAGCCCAGTATGCCACTAGCCTTCTTGGCAAGAAGGTCACACTGTTGACTCATATTCAGCTTATTGTCCATTGCAACCCGCAGGTCCTTTTCTGCAGAGCTGCTGCCCAGGCAGTCAGCCCCAGCCTGTACTGGTGCATGGGATTGTTCCATCCTAAGTGCAGGACTTTGCACTTGTCTTTGTTGAACATCATGAAATCCCTTTTGACCAAGTACTCCAATTTGTCTACATCTTTGTCTGAATCCCAGCCCTAACCTCCAGTGTATCTACTACTTCCCACAGCTTGCTGCCATCTGCAAACTTGTTGAGGGTGCACTCTATGCCACCTTCCAGGTCATTTACAAAGACACTGAACAAAACCAGGCCCAGGACTGAACCCTTGGGCACTCCGTTTGATACTGGCTCCCAGCTAGACATTGAACCATTGATTACTGAGCCCGATGCTCCAGCCAGTTTTCTATCCACTTTCAAGTCCATTCATCCAGCCTGTACTTCCTTAACTTGACTGCGAGAATGTTGCGGAAAACTGTATAAAAAACCTTGCTAAAATCAAGGTACAAGACATCTACCAGTCACCCTGCATCCACAGAGCCAGTCACTTTATCATAGAAGGAAATAAGGCTGGCCAGGCATGACTTGTCCCTAGTGAATCCATGCTGACTGTTCCTCATCACCTTCTTCTCCTCCAAGTGCTTAGAAATGGATTCCTTGAGGAGCTGCTCTATGATTTTTCCAAAGACTGGGCTGAGGCTGATTGGTCTGTAGTTCCCTGGATCCTTCTTTTCCCCTTTCTTAAATATGGGCAATATTTGCCCTTTTCCATTCATCCAGGACCTCTCGCAATCACCATGAGTTTTCAAAGATGATGGCCAGTGCCTCTGCAATCACATCAGCCAATTCCCTCTGCTCCATTGGGTGCATCTCGTCTGGCCCCCTGGACTTGTATATGTCTAACATTTCTAAATAGTCCTTAATCTGTTCTTTTCCCACTGTTGGTTGCTCATCATCTCCCCAAACTGTGCTGTATGGTGCAGTAGTGTGGGAGCTGAACTTGCCTAAAATAGTTGAAAGTGTCCACACAAAATTTTACAGTTTAAAATAATAAATTAAACTGGTGAAACACAGCTTGTAAGAACCCCTTTGAAAAGCACATAATGAAGTGGAGCAGATTTTTTTGTTTGTTTTTGTTTTGCCGGGGCAGTGGGTATACCTGGTGCTACCAGACTATAAATATTCTAAAAATAGGAATAACATCCACGATTCAAAAAAGTGTATAGGAGCAGTATTCCACTTGCTGTGATTTTGTGTACAAAACCCAAAAAAGCATTCTGACTTCAAGGATATTTTGTGTCTCGGTGTGTCCCCATTTACCATGTTTGGAAGCTGCAGTTAAAAATAGCGTCCATTGGCAAGATTGTGCTGGTTTTTGTGGGCTATTATTAAAAGTGTTTTAACAAAGTCATTCTATAGCACACTACCCAGCCTGACCATCTTACCTGTTGTCACTTTAAAAAAAAGTGCTTTAAAACTGTTTCATCCTAGTAGAAAATGCAGTGTGGAAAAGGATTTACCTTATTCCCTCTTTCCCCTACTTCCTTATTCATCATGATACCTCATTCTGGGCGTTCCTCTTAGCTTCCTTTTCTTGTAAATGCTATTTAGATAAGGAATCTGGTGCCTTTCATATGTCCACACTTTTGTTTCATTAGTTGAATACAAAGCAATGAAAGAGATGTTGCACAATTTCAAGGCAAGTGATCCAGGAATCCCTAAAGTCACAAAATGGATGTATTTTAAGTAAGGACTTTAATTCACTTGAACATTGAAATGAAGTTTTGTTTCTGGCATCTAGAACCAAGGGAATTTGTATGACTGAAATAAGAAAAGCAGCATTCTGACAGATGAATCTGTTGTTCAAGTTATGAAGAACATCTACCTATGGAATTACAAGCTAACCAGTTTTGTTTCTTTTTGCTACGCATTGATTTCCACAGCACATTGCACTTTCTCAGATAATTGTCAGAACTTATGTGCAAGTAGTGTGGTAAGTTCCGGGAAAAAAAACCCTGTGCTTAACTCTTTGAAGCATGCTTCAGTTGCTACACCCTTAGAATTTTTAATTGCAAGACACTTTATTCAAAATTGCATCTAAAGAATATGTGGGTAAAAGTGGGGATTGAGGTCTGATGTATTTATATTTGAATTTGGAGTGAAACATTAATGTCATGCTTATTAAAATTTAACCTAGTAAATTACAGTGTATATGAATGCTCTTTATCTTCTGTTATAACGACTCCTCAGGTCACAGTAAAAAGAAGAAAGCACAGAAAAGAAACATATGTTTTCTCAGTTTATTTATTTATTTATTAGATCTATAATCTACCCTATCCAAAAGTCTCAGAGCAGCTATATAAACCCTTGGTCAGATCCTTTCCATTAATTAAGCAACTAAGTGCGATCCTGCTGCAGTGTGAAAAAACGTTAATACTAAGTCACAGAAAGTACTGAGCAGGAGGACAACCCATTCACCTTTTGTGTTAACTTTTTTTTTCAGGATCTTGAAAAGGACAGATAGAATACGATCACACTTGGGCACCTAAATCCATTTAAGTGCCTAATGGCTGCAAGCAATAGGATCTAGCTGTCTGGCTGCTCGTGTACAATCCATCAGTCAGTTTGGATTGCTAGTCATATCAGTTTTTTATGGTGCAGTAGGGGAGTAAAATATTTAAAAAATAGAAAAAATTAATTGTGAAGTTAATTGTAAAATTATAAAAATGTTAGTAGAATTAAGGCCAGGAGCAGTATCAAAACTGGTTCAACTTCTTAATTTTCTAGGTTTTTTAATTATTAATTTCTCTTTAAGAAAAAAAGCAGGTTGCTAGATATTTGATCTAATGCTTTCTTGGTGTTCCTTTGAGTAGTGAAGGGAACTTTATTAGTTTTTCTTCTACTGATGCATGAAGAAGATAAGCCAAAACCTTTTTGAAACTGATTAAATAAATATGTTTCAAACTTTTAGTAATTACGTGCCTATTATTATATGATTCAGATTAGGCTGTTGTCTAGAAGACCATGTACCTTGTCTTTGTAGAAATGACATTGTGTGCCCTGTATTAGTAATGCAGAATATACTAGAAATGGACATGAAATGTACAAAATGGACTACTTGGTGCACTATATTATTGCATTAGGAATGACCACTCTTTGTTTCTGTCACACAGATCAGCTCCAACAAGAAAGAAAGGGTTAATCAGTTTTTCTGCTATGACCCTAGGATGTAACGATGATTTTTAACAAAGATTATTAGTTTATTTTTAAACAAATGAGAAATGTCTGGTTAGTCATTATATCAGCTATGTAGTAGATGAACATTGATCCTTTGGGATCATGGGGTATGCAGGAGAGGTCTTCCAGACGGTTCACATATTCACCTAGGCAGGCATCTAGGGGAGTGGAAGCTACCCACATCTTCACCCCCCCTTGGACTATTGAGACAGAATCTAAAGGCCAGGCTGAGTCTGCATGTGTGGTGCCTTGATGTCCATAGTTATGTACGCAGCTAGGAATCAAACCCAGGTCACCCATGTAGCAGACAAGTAGCCTACCACTTAGTCACAACAGCAGGGTATAGTAACTCTGAAAGACAGGTACCCAAATGAGAAGAAAAAAATCTGGTCTCAGGACCAGTACAGATTAAATCCTCCATTCCCCAAAGTCCATGTGCATATTCACATTGTGTTTTAGCTGTTTTGGACTGGAAAGAGGTTCATAACCACTGCTGAATTATATGGCCCTTATTTGCATACCTTTGTACTTATGGTCAATTTTAGTCATGAGCACAGGCCAATGTTTACAGTTAAATACCTGCATACATGTGTGTAAATTCAGGCCTATGTCAATGGGTCCCAGACTCTCTCACACCTGTTAGGTAGTGCCTGGACTTAAGTTTTACATAAGGCTGTTTGGGAAAAAATATTTTGGTCTTGAGGCATTTTGGGCATCAGAAGAGGATACATTGGGAAGCAAAGTCTAAGTCAGTAAAAAGGAGGTAGGAACAAAGGCATTTAATTCAAAGAAACAAAATCTGTAACATGCTTCCCAAGAAGGTTAGATTCACTAGGTTTTATGTCATGTGTGCTCCAGGTGTCTTTATTAAGCTCAACAAGTCAAAATCAGGAGAAAAAGGAGATAACTATTGACTCCAGTTGATTCCACCTACTTCAGGATCCTTAATTCGCTTCAAGTACCAAGAAAGTGAAAATCAGGCAGTGTGTCAGCAATAATTTAAAAACTGGAAAACAATTTAATAAAGGAAGGACATGCTGATATTTGCTGCATTTAATCAAGGAAATTCTTTGTAAATAGCTGTGTTTTTCATTTATAGGAAGGAGAGCTTGCCATTAATAACCTTTGCAATGTTAGTGACATCACCAGAGCTGTGAGTAATAGTTTGCTTTGATAATGATATATTATTGATGTTTAGATAACCAGGGTGCAATGGTCACAATTTCTGCTTAAATGTTTGTACCGTGAGGCATATCAAGAGTTGGTATAAATGGATGCGACTAAATTTCTAGCAGGGGGAGAAAACTATTTACAACAGACCTGAATATGGCCCATGTAGACCCTTACTGTTTCCAGAGAACTTGCTGAAGGGGAGTGTAGACTTTGTTTCCTCATCTATTGACATTCATATCTGCAAACTTTGGACTGAAGATGTTTTTGAGGTTATTTAGGCTCTCATCAGAATCAGTGCTTAAACTATGGGAAACTAAGTGTTTTGCCCCAGGTTACACAGAAGTCTTGCCAGAGTGTAGAACTGAACCCACGTTTCCCACTTCTGTCCTAACACCAACTGCACTGGTACTAGATCATTGTCTTTTTTCTTTGCCTATTGAACTACCATTCAAATATTTAGTATTCACTGTCTTTTTTACAGTGCACACAGGGCTGTCAATTTTGGAATGCAACAGTACAAGAAAATTGCCCGCTGAAATGTGTAAGTATGTTATTCATCATGGTTCCACTTCATACATTCAGATTTCCTCTAGGAAATTATCCAAATGTATTTTACCAAACCAGACTATTTTTATAATAAAAAATTGTAACAGCCACTATTTGTTTTCCATATAAGTTTGTACATTTCTTGTTGGAATATGTAACATGATTTTACTAGTCTAAAGTTCCTAAATAGAATGCACTGAACTTGGAAAACAGATGTTTTTCGCATAGGTCAGTGACTTTCAATCAGGGTGCTGCAGCACTTAAGGGTGCTAGGAGATCCCATGAAGGGTGCCATGCTGCCCAGTACCTAAGTACATATGAGTAGGTAAATACTTTCCTTATTTAACCAGCTCTGGCTAGACAGTGGCACCTATGCACTGCCTCTAGGGATTGCTGCTGCCGCCCTTCCATCCCCTCCCTCTGCCCCTGTAAGTCCTAAAATGGGCTTCCAGTTTATGAGAATTACTAGTTTTCAGCATCTTTCAGTATCAGATCCTGTTAAGCCTGTTTCACATTTGCATGCACCTATAAATACAGCAGAAGCCATTGCTATATTTCCCACCTTTAAACAACAGCAGATACATACAAATCACCAAAAGATTTTAGAAAATTGTTCATGAAACATTTAATGTCATTTTCCTCTATTGAGGTAGTCCCTCTCTTTCTGCACAACTGGAACTCATTTGGACTTAGCATTGTTCAAATCCTGGCCTTACATATTTATTTATTTTTTTCAACCATTTGCAACTGATAGGCTTTTACAGGTTATATTGTGCTGCAGAAACTGCCTCATTAATTTATGTTATATTATTTGGACTATTGGGATATTGCAAGATTGTATATTTATGCTAATAGTATTTTTTTGTGTTTGCTCCTCTACAGAACCAGACCTACATTAGAGCATGCGAGGTAAGATAAATGCCAGGAAGATCAAAGCAAAGGCTCTAAAAATCATTTCAATGTTTAAAATCTTTGCAAAACAGAATTAAACACAATTAACATGTAGAACATCCAGAATCTCGACTATGTAGTCCAACCCCTAAAACTGTAGAATAATCCCTTCCTGAAAGAGTTGTATCTAAGGATATATCTACAGATTGCAGTGTGTGATGGAGTGTTTAACTTCTTGTTATTAATCATGGCATACATTTTTATAGTTGTGCCTACACGTATTCCCCAAGATCAGGGTCCCAATACAAAATGGACTGTATATCCATGCAGCTAGATGACAGTTCAGGCTAGATTCCATTCCATGTTTAGACATCTAAGTGGATTTAGGATTCCTAAGTGCAATTTCACCCTGTTCAAGTTCCTGAAAATCCCCTAATGCATCTGAAACGCATCTGATTGAATCATAAAAGAGCAGTGAGAACAAGGAAGAAGACCTCCACCCATCTTTTGCATTAAATGTTTTTTTAGGGACTCAAGCAGGGTGGAATAGAATCACACTTAGGCATCCAGATCCACTTACAAGCTTAATAGGTTGAATAAAATTGGGCTCTGTATGTCCTAAAGAGTCCTCAATTGAAGCAGACAAACATACAAAGGAAGTATTGTAATCTTTATTTTACAGACTGAGAACTGTTACTGAGGTAAAACTTTTCAAAAGAGTCTCTAACTGACCCATGTCCTATTTTTAAGTGATTAGCTACATCTATACTCCCTCGCTACTCAGACCATGAACACTTTTGAGAAACAAGCCCAGCTCACTCTCATCAAAATCCAGCAATTCAGCAAGGTAGACAGCTTAGACGGTCCTGAGCACATGTCCCAGACACACACTTAGGATACCTGTAAGCCATCCATTCTGACTAATTGTTTAGATACACACAGATTAGGAATGAGTGGAAGTTGCTTGTTTCTCACTGGTGGTCCTGGTCTTAGTAGAGAGATGGTGCAGGCAGGCATGGCTTGAGTATCACTGGGTACTTCTACACATGTACTTTAATGCACAGTAGCTTATTTTACTGTGCATTAAAACATCATGTAAAAAAACATGCAGTTAAGTTAACATGCTGTAAAATAGGCTACTACGCATTAAGTATCACTGAAAAGCCATGCACATTCATTACTGTGCACATGAACGATGTGTGCCTTCGGAGGCTGGGATGGGGCACAGTGATCACCTGCAGGCTGTGGCGGGGGCATGGAGGTGAGGAGCGGGAAGTTCCTGCCAGCGTCCACAGCGGTGTTGGCAGGGCTGGTGGGGGGATGGCAGGTGCCAACCAGCGGTTGGCAACTACCTGCAGATGCTGGCAACAACTTCTTTTATGGTACTGCCAATCTTAGGAGGTGGACATGCACCAGTGTGCACCCCTTACACATTGCCAATGGCTCCAGGTTTTGCTTTATTTTGTTTTGTCTAGGCTTATCTCTATTGCAAAATCTTGTGATATTCAAAAGCTGGAGATAATAAATATTCCTGCTTTACTAGTTCTTTTCATACAGCAAACATTTATCAAGTAATAATTAACTTTTGCATCAGTAAAATGTGACGCATTAGGCATATTATAGTGGGTGGACTTATTTTTTTTTTTTGGTAATAGTCTATGGATTCATGGTACATACTTCCTGAAGTTCATGGAAACTGATAAGAGAGAAATGCCTTAGCAAATAATTTCCAGTACTGTAGAGACAGACATATAACTATGTCTTATTATGCTTCAAACTACATGAACAGGCAGTAGGCCAACCCCAAGTACAAAGCAGAGACTTATTGCTTAATTAAAGGCATTAAGGAAGTGCCTTTTTTGTTTTGCTGTTAGTAGCAATGTAAACATTTCCAAGTAAACTATCTTTGTCGTAGGAAGACAAACTGTACAAACATTGGCAATTATGCTTCTGTTCTTGGCACCATGAGGAGGCTAAGCCTTTACAAACTCTCAGTGACAGCCTTACTAGATGTCTTAGGCTTTGACAGTCAAGAATGGGTAGCTTTTTTTTTTAAATGTACATGTACCTGCTAATTTACACCACTTTGAATAACTTGTCATGAAACTAATTCAGTACACATGCTTCCCCCAGTTCCTCTTGATTTCATGTCCTTTTTCCTCTTCCTTACAGACTGATCCTTAACTGCCATAGGCCTAAACTTAATTTTTGCTCTTGCTGAGGACATTAATAAAGGGATGAGCTTTTAAAGCTGGAACTTGACATCTATTTACCATGAAATTGAGAAATCATGGTTTATTAACCATTCATGGTGAATGCTGCCTAATGGAACAGATTCTGCTTATGGAAACTTTTGCCATGTTGGGTAGCGCCTTATACCCAGAATGTTCCAACTGAGTTTATTAGGACTATTACTGGGAAAAAGCACTGTTCAACAGGAGCAGGACTATATGAATCCAGTTTAAGTTGGAACTACTTTATATAGTGTATGTTGAATCCACTGAGTAGTAATGCTATAATGTTTCTATAGAATTCTTCATTGCAATATCTGAGCACATCACATAGAGGTGGCCTCAAAAGGTCCCTGTGATAGGCATCCAATTTTACACAATGGAAATTCAGACATTGGAAATTCAGGCACTCTGTTAATATGATTTAATAGTAAACATAAAAATTTAGGGATTCAAAGGACTTTTGGGAGACATCTAGTCCATTAATCCTGCATTGAGATTATGCAGGATTAAGTATATTCAGACCTGGTATTTACCTAACTTCTTCTTAGAAATGTGCAATGGCAGGAATCTAAAATCTCCCTTCATCATCTGTTTCAATAGCTTTGTAGTTAGAAAGATTTTCCTAGTTTCTATCTAAACCATTTTTGCTGTGATTAAACTATAGGTAATTTATTCTCCTATTCCAGAGAACATGAAGAACAATGGCTCCCAATCCCCTTTACTTGCATGCTAAAATATGGTTATCTTGTCTCCTGCTTTCGTCTTCTTTTTGTCTGAAGTAAGAAAATGCACAATTGTTCCATCATATGTCATATTTTCAAACCTTCTATTTTTGTGCCCTCCCCTGGAATTGTTAATTTGTTTCCATAATTCTCATAATTCTCCACAATTTGTGCCCAAAACCCACACGCAGCACTCCAGCTGAAAAGTGTAAAATAGATATTTCCTTTTTGCTTAAAAATGATGCTCTACTCTTACTTTTTTGAAAGTGTTACATTGTTGACCCATATTTAGTTTGTGATCTACTCTATCCTCAAGATCCTTTTATATCAGGATTAGGAAGCATTACAGGCATAAGGAACAGTGAGAAGGGCAAAGCTCAGTGACTAGAACCTACCATAAATTATAATAAAAATGGGCAATATCCTGTTTTGCTTACTTAGACATTTTTAATGGAGTCCAAAGAAAAGTGATCAGGATTTGGTCCCACATATTCCAGAAAATGGGCAATAAAGGGAAAACAAAGCCTGCTTAAGTGCCAATTAGAAAAACTCTCACTCCCGCCAGCAGACTTTTTTGCATTAAGCCTATGGTGCCATTATTTTGAGACTGACCACAATTGATTTTATGGTATTAGTATGGCTGGATGCTTCTATCAAGAAAACCTACAGCATTTATACTAAACTAAAGATCTGTATGTTTTATACAGAGAATTTCCTGCAAGTTTGGCTGCAGCTGTGCAGAGGATGCTTATGGCATTAAAATACAGGGTAAGCATGAACATGTCGCTGAGGAGTAATTCATAGCTTGTGGAACTCTTCTAAGAGTACCAGGGCAGGTCTATATGTGTGCATTTACTGTGCAGTGACCAAAATTATTGCATAGTACGGGTGAGTGTCTACAAGTGTAGTAAATATGGTGGCTTACACTGACTTGACTATAAATTTGATACTTACATTACCTGTGCAGTAACATAGATGTAGATGCCTTACTGAACAGTAACACTGTGTGTGTGGATTGATTTGGGATTAACTTTAGTCCCAAGACAGACCACACACAGTGTTAATATGCTTTAACATCTGCAGGTGTAGACACATGGCCTATTCCTGCTTACTACGCAGTAATTTACTGTGCAGTAAATTTAAGATAGCATAAATGTATGTGTAGACACACCCCCATTTTACTTTAGTTTTGTGTGAGCAAAGTCAGGAGTATATTGCAATTTTCTGATTCCTATACAGATATTGTACTAAAAAGATGAACAGTCCTGTTATTGTCTTCAGCTTAAAAATAGAGAAAGAGATATTGGGTTACCATGAACTTCAAAATCTTTGAATCCAAGTGCAGAGGATTAGAGAAGGATTTTCAGACACACTCAGCTTTGCCATATCTGCATCAGTGATAAAAATTCTCTTTGACTTCAGTGGAACAGTGAGACCAATACTGAGCACTTTTGCAAATCTTACTCTTAGAAATCTACTTTTTCTTTCCTGTTTGAATGAAACAATGTAAAGATAGCTTCAAAGATTTCATTATAGTCTTGTTGGCCTACTGATCATGAAAAGAATATTTAATTTATGTTGCAGTATGATGCCTATCATTTGTTCCCAAAGCAACCAGTTTCATACTTTTTTGGGTATGCATCTTTTCTATGTTTTTAATGGTTGTATAGCTACTTGTTATATTAAGGTACTTGGGGTAGAGACGCATCTACCTCACCTTTACCAAGCATACCAGAAGCCTCCCCACCAAAGTGCTGCTATTTCAGTGTAGGATCAGAGAGTGTTGCTTCATTCTGATACTTCACAGAAACTACCAGAATACAAAACTAAAGGGATTATTGATTTAACATTTTTATTTTATGTTAATTGTACCTCCCCCCCATCCCCAAAGATTACTTGAACACACCTACAGCACCATTTGCATCTATCATTGGAAGCCACAATGTGACTTTACGATGGAAGTCAGCTAATATTTCTTGGGTGAAATACATCATCCAGTGGAAGTACAATCAGCTCTCTGGAGACTGGAGGTACACTGAGGTAAGGAAGGACAAAATAGTTCCATTTACTTTTTAAATAAATATTTTATTATTATTGTTTGCAGTCCATCTTATTTTAGCTGGAAACACTGTTAATTTCTTTCTCCTACCTATTTTGTGGTACTCGAATCATAGCATCATAGAGTTGGAAGTGATCTCATCATAGAGTTGGAAGTGATCTCAAAGTTTATCTGGTTGAACCCCATGCAGAAGACAGGAATGCTATTGCTATTTTTAAACTATCTTCATCCAATTCTTAAGCAGCTTTCTTTTGAAAACCTTTAATGAAGGTGATACTGCAATTTCCTTGGGCAATATATTCTACTGCCTTAGTTATCTAATTACAAGGAAGGTTCTCCTGAGATTTAATCTAAATCTGTTTTGTTGTATGCTAGTAAAAAGGTTTCATCTTAGATTTCACAATAAAAACTGCGTTTTGCTGACATATAAAAAGATTCCTCTGTGCATGTTATATTTCAGTTGGTTAAAAGTATAAAACATCTGGAAATTATTTGTGTAATTATAGTATTTTATTTATTATATTTATTTTATTATAGTGTTTGTTGGTTTGCATTTCAATTTTTGATATCTTTTAGACTATTATATTCAGGCATAACTATATTTATTAAAGCTTCCATGAGGCTTTTGGTAAAGGTGCTGAAATTTGAAATGTTTTATTGTTAGAGTGTTTAATATTGTATTATTTCTTTAAAATTGAGATATTATGTTCCATATATCCATCCGTCCATCCGACCACCTGCCCAACCATGCACCCATACAATTTCTGTTTGGCTAAATTTGGTGCTGAATTTTTATTAAAATAAGGAAGAAACAATAAGATGTTGTCTAAAGAAAACCAGTTAATTTGACTTTTTTTCTACTTTAAATCAAGATTTAGAACCATAATTTCCTAATACACATTTTTTAATATAGCAATACTAGGCTAAACTAAGATCATAAATGGCAACTTTGCATGGTTCAATAATGAAAATATTTATGTGTGTATATTGATTTAGGTGACATCTGAGCATTCATATACAGTGAATAATCTTCAAGCCTTTACAGAGTATGTGTTTCGCGTAGTTTGGATCCTCACATCTCAGCTGCAGCTCTATTCTCCATCTAGCCCCAGTTACCGGACTTACCCATCTGGAGGTAATTAATGTCCCTGATGATAGTTTCAGGGGCAATATTACAAAGTTTTAGATTTTCTGTTCTTATTTGTATTTGTTTTAAAGAGAATTCTTCATTTTTGAAATTTCAAAATTTCTGTGCATTAGATGTTGTGGGTCTATAAATTAGCTTGGGACTTTAGCCAGTCTTGAGTCAGGATGGCATACAAATAGATGTAAGGAAATAGAGTGGGAGGGAATTTTTGACCAAGGGCATCAATAAAAACCTAAGAATCATAGAAAATTAGGGTTGGAAGGGATCACAGGAGGTCATCTAGTCCAACATCCTGCTCAAAACAGGGCCATCCACCTGCTCAAAGAAAGGTCATCATGCCAGCCAAGACTTTGTCTAGCCAGGTCCTAACCTCTAAGGATAAAGATTTTTCAACCTCTTTGGGTAACCTGTTCTGAAGGATTTTCCTAATATCTAACATAAAATGTTCTTGCTGCAACTTGAGACCATTGCCTTTTGTTCCGTTATTTGCCATGACTGAGAACAGTTTAGCTCCATCCTCTTTGGAACTATTTTAGTTGAAAACGCTATTCATTTCTTCCTCTTACCTATTCTGTGGTATTAGAATCATAGCATCATAGCACTGGAAGTGACCTCAACGTTTATGTGACCTCAAAGGCTCTCAATCTTCTCTTCTCCAGACTCCAGTTCCCTCAGCCTCTCCTCATAAGTCATGTGCCCCAGCCCCTTTTCCATTTTCATTGCCATCCGCTGGACTGTCTTCAATTTGTCTATATTTCTTTCTGCAGTGGAGATCCAAAAACTGGGGGGGGCATAATCACTTCTCTGGATCTGCTGGCAGATCTACTAATGTACCCAATATTCAGTTCACCTTCTTCACAACAAGGGCAGTTGTTGGCTTATATTTAGCTTTCTGTCCACTGTAACCTTCAGGTCCTTTTCTGCAGAGCTGCTACTTATCCAGTCAGTTCCCAGCCTGTACCGGTCCATGGGATTATTCCATCCTCAGTGAGGACTATGCACTTCTTTTTACTGAATCTCATGAGATTTCTTTTGGTCCAATATTCCAATTTGTTGAGGTCTCTCCTAGCCATACTGTCCAGCATTTCTGCTACTCCCCCACAAGCTTGGTGATATCTGTAAACTTGCTTAGGGTATACTCCATCCCATCTTCCAGTCGCTGATGAAGACACTGAACAAAATTGGCCATAGGAGCAACCCATGGGGCACTCCACTTGATACTAGCTGCCAACTAGATATGGAGTCATTGGCTACTGCCTTTTGAGTCTGATGATCCAGCCACTTTTCTGTCCATTTTACAATCCATTCATCTCATCTGTACTTCCTTAGCTCTTATATGTCTTAGTCTCTCCTAAAAAGTCACACAGGACCTTTGGCATCTGTTTTTAAGGTTCCTTACAAAAGGTGGTGTTTATCACAGAATGATGGAAAGTTGGGCAGACTGCTGAGGTACGAACTAATGGTTTCAGCTAATCTTGGTATTGATGCGTTGTGACATCAATTTTCCTTTGGAGATCTTTTAATTTTAATGAAGGTTTCCCACAGAATTCTTCTGCCTTACCTTGTGATAAAACCTGCATCTCAATTGTGCAAGGTGCTGCCGAGAGGAATTTAGGATTGTTTTTGCAGTTAAATGATGATTTTTTATAAGCTACAAACAACAAGGGGAAGTGATGGGAATTGTCAAACACAATTATGCTAATCACACTTAACTGAAGACTCGCTCTTCAGTTATATTTCTGTCATCTCTGGGGATGAGTCATCTCTGTCAGACAGTTCAGTAATATCTGTTAGATCCTAAAAACAAATGATGCATTGCAGGCAGGGAAGAATCTCTAGACCTTTACTTTGGTGGCTGAGTTTTAGATAGGGATTCTCCAGGACAGGCAATATAGGTATCCAAGTTGATATTTAGCCATTTCTGTGCTTAAGCTGGGTGCTTAGCAGATGTGTAAGACTCCTTCTGCTTTAGCAATCTCATGAGAAATATCAATAGAGTGTCTATATGTTCATCTGACCCCCCATTTTAATGCTTTCTTTGTACTACTTATGTGCTTTCACTTTGAGACAAAACTAGGAAGTCAAGGCATATTGTAGTGTACAAGTAGGTAGGTGCAGGGAACACCTATAGATGTGTGGCCACATGTGCATACACATTTGCCTTTTATGCGTAATTTCACAAAAGATTTGGAATAGGTTCCTGTCCCTAATTGAAATCATTATGTTTTAATTTCCTAGTTTGCACCCTCCCGAATGCAAACTGATGGCAGAAGGTTGAAAGAAGGAGTAAAATTCTGAAATAGTCTTCAAAGAGTTCTCTTTTATCCTGTCTAGCCTCTTAGGATGGGTGTCTTGGGTGCTATGTTTGTTACTGACAAAACCTCATAGGACTACTTGGATTTTCTAGATCAGTGTGGAACTGGTAGCTTTTGTGTAGGGATGTGTTAGTGCCCCCCTCCCCCTTTCTCTTTGTGCAGCTGGTTATCCATTTTATGCTCACAGATATCTCAGGAGGGGACTGAAGGGCTTCATATGTTAAAATGGGAATGGCAGAGCTGGACCTTTCCTTCTCCCAGCCCCACTCTTCCAACTTGGATTACTCTATATATGAAAGATCAGGAAAGGACAAGGATGTCACACACTACTGGCATCCTTCCCCTTCTGTAGTGTTGCCTGGAGAGTGTCTTCTCTGTGTGAAACTGTGTGGTGCTAACACTTAGCTTCTCAGCAGTGACATGAATTGGCTGTTACATTAACTGTCTCCTTACTTAAAAAAGAATCACATTTCATAAACCTTGTCTCCAGTTATTTATTTCTTTTTTTCACAGTTCCTGTTACAGCTCCTATTATTAAAGATATCGAAAGCTCAGGCCCTTACACCATTGAAGTTAGCTGGTCTCCGCCACTTTTCCCCAGTGGGTTGATTGTTGGCTATAATTTACTGCTGACCAGTGAAAGACAGGAACTACGTGGAGCAACAAGCAGTCAAAGTTTCCAGTTCTTCTCCACCTTGCCGAATACCACTTACAGGTACAAAAGAGAAGGTGATCAATGGGACTAAATGTGAGACAAGATACATTAGGAAAAGGGCACTGGTGTTCTCAGAACCTAGAAATACCTGTGCTTGGGTCTTAACTGGACAGGAAAGATATACCTGAAGACTGCATTTGTAGCATCAGTGGACAAAATTCCCCTTTCAGGTACACAGTCACAAAAATTCAAGGTCTCACCACTGAAATCAATCATGTTACTCTAGATTTACTCATGAATAATGGAATTAGAATTTTAGCAAAAAAAGTAAACAAAACAAAATCCCCCAAAAATAATTCAGTTGGAGATGACAAGTTGATGCAAGGCCAAAATGTGGGATTTCTAATACTTCAGTCTTTGTATTTTTCATTTGTATAGCATTTCTCCCATACATGGAGGAAATACAGACTCTTTCTACTGTCTAATTGAGCACCTGCAAATTTTCCTTTAATTAAGCTCAAGAAAGCTATGTTTTTCTTTTATAGATGTGTTTAGACATTTCTTTGAAATCAAATTGAGTTGTCACATGAATCTGAGGACATAATTTTGCTACTTAATATACTTGATTGCATTGCCTTATCTAGCAAAGCCATTACATTCACTTCCTAGATTATATTTTGATTAGAATTTGTCCCTGGTTGATTTTTTTAAGCAAATGTTTTCACTGAATAAGAGATGTGATAAGCAATTGTAATAAAATTGTTTTGCTTGGGAAGGTCACTTCAGGTGATGCTTTGGAAAATTTCTCTTTGATTTTCTGTAGGTTTATGATTGAAGCAGTAAATATGGTTGGTGCTGGGCCATTTGCAGAAGCCACCATTACTACACCAGAATCTGAAGGTACACACCAGGCATATTCCTTACAGCTGCTTGTTCATTGGGAACAAATTAAAATTCACATAAATTATGGTCTTTACAGCAGAAAAAATGATTGTAGGCCTTTTGTGGCAAGAATTGTCTATTGCTCTGTTCCTTTACAATGGCCAGGATGGTAAAGTTCTGTTCTTGCTGTCTATGCACATCTGTAGTAAACTTAATAATAATAATATAGAAAACAAAAGCCTCTGTTAGGTGAGCAGATGATTCACTTTAGTACAGGGGAAAATATTAATGGTCTGACTGAGCATTTCACAAGAGAGGACTTCAGGACCAGAAGGTATGAGCACTCAGAATTATACAAAATTGTCAATGGAAACAGGGGAATGTCATGTGCAAAAATCCTTAATCTTATTCAAGTTATGTCATATCCTATCCTTCTTTAATTTTGTTTTGTTCTTTGTTTCTAAATAGGGACATCTTTTACTAAGAAAAATAGCAATACACTTATAGCCACCTTTTTTATGAGGTTCTCCAAACATTAATTAGTTCAGAAACATTAATTAGTTGCCAGAAGAAAATGATAAGACAGAGTTAAGGATAACAATAGAAGCAATGTTCCCAAATATTATTGTTTTAGAGATCTGTCCAGATGGGATAAAATCCCCTTAATGGCCATAAATTCTGGATATACTCAGTTATTTATACAACATGGATTTTACTGTATCCCCACTCACTTTCCACCATCTGTGAACTGCAAAAATCCAGGTTGTAAGAGAGGTTTACAATTTAATTGATTGCTAACACAATGGTGAAAGCTAGTCTATACACTTCACAGATATTTGTTCCAGGGAGGGGAGAACCCTAGCCACAAATATTTGTGTCCTAAGACAAAATTTTGTGGAATGTCTAATTTAGGACATAAAATTGTAGTTAATTTGCAACTACATATCTTATGATAAAAAAATCCCTAGTGAAACCAAACCTCCAATAGTCACCACATGAAACTTTAATTTTCCTGAGAACTTGAATTCAAACAATATATGTTTTATGTGGATGATGATGTAATTTGAATCTATCTTTTTTGCTGGATCAAATATAAACTCATTTCTTGTTACATAAAGTTAGAACCTAGAGTGCAAAGGAGGATTCTTTGGGATATGACCCTTTTACTTTAAAAGAACATCTTTTATAAAGTGAGAGTATCTATCAAAACAACTTACTTACAAATATAGTGTATATCCCATAACCTGAAGTCCCAAAATCAAGACTGGGACTAGAGACTAGCAATCAGACATTATTTAAAGTGTGCAAGTTAGCAAGTGAACAGACACAAAACTAAATAGAATCATAAGGATAATACAGCACCATAAAGTGTACTTTTATTTTATTTAATTAATAGGTTTTGTTAAATTAGTCACAAAAACCTTCATAACATAACAAGGGAATATATATTACAGAATGTTTTGTAAAAGACCTCAGGTTTTAGGAATGCAGTAAAACCCCACGTGTGTGTTATGTTTTTCTACAAAGTGGTGGTAGAAAGATACTTTTATGTTTGTATATATGCAAAGGGTGTTTAAGTTGAAGATGTATAAGTTAGCAATATTATCCCTTGTGTTTGTATTTCTATTAAAAAATAACTTATGTAAAATTGCCTTTTTAATTCTTAGTAAAAGAGAAAGCAAAATGGCTTTTTCTAACCAGATACCAATCTCTAAGAAAGAGATCCATGGAATCATTTCTGGAAGCAGCAGAATGCCTTCACAGTGATGTTATATGCAACAATATTACAGGTTAGTCCTGTCACTACATCTGTCTGTTTCTCCATCTCTACATCTCTTTTGCATAGATACTGATATATCGCCACTGCAGTAGCATTCAGGTGCCTCATAAACATTAATTGGTCAATAGACCAATGGTTTTTTTACACGCAAGGCACTCCTTGTTGAACTCAAGGCAACACTTGAAAAAATGACAGCTGTTAGCTTTCACTTTGTTTCTTGACCATGGAAAAATAATTGATCAATTCTTCTATTTTAAAGAACTCAGAAAGACCACAATAGTTCAGAATGACTTGAAAACTGTGATTTCTTATTTGAAATCTCTAAGTCTATCTTGTGAATCCCATGTGGATGTTTGTACACCTAACAATGCTAAACTTGTGTTGTACCCTGCGACACCTTTAAAAAGATTGCATTGGCATGGTACATGAGAAAAAACTCAGATAGCTGGACTCAAATCCCCTGGTTCACAATGCCACAAGGATGCAGAAACCACATATGCCCCAGACTATGATAACCACTATAATACGGTATTGATGCACACACTGGTTGCTTTTTCCAACTTGGAGTAAAATGAATTGTGCTTGAGAAGTGAGATGCAAATTGTATCTCTCCTTACCAGGTAGGGTGACTGGTTGGCTGTCATCTGGTCTAATATGACTATTCATTATTTTTATTTTGGTTGTATATATTAGTATTACTTTCATGGGCTACCAGAAATATTGTTTTTTATGGGAATATGAACTTGAAGCATTGGGCTTAATTAACAATTTTTCAGGTCTGGTCAGATCTCACATTAAGAACTATCATCGCATTCTAAGATAATTTTTATAATGTAATGAAAAATCAAAATGGATTTCCTGTATTAACTAGCTCTGTGTGTACATGTTTGCCTTACTGTTTCTAGGGATTGCTGTGAATTTTTATCAGCAAGCTGTCTATTTCTCAGTGGGGAATTCTATCTGGGTAAAAGGAGCTGCTAGCATGTCTGATGTGTCTGACCTAAAGCTCTTTTATACTGGCTTGGGAACAATTACTTCAATCTCTGTGGACTGGCTTTACCAGATGATGTACTTTGTCATGAATGCAAAGGTAGGAGTTTGGGGCTTAAAAAAACTTTGTAACACTTAAAGAATCACTTCGAGATCTATTTTGCATGAGAAGACAAAGAATTTATGAAGTATAGTATCGCTGTACAGCATACTTCTTTTCTTCTTAATAGGACATATTGTTCATATAAAATAGAACTGTTCTTGCAAAAACTCCCTAAGGTCAAATTAAGAGTAAACAGACTACAGGTTTCCCTGGCTTTATGCAGCTTATGTATGTATGAATTTGCTCCTATGCAATGACCCTTCTTACACCAAAAATTAATTATATCAGAGATAAATTCACTCTTATGTGATCGGTGTGGTGGCAGTAGGCAGTCAGCTGCTTTGTGCAGTGCACTGTGGGAGTGACGTGCACCAGAATATAGTCTCCTGTGTGGATCTGTGCTCCTCACTCATTGTCTGTGACACGTGTTTCTGTAGCTGATAGTGTCTTGTGCTTGTGTGTACTGTCTGCTGTTGGTGAATATCAATATTGTCTTGTAAAAGTGGTAGAAATGGGTCTGGGGGTCAGTACAGTTGAGGTCTTGGAATGTATCCCTATTTGTTACATTGTAAAGTGGGTTCCTTTTATGTGAATTCAAGTTATGCACCATTTTCCAGGAACATATGTACAGCATAAGGAGAGGGAAACCTGTATCTAGAATTCCATCAGTTTTTCCTCAAAAGCCTTGCTATATGCTGTGCCCTGACACTTATTGACTTATGGCTCATTCCCTGGAAAAGTCACTCATTGTCTGTATCCCAGTTTACCCACCTGCAGAAGACTGTTGTATTGCACATTTGATTCTCTACTCATGAAACTAATAATTAGAGTGGTCAGTTCTTGGGATGGCCTCTTAGTCCTCTTGTAAACATGGGAGGAGAAGACAGAGACAGCTGCCAGAAATAGGCAGCTGAAGATGCCTCCTGCAAGTTTCTGCCTCCTTAGTCTTCACTTACTGTCCATGGGGATATATAGACAGGACCTACTATGGCCAGACAACTTCATGCTCTTCCAGTCCTACACTCACAAAGTGACTGCAAGGGTTCACTAAAGACAGCATAGGTTAGAAAAAACCTGAAGCCACATTTGTCCTAGGTTGCTTCCAGGATCCGGAAACAGCTTCTCCCCTTCATAAACTGGTTCCAATTCAATGCCTGTTTTGGTCAGCCTTCAAAGCTAGCCTGTTTCCTCCAACATGAAAGCAGGTGGTTAAGTGGAGAGTAAATGAATAATTTCTTAATATATGCACTCATGCTTGCCATAATCAGTAAGTCTTATAATTGAATGATGAAAGCTTGCAGGGGCTAAAGTTGTTAAAGGAGTCTATCCCTATGCTTACTAGAAGGAATATCAGGTCAGGCTGCTGGTCACCAGTAAACATTGGGTACTTTATTCTTTTCTTTAGGTATATATCTGTAGTTTAGAGAACTGCACAGTAGCTGAAGACATTACTCCACCTTCAGTGACTTCCCCTAGGAAAGTTATAGCTGACCCGTATAATGGGTAGGTATTCTGCTTTGATGACTTAATAACAGATCTATTGTTGAGCTCTTCTTCAATCTTCTTCAATTTGCTAGTCAATCACTTACTGATTCCAGATCTTCTCAATTAAAAAAACCCCAAATAAAATAAAAACCAGCCAACAATTATAAATACTGTATATTTTGTTCCTACTTCTCCTCAGCTCACTCATACTCATGGTTGGATCTTTTCTAGTAAGTTCATGACTGTATTTCCAATACACAAAGTATCTGAAAATATTTAACTCAAAAAAGACATTGTATGCTTTCATGGAAATGCTTGTTTGCATTTTAAAGGTCTCTGACTGGCAGTTTAGATGATGTATAAAAATACTTTAATATAGGGGTACTCGCTCCCTTAACCTGTAGGTCAGATCTGGCCCCGGTGCCTTGTCATCTGGCTTGTGGTTCTCCCTGCAGGCCCATGGGGCACCCTGTGATCTGTGGCCTTGCATACTAGATCCAGTGCAAAGAAGAGCACAGAGCTTGGGTGCAGGTGATGTAAAACCTCAGAGTGTGATCCCTGGATATAGGACTAGGCAGTGTCGGGCCCTGATCCCAGTGCGCAGAGCCTGGTGGAAGTGGTGCAGGGTCCCAAGGCTCTGATCACAGCATAAGGAACTAATTCAGGCATACAGGCCCAATCCTGGAGTGCAGGGTCTGCTTTGGCTCATAGACTGGCACTTTTGGGCCCATGGAGCCAAAATGTTGAGCACCATTGCTTTAATAAGCTATGGGCCAGGTCTCAGTTGATGTAAACCTGCATATTCTCACTTTATGCCAGTTGAGCATTAGAACCCATATATTTAATTCTTATAAAATATGAATTATGAGACAACATAATTTTCTCATCATTCTTCAAAAGGACAGGTCCCTTTCAGAGCCAGTAGGCCACTAAAATGTGTACAGAACTGGTGCTTTTTTCCTTCGTTTGGTGGTATTACTGTTTTGGGCTGTTCTGTTTCATTGTCAGGTATATTTTCTATCTTCTGGAGGATGGCATTTATAGGGCAAGCCTCCCTATCTCTTCAGATCTAATCACTGCGGCTTTACTAGTTGTGAGAATCCGTGCTCCAAAAGACTTTGTGATTAACTACCAGTCCAAAAGACTTATTTTCTTCTACAAAGAAAGACAGTCCTTTGTATCTTGTTTTCTGGATGGCTCAGGATTTAGCGAACTGCGACCTAAAGTTCCATTTGCAGACATAGAAAGTTTTGTTTATGAAAATAACACGTTGGTGGTCACAAACGGTAGGGCAGTTTTCCATGAAGAGATGTCTGCGAACGGGATCTCCAGCTTTAATGAGTACGTTGCAGATTGCAGCCTTACTGATCCAGACTATTTTGGATATGGAAACTTGCTCTTTTATGGTTCGTCAACTCAGCCTTTTCCTTTGCCATCACCGCCTCAGCTTGTCATGGCTCTATTTGGATCAGACCGAGCTGTAGTCACCTGGAAATCACCTGAACCAACTATTGGAACCAGTAAGTTCAGCCAAGTCCATGTTGCATTATACTTCCCAGAAAAGATATTCCTGATTTTTGTTGTACTGACACCTTCCCACTAATTCAATTTGAATAGCTTTAATGCCCAGGTCATTGCCTCATTTTAAAATCAAGAGTAATTCTGTTTAAATCAATGGAATTGTATTAATATGCAACAGGTATAAATAAGAGGAAAATAAGGACCAATGTTGCCTACTGTTAAGTAGCCAAATTTTCAAGATTTGCTGATAAAATAAAAATTCATCTTAATTCAATTAGTGGTGACTGACTTGAGTGAGTTACTGTTATGGGTGTTAACAGGCTACATTTTAAATAAGTAAAGAAAGTAATGCTGACTGCTGGTATCATGGTGTTATCAATGGTACACAGAGTATACCTACTAGTGCCATGGTGGTTTCATGGCTGGCAGGTGTGCTATCAGCTCTACTTTGTGTATATGTACATTTGACCTGTGATACCAGAAGTGCAGCTGTAGCTAGAGCCACTGACTAGCAACCCCTTCAGGCTAGATCATCTAGAAGCTGAGGGTTGTGATGTACTACCATGGCATCAGTGGTGAGAGCTGCTAGTGCTGTTTAATTTTCATTCCTCTTGACATGTCTGGAAATCTCTATGCTCTGATATTGATTGCTTTGAAATTAATCTGTTAAAGCTGTTCCTTATCCAATCATGTGATTGTTTATCTATGCTGTTCAGATCCCTTTGCTTGGAAGAACTGGACTTATATTCTGAAAATATCATCTCAGGGTTCTGCTGACGAGGATCTAGCTGTCTCAAATATCAGTCATACTAACTTTACAGTGAGATACCTGTCCAACTTCACAGCATATGAGGTGTCAGTGAGAGCTTTGTCTCCTGCTGGGGAAGGGCCATGGTCAGAGTCTTTTAAGGGTACTACTTTAAAAGAAGGTAAGAATGACTTCCTCACTGAAGAGAAATAGGTGAGTTGACCTGTGCATAAATCTCTACCTGCTGAGGCCTAGACCTTGGGCAAAGACCCAAAATGAAGAGGAAAAAAAGCATGGCATAGGACGCGGTATAGGACAGGATTAATAATGCCTTCATCATCAATTATATTCTCAAAACACAGTTTGCTAATTTTGATGCTATCTAATGTAAATAATACACAGTAATAAAAATGGGAACACACTAGGTTTACACTTGTGCCTAGTTTCCCCATAGGGTATCCTTTGAGGTGACAAGAGTAGCTGGCATCACTTTTGAAGTGTGGTGAGGACCAGTATGAAGATTAGCATCTGAAGACTCCTGGTAGTAGGTAAAGCTGATTTCATAGATTTCATAGATATTAGGGCTGGAAGGGACCTCGAAGATCATCAGGTCCTGCCCCCTGCCCCAGGGGCAGGAAGTCAGCTGGGGTCCAAGAATCCTAGCAAGATAAGCATCCAAATGCTGAAAGTAGGCTCCTGTTACATAAGTGGGTGGTTACTGCAGAAATACATAGGCGAGGCCTCAGAGATATTTTGGTGCATAATTCCTACAGTAATTGTAGGAGTGAGGTGTCTAAATATAAGCTGGGTGCCTGAATACCTTTGTGGACTTTTGCCCTAATTTTTCTGTTTCTTACCAAAAAAAGGGATAATGCTTTTCTTGCAACTTCTGTCAGTTTTTTTTAAATCTCTTTGGACTGAATGCTTTCATCAAGGATTATTTCTTATTACATACTTTTCATAATCAAATGCAATAGGATTCTGATATTTGTATCTGGCATATAAAGAATGGCCAAATAATTTACCAGTATTTACATTTTCTCAGTACCTCACAGTTAGAGTTTATTCATTTTTAATCAGTTGAAGAAGAACCTTATATTTTGGCGATTGGAAATGAAGGTCTTTGGAAGCAGCGCTTGGATCATTTTGGGCCAGGAGAATTCCTCTGTCCTGATTTAAGAAATGTTACAGGTAAATACTATCCTAGCCAAGTGTTCCTGCTAAGGATCTGTCTGCATTTATCCAGTTATTAAAGGAATGGGTGAGGGTGTTTAAACATAGACTCCAGGAGTGGGAGTTCAGGGGGTGAGAGCTACTCTAATTAATGTGCCCAGAGTATTACGTGTATCAGTGTCCCCGCGTAGAATGAGCTTTAGTTAAAGCACCCCCACTGCCATTTTTCAGTGCAGGGGAGCTGATGCATGTGATGCTGGAGTCTGCTGGAGTGTTATAGTGACCATGCTTCAGCAGACTCAATTAATTCAGTCTGCTTCAATGTGTTGTAATTACGTGTCAGAGCAGTCTCACTGCTCATATATAGGTGCCCTGGAAGACTGGGACTTCTGTCAAAGCTGACTAGACTTGAACGAATGGAGTTAAATAAAAAATGTTTTTACTGGTAAAGCTTAGATTTAAGCTTGTCATTCTTAAGCCAACCGGGTCTGGTGCACCCTAACCAGGTTCAGCAGGGCTTGCTGAACAGTGCTGGGAATCCTCAACTCCTTCCTCACAGGCCAGGCAACTTACAGCAACTCACAAACAGAAAAAAAACAACACCCACTCTTCCCTACGTGCTTTCAACAGTCTTCCCTTGCTCCTTCTAGCCACTCCATGTCTCACAGCTTCATCTCCCCGAAACCAGAAACAAATATAGCCAAAGCTTTACTCTCTCCTGAGTGTTCTTTTCCCAAATGCTCTCTTCAGTCATCAGATTTACAGTCTTTCAGAGAGCTTCTCACTTTTGTCCTACCTGGGCCAAAGTGCTTGGTTTTTCTCTGGAACCATACTGATGTCCTGCTTGGCTTTGCCCCTTCCAGCCACGGTATTCTTGGCATATAAACCCCCTTCTTATAATAGGGCAGAGGGTTCCCCAATCCCCATCACATAATTAGGAGCCCTGTGGCTTTCAGCTTGTGGTACATGGCATTATAGTGTGTAGCCCTACAGCTTGTGACCTTGCAACTTGCACTTGCCCTCTTTTCAGTAATGGGGTTATGGGCCTCAATTACACTATCTCCTCTTCTGGTTGATTTAAGAGTTGAACTGCACAGTTTTTTAATGAATTGTTTATTGGTTGGGTTTTAATTGCTCTTTAAAAATTATTTTATTAGTATATTTGGAATAAACCTGTTAAAATCCTTTTCTTTGTTTTAAGACCTGGACTGGTATGATGACACTCTTTACTGGAGCAACTCCATAGGAGAAGTTCATATGTGGTCATTGGGTAGAAGAGCTCCTGCCATTGTGAATTCTCCCCTATCTGACATCAAAAAGGCAAGGATACTGGCCTTTGATTGGCTGGGTCAGTGTTTGTACTGGGCTGGAAAGGCAAATACGGTATGTAAGAGAGTTATACCAATGATAAACTGCAGTAATTAATAACAACAACTGGAAATATTCAGAAAAGTATTTGTTACTGCCCTATACCTTGAGTTATACCCCACCTACTTACAGCTTGAACTGCTGTTGAAACTCCACTGCATAGAGGATCAACTTCCATTAGTATCATTGTACTATTGATTTTTGTTAACATGGTTATGTAGGAGCTGTAGATGACATGATTATTCATTAATTTCAGAATACAGAACTAAGATACAGAATATATAAACAAAATATAGCACCAAGAGGTTTGTAGGATTCAACTACCTTAATGGTAAATGAAGATAGTAAATGTAAAAAATGCTCAAGGAATCACAGCTGATGAAGAGATTATTTTTTCTTAGTTATCTTTGTATCATTATCTTGTATAGCAAATTTTGTAAATTTTGTTCTATAAAAAGGAGGATTTTCAGAAGTGGTTTATGCCTTACTAGTGTCATTTTTACCTCCAAAATAAATTAAAGGGCTCAATAATTATCAGTGTACTTCATGGACTCACAAATTAAGTACTTAGACATTTACGTTATATAAAAGGTGTCTACATTAAGAAATGCAATGCTAAGATATGCGGTGCTGTCAGGTTGTGCCTATAATTTCTTGTGAGTGAAAAGTCAGAGGCCCTTTGTAAAATAGAATCATCAAGGTAGATTTTACACCGATCTGCACTTTGTGTTCTTGTTTGCTGTGAGTACAGAGTGGGTGTGAAACTCTGTTAGAGCAGAAAGCTGGCAAAACAGAGAAAGAAAAAAAAGAGGGGAAGTTTTAGTTTTTGCTGTTGTCCCTTTATAGCAGACTCTAATAATAATTTTTCCTAATCTGTTATGTGCTGCTTTAAACACGTGAAGCTGAAATAAATGGCTGTGAAATTATCATATATATATATATA
>JAGPOW010003642.1:90771441-90830036 GCA_030014935.1 Caiman crocodilus | reverse complement strand
GCATATGCTTGTGGCTGATAACTGGACTGTGAGGTCCTGTGCTATTTTTTTTTTATTCCCAGATCTATAGAAAATCACTGCTGGCAGGACACACTGATGTTGTGGTTTATGTCACATTCCTTGTGAAGGATCTTGTGGTTGATTCAGTAAATGGCTATCTGTACTGGGCTACAGCTTACTCTGTGGAGAGTACCAGACTGAATGGAGAATATTATTTAATGTTACAAGAGCAGCCCCAGTTTTCTAATAAGCAGGTGACTAATTTTTAAAACTCTCCATTTAATTGCATACAATGCAGTCAGTACTAGTACTTGTCAAAATAATTTTGGTACATTGACACAAAGCACATTTAATAGCATATATCAATTTGATAATATCATAATAGTAGATTCCTACAAGTGTTACTTTAAATATACAGAATACAAAAATTTAGAGAGGTATGCGTTTGATAAATTGTGCATCATAATGTTTTTTATTTATTGATTTTGCATTTCAGTTATAGTGTCTGATGTTAAACCATCATCATTTTTATATGGCTACTGCATAGCATATATGCTATTTTAAATTTTGATAAAGCTGTGGTATCTTAACATTGTGTGGTTCTTGACCTATTAATGAGGGCCACCCTACACTGCAGGTCTTGAGCAAGTATAAAGGGGCTAAGATTAATTTATATCCTGCTCCTGGATTTTTAAATCAAATGCTTGGAACAAAATGTGTCATTACTGGTTTCCACAAGTCATTTTGCCCTCTGTACCATACTATGTTCATCAAACCTACACAGAAGCAGAAAAACGCAGTTTATCTTTTGAGTCATAACCAGCAACTAGACTGTCATTCACATTGATTTTTCCAGGCTGTATGCAAAAAGGTGGACATGTTTTCCAAAGAAGCAGTTTCCTCTCCCAAAATAAAATAACTGCAGTGGTTAGTTTTGGATCTTGCAATCAAATTAGACTTATTGTAAGACCATCAGCAATCCATAGTAATTCACCTTTTTGGCTTTCAATCCAAGTCTTCTAAGTAAAACTCTGATTTTGTAGGAATTTTAAACAAATACAAGCACCTTTAAAATATTTTATTCTGCACAGGCCATATCATTTGAGTCTTGGCTAATTATTTTATATTAAACAATAGTAACTGTATTGCAGCATCTCCACAGATAGTGTATCTTGGTAGAGTTCTGTTGGTTTCTCTGAGGCTATGATGACTTAGAGCAACTGAAGATCTGGCACAGCATGTTTAAATCAACACATACGTTAATTTATTTAGGCTTACAATATACTTATGAGGTAAGTACTTTATGAAGAAGCAGTGAAGCACACAGCAGGCAATATGTGCCAGGCATTGGTTAACTGCTGCCTTATGAAATGTAAGCCACAGGGTATTTCAAGTAGCTAAATTTATGTTGCATCTTATGATCCAAAGTTATATTCCATGATTGTAACTATACATCATGTTCAGAGATTACTACCTATCACACGATGGAAAAAATCTTTCTATTTTTGTAGTACATAGAAGGGAAGGTGTTAAATTACTGCCTGACCCTGGAATATGAATACTATAAATATTTGTTTTCCTTAATGTAAACATTGATGGGAGAAGATAGATAATCCTTCTACAGATGAGGGAGGAGCATAGCAGTGACCAAGAGAAGGACAGGGAAAAATAAGAGCCACACATGTCTTAAAAGCATACATAGTGTATGCTTTTATGAGGTATTTCAAGAGGAAAAGGAGACAAATTTGGTGTAAGACATTGCAATGAAAGCAGGTAAAAGGGTATAATGTAAGAAAAGATGCACAACTAAATATACACTTGCATGCACTCATGCCAAGAGATATTTTTAGCAAGGAAATCTACAATAGCAATAATTAAAACTTTGATTTTCTGGTGTAAAATATGAACAGTAATATAATAAGAATGTAGTTACATAAGGATCAACAAGCAGCTAAGTAAGTGACATGGCATTTTTTTCTTTCTTTTGTCAATATCTTTTGTATCTTATTAGTGAGGGGTAAGATTATGGATGCTCTATTAACATCTATAATTTAATCCTAATAAAATTAGCTAAATCTACTACCGGACAGAGTTTGGAAATGGATGGACAGATTCTTAGAGGCAGAGTGTCAATATTGCATGTAATTTTGCACTTGCAATTTTGTGCATGCAACAAATTGCAAACTCAGTTTTTGTAATGAGTTGAAGATTCATAGGACTGAATTTAGCTTCCTAAACTGTGGGGGACAGAGCGTGTTATCACTCACAAATCAGATAGGTGAAAGCTTGATATCTATCATTTCTGCATGCAGCATTGCATCCATTATGGCAGATGTGAAGTTATAACTGGTAATTAATTAAAGAAAATAAAAAAACAGTTACTTTGTTTCTATGAAATTGTCAATGAAAGTAGGGGCAAGGGCTGGGAAGGTTCTTTATTTAGATCACTGCAGAATAAAATGTATAGATTACTGTTCTAACTGAAGCATAAGCATTATGAATGAAATGTTTAATTGAACATTTTCTAAATAACTAAAACAATTTCCATAAATGAAATCAAGCTGTGCTTAAAATATCTACCCCCCCGCACCCTCCAACTTGACAACATAGTGAGAGGTTATGAAATATTACTCTAAAAAATGGCACTGTCTTTGAGATTGGATGTCAACCATCTGTTTTGGATAGAGAACATTAGAATGCCAGAGGAGTTCATGCAGCTTTTAATATGTGGGTTTTACTAACTACTTGATATACTACTACCATAATATCTGAGGCATTCAGATGCTGCAAGGATGAGTGCCAGGGTAGATGCTGATAAATATAATTAAACATTTTCTAGTAACATCCTCAGTTGCTATAAAATAGGTGCCATCCAATGACATCAACAGAGTGCTGATTTATACCATGTGAGGGTCAGAACATGTCTATTGTTTCCCCTTTTTATGCTATGTCTACTTTGGACTGAAAACTCATTCTGGCAGGGGCCTATTACTTTTATGACCACTAAAGAGCAGTTCATGACTAAACAACAATAATGCAATATGCCCCTAAGAAGTGACGCTTTCCATGTTGCATTTATATTGCTTACTTTCCTGTTTGGCTTTTTCTATTTTTGAGGTGGTTTCTTTAGCTTTGGATCTCAGTGGTGGCTTCCTCTACTGGTTTGTGCAGGACAATCTACACCTAAATCTATACAGACTCTCCCTCTGTAAAGAGAGGTAAGGATATAGATATAGATAATATAGATATAGCACAGTGAACAATAAGACTCATGGGACCTTCTGTGCTTTTGGTTTTAAGATTGTGTATTGGACATTGCTGACATATTATTTGTAATAATCAGATAATGAACAAGAAGCAAAACTTCCAGCTCTGTGTTGTGTTATTACATAACAGTTAATGTTTTTTTTATAGTGAGAGAGACACAGTGTATATGGACTCTTGATTCATTTGATATTCTATTCATTTGTATAATGGACTCACCAGTAAACTACCAATGGTTATGATTTTCAATTTTCTCTTAAATCTGGACCATTTTTAAAACTTGACATTTCTTCAATACCAAGAGCTGCAGCTATCTTTTGCACTTACATTAGGGATGGAATCTGCAGCCCTTATTCACATGAGCAATCAGCACTTGCAAGGGTTTTCCCCTTGATTACCAGGAGTATGAAGTAGCTGTATTGATCACAAATGGCAAAGCCTGAATTATGTGGGTCATCTCAAATGAATACCAATTAGATCTTCAAACCCCATAATCATGTATATCAGAGGTGACAAACTCATCCAGCTCTGCCAGCTGGAGGAGGGGTGTGGAGCTTGTCTGCAGGCTAGATCAGACCCAGAGACTTGTCTCTTATGCCTGATCCAGCACACAGGGTGGGTGTAGTGCAGATGCCACATATAGCAGGTGCCTTTGATAGGCGTGCCTGATACTTGCAGTGTGCACATGCTGGCTTCAGCCCTGCACATTGCATGCAGCATATGCAGGTCCTGGCCCCATGAGTAACAGTGTGTGAGTCCAGACTGGGACATGTGGTGTACTGGTCCTGTGGGCTGGATCTAGCATATGGTGCTGGTCTGTGGGACCAACCTAGACCAGCCATGGATCCAGTGTGCAGGGCCTCTCTAGTATGGGTGCCTCATGTAGTCTGACCCTGGACTGACCCCATGCACATCCTGTCTCCAGCCCTGTGTGGCATGTGATGCACAGAGGTGGTCTGGGGTGTGTGCTGCATAAGGTACCCACACTAGATAGGCCCATGTGCTGGATCTGGCACATGAGACCAGTTTGTGGTCTTGATCTTGACTGGCTCTCAATCTTGCATTTATGGCTAGTCCAGTGTGGGAGCTGCATGCAGTGCACACCCCAGACCGGGCCTGTGCACTATGTGCCTCATGTCTACTGGCTGAAGCCCTGCTGCCTGATGCAGCCCATGCCAGGTAGGCTTTCTGCACCACATGCAGCACATGGGGCCAGGGCCAGCACATATTGTGTGCAATGTGCTACTCCATGCCCTACAGGCAGCACTGCAGGCTGGAGCATAGGACTCCATGGGTCAGAACTTTTACACCTCTGATATGTACCATGTGTGGTACATGATAGTATTTAACAAAGTCTGCACATATTTATGTTTTATCATACTTCTATGTGTACAACATAGGCAGTTTTTGGCAAGTCCAGTTGTATTAGATTCAGAGTGAACCAGTAAAATGACTTCATCTTGTGTGTGTGTGTGTGTGTGTTCATTTCTTATGGAGTCCATTTCATTTGAAGCCTGATCCCAGACTCAATGAAGAGTAAACACTGTAAAACCAAAGTGTGTTGATTAGTATTAGAGGCCATACATACAACTCAGTTGTGAGCCAATTGCTAGCCATAAATCATCTTCTCTGGCATACTACAGCAGAGGGGCAGAAGTAATCAATCTGAATGAGCCTGACAGCATATGTAAACCTTTCCAAATTTGTTTTGGATAGCATGTGTCCAAGCTGGAAGACATTTCTAAGATGGTAAAGTGATACCTTGGTTATATATTTAATCTGTTACCTAGAGGATAAATTGGGATCAAAGAAAGCTTATAGGGTATGACACAGAAGTGGTATGACAGATCAAGTCACCAGTTAAGGCTGGAGGAAAGAACAGTTATTTGAGCTGAAAAAGTGAGGGTAGGTTATCAAGAAGATTACTAGGGCCAAATTTGTCATTGTCATTAATTTCAATAGGAGAACTAGACTCTGACTCCATGGCTTCACTGGAATTCTTGGGTGAGCAGCTGTAATTTTCCAAATGCATAGTTCTGCACTTAGGTGCTAATATGAGTATACATGAATCAAACTGTGTGCTTTAAAACAGGAGTGTGAAACCTGCATGGTCCCACAGGCCAATCCAGACCATGGGATGTTCCATGGTCTGGACAACCTGTGAGTGGTGGCAGTGTCATTAATCCCCCTGGGTGCTAGACCTACTGTTTTATCATGGCTCCAAAACCCAGAGACTTAACACCGCTGTACTTGGCCTTTCCTTTTCCGTAGCCTCCAGTTTAACTCACCCTGGAGTGCCTAAAGATGGTGGATCTGCATTAAAACAATAGCTCAAGCAGCTATAGGAATTAACACCATCACTACAGGAACTTTGGAAGCCATGGCAAGCCCAGTGGACCAATCCACCCCATGGGTGGTCTAGCTGACAAGAAGTCCCATGGACCAGATGACTCACCTCCCTGGGCCAGGTCAGGCCTGCAGGGTCAAAAGAATTTGACATCTGTATTTTAAAAGACTAATTTGGGTACAGTCATGTGAAATGAGGCTCCAAGTTTGAGGGTCAGTGCATTAGAGACAGGTCACCCAAGAATGTATGTGCCTGCAGATATTCTTAGTAAATTGTAATATACACTGTCTCTTTTTACTCATCTTATGTAATATTTTAGTATAAATGTTACTTCTTTTTAAAGGCATCATCTTACAAAAGGTGAATAAATTGGTTTTACTGCATCAGAGTTAGGAATGTCCAACTCTGAGAGACTCAAAAAACACTTTTTATTTGTTCTTATTACTGACGTGGAAGGTGAAAGATGAAGGAAAACAGCTTAAGGTATCACACATTGTGTAGGTCTTTTTCTTCTAAAAAGTAGGCGGTCTCTTAGATAACACCAGGTGTTTTTTTCACAGTTGTGGTAATGCTGTAGTCACTGAATTTGCAGAGTGGAGTTCTTCAGGAATATCCCAGAATGCATTGGTATATTACAGTGAGCGGCTGTTCTGGATTAATGCCCAGCAGTTCATTACAACGCAGGAAGTTGGTCAGAGTGTTGGTATCCCCTTTTCAGAGCCAGCAGTGTTTTCAGCTTTTACCCTTGTTCAGAGATCTCTCAAACCTCTGCCAGGTATTTTAATTTTTTTTATATAAAGTACTTTAAAATGCATTCCTTATGAGCTTGTAATTCTTGGTTATTAAAATCTAAGAGGGACAAGATGTGGACAAAAGTAGCTTGGTAATGAATTTAGCAGAATAAATAGATTACTAGTAATGACATAAGCCAATAGATGCAGGAGTCAAATGACATTTATGTGGAGTAAATACTGCATAATAGATCAATTTATTATTAATGGCAACTTCTTTTTCTTTAAGAACAATGGGTTGAGTTTCCAAAAGCATCTGAGTCCCATGAAAAGTCATCCAGGAAATTTTGAAAATCCTACCCAATATTCTCAATTCTTAAGTTTTTATTTTTTTTTTGGACAACAGGAAACTTTTCCTTTACGCCCAAAGTAATCCCAGATTCAGTTGTGGAGTCTTCTATTAAGATTGAAAAAAATTCTTCGAGGTTTCATATCCTTTGGAATGCCGTTACAAATGTGGACTGGGGCATTGTCTTCTACTGTGTGGAATCCAAGGTTCTACAAGCCAAGGTATGCATGAGGCTCCTTTCCAGTAATGCACCTGGACATTTTTAACAACAGAAACACAGTCTCTCGCTGTCATGTCATTGTGTACAAATCAGTCTGAAATATAAAATGTCACTGACCACCTAAATAATAGCTGTAGGCTTCACCTTTGTTTAACTTTAGCCCATTTATGAACATGTATTGTTCTCTGAGCAACAAACAGGCAGGCTGTCAGCTGGTGTCAAGAGAACTGTGGCAGTGTATAACAAGTGAGGGTCTGCTTAAAAATGAATTGAATTTCCTAGTGTCGGGAAGGGAAGCTTTGAAAATCATAGTAAGCCTGGGAATGTTTAAAGTCTTTTTCTGAGAGAAGAAAAAAATATTTCTGTGGGTTTTTTCTTATTTGACAGTTTGCAGATAATGAACGGTGCCTGCGACCACATAATCTGACAGTACCCGTCTATACAGTGGAAGGGCTGGAGCCTTATACACTGTTTGATTTTTCTGTTACTCCTTATACCTATTGGGGCAAGGGACCTATGACATCCACCTTCCTGCGATCTCCAGAAGAAGGTACTGGAATTTCAAATGCCATTCCTAAGTCTTCAATGAGTACAATATTGACCTAGTTTACTTCAGTCTGTTGGACTCTGTCTTGAGAGCTGTTGAATTGCTTTCAGGGCTGGCCAATTTAATTAAAAAGATAGTTGTCATGCATGTCTGCATGCACACGATTGCAGGAGCAATGATCAGAATAGTACAGGATGCTATCCATCAAATGCTTGTACTGATAAACTACCTTTATAATCTGAAGTTTATGATAGGTGACAGTAAGATCACATTGTACTTTAAACAGATATTTGGGTTTTTATAAATATTGCTTATTTTTTTACTTCATAAGTATCTGACTTAAAGTGAGTCAAAGGTTAAGGAGGCCCCTGACAGTATGCTTCCTGCAAAATGAATGCATATGAATAGGACATACAGAAAATACACCCATCTGGCTGATTTTTGAAACAGTGGGCATATCTACACAAAAAGCTTTACTGTATAGTAGACTATCACCATCTACATGTGCAGGCATTTAATGTGAAGTAAATTAGTCACCTGCAAGGTAGCAAAAATTGTTTGTAGTGAGCATTGTGTTGGGGGTGAGCTGAGGTTTGTGGCTGACCATCCAGATGCAGGGGTGCAGGATGGGGTGGTCTGCCAGCACCTCTCACACCCAGTGCTCTGGCCCCCAGTCCCAGATGTGCAGTGTGCCCAGGGCCTTGATGCAGGGGGATGGGTGGGAAGGCCTGTCGCTGTTGCTGGTACAGCAGTTGGTGCTCCCACTATTAGGTATCCTTTGCCTGCTGCACCTTCTCCACCCATGCTTCATGGAAGAACTCCCCTCAGGCCTCGCAAATGTTATGCAGCACACAGGCTGCAGTGATGGTCCAGGGGATGTTGGCCTCTGTAACCTTGAGGCAGGTGGTGAGGGTGCACCAGTGTCCCTTCAGGTAGCTGAAGGCACACTCTACCAGGGTGCAGGGCCAGCCCAGGCACCTATTGAAATGTGCCTGGCAGGGATCTAGCTGGGCCTTATGAGCCAAGGGAGGAGTGGATAGGCAGGGTCACTGGTGAGGAGGGGTGGGATTGTCACCTCACTCAGCTGGAGGTCTGGTACCCCCTGGCACAAAGCACCCACTCTCCACCAGGGCAGGCAGGGTGGAGTTGCAGAAGACATGGCCATTATGGGTGCTGCCAGCCCATTTGGTGCTGACTATGGTGAAAGTGCCTCGGTTGTCAATGACTGCTTGCAGCACAACAGAAAGAAAGCCCTGCTCATTTCCACCTGCCCCATGTGGTGGGCAGGTGACAGGGATAGGGGTACTATCTAGGGCCTGGATGCTCTGGGGGAAAACCAGAGTGCAGAACCCTGTTACCACCTCCCAGGTGGTCATGCAGCGAGAGCACACTGTGCCCAAGCACATATTGGAGAGCACCACAGATCTCCAAAATGGCTTTCATGGTGGTTACCTTGCCCACAGCAAAGAAATGGCTAATGTAGAGCAGGTGTGATCAGTTTGAGCAGGGTGATGACCAGCTGGGTCCCCATGGGAAGGGGCAGTCAAATGGTGGTGGTCTGTCACTCCAGATGAGGCAGAGTTGGTCAAGAAGCTCCTGGAAAGTGGTCTGGGTCACCTGGAATGAGTCCATCTACTACTCATTGTCTCAGGTACACTGGATGATGTGCAGTCTCCAGTCTTGGCTGGGCAGGTAGGCCCAGGAGCTCATGGCGGTATCCAGGTGTGTGTCATTGGTATCTCTGCCAGGGTTTGGGCAATGGGCCAGGGGCTGGTCAGCATCAGTGCAGGGGCAAGGGGCCTCAGACAGAATGGTGAGCCTGGTCACATTGCCATGCAGCATGGAGGGAGGGGTAGACAGGGTTGAGACTGAGTGGGGCCAGGCAGTGGTTACTGCAGCAGCAAAGCTTGGTGAGCAGGGCAGCAAGCAGGAGCACAGGGTATGGGTCATCTCTGCCAGGGCCTTGGGGGTGAACTGGCCATTGCATGGTGGGTGCTGGCTTTGCCAACAGAGGTGTAGAAGGCAGTGCCAGCACACTGCAGACTACCCTGGGCCAGAAACACAGGTGGCCAGGGGGTACTGTGTGAGGCTGCCATTTAAAGAGTGCCCCTGGTCCCCAGGCAACTGTGGCCAGAGCCTCCAACTTCCCCTGGATGGTGTGGCAGGGTGGGGGGCAGCACAGAACAGGGCTGAAGGAGGCCTGTAGCAGACTATGACCATAAGCAGCAAATCTGTTCCCAAATGACTGCACATGTAGATTCCTGCCCTGGGCTCATTTATTGCACAGTAAACTACTGTGCAGTAAACTAATATAACATTAATTGCATGTGTAAATGTACAATTAATTGCATGTAGAAATCTCATGAGGTTCAAGAAGGACAAGTGCAAAGTCCTGTACCAGTACAGGCTAGGGGCTGACTGGCTGGACAGCAGCTCTGCAGAAAAGGACCTGGGGGTTACAGTGGACAATAAGCTGAATATGAGCCAGCTATGTGCCCTTGTTGCCAAGAAGGCTAACAGCATACTGGGCTGCATTGGCAGGAGTGTTGCCACCAGGTCAAGGGAAGTGATTATTTCCCTCTATTCAACACTGGTGTGACATTCGTGGACCGCACTCAATGACATCCCTCGTGGGTAGCCCCTCCCCTTCGTCTTGCCTGCCATAACTTTGATGTAAAGAGGTATTCAAAGGAGGGGTTCAGTGGAGATCTTATTACTGGAGGGGACTTCTCGCTGAGGGGTACTCATGGTTGCAAAGTCTGATGTTCCACGGGACTCCGCCACCCTTACACCCCATCCACACGCCAACTGGTCACTTGATGGTTCAGACCATGATGGTGGACACAGGTCTGTCGGCCAGTCGGTGTTGCTGGTCCCTGGGTCGGAGCTGAAACTGGCTCCGTGCTAGCGTGCCCTCAGACCCGGCTGTGCTCCTACTATAGTGGGACTTCTTCCCTTCTTCAGAAATAGTATTCCTTTGCCCCATTGAGGCTTCCTGGTGCAGGGTGTCGATTCGAGTATTCCTCGGAGACTAAATCCTCCATGCCTTCCCTGGAAGCAGCTAATTGAAGCACATCTTATCCTTAAAATATACTCCCACCCTCTTGCCCACACGTAACTATGTAATAAAACATTCACTTCACATTTCAAATTCAAAATATTTTACAGTACAGTTTAATACCAAAGTGTAAACTTCACAATAACTGCAACTTGTATTCAGGTTTGGAAATATTTTTTCCTTGTTACTTTCTTGTTTGCTTTCTTTATCATCCTGTTAGCTATAGTGCTGTAGCTCAAGACTAAACAGTGTAAAGCAGGGGTTTTCACTTTGCCTTTAACACGAGTGCTCTACTCTTTGTGTGGCTGTTTTGAATGTAGTTCCTTCAGCACCTACAAGCCCCAGAATCTACGTGCTCCATTATGGCCCATATGAAGGAAAAGAGAAGGCCCTTGTGGAATTCAGATGGGATAAACCCAGGAGGGAAAATGGAGCACTAACAGAGTTCAGAATTTATTACCAAATAGGAAACCAAAGTGATGCTAATGAGAATTTTACGGAATGGAGTATAAGCAAAACTGCACCCTCTGTAATGTCCTTTTCCCTCAATGTGTTTCCTAGGCTCACAATACGGTTCCAGGTATGAAAAAATTATGATGTGATTTCCTTAACTTAAAGCGATAAACATGATACATTGTGTTAGTTTGTGATTAACACAAGACTTAGGGCCAAGCCTTCTGGGTTCTGTTCCTGGCTGTCTCACTGATTCAGTTTTGGATCTTAGGTATAATACTTAATCATTTTGTGGCAGTGAAAATAATACTATTTCCCCCAGCAGGACTATTATGCAGGTTTGGAGTATCCTGAAGGAAAAGGTTCTTGCAGTCTCCCAGCTGCCTGTTAATAGCAGCAGATTAAGGACAGTTCCCACTTAGATCTGAATCCTGGGCTGCCTGAGAGTCGAGGATCCAACAGAATTTAGATTCACAGATGAAGGATAATCCTATTGATGGAGAACAGTAAGGATTTTGGTGAAACTTAGCAGCCTCTGCTGGCTTTTACCGATCCTTGTGTTTAAATTTAGCATGTTCTTAGATTTTGCATGTTGAGGGGAGCTGTGAGGAACCCCAGGATGAATGACTCGGTACCATCTTAAATTAAAAATACAAGAAGCCAGGAGAGTAGAGTATGTGGTAGGCCAAGCATGGAAACAGCAGCAGAAGCCTCTTACATGAGAAACGGAAAAGACTCTCCCCATTCCTTTAAAGCCTAGTAAAGCCTGACAGACATAGAATTGCATGTGCACTCAAGTCTTGATCTAATGAAGTACATAGGCATGTGAGTAGTCAGAAAGTTGGTTTATGTTCTCATAATTAAGCATGTATTTAAATGCTTTTTTAAAATTGTGTTCCTACTGGGGCTGGGTGATTTTATTTAACATTTTTTGTTTCATTTATCTTCAGGTACAAGCCTTGACATTTGTGGGTCCAGGACCTCTTTCTGATATAGCAGAGATTAAATCCACAGGTACCAGCATTCACCTAGAGCTTCAAACAATGCAAAAACTCATGCATGATACATACTGCCCCAAGTAGCAAATGCATTTGGTAATAAGGTATACTGCCTTCTACTAGTAAGTGGCTGATGCAAATATACCTCATATTGGTAGTGGCTGTGGATGTTTTGTGCAAACAGGCACAAATTCAAATCCTCTATCTGAAGGCAATTGTCACATACTTTGCTGTAGCTACTGTCTGATGTAAAATACTAAAACAAAATTTAAACTATTTATTGGACTACTGTAAAATATTCATAACTGCAAAAAACAAACAGTTTGATCTCCAGAAAAGTAGCACACATGATATGGAGAATAGAGCCCAGGATCTGTTCCAAAAATTACAAGCCCCTCTCCTTTTATGCTGAAGAAGTTTCTCTGCTGACCATCACTTACTTGTATTAAGACATACTTCCTCTCTCTGCTCTATTCTATCTGCTGGGGGATGACATTATTGCAAACTGTGGGTGGCTGTGGTATTCCATCCACTGCAGGACATTATAAAGCAATGGCGTCCAACTCATTTGGCCCTGTGAGCCCATCCATGGGCTGGATCCAGAGCTCAGGGCTATGTCATCTGGCACACAGGGCCAGAATTTGGCAGCAGCTGCATCTCCTCCTGCCAACAAATTTCTAGCCCTGTGGCAGTGCCATGAACCAGATGATGTGGTTTTACATTCTGGATCCTGGGTGCAGAGCTTCCTATAGGTCTGGAAATGTTATGGTAGCATGAGCAGTGGCGGTATAAATTGCTGGGAGCCATGACAATGAATGCTACCACTGCTCACTGCACTGCAAAATTTCCAGACTCATGAGAGCCCTGCAGGCTAAGTGATATGACTCCACAGGTTGATTCCAGTCTGTGGGCCATATTTTGGTCACCTCTGGTATAAAGAATAGCCTAACCAGAACTGTGGTGAAATTATCATTGTCCTGCTAGATTTCCCCCTTCTGGATATTTACCATACCATTGTGTTTAAGCCTTAGACATGGGGTCCCTATAGTCCTCATTTTCTGAGTCTGAGTAGGCTTTAGTAGTGTGTTTCCTTGGCCTTCCTAGCATGATTCTTTCACATAGACTTTCTTTGTGTTATCTTTTTATGAATATGACTAGTTACATAGGCACCACTTTTCCTAGTGTCTCAATTTGTGGGCACCCTGGCTCACAGTTTACTTCCTCAGCAGCATAGGATAGTGGACGAAACAGTGCACAGGCTTTGCAAAAGTTCAAACCCACCACTTTTTATATAAGGTAATACACAACACTTTTCCTATCTCAGTTTTCTCGCTGCTCCTGAGCATACTTTGGTGTTAGGCCACAGACCACTAAAGAATGTCTAGGATCCTTCCCCATTTCCAAACCATGGCTTACTCCCAAGCCCCCTGTAGTCTCTGTTTCTGTTTGTCTCTCCCTCCCCGTTCTTCCTTATTCCACAGCTTTGCCCAAAGTGAAAAAACATGTCCCATTATCAAAGTCCTGCTACAGCCACAATTAAAAAGAGCTGTCTGCCTTGAAAACAAATCCCATTATTCCTCTCTGCTACCTAATTTTTTTTGTCTCTGTGAGTCTTTTTTGAGTTTTTAATTATGGCATCCTGGATAGAATTTGGATATAGTACTCCTTGTGCTGTGCCAAGGTATAAGACCAATTCAGTTGCTGATGGTTTTTAATAATCCGCCATTCATGGATAGGCAACTCGGCAATACATCCCTGTCTCCTCAGCTCAAGTCTGAAGCACCAAAGATTTGTCAAATCAAACTAGAATTTATAAGTTGTACATGAGCCATTTTCTTGACTCATTACATTTAGGGCAGATTTTTTTTCATTTGTGTGTCTAAATGGCAACTTTGTGGTTGTGTACCTAGGCATGTTGCCTGCATATCCCAAGACTGTGCTAGGAAGTTGGCGTGCTACAGGTTCAAACCTCTCTGAGAGAGGGAGGACCTTGAACCCAGGTTTCTTGCTTCCTAGGCAGCTAATGCTCTCCTGTATCCTAACCAAACTAAAACAGGAGGATGCACATCCATCTAGAATGGATATGCATACTGTCATGGGTTTGCCCCACCAGGGTATAGTTTACTACTGGCGCTTCATCTACACATGCATACATAGGTGTCGGCAGCACAGGAGTAACCAAATTGTGAATTGAACATAATGCCACCTGCATAGCTAAAGATTTGGCATTTGGGTGCAGAAAGGGTCATAGAATTGTGCTCTATTTTCTTGAATGATAATTTTGTGTATTAAAGTTCTCAGATATAAAACAACCTTTCCAGGTACTATTATTCTCCTTGTTTCAGTTTACTCTATGGTTGAAATCATGCAGACAACCATTGTATTAAAAACCTACTTTTAAACATCAAATAACAGTTTTCTAGAGGACTGGAATTATGATTGTTTTCTGAGAACTAAACTAGCTTAATTATATTCCAGGCTACATTGCTAATTAGTCTAGAATATTAGTTCTAAGGGTAGGAAGAAAATTATGGTGGAAAACCATCTTAAAACTGTTCTTAAAACAAATGTATATTTACACAGTAACACATTTTAAACACAGGTTATACAGAACCTTACCTAAATTTGTTTAGGTGCCTGACTTCATACTCTTTCTTCCCCAGATCTTTTTCCAGTTCCAACTCTCGTAACTGTTTCTTCCAATGAGATGGCCCTCATTGACATAGATAGAAATCAGACCATCAAGAGTCTTCCCATAAAAGATGTAAACCAAATCAGTTACACTGCTAATGATGAAACTATGTATTACATAGAGGAAGATTGTCTTTTTCATCTGAACATACTAAATAATTCCGTGCTTCAGGTATTCTACTATTTATTCTCTTGCTTGAAAAGAGCCTGTAAAATATATGATTATTGCTGTTATTTTGTGAACAGCTATATACAGGTTATACTTATAACATTAATTTTGCAAGGAAGAGCATGATAAAAATTACTTTTAACATCAAAATAGATTGTGGAAAACAGTGTTGAATGCAGATAATATAATTACTTAATTATTGCCATTTCTGGTGAGATGGTTAATGAAATGACTGGGCTGTTCTGAATTTTTTTACAATATAACAAAAATCTTCATTCAGTTTGGAAAACTAATTTTACTTATACTTTTATTATCCATAGATTTTTAGACCTGGTCAACATTTTTAGGTGGACAGTTGGATATGAAAACTATAGTTTCATTGGAATGGAATTATTTTTCTAGAAAATGGCAATTGGGCTTAAAATAGATTTTCTATTTTTATTGAATTAGCATTTTGAAATAAAACACACAATTTCAATATGTGATGACATTTAATTTAATTTTTGAGAGAACAGAAAAAACATGCAGTATTGAAATGCTGATTCAAAACATAGCTGGGTTTTTGGTTGTAGCCGTGTTGATCTAAGGACATTGGCAGGCAAGGTTCTTTGAGTAGATGTGATAACTTTAATTAGATCAACTGAGTAGATTCAGAACATTGTTGTTTTTGCTTGTTTTACAAAGTTTGAAATTTTTAATTGAATCTTTTTGTGTGTATGTTATTTTGACTTTTTGCTCCACTTCAGAGTAATTTGGAATGGAAACTAATTTTATGGGCAAATTTCCCACAGGATGAAACATTTTGTTTTCTTAGCAGCACTATTAATTTTTAAATTAATTTTCCTTAAGCTTTTCAAAGATGGATATCTGCGCAATGCCACAGCTATTGCAATTGACTGGATTGCAAGACATGTCTTTGTTGCCCACAAAACATTGTGGAGTGGAGCTCAAATATTAGTTATTGATCTTGAACTCAAGGCAAGATCACTTAAAACTTTGAACATACAGCCAACTAATCAAAATTTGACCATATCATCTCTGCTGGCATTTCCTTTCTTAAGGTATGATATAAAATGATTGATAACTTTTGTTTTTACTGTAATTGTAACATGATCATTTGAATTAATTCGTGGATTTTTAAGGCCTAAGAGTTTTGCAGTTGTTTGGATCAGTCTTTTGCATTACACAAACCATAGGAATTGCAAAGTAAAAGTCTGCTTTCATAATTTCTGGGTGATTAAGAGCAGTGGTTCCTAAATCATTCCCTGTTCTAAAAAAAGTTTGATGGTTATGGTGTACAGTAGCCTGTGAGAAATTTTGAGCATTGACAGTGGTCTTGTGGTCCAAAAAAGTTTGGAAACCACATAGCTAGAGTTGGTTCAATAACTCCTTGCTTCACACATTTTCTGGACTGTCATGTCTACAGCAACACTTTTTTTCAGAAAAACAGCCATTCTTTGTTTAGAGCAGTAATTCTCAATCAGGGTGCCATGGCATGTTGGAGTGCTGTGAGTCTTTCAAGAGTGCTGTTGAGTGCTGCACAATTAGTACTCTTAGGTGTGCAAACACCTGTACATTTGACAGATAAACCCAGAGAATAGGAATCCATAGTGTCAAACATTCTGACTCGTGGTCTTTCTGAGTTCTTTGCAACAAAAAAAATATTTCCTTTATTTTTCTTCAGTCAAAAAAATAGAGTGAAAGCTAAGAGCTGCTGTTTAATGAAGAGTGTATTGAGTATAAAAAGATTGAGAACCATTAGTTTAAAGACTTCAGGTGTTAACTATATTGACGTGCAATTGCATGTATAGGGAAGTAACATCAAGTCAGTACGCAAATTACAGCTTTTTACAATGTGCAAATTGTTCTATTTGTGACAAACCTTGTTTTAAAGATGTGCAAAGAAAAAAAAAGCTACATAGCAGTAACAGAGAGTTCTATATTTACAGTAGCTATTAACATTAACTATAATATTCATTCATAAGATTGTATTTAGGATGGATTGTCTTGAAATTCAGTGTAGTTAAGTGTAATATGATACACTTGGACAAAAATAACTCAAATTATACCTACACTATAATGGGCTCTATATTATCTGTTACAACACAGGAAAGAGATCTAGGAATCATTGTGCATAGTTCACTAAGTTCATCAGCTCAATGCCAAGCAGCCATCAGAAAAACAAGTAAAAATGTTAGGCATTATTAAGAGGGGAACTGTAAACAAAACTGGGTGCATCTACATGTTCGATTAACATGTAGCAATAGACTTCGGTGCAGTTTGCACTAGCGTTTATTCTTGGGCACCATGTTTATATGTGTGCCTGGGACCATAACACTTTGAGCTGGGGTGGAGCAGCCAGTCATGTCATGATTTATTCATGTGTTTCGGTGCACTAAACCCTGCCATAGGATAGTACTTGTTCTGAGCAGCAGGGCTAGACACAGGCATGGGTGAACTGGATGGCTGCCTGGTGCCTGGACAGAAAGGGGGCCCCAGAATGGTAATTTGTTGATTATTATTGTCATTATCTCTGGTGAAGCAGGGTACGATACTAAAAGTTTGCCTAGGTCCACCAGGAGTCTAGGAATGGTGCTGCTGGACAGTACTATTCTACAGCAGAGTTCATTAATTTTCTGAGCCTATTAGAGGCACATGTGTAGACAGTGATGCTTTACTGTTGAGCTATTTAGTCAATTGCAGTAAAGTGCACATGTAGATGCATACACAGAAAGTATCATTATGTTCCTTTATAATTCCATGTTGCATCCATATCGTGAATATCGTGCCCAGTTCTGTTCCCCACACCTCAAAAGGATAGAGAAAACCTAGAAAAAGTAAAGAGAAGGGCATCAAGGATGGATAATGATATGGACAAGAGGGACCTATGGTCTGACCCAGTAAATGGCAATTCTTATGTTCTTAACAAGGTTTTTCTATTGTAAATTATCCACTTTGTTTGACAGTCGTCTGTACTGGATGGAAACCCTTGATTATGGTGCTTGGATCTTTTATTATGATACTTTGAATAACACTGCATACCATGTTTTGGGGGACACATCTTTAAAACATCAGACAAGAAATAACTGCAGTTGCAACCTAACTGAAATGGACCTAGGTAGAGCAATGACTATAGATATGACTGACTCAAAGAAACCACACATCCTCTTTGTCAAAGGAAGGGATGAAATATGGGCCTCAGATATGGATGGATGCTACTGCTGGAGAGTTATCCATGTTCCTAGTCATCAAGGTAAATTGCTCCTATGTATTCATAGATGTTTTGAATTCTCATTTAATAATTGTTTTCAACACTGTTCAATTGGAGGATTTACTTTTCTGCAAAAATAATGCAGTGCATACAAAATTAACTACTTTGAAGACAAGGAAAATAAATATTTGCATCTGAATATTCAATTTCACTTGAATATGAAAGTATTTCACTTGAAATATGAAAGTATTTGAAACATATTGTTAGACCCCAACTCCATGCAATGCCCAATGATTAGGGAAGCAACAGATCAATGCCATCATGCATCACTTGCACACATTGCTTGTCAAGCAGCTTTATTCAAAATGGAGACAGCTTTGGGCCAGCTCCAGCAAACTGGGGACATGCAGTGAACATTAGTTCTTTCTACATTTATACACCTTGGTTCATGCTCATTAACATTTACTCCATCTTTGTCCCTCCTTTGTTCCACCCATATTCCCTTCTATCTCAAGCTCCACCTTGGTTTACTGTTTACTTGATTAACATGGAATTGCCTATGCGTTTTACTTATTTACATGTCTTTTTGCTATAAACACATGCCTAAAACTCTGACCCCAGCTTCTCTTGTTTTCTTGCGACTTCTTGCTGATTTCTTCACCATCTTGCTAAAGTCTTGCTTCTGCTTATTTCCTAACGATAGCTGGTGGCTGCATCCTGTTCTTCTTACACAGTGAGCTATATATCTTACAACACCACTACAGTATTAGAAAAATGTTTGCCTAAGCATCGTGCAATGTTTCTTGTAATATTTCATTCTGCCTTGTTCATTCAGCTTTGCTAGGCCACAGGTTATAGCTTTGTATTTGGCTGCAAATCCAGTGCTCCCTAAGATCCAAATATAGTCACCCTAACACATATGTTGCCCGTTAAGTCATCAGGCATATAGACATGTATGACTGCATCAATGCTATTGCCCATGGATGCCAGTATATTTACTTTATTACCATAGAAATAGAAAGGTTAGTATTTGGAAGATGTTCTGAAGATGTGAAGATTTTTTTTATATATAAAATGGCTTTACTCTGCTGACTTCTTTATAATGCTAAAACAGGATCTTAGTTGCTTCATTTCAGCCTAGTCCTGGAAATTTTATTCAGGGACATGAGTAAATTTGTATTTTTACAAAATATTTTTCTGTGTTTCTGCACAGCAGGCAGGACGTTGCTTTTAAGATCTCATCTTAGGATTTGAACACCTGCTGCAATTACTATGGGATAATTTACCCCTGAATTTACTCTGTAGTAAGGACCAGCTCTCCTGATCTAGTTGTAGGCATTAGGCACTATTATGGCACTTGTCCCTGAGGTGGTGGGAGAGCCAGTTTGCACTGTGCAAATGATAACTCCAGGAGGAAAATGGCTGCAGGAATGGACACAGAATGTAGTAAAGTTACTACACATTTTTCAAAGAGTAACCTTTCTCCAAATTTCAGTGATTCACTATACAGAAGAGCTGAACATCATTTGTCTACCGTATAGTAAGTATCTCATGAATTTGTACCCATGGAAAGAGACTAAAGGATTTCAGTAATGATAAAGATTTACCCACATTTTGTCTTATAGGATTAAGGGTTTTGGAAACTGAACTCCAACAGAACTTATAACAAAATTTACATAAGTAGGAAAATGTTGGAAGTCTGTTTCAAGGAGAGATTTTAAAGGGCATAGGTGAGAGTTAGGTGTCTGGCTTGCTTTCATAGCTATCGAACAGCTATCTTCCTTAATTGAAAATTTCCTCCTTAATTTTTATCCCAAAACTTAATGCTTTTTCTGCAGATATGACTTTTGGCAGTTTGACGGTTGACAGACAGTTTATATATTGGAGTATTGTAATAAAGGACTATACCACAATTTATCAAGCAAATAAAGAAAGCAAAGCACTCTTCATCCAGGAAAGAGCATATGGAAAGTTGCAAATCTTAGCCTACAGCTTAGTCATGCAACCCTATCCAGGTAACAGGTTTCTAGAAATATTAACACTCTTTTTTAACCTTAGATTGTAAATGAGTCTATTTGTGTATATTTAAATTTTACCTGCTGACTGCAAATATATTTCAGAAGAAAATAGATAATAAGATACACATTTTGGGAGGAAGAAGGAAAGCTGGTTACATTTATATCATATATAAGATCATAATGACAGTGGAGGCTACATGTACACCATGAGCATGGCATGTGAGTAGTTAGACAAAAAGTAAGAAAAGAATGTGTAGATCTGTAAAGGTTTAGACTTCCTGGTGATCTATAGGGTTTATATTTCTAATGGCAGAAAATCAGAAAGGCCACTAGGACATTTAGTATATTATAAATAATTAGTTAAACTAATACATGAGTTCTCGAACTTTGTGATACCATGACCTTGAGTGCTGGATGGAGGTGGCAGGGGATGGGGAACTCCCTGTCTTCCATCCACCATTCTGCACTGCCGCCATGTGCCACTTCCCTGCACCGTTGTGTGTACACCCTAGGAAGTTTATGCCCCCTTTTAAGTTGCTCATGGTCTCCCAGGAGGTTGTGACCCACAGTTTGAGAACCTCTGAACTAGTAGACTAAAAAGCTCCTATTTTAATAGAACAACCCCCTTCACAGTTAAGGCCTAACAACAAGCTGCTGGCTCTACTTTCATTCCTTTAGGAACAGCTGGCAAATCTTCACTTGCTCACAGCAGCACTGAACCAGCCTTGTTTTGCTTCATACAGATACTTTGGCTCAGTTTATTCCATTCAAATCTGTGTACAGAGAAAGCTTGGTGATCTGGCACTGGTCCAAGGAGTACACATTTCTATGTAGGGATCTTGCTTCTTGAAGATATCCCTTGATATATTTTAATGGGTTTGCAAAGAAGGGCTAGAACTGTAGCTCACTAGAAGGATACTCAATATTCTCTGAGTTTTAGACCTGTAGAGATAAACAGCTAAAAAGAAAAACCCTGTTATCTTCATTGTCTTCCTGGTGAAGGCAAATGTAGTATATTAAAGTTTGATATTTTTTAAGAATAGTTTTTGTGGCTGATACAATTATTTACTTCGTTAGCCATACGTGCATATGTTTTGTTGTAGCTTTTCTCTATTCTAACCCATTTTATTGCCATACAGTGAGGCAACAGTAGTGAGTAGCTTTCCCTGGTTAAGTGGTTAACATGTCACAAATGCTACCAATCATTGTAGTTTGAGATAACTTTGTGTCAGGTTAAACATATTTTTATTATAACTGTAGAACTAGATTGGTACCATCAACAACCAGGCTTTTCCTTCTCTTAACAGAGATAAAAATATAGGGCAGAATCCTTCATTTATTTTTGCCAAGCTGAGATCTGCCAAATTGAGATCCCTACATGTGCAGATCTCTTAGTAGGGAAATGAAAGATCTACATAAAACCAACCCCCTTCCGTCTCCATATATATTTTTTCCATTCTCTATTGTGACTGTGAATCATGGGTGGCTGAGTGTCCTGAGTCTGGGGGAGGACCAGATTCCCTACAGGGAGCGGGGGGGTCTCCTAACAGCTGATCACTGATGGTGGGGGGACAGTCCCACAGTGGCCAAACCAGCAAGCCCAGAACCACCACCAATGAAACCAGTGAAACCAGAAGTGTACTTCCACTGGTATTTCTGGCTTCATGGCTGGTGCTTTCAGGGGGTGCACGGCCAATCTTAGGGGGTGCGTGTGCACCCGCATGCACCCCCTACACACTGCCAGTGATATGAATGCTGCTAATACAAAGATGATCACAAAACCTAGAGTACATACATACGTTTGGGGACATTAGGGGAAGGTGAGGTCATATTAAAAATGGCCAGCCAATCTAACTTAGTTTGCCCAGGAGCAGACATTACACTTAGATCCCTAGTTAAGTTGATCTAAGTAAAAAGTTCAGGAAGTTTAGATTGGTCTAAAAATGGCCAACGTGTTCTAAGTTAACTGTACCTCTGAGAGAGTCTAGCTTAGATTGCATCTGGCAAGACTGATCTAAGTGAACTTCTATACATTTTCCAGCACAGCCCAAGGGCTGGGAAAGCCCAGCTGCTGGCCCCAGTCCTGGGGCTGTGGTTTTCCTACCCAACCCCCAGGACTATTTTTAGCCCTCCAGCCCCTTGCCCAGCACCTAGATGGACAACCCATCTAGGTTGCCGATCAGCCAGCCTACCTGAACCTGCCAAATATCCTATCCTGCAAGCCACTCCCAGTGCCAGTTTGACCAGCATTTGCTGGGGTTTGTTAGTCTGAGGGAGAGTTAGGGGGCTAAAAATAGACCCTGGTCCTGCGGGGGGGACCTCCCTAGCCCCCAAGGTCCCTGTAGACCCTGCTAGCCTACCAATCTTCCCAAGCACCCCAATGAAATGCATTAGCCCCACTGATCCCCCTTACCTCTCTGAAGATCCCAGTTATCCCCCATTCCAGTTGTGGATCCCATTTGCCTTAATGATCCCCCCACAGACCCTACTTGTCCCCCACAGTGTGTGGTAGGGGAGGAGAGAGAGACCAGATTTCTCAGACATTTAAATGCCTCAGAATGCACCTAAACCCCATGGAAAATCTGGGTTTGATTCCTTTAATGAAAATAAGTAAAATCCACACTTTGAGAAATGTTGCTTTTGCTGGCTGCAAAGATAATGTATTACATGTAGATTTTTTCCTTAGCTATTTGTGAAACCAGTAATTTGGTTACTCTTTCAGTGACAAATGTTAGTAGGAGCACACCCAGACATAAGAGTGCCCTTGCTACAGTTAGACAAGGTTCCCAGGGTGAATTTGGTATCTTTTATTAGACTAACCCAAATAGTTGGAAAATAGTTATTAAGCAAGCTTTCAAATTCAAAAACCCTTCATCAGGCTAAGGAAGTTTCAGCAGTTGTTGTGTATGCTTTCAAATGTTTTTTCCTTCTCTTTTAGATAAAGAATGCTTGATTCTTGCCTCCAATACTGAGAAACCTATAGTTTCTTCTACAAATACCAGTATTACAGTGAGGTTGCCACCTGTCAAAACACAGGTTTTGTGCCCAGGCATAACTCTCCCTACTCCAACATATCTTGTGTACTATGGAAAAATTGCCAGCAGGGGTATAAGCTGTTCATCCGGACTACAGTGTAGAATAATGGTAAGACTGACTACTTTTTAGTGAATAGTTGCCTGATATAATTTATGAGCAGGTGACTCCAGGTCACCTCTAGGCATTCAATATTCTGTTACAAAACCTTGTACAAGCAATTTTCCTACAAGAAAACACTATCACATATTAACTTCCCACTCAGTTAAAAACGTATCCTGGTGATGATCTCCTGTTCTGCTTCTTAGCAGTGACTTGATTCTTTGATAGGAGTGTGGCGGGCCAGTAGGGGGGCACTCCTGCGTTGAGCCGCCCACCTCCCTGCGCCCGCCCACCTTCCAGGCTCCGAGTGCCTCCCTTGGGGTGCCTCACGTCCGTCCGACCCCTTCCCTGGATCTCACCTGCTAGCCTGGGGTTCCCGCTGCCACCATCCAAGGCTCTGGACTCAATTCTGGCTCTGTGCACATTGGAGAACACAGGCCTGATCGTCCAATGGGTCGATCCAATACCAGCACATGGGGCACTTCCCCAAGTCAGGGGCTTATTAGGAAAGTCTCCCTTAGTCTGCAGACCTAAGGGCCCTCCTAGGCATAATTCAGACCCACCCCTCAATAAGTCTCCCACACCGGTCACAAAGGAGAACTTTATTGATTACAGGGGGTAGGATGGAAACAGGGTAAAAGGTAGAGCAATATCTTAGAAATATTAGAGGAATATCAAAGGAATCCCATAGAGCAAACCAGGGTGGCTGAGGTAATGTTTAAACACGCATCTGAATTACTGTAAGCTAAATATCTAATTGGATCTCGAGTAGCTTACTCACTTGCATCATCCAGAGGGGGTTGGAGTTTCCTCTGGAGGCGGGTCGCTTTTGGAGCATTCAGTAATGAGGAGAGAGCCAGTTTCAGATTCACCTGGATGACCGCATGGCTAATGGCTGCCCTCTTCCTGGCCCAGGCCTTTTTATCCCCTCTCTGACCTCAGCAGCCCAGTCCAATCGAAGCTGCCCATACTGGCTACAAGCCAACCAATCTACCAAGCATCCCTGGCTACCTGGCCCCACGCGCAGGGCTGGGCCTTTCCCCCCCTCCCACCCAGGTGACCAGAGCATCCGCCTCCCAGGCCCCAGGCTTTTGTCACGCAGACCAGGGAGGAAGATCCCCACCGTGAGGGAGAGATTCAACACCAGCCTCTTGGGCTGGCAGAGACAGGTCTCTGGAGAGGGGCACCGACGGTGGCATTTTTGCCTCATTTGTTCCCAAGGTTCGGCAATGATATTGTGTGAGGGTTCTTTGGAACTTGATGTGAAATGGCTTGTTGATCTCAGACCATTTCCTCAAGGACACTTGTCTGTGTGGCAAAAAACACCATTGCACATAGCTCTAATAGACATGCTTGTTGGCAGCCATGGATTACAAAGGCATAGAAACTGAAAGAACCCAGTTCATCCCTGGGAGTAATTCACCAGTGTCCAAGTTTAAGTATATTGGTAGAGTGCAATATCATGGGCTGTGTTGTATCTGGTCTATGTATAACAGGGCCCTTAATTTTCTAATATTTCAGTCTTGCCGATGAAGCCTAGCTGAATTTTGTTTCCTAGGCAGGCACCATTCTGTTGTAATGGGAGCCCAGGGCTAGATAGCACATGTTACTAAACTTCTGGTTTTGTTTAGTAACTGAGCAGAGCCGTTTAGTTTCACTAGTGGCTTTGCAGATGCATACACTTATATTTGACACTTTTCTTGGTCAGATGACCCCAGAAATAGGCCCTAGTCCTACTACGCTCTTGGTTACGTTATATATTCCTAAAGAGTTCACTTGGCTGCAGGACCCCTGGTTTCTGCTTTACAGCTTTCAGTGACAATATGGCAGCAAAGCAAGGGATACAAGCTTAGGAGAGGAAATTTTACACATACATGTAGCTTACTTTTAAAACACACACAAGATTCTTGTATCTATGAAAAGAAGTAATTTCCTGAATACTTTTCTGTCATGTCCTCATCATCCTTGTGAGCCCTGATTTGTTCTAAGTCTTCAGGTCGGGTAAACCTTCTGGTCGTCTTGGTCTGGCCATCTTGCTTTTGGCAGCTGAATGGCCTTCCTATTTAGAAATATAGCTTTCTTACAAAGCAGGATCTGCCACCTGTCGTGCCATGTGCTTTCACTGGAGAATTTCCAGGTTCTGATCTTCCCTGGTTGGTTTCCAAGCAGAAGGTTGTTTATGCTCTTCTTCTAGCATACCCCTTTGTTTCCCTAGAGTAGATCCATTCAGTGCTAATAACTCACTACAGCTTCTCAGTCATAATTTTTTCATTGGGTGCCAAGTTCCTGTGACAAAACATATGTCCAAAGCCACACTAAATGCTACATTCAAAATGGAGGTTGAAATATAAATATTTAAAATATTCACTGAACAAATTTTTCAGCTGATAGAGATTCATTTCCCAAACTGTCATATTGGCATCTTTCCTGATTTATTTTATACATTTATAAACTTATTTCATTGCTAGATGATTGTTTGAACTTGTAGTTCTTTGTTTACCAAAACATACTTACTGTCTGAGATTCTGCCTCTTCATTACAGGAAAGTAAAAAAAATATAACCGTTATTGAAGACCTACAGCCGTTTTCAAGGTATGTCATACAAGTGGCAGTGAAAAACTATTATTCAGAAACTTCTGAACAGCCATCCTTGGGGAAAGAAACCATTGGCACAACTTCCTATGGAGGTAAGTTTTAGATTTCTTCTGTTTGGGGGCCTAATTTTGTTCTTGGTTATACTAATGTACTTTGTTCACATAATTTAGGGTTATGCCTGTGTGAATAAGGCCCTTTTCATTTTTAGTAATGATTAGGAGTGAGAAAAATAGGAAACTTCCTAACAAAACGTAACCTATTGATACTTCACAATATCCTGGAGGTCAAAGTATATGTCTGTGAGATTTGAATCTCTGAGCAAATGTACACACTGTCTAATGCTCTTGTTTGCTGGTTCCCTGAGAAGACATAAAACAAGGGCAAGATAATGGCTAGGTGATGACTTCTTTTGACTCTGGTATTGTCTTAAATTTAATGTGAGTGTGCATTTCTAGCTTGTATACTGCTCTCAGCATTAGCACTTCTTTAGAAATGCCCAGATGGGCTAGATAGACTCCACACATTAAGTCACAATTTGAGACAGTAGCTCATAGATTTTGAAGCTGGTATCTGATGCCATATAACAGAGAGAGAGCATTAGCACTATCTGTAAAATAGAAATGTCTATTTTATCCTAAAAATGTGATAATTTAAAATTTTCCTTCATCTTAAATTAGGAAGAAAATGGCCTATTCCTCATCATTGAATTCCTCATCTATGAATTTCTCTCATTCTTTCCTTTGTTGTGCTACTAAAGGCTATCTAAGTGAGCTTCCTTGACTTAGGAAATTGTTTCTGAAAACAACAAATAGGAAATATTATTCCTAACCTCTGCTGTTGATTTGTGGCCCATGTTATAGTACAGGTGATATCAAATCTCCTCAGTTGCCATCTTGGGATCCACCCAAACACCCTATACATACACTTTAACTGCCTACACTTAGACTTGTCCACTGAAACCAGTGCACACAGCAATGGAAGTGGAGAGACATCACTCTTATTGTACTCTTGTTGTCTGCTAGCTCTTTTGATGGATGTCTCCAACTGGATCTCCGGGAGTGGCAGTGGCACCAGCACAAATATACAAGCAGAGGTTTAATTAGTAAGGTTTGTGGGAAAACCCTGCTGGAGAGGCTGCAGCAGATCTTCCTGTAACTTCATGTGGGTCAACTGAACCAAACTGAAGCAAGATGCAGAGAGCCAGTGAAAGAATGTGGAAAAAGAGAGAATGAGGCACAAAAGTGAAAAATGGAACTTTACAGCATCAAGCTAAAATGAAATGGGAATCTCAGAACAAAACTCTAAAATCAAAACAACACAGCAGAGCCAAAACAAAGCTCCCTGTCTCTTAAAAAAAAAAAAGGTTTAGGAGAAGAAAAATGTCAAATTTTAAATGTTTTCCTTGTGATGAAATTGCCTTTTCCAATGGAAAACTGTTTTCCCAGGAATTCTCTCCCCAGCTATTGTTAGACTGTGCATGTCTCCTGGCTTTTGTCCTTGTAGTATTCTGAGTATACTTATTAGTTTTAATTTTAATCAAATTCTATCAGTGTTTCTTTCTTGTCTTAGCTTATTTAACAGCTCAGACATCTTTGGATTCTATCTCAGTCTTTTCTTTGTTTTCACAGTGTTTTCTTTGTTTCATATTAGTGCAGCTTGATTTGTTCTTTGGTTCTCTTCAAATATTAAGGATAGTAGGAGAATAGAAAGAAATAGGACTAGAGAAAATAAATTCATTAGGCCTGCCACAGAGTGTCACTCTTACTTCACATATTGCTTAGCTATCAGAGCAATAAATCTTTTGTTCTCCTTAGCAATACAACTCATGCAAAATTAACTTAAAGAGTTTTTGATCTTGTAGCCAAATCATAAGTGTATTTTATGGAAAAAATACATCTAAAATAAAATAAGTGGTTCAAGTAGATAATTTACAAAGAGCTCCTTTTGATGTATTTGACACTCTACCTAGTTGAAAACTTAACTTACATCTTGTCTTACTGGTTAGTAAGAAAAAATATAAGGTATGGTCTGGGCATGCTATAAACTAATTTATGGTCTTGTGAATTTCAGAAGTCTTTGCTTTGGCAAAATGGCTAAGTAACAACTAGCTGACATGGATATCAGATAGGCAAAGCAGTATATTTAATATGTTTGACTTACCTAGTCATATTTCCTTTGCAAATTCGCAAATCATAGCACTTAGCAGGTAGAATTTTCTATGAGTTTCCTCATTTCATTTTGGTGCAAAGAGGAAGAACAAACTTTGAGTTAGTTTTGAAGAGATACAAAGAGTATGGCCAGGAAATCCCCATTAAGCATGGGACTGGCTGAGTACTGGCTCCATGCTCCCTGACAGTCCTTGGGCTAGCACCCTGGGGGATCCTGGAGCAGGGCACGTTGCTCTCAACAAGGAGCACATGTAGATGTGCTCCCAGGGAAAGCTTACTGCGCAGAATTTTGCTATGTAGTAAGCCTTTATAGCATTAATAGCATGTGTAGACACACCCACAGTCTGTAACTGTCCAGATGATATTTCCTTATTGCCTTTGATGCATTCTTATTACCAAAGAAAGGGGGGTCTTATATTTAAGGAACTTAATTTTTACCACACTGGGTTCATTTCTCCTGCACATGGTCTCTCATTTTGGGCATCCAAAAATGTAACTAATTTAAAAAATGCATAGAGGATTAAAGATATAGTGGAGCTCCTAATCTACAACTGCCTAGTTTAGTGGTTCTCAACCTTTTATATATGAGGTACACTTTGTTGGACTAGAGGCATTCTATGGAAAATACCAGGTCTTAGTTTTCACTCATTTTTTGACTACGGAAAAAAAAATATGGCAGCTTTTTTTCTATTGCCAAAAACTCAGAAAGACCCCAGCAGTCATAGTGGTTTTGACCACCAAGAATTCTTATTTGAAAGCTTTGTGAATCATGTTTATACACCTAACAAATCTAACACTGTGTGTGTCTACACATGTGCTTTAATGTACGTTAGCCTATTTTAATGTGTATTAAAACATCCCCAAATCCACGTGCTTTCACTAACGCACATTAAAATGGACTAATGTGGCTTTTTATACCTCACATTGGAAGTACTAAATTTAATGTGCATTACCAAAAGTGCAGTAATGAACATGTAGATGTGCCCAACTGTGTATCACGCTGTGGTGCCCTTAAAAGGATCTTAAGGCACCTCAGGGTGCAATGGAACTCTGGTTGAGAATCACTATTAATTCTTCAGGTGCATTAACTCAGGGTAGCTACTACCCTCAGAACATGTTTTCTATATGCCCACACCAAATACTCTACCCCATCCTTAGGGCTGCTCTATACACAAAGGTAAAGGCACAGTGGGACCTAATGCATGATCCAAACAATCACACCTCCTGCCATGTCACATGTGCATGGCAGAAGGCATAACTGTGGGATCCAACATCAGATCCTGTCATGCATTATGGCCAGTATAGGGCAAGCCCAGGATCACCATTTGCAAATATCAAGCTCCTACAACTGTGAGTCCCGCAGCTGGCAGGACTCTCAGCCCTTGGTGCACCCCACATGGAACCATGGTGTGGGGCACAGGTGGGGCTGAGAGTCCTGCCAACTTTCAGTCTTTGCAGCCATTGGACACTTTCATGGCTGGGAGATACCAGCACCTGTGGTTCTAAGCCACTGGGCCACAGACTATATGGGTAAATTAAAGTTGGTTAGAAACCAGCTATAAAGTTATTAAACACTTTCAAATGATAGCTTTATAGCTGGTTGGATGTTTTCAAGGCACCATAATTTATTTGTACATGTAACCAGTCTGATTTAATTGCGCAGTTAACCAGGTAATTGTGCAATAAATGTAATGTGTAGAGGGGGTCTTATGCTGACATTTCCTCATTTCCTTATCCCACACAGATTTTCACAGAAGGAAACCACAGAAGATATATATAAATATGGCTGAAGAAAGTTTAGAAATTTGAATGAATATACACAGAAAAATACCTTTAGTATTCACACTGCTTTATTTAATAATCTGCGTATATTCATTCAAATCCTTGCTAATATAAAAACCCTAAGTCTTTTATATGAATTAGTTTAGAATATATTCCACAGTATGAAGGTTTAATAGGGAACAATGCAAAAAATAAAAAAAGCAAAGTATTATTTGGTTGCAACATAGCTGTTGTAGTTTGTAGTTGTCCCTCAAGAAAAGTGATTAAAGCCTCATTGTTTAATACATTTAAAATGGGACAGAACAAAACACTGAAGAATACATTAATTTATGGAAATATAAGATTGATGATAACTTAGTTAACTTAATTGTTCTCTCTATTTTGAATTGTTAGGCTTCTGTGACATATATTTAATATTTTGTTTTTCTTTTATAAATTTCTGCCTGAGTCAGTTGGCTAAGGAAGTGAAGAAAATAATGGTGTTTATTATATAAAATATCAGTGTAGTGCACCTATGAAGTTTAGAAATCTCATTGGATTATAAAATGAGTTCTATGTACTTGACCTGAAGAAACTCTGACTTCTTTCATATGGAACTTAAGCATAAATGTCCTAGAAGATATTGTAATCCTTTTTCTGAGGTAAAGTAACAATTTAAGAAACTCCAGCTCTAAAAATCAAGCAAAACAAAATGACATCAACATCAGAATACGCACGTGCAACTGTCCAATTAATAGCATTAAAACTACTATATGGTTTTTCTTGAAACTTTCCTTGTATTTCAAGAAGATCTACAAATGAAGCCAAGTTTCATGTTTCCATCTCTAGATATTGCTGTCTACCACTATACATAATTTTTGGTTGAAATATGTACATATTTTTTTTCTTTTGTTATATGCATTGCTAAGCTCTAAACATGGAATACATTTGAGTTGCTGACTTGGGCTCAGTACAGACAGTCAAAAAAATCTCACATCTGAATAGATTCAGTCTTTGCAGGTCAGCCTAACCTGCATAGATTGAATTGGTAAGTAAATGAACAGACATTTATTTTGATTCTGGAAATGTAGCCACATGCCTTGCAGTGACCCAGGACAGAAGCCAGGGGGTGTTCGAGCATTTTGCTGGAGCAGATATCATGGGCCAAGACTAGTCTACCCACCCTGTGAGGGAGGAGGGTTTGTGGGGAAGGTGCAAAACATCCTGGGATGCTGGGGGACTGTGAATTAACTTGAATCTGGAGGGGATCTGGGACAGAAGTACAATAAACTGATTTAGCTTCAATCAGTTAAGTCTGATACTACATCCATCCAGGCTCATCTTAAACTGTTTTTGGCCATTTTGAAAGTGGTTTATGTGCACTGAACTTTTGTTGTGTTACAGATCTGAACTGGTTTCCAGTCACTTATACTGGTTTATGTGTAACTTCCATCCCTAGCCTAGGTGTCTAGCAGAAAGCATGAGTTTTATGGCTCTGCTGCCAGGGTAACAAAAAACAATTTATATAATTTTGTTTTCTGGAATGGTGGGGCAGCCAAGGAGATAAACACCTAAACATACTCTCCAAGTCTAAAATATCCACATTGGAAAATATTATGTATCTAAAATAGTACCTCAAAATGTTTTTATACCAGCATACAGTTTGATTATGCAAGAATATGAATTTTGAGTGTATGGTTTTGACTGTAACCACTGAAAATAAATAATTTGTCAAGCTTATTTGATAACAAGCAAAAACCCAGCTCTACAAGGTTTATTTTTATTTTCCTTTTTGTTTCAGTACCAGAGGCAGTTGGCCTCATTGAGGTGCTAGTTCTGTGTGACAACACCATCAATATATCTTGGAGTGAGCCCTCACAGCCAAATGGACCTAGAGAATCAATTCGCTATCAAATCCTTATCAATTTCTTTCCTGCTATTCCTGCAAGTCCTTTGAAAAAAAGTGAATTTCCAAATGGGAAGCTTGCCTGGTCTATTAACAACCTCCAAAGTGGAACAAAGTACAAAATTAAGGTATGGTTAGAAGTGACTTTTTATATGGGTTAAGCCTGAAAATATCCTTATACATCTTCAGCAGCAAATGACTAAGTTACTTTTTTATAAAGTAAGTTATATATTCTAGCTTTTTCTCCTGTTAGGTTCTTGCTTTCCATCCAGAGAAGAACTGGTTTTCTGAAAGTGCCCCTGTATTTGCAATAACTTTTGAGTCTCCACCTGTACCAGTCAATATTATTGCCAGAAACACCAGTGTACAGCTAGAATGGACACTTCCTTTACATGTTAACAAAACCAGCTTTTGGTTTGAATTGCAGAAGGTAAAAACTTCCATTTTTCTTTTAAGGTGAAAAGTAGAATCTGTTCAGCTCCTTAGGGATGCTCAGAATGGGGAAGTCAAGGGAACAGTTAAGGATACTCACTAATTAATTTAGAGAATATGTCATTGCCTGGGGCCAAGGTGCCAGCTCTGAGCAGGCAGGGCCCTGCCATTGGCCTCCCTAGCAGGAATTCTGATATTCCCTATTGGAAAACTGAAAAATATATAATAAAAATATTCCCCAAATCACTCTGTAAAATACCTCAAAATTCCTTTTCCTTCACAATTAAAACAAAAGACCACTAGAGAGAGAGAGAGAGTAGGAGACAGAGATCAGTTGGGCAATGTTGTATAGGTATATCTACAGTGTTAAAGCAATTTGGAAGCCTACTAGTTTCCTGACAGGGTTTACAGCCCCCACACAGGGTTTATGACCCACTCCCCCCACAGGAGCCATAGCCCCACCACAGGGGCTACCACCCCCTCTGCAGGGCCCACATGCCCCACTTCCATTTGCTCTCCAAGCCCCTGGATTGCTCCCCTGCCTGACCCCATCCTCTGCTGGTTCCTGCAGACTGCAGATGGCTGCCCCATCCAGCCCCACCCCTGTCCACTCCCCCAGACCCTGCAATGTCTGCCCCACCCAGCCCCATCCTTTGCTTGCACCCCTGCTCCCCAGCCGCTGGCACTTAAAAAAAAAGCCTCTACTCATCACGGTAGCAGGGGCTGTTGGGGCTCTGGGGCCTTCTGGCAGAGCCCCCCCATGCAGTGGGGGGCAACAGGGTCTGTGCTAGGGCCGCTGTGGCTGTCACCTGGTCCCATGCTGTGTGTGTGGGGGGGCACAGTGACCCCGACGGCAGCTGCTAGTGCTGTTAAGTGCCACATTTTTTTTGCTTTTTGTTTTGAATTGTTGGGATGCTGAGGTGGGGGTGGGGGGCAGCAGTTGGGAGCAGTTGTGGGAGTTGAGGGGCATGGGGCCTGGCAGGGCAGTGATTGGCGGCACTCAGGGGGGGCAGACAGGGGCTGGGGCTGGGTGGGTCATGGATCAGGAGGGCTCGAGGGCAGGTAGGACAGGGGGCAGGCAGGGATCGGGCAGTGATCAGGGGTAGGGCAGGGGCTGGGGGAGTGGGCAGGGCCCAGCAGGGTTTTCCCCCATGGTCCCCTTCCCCGCTCCTACAGTCCCCACCACTCCACACTTACTGGCAGTAAAACCTGGGTCCAGCTTCAGCATGCTTCAGCACCAGGGCAAGGGTCAGCCATAGAGACTCTCTGGCTGCTACCTGTGCATCTCTTTGGAGGACCCAACCTGCTGTTGCCTCAGGACGTGATCCAGGACTGTGCCCATCCTCACTTTTTTCTGCTGCAGTTTTTTTTTACTCTTGGGGTCTAATTTTGCCACCGTACTGTGAATTTGCATTGCGGGAAACATTTTTTTGTTCCCTCACGTGCCTCTTGCAGCATCTCAAAGGGCTTTGAGACACTGCAAGACATGCATGCACACTCATCTGGCTGTGCCCTAGGAGTTCAGAAGGGAATTTTAGAAGATTGTGCCAGAATTCCTCCTAGTCTTCTCTCACAGTGCTTCCTGTAGCATGGACGGTGTATTCAAAGCCACAAATGGGTGCCATCTTTTAAAAAAGGGTATTTTAAATAATAAAAAACCGGGTCCTAAATTTTCTTATCATCTCCTAAATATGACAGACTAAGGGCAGAATTTTTCATACTTGTACTATGATGCAGGGGTATGTGATTTCCAGGTCTTGCACTTCTCATAAAAAACAAATGTAAAATGCCTAGTATTTGTTTTGGTCTGGAAGAACCTGGGTCCAGCTTCACCATGCTTCAGATATATATATCTATATATGTGATACAGTTTTTTTTAGAGGACCTGAACCCAAGCCCAGTGTAGTCAATTGAAAGACTGTTGATTTCAGTGGGCTATATATTCACCCCTAAAAAAGTAGGAATGTTGACTAAGATGTATTTTTTTTGTAGTGGCAGACCAAGAACTACTGGTTTTCTCCTGCAACTACTTCATGTGCTGAAGGACCCAGGTTTATATGTAATCTGACAGGCGTTCTTCCTCACACCACCTACTTTGTGCGGGCAGGCGTCATTTATGTAACAGGAGCACAAAGCATCTCACCTCCTACAAGCTTTAAAACTATGGGTAAGCCCTTAAATTATGTTATTCTAGACTAATATCTTAAATCTGCCAGTTTATCAAACATTTAGAATATATTTGGGCAGGTAATTTGACAAAGCTCCCAGCCTCAGTTCCTGCAATCAAGTCACATGGTATGGTAGCTACATAAGATGGAAAGCAGGCAGGCCTGTGTTTCAAAATTGGGAGAAATGGAAAGAGAAAATGAAATTGAAATAATGTTCCTTAATATATATGAACTTATGAAGTCTGTATTGACTGAAGTGTTGCTAATAATGCCCAAAGATTAATTTTCCATGAGTCTCAGTGTTGCAAGAAATTGCTTTCTTTATGTCTCTTAACATACATGTGCTTATCTAAGTTTAGCTCTTGATCTTCTAGTCCATCATCATATCATGTTCACGTTTTAAGGATTCTACTTTTTTCATTTTGCCCAAAAGCTGGAGTTCCAAGTAAGCCAGGAATTCCAAAAAGAGAAGAGAATAAAAATGTTGTACAATGGCAAAAAGCTGAAGACAATGGAAGTAATCTTACATACCACATCTTGGAAAGCAGGTAAATGAATTGTACGGCACTTTCATATCAGCCAGTAACTGATGACAAATTGGTGTAAGTACATCTGGTGGATTGTTTTACAGGAACAAGGCAGGAAAAAGGTTCAGACAAAATAATAATAGACCTAAATGTTGAACCCAATTATAGACTAAACACAAGCTAGTATAGAGATTTGTAAAAGTTTCATATTCCTTGTTTCAAAATATTTGTTTTCAGACAAAACATGAAAGAACATTGGCCACCTGACTTATTATACATGAGAGTGCTGCAAGGGGATTTCTGTTCTTGAGTTGCATCTTCCTCTGTACTTGATAACAGAAGCGATAGATATGGTTATGAATTAATGAGACTGGGAAGGGACCTCAAAAGCAGAGGACTGAATTCTCCAAACAGATATGTAGTTTTATCTCTCTCAGTTCTAGATACCCATTTTGAGACAATTTAAAGAGGCTTCATTTTCAGGAGACTTCTACTGAGTATGTTCTGAAAATCAGTCTCTTTGAGGTGCATCAGATTGGGTACCCAAATCAAAGTACCCAAAACCATTAATCATTTAAAAAAAAATCTAGACCCAAGATAGCTCTTCCTTGTGCTTGAAGATGTGTTTGATGGAAATATTGAAATATCCTGTGAAAGATTATCTTCACAATATTTCTGACATTGACAAACTCCTAAAAATAGAAAATCCTGGATTTCTATGCCATCTCCCACACACCAGGACATATTTTGAAAAAAGTTTGGTTAATCAGTTGATGTTTTAGATAGTTTTCCAGTTCAAAATTTGGAATGATTTAATAAGAGCTGTCCCTTGCGGGGGCGGGTGTGTGTGTATGTGTGTGAACTGAGGCAACCACCCCAGGCCCTGCGCTTTGTGGGGTACCACAGACAGTGCCGTACAGGCCCTGCCAAGGGCATGTACTACTGCATGTGGCCACTGTGTGCCACCGGCTCTACATTTTGGCCACTTGCCACCCCCACCCTTACTCCTTGTTCCAGTCACTGGCCAAACCCTCCCCCCTGCTCCTTGCTCTGGCTGCTTGCCACCCCCCATTCTGTCCCCACTCTGTGCTCCAGCCACTCTCTACCCCACCCCACACAGGCCCTATACAGGGTGATATGCCCTGAGCCCCACATACCCCTAGAGTTGGCTTTGAATTTAATACATATACATAATTTGTTATCCAGAGGAATTAAGGGAAGTTAGGAGAAAAAAGTTAAATTGTTGTCAGAAGAAGGCATGAAATATTCCAGGTTCTTGGAAATGTATTAATTTACTCCTCAGGCAAACAATAATTAATTTATGCTAAATACCCATATCCATTTGCCTCTAGAGAATTCTAACTACAATTTAAAAATCCTGTCCCAGTAGTGTCCAGACTAAAAGTATGACTTCCATTCATCTTTTTTCTGAGTTTATGTTTTTGTGAGCCATGTCTTCCTTGGTTCCATTTCCTAATCTGGAATCTGGATGGGATTCTTTTTTAATGCTATAGAACAAACATACAACGTAAAGACTAATTCATTTAAAGATTAGTTAATGCATTTCATAATATTTTAAATATATATTTTTGTGGAGCTATTTCTATAATGTCATGTTTCGTTGTTTCATAGTAGTTAGGGGTCAGAAGGGACCTGAATAGATCATCTAATCTAACCCCCTGCCACTGGTTGAAGCACACACTAGGATCATGTGACCCCAGACAGGTGTTCATCCAACCTCTTTTTTAATTTACCCAAGGTAGGAGGGAGGACCACTTCCCTAGGAAGTTGGTTCCAGATCCTAGCTACCCTGACAGTGAAATAGTGCTTCCTAATCTCCAACCTGAATCTATTCTCTAGCAGCTTCTGGCCATTGTTCCTCATCACCCCAGGTGCTGCTGGGGAGAATAAAGCTCTTCCTATTTGCTGCTGATTTCCCCTAACGAGTTTGTACACAGCCACCAAATCCCTTCTCAACCTCCGCTTGCTGAGGCTGAACAGGTTCAGGTCCCTCAGCATCTCCTCATAGGGCCTGCCCTGTTGCCCTCCAACCAAGCGGGTGGCCCTCCTCTGAACCCTCTCAAGGCAGGTCACATCCTTCTTAAAGTGCAGTGCCCAAAACTAGACACAGTACTCCAGTTGAGGCCAGACCAATGTCACATAGAGGGGGAATATCACCTCTCTGGACCAGCTTGAGATGCATCTTTGGATGCACGACAAAGTGTGGTTGGCTTTGCTGGCTGCTGTCTGGCATTGGTGGCTCATGTTCATCTTGGAGTCAATAATGACTCCAAGATCCCTTTCCACCTCTGTGCTCACAAGGGGGAAGCTACCCATATTGTTTGTATGCTGTGGATTCCTTCTCCCCAGGTGCAGCACCCTGCATTTATCTACATTGAAACCCATCCTATTACTGTCTGCTCACTTCTGTAGTCTGTCTTAGTCTAATTGCAGCCTCTCTCTCCCTTTGAGCATGCCTACCTCTCCTCACATCTTGGTGTCATCGACAAACTTGGACAACATGTTTTCCAACCCCTTGTCCAAGCCACTGATGAAGATATTGAACAGACTGAGCCCTGGGGGACCCCACTATTCATATCCTGCCAGGTCGAATATGACCCGTCCACCACCACTCTCTGGATGCGCCCCATCAGCCAATTTTTGACCCATCCAACTGTGTAGGCATCAATGCACAGTCGCTCAGTTTATTAATGAGAATGGGGTGAGAGACAGTGTCAAAAACCTTCTTGAAGTCCAGAAAGACTACGTCTATGGTGACACCATCATCCAGGGATTTAGTTACCTGGTCATAGAAGGTCATTAGGTTGGTCTGGCAGGGCCTGCCTTTGATGAACCCATGTTGATTACCTCTGGGCATGATCTCCCCTGCTGGCCCCTCACAGATGTGCTCCTTAATGATTTTTTCAAGGTCTTTCCCCAAGACCAATGTGAGGCTTATGGGCCTATAGTTAGTTGGGCCTATAGTTAGTTGAGTCCTCCTTCCTCCCTTTCTTATAGATGGGGACCACATTAGCTAGTTTCCAGTCTCTGGGCACTTGGCCCATGGACCACAATCGCTCATACAGCCAGGCCAGGGGCACAGCAATGACCCCCCACCAGGTCCCTCAACACCCATGGGTGGAAGGCATCAGGGCCCACAGATTTGAAAACATCCATCCCTTCCAGAAGATCCCTAACTACTTCTGCACAGACCTGAGGCCTGGAAGTGCTATCCTCAAGATTGCCCCTACCTGTGGTGGGAGAGCTGTCCTGTTCCCTGTCCAAGAAAATTAGGAGGTGATGAAAGGAAGTGAAAGATTATACTTTTCCTGCCCGTCAAGTTAATTTAGTGTTTACTTAGGTGAAGAGCTGACAGCACTGCCACAACTGGGTACAATTTCACTCAGGCATAATTCCCTGATTTTGTAAGCGTTCTCTATGAAGAGGTCAGTGGCTTCTGCTGATTTTTGTTGTGAGTTGGTGGTTCATTTGACTCTAATGAGATCGTTTTGAACTCAAGCAATTAATATTTTAGAAAATAATTACATAAACTCCTTTGAAGTGTAACCAAGTAGTTCAGTGAGTTCTGACTTCATAACATGAATAACTTGATAATACGTACATATAACTTCTGTATAGCTTTTTGATTGCAAAGTCTGACAAGGTCATATGGCATAAGATACCAGGCCATTTAATCCGAAATCATCATATAGTCATAACATGAAATGACTTTTTTGGACATATATTTTCATGCCTAATCAATATTAGAAATATTCTATTCCTTTAGATGGTGAAGAGTTGACTCCAAATTTATTATAGGTGAGCAAATTAAGACCAATGTGAAAAGGAAGCAATATACCCACCAGACAGCGGTTATGATGACTTGCTAAAGAATTGTGCCTCGTGCCAATGACCTGCTTTCTGTATTAGCTTGTGAAACACAATGCATAAAATACAGTAAATAGCTCTAGGCCCAAGAAAACTAAACCCTCTAATCATAAAAAGAAACAAAACATTTTGCTGGCAATCAGATAACTAGTTTGAAATCCTGGTTTTGACATGCATGCTGAAACAAGAGAAAGAGTGCCCTGGCCTTTTACATCTAAAATGTTCTGGCATTTTCTTCTCTGTGCCAGACTAGAGCTGTGTGATCTCTTGCATTGCTGGAATGATATGCTACAATCACTCTGTAGCCAAACACCCAATGGAATGATATTGAATGTGGAGCATGTGCAATAAAGAGAGTCCTTGTATAGGCCATTGAATAGAAATGGTATATGAGAAGCAGTAGATAATACTCTCATCATTGTTGTTCCACTGTGCTCTTTCTAGGAGGTGTTCCCATAATACAAGCAAAATGAAACCATCCTGGGAGGTGGTTTACAATGACTCTTGCACCAATGTATGTATATGGAGGGCCAAGAACATAGAAGGAACTTTCCAGTTCAGAGCAGCTGCTGCAAATTTGCTTGGACTTGGTGAATACAGTGGCCTAAGTGAGAATATTGTGTTAGTTAAAGGTACATGCTGTTTTCTTTTCTTAATAAGATACAATTTAATTACAGGACACAGGGCTACCTTACTGATTTATCAACAGACCACACTTTTCCTGACGATATTGTTAGACATATAAAATAATATGCCTAAGGGATGATTAATAATAGCATTTCTATGATGATTCCCAGCTGATCCTACCTAATGCACCTTCTTTTCATAGAAGACATGGGGCCAAATGATTTCCAGTTGTTAACATTGGTACAGAGCTATTTACCAGTACTGTGTACTGTAGGTATATTTCCTGAAGGAGAAGCAGGGTGCAGAGATGCTCAGCATTAGCTTATCTCTGCTTCCCTAGACTTCATGATGAGTTTTACTATTCACTTGAGTAGAAGCTAAGTTAGCCACATTCTTAGTGCTTTTAAAAATCATACCTCCACTGTTTAAATGGTTCTGCTGTCTTCTTTCACATACAGCAGGGCTTTCCAACCGGTGGCTCATGAATTAAACTGTGCCCCCTCGGCTCCTAGTCTGAATGCTGCTCCTCCCTTTATACTCTGGCTGGTGCCACTGGAGTCTCTGGATTCCCCTGCCTTCTCCAACTTCCTCTGCCTGTTCCTACCCCTGAAGTCTGTGAAGCTGAGGGAGCTGATGGCCAAAGGGATGGGGAGGACCTGGAGACCACACTGTGGGTGTGGGAGGGAGGGAGCATGTGTAGCAGGACCTCATTGCACATCATGCTAGCATATGCAGGGGACTTGTATAGTGTAGCATATCCATGTATTGGGGCCACAGGACATATCAGGGCCCATGTGATTCACTAGGATGGGGGAATTATATGGTACATCAGCATGGTGTGATGGGGGCCTCATATGGCATGTCAGGGATTGTGTAGTGCAGTGAGAGGGAAGTGGGGTTGAGTAGCATGGCATGAATCCCTTGCAACATTTAACCTGGAAGTGTATGGCTCACACGAGATGTGGCTAAGGTAGAGTGGTCATCAAAGAAGATGTTTCAGTTTTCTGCTACTCTGTCCTCTATTGATATGAAACCCAATGCCATTATATCCCCTAGCCTTCTCTTCAAGAGAAAAACAGAGGACGTAAAGGCATCCATTTTCATATCAATAGAAGACAGAGGATGACCAGACTCTCCTCTATGATGGCCATTCTAGGCTAAGGGGCCTGTGGCTCCCAGCCACTTCAGGTTGGATAGCCCTGACCTACAACAATGGAGCACTAAAGAAAGGACAGAAAGATAAAGCTAAAGCACTTAACTCACTCATGCATATGTGGTTTTTCTTGATAATGATTCCCTTTTACCCCCCATCTAACAGATACAGCACCCTTCCCAGAGGCGAGCATTGTCATAGCTGTGGTAATCGGAATAACTGGACTAATCTTGATTGTGTTTGCACTAGTTGCTTTTGGTATGTGACTGAGCATTTAATTCATCATGTAAATTTGGCAGAACAGCTGGAGTCAGCATTAGTAGCAGTGATGAGCAGGGAGGTTCCCCTCACCCTGCCAGCTCCAGGGGGACCAAGTAGGAAGGGGGAAGCCATGGCCCTTCTGCTGCTATTGAGCTCAGCTGAGCCTGGTCCCCATGCAGCCCAGATGGAGCAGGCAGGAATGGCTTTGGAGCTTCTGGTGCCCCTGAGACAACAATGAAAGCAGTGGCAACAGGCAGGAAGGGGGAGGGAGGGAGGGCGTGGGGGAACATGTCTCTGAGTACAGGGGAGAAGGGGAGATTCTTACCTGCTTTGAGGACTTGCCAGCTGCTCCTCCCTCAGTGCAGTTCAGTCTGAAAAGGTTGTGTGGTCATGCTACTGCAGCCCCTCTGAATCTGCTCCTGGGTGCATCCCACTCCTGTTCCTAGGCTTCTTCCACTGAGTCCCTGCAGGGAGAACAGAGGGTATTTTTTGAGTGGGCCTATTTCTCTTCTGTCATGCTCTTGAGTATGCTGTTAAGTCACAGTGGCCCTGAATACCTGCTTTCACTTCACACATGCCAAACCTGAAAATAAGATGGTCAAGCTGGTCTGAAGGCACCTTCCCACTGCAACTCACAAGCATGCTTGAGACTAGTGGCCTGAGTGCCTCCAGGGTGACTTCACTGGCTTCTTCCTGGGTGTGGCATGTGCAGCTTGGGAGTGGGTGGGCAACACTAGGCTGCTTAGCAGTGCAGTCAGAGGCACTGCAGAAGTAGTAAAGCTGGGTGCTTTACACTTTTTTATTAGTGCTAAAACATGTACAGTTACTAACAGTCATGTCAGGTGTTTCATTGATGTTCATATATAGAGACACAGACACAGAGAAGAGATGGAGAATTGTCTACAACAGAGTATAAAAGTAAATTTAACTGTTCAGCCCTCTGATGTAAAAGTGATATCTTGGAAGTGAAATCTCTAATTTTCTTTTTTTTCAGTTTGGCATCAGAGGTGGAAATCCAGAAAGTTGACACAGCCTGGGCAGATTGTTTTTGTCAAGGAAGACAAAGAGTTAGCTCAAATTAGGGGACTTCATGATGCTGTGGGACTGGCCAATGCTTGCTATGCTGTACAGTATGTAACTGATGTGTGTCAAAGTGACTTCCAGAGCAAAAAGTTTAGCGGGGCTTTTTGGGACTGGTTTAAGGAAGCTCTGAGCACTGACAACTCTAAGTGAAGCCTAGGGAACTAAGGGTGCTCAGCATCAAAAATTAGCCCCTGTTGTTCAGAGAAGGTGATCCATGACGCAAGGCCAGCTTTTTAAAAGAGCTCCCTACCCCTCTAGGTCTCTAAGAAAGTGCCACATTTTCAACAGGCCATAATCACTCCTATTGTGGCACAAACTGATAAATAGTCGAAAGAGTTTCCTGCCAGTTTTAAAGTTTGCTGCCAGTTTTAAAGTTTTGTTTGATTCTGAGCCAAATGGTGAAATACCTTCTTCTGCAGAAAGATTTAAAAAGGCTCATGCATCATTTACTTCCCAGATCAACCAGGAGGGGTCAGATGAATTCCCCAGACTGGTTTAAGGCAAAATATACAAAGTGTTCATATCTAAGAAATTAATTTAATTAATTAATTAAAAATACTTCTGTTTTGTAGCAATCTCCCTACTCCAAGTGAGACTGAATCCTTGCCAGCCTTTCCTCGGGAAAAACTGAATTTGCATAAGTTATTGGGAACAGGAGCTTTTGGAGAGGTGTATGAAGGGACTACTGTAGATATCGTGGCAGCTGGAAGCAGAGAATACAAAGTGGCAGTGAAGGTAATTTTAGCTGTGTAGAGACAGTATGATATATAGAAGCATAAATAGGAAGTTTTGTGCCCGAGGCAGTGGCAGGCCAGCTGGCACCAACAGTGATTGCCATTTGTGTACCTTTCTTAAGATGTTGTCCAGGACAGTGCCCCACTTGCCCACTCCTCGTTATACTGCTGGCACCATAGGCAGGCAATCGTGACTCAGTGTTTAGACCACAGGAATAAGAGTCAAGAGGCATGGTTTGTATATCTGTCTCTGCTACTAAATTACTGTATGAGCTTGCACAGTCACTTAGGACTTGAGGTTTCACCACAGCACCTGCTAACTTCAAATCTTGGAGACAGTCAATCATGGTAAAAATTTCACTTGAATTGTAGATTTAAACACGTTTAGAAACACATCTTATAGGAACTCCAGTTAGATCAAACATGCATTCAGTTAAAAAACTCTTGAGTGTGAGAATAACTCATTAGGCCACCCAATACCTCTCAACCTTGATTATTGTAATGGAATCACTGATGCAGCTGATCATTGAGATTTTGTTGGACAATTCTATATTTCTGGCAACATGCTATATTTCTTTATTGCAGTCATTTAAAAAAAATCCACACCCTCACTTCAAAAGTCTTATTAGACAAACCCCAAATGACTGGCTTCGGAATGGTCAAACTTAAAGATCTAGTCTCCTCACTAATCATCATGCTAATCATGCACTGGGGAATAGGGCTGTGCGGCAGTGTGTACAGCAACACTGCACCTGTAATTTTACTTTTGTCAAGGGCTTCTTGATGAAAATAGAAGCTAATAACAAACAAGAGGACCCTCTTAAAAATAATTCTGTCTACAGAATTAGTAGTAGTATACAACTAGAGCCAGTTCTTCTAACATACTCTCAAGTATCCTTTTTCTCCAAGTTACTCCTTTTTCCCATACGTTTTTGTCTGTTTACTAGTCTATCCCTGAGCTGGGATCTTTTGGTAAGGAAAAGGCATAGATGACTTATTTTGTTTAGAAAGTATCTATTATTTTATGACTATTGCTGGAAATACGTAATAGTAAAGCATGTGTTGAGGGTTGGGAGTGGGGGGAGTATTAGCAGAAAAGGCCAGCCTATTGAATCTCTTATATAAATGTTGTACAAGTTTCAGTGGCAGTGATGCAATTGTCTTGACTTTTTTTCCCCCTTGTCAAATAGACTTTAAAGAAAGGTGCTACAGATTATGAAAAGAGTGAATTCCTGAAGGAGGCACACTTAATGAGGTAAGGCAAACTTTACCTTAAGATTTCTTTTTAAACTGATATAACCGAGGGCTTTAGACTTCAGGAGGGAAGAGAGAAACACTTAATAGCTTGAGTCCATTCCATTTTGGCTAAATAATTAAATCTTCACATGGAGAATCATACCAAAATTAATCTGCAGTATTGGTTGGCAAAATAAAACTGAAAATTTATTGTACTAATTTCATGGATTTACTGGATCTTAGACTGAAGTGATTCATCATAATTGCTTCTTCCTATGGGCCAGTTAGTGATGATAATTGGAAAGCATTTGATTTTTCTCAGTTTTTCAGGATAAAAAGATGCTATACAGCTTGAATTTAAAGTTAAATGTTTATTTTAATATGTGCACGCTCACCACTAGGGGCTGCCATATACTTCTTTTGCTAAGCAGGACACAAACATATGGTATGTTTAGGTGCCAGCTGTGAATGAATTTACTTAGAAAGGTTAGTGTTTGAGCTGGAAATTGAAGTTCTCCAGAGTCCCAGTGCATTCACTGAGAGTTGAGATAGAGTCTTTCACTTTGTAGCGTAAGAGCATGAATAAGACTTAGTTTCCAGCTATGTTGAGCACTTGCTATTCTCTGACTTCAGTTTTGGACACTCAAAATTGGGACACTTCTGAAGAAAATTGGTTGTCTTCTAAGGAAAGTGTAACATTAAATTTTGGTGCAATGACAGCAGTTGTAGTATGTACAGTCTTCCTATTTGTTTCTGTTCCATACATTTTTAAAATGATTTTTCACGTTCCTTTTGTGTTTCCCCTGTGCAAACTGTGCAGTGTCTTCTGAAAATACTAATTTTGGATATTATAATGAAAGACAGTCAAAATGCACATTCATGAAGTAAAAGTGTTAAGGATATGTGTTCTGGCTTTTGAATGCTTCTCTATGTGACATTAAGGTCTTCTTATGTTAGATATATGTGGTACAAATGAAATATATGATGCATCTATTGCTTACAAGTAAAACAATCCCAATACAAAAAAGCTGAGAATATATACTACTGAAATCTTGTAGTTACATTTATACACACATACATACACTGGTATATGACCATGTCATATACATGGACAACAATTGACTGTCTAGAAGAGCCCTGTACAGTGAATTTTTCAAAGGCAGTGGAAAGGTTGGCTGTTCCAAACTGCTACAAGGACTGCATAAAGCGGCACATACAGTCTTCTGGGCTAGACTTAATGTCCTGGGAGAATACAGCCCGTGATAAGCGAGCTCCACTACGAAGGAAGTAGAATGAGCAACAGAACATCACACCACCTTTGCTGACAGTAGGGGGAATGTAGGAACCAATTTGCCCTGGCACATTTCCTGAATCCTACATGTGGAAACTAATTTCCAATATCAGTAGTAGTCATACTTGAATATGAGTGACAGTCATTAAAATTAAAATTTAAACATACACTGGACTAGCAGAATGTGAGAAATGCATAAACGTGTCATGTTCTTTCACTAAACCAGGAACTTTTTAGTGTTTCGCTTGTTATTAAGATTTCATCTGAGGCACTTAACAAGAGGAAAGTATTTTTTCATTCTCTCAGGTAGTTGATATTGATATCAAGTAGCTTCTTGATATTGATCTAGTAAGTGACCCACAAAAGGTTAAAGCTAAGGACTGAATGGACAACATAATTGGAGCAGACTATTCTGTATCTAAATGTAATCTGTCTCTGGCCTGCCTCTCTAAATATATACTGCCAAAGAAGACAGTAATGTTTTGCTGTGTTCAAACAGGGAGCATATATTGCTTCTGTTACTATTATATGCCAGCGATAAAACCAGTAGTATGACGGAAGAGGGGGTGGGGTGGGGGGTGAGGAGAGTGGGGGAAGTCAGGCAGCAGCCCCAGGTGCTTTCATTGTTAGGATAAAATAGGAGCCACCACAGTGGTGTCAGATGTACCGCTACTAATGACATCATGGCAGCTGGAACTACACCTGTGCACTGGGGCTGCTCAGGGTGCATGGCTTCTTTGCTATGCCTCTAGTAGTGGTAAGGCACTCAAAGCAGCTTCATTGCCTCATTTCCAGGTCTGGCATGTATGGAAAGGAAGTAGCTGAGTCACCTTCTGACTGTGTCCATACAATAAGTTTACTGTCCTGCAGTTCTCCAAGTAGGCTGGTTCTTAAACTGGAATCAGTGTAGCCAAATTCACAGGGCTGTCTGGTTAGTTAGCTCAGGGACAACCTAATTAGCACTGTAATTCAGCAGTCCTCTAACTGGCCCAGAGCCCCATACAGAGGTGGGTACCTGGTTTTAGCTTAAGAGGCAGTCTGCTTGGAGCAGTGTAGTAAACTTAAGAGCATTGTTGCTAGAGACATTGAGTTCACCACAATGTTTTCAATTAACCTTTTGACATCAAGTATTAATAAATGAGTCACTTGTACTCAAGAATATATTGCAAAATCTTTGGTATACTTAATCACTATAAAGCTAAGGATTGACAGCTTAATGATAAATTTTTGGGAGGCTTGGAAAAAAGTATCAACTGCTCTTTTTCCTGTTTTTGTTCTTGATAGCACTAGACTTTGAGTGTGACCAGGAGGTATATGTTAGAAAGGGAAAGGGAACTGTCAACTTAAAAATCACACTTTCTGTAGTGATCCCTGGGTTCAGTAAACCCAGGCATATATGAATGAGGAAAATACATTTAATTTGTGGAGCAGTACACAAGATCTGCAGACCCTTGGTCTGTCTTTTACTAACTGACTGGTTGGCTACTTCACTCAGGAGCAATCTTCCAATTAACTCAATCTCCTTAGTTAGGGATTTTCTTTAAATTATAACTTCTACACTTCCTACCAACAAGATTTTACTGACTATTGCCACAAGCAATGCCTATGATTATCAGAACTGAAGGAAATACTGTCACTTTCCCAGATTATTGGTGTATTCTTACATGCAGCAGTGGGGAGTGGCTATTTTAAAATGCAACAAAATATGGTTGCAAAAATACAAAGGTTGACAGAGTCTGAAACTAGGGGTGCACCAGTAGAGATTTTTGGGGCTGATACTGGAAGCCAGTTTTTAAGGAGACATATTGGCCAATACTGATCCGAGTTCCAATACCAGTCTGGCAGCTTGGAGAGCTGCATGAAGCTGGTAAGTCTGGTGGGGTGGAAGAGGAGAGGGAAGAGAAAGAGTGAGGGGGGGCAGAACAAGAGCCCTATGGTGAGGGAGGACTGGGGCTGGGGCAAGTGCTGCCCAGCTGGGGCAGGGCGGGGTGGGCACGGGATGGAGCTGCGGTTCATCTGGGGGTGCAGGGATGGGGAGGGTGGCTCCTGCCATTGAGTGTTTCTTGTCCAGGAGCCACTGGTCCAGCACTCATCTGCTTGTCTGACAGCTCCCACCGCTGCTCCTGCTGCTTATCTGAGAGGGCCTGGGGAAGAGTGGCATGTACCCTGTGCCACCCCGCACAAATCAGGGGCACATGCCCCCCCTTCAAGCCCGCGGATGAGCCATGGCTCTGTCCTGCACTTGTCCTGCCCCGGCTAAGCAGCACATACTCCAGTTCCAGCCCCAGCCCCAGCCCCACTCCTCCCTCCTTGTGTGGTCCTTGATCTACCCCCCCACACCTCTTCCTTCCCTCCTCCTCTTTTACTCCTCTTTTACCAGACTTACCAGCTGCATGCAGCTGTCTAAGCTGCTGGGCTGTGCTCCTTGCTGCCTACATGCTGCGCTGTGGCTGCGCACACACAAGGGCATTTATCGGCCACATCAGGCTGATTTTTAATAAAAATCAATTTTCTTTATATTACTGTTGATCCAATATTGGACCAATGTATTGGTGCACCTCCATCTGTGACTACTCTTAATTCAATTCATTTTTGAAATATGCTAGACTGACAGTAGCCCTGTAATATCCCATAAATGTCTATTTACAAAAGTTTGCAATTGCAAACAGATTCCATTTGATGTAGTACTTGTACTGATTTAGCTGTCTTGAAAATGTGATAAAAGAAACAACTTTCCACAGACACCTGGAGAAACTGAAAAAAATAAATCTTTTATATCTCTAAATTATATCTTTCTGTGAATATATGCCCGTATTATAGACTGGAATGGTCTGGATGTGTGGTTCTGATCTGATTAGAGCAACCAGTATAAAATGGAACAATTTCTCTCATTTAATTTCATGTTGAAGAAAGCTCTAAAACCTTTCTAGGCCACAGGTCAGATGAGTAGTGTGGGGTCCATCCACAGGCTGGACCCAGTGCGTGGGATTGACCTGTGGACTCAATCTAGTGGATCAGCATGTGGGTCTGATCATACACACTGGGTTGGGCTCTGGTTGCACATGCTAGATTGGGCCTGTTGCTCCAGGCCTGGCCCCACGTACTTTGCCCTTGGCCCTGGCCCACTGGCACCGGTCTCAGCTGCATATGCATAAGATTGTGCCTTCCACCTGGGCCCTGACTCTGGTCCCGTACGTGCCAGATCAGGCTCCCAGCCCTGGTCCTTTGTGCTGGCTCAGTCCAGTGTATGGGGCCATGCCATCTGACCACAGGGCTTGGAAATCTGGTGGTGGGGTAGCTGTGGTACATTAATTACCATTGCTTCCCCACCACCAAATCCAGCCTATGGTGAGTCCTGTGGCTCCATAGGCCAGAGACTGGAGGTCTGCAAGCTGGAGGTTGAGAACCTCATGTATTTTTCACTTATCACATGCCACAAAATAGGATATGCAGCTTGTTTTTTTGGAAGCAGAATTGTTTTGTTTTGGGTTGTTTTAGAAAGGAAATTTCCAGATTTGTGGCCAAGAGCTAACTATATGCAACAGTTCACTGGCTACTTTGGGCAAAAGCTACAGTGTTTAACCCTTTTGCAGCTGTTGCTTGCCAGCCCAGAGAGAAGTGGCAGCCATTACAGCACAATGTCTCCTTTGTTCTGGCAAAGGAAAAAAAAATCAAGCTCTCCATATAAGACAGCCCAATTTTGCAGGGCTGATTTCTGGGGGAAAGGGGTATGTGCTATGTGAGTAAATATGGTATATCTCCAATCTGCCAAGGACAGAGTGAAATTCATATTAAGTCCCACCAAAAGGACACTATCATCTTCATTTTTTACTTCAGTTCACTTCCCTTCTAAAAATACTATGCAGGGTGCTGGTTGTGCTTGCATGTGCATAAGAACGACTCCCTAAGATGTTTAACATAGAACTAAAATTCAGGTGCATAAACCCAAGCTCCCCTTAAGCTGAAGGAGATCCAGAATCACCTAGCTTTCCTAAACCAGCTATTCATATGGCAGATTTTAAAGATATGGCTGCTAGTACAACACAACATCAGGGAATATGTTTAACTCCACTATTAAAGGGCAGGATTTCTCATGGATGACTATGAGGCATTTTCTTTACCTCAGCAAATTTGATCACCCATACATCCTGAAGTTACTTGGAGTTTGCCTGCTGAATGAACCCCAGTACATTATCTTGGAACTGATGGAAGGAGGGGATCTACTTAGCTATCTACGAGGAGCAAGAATACAAAAGGTAGGAACAGGGTGCATTTTAGCTACTGATGATACTCCTCAAATATCCCACCCTCTTCCTCTTTTCCCCACCAACAAAGCCCTATCTGTTCAATGATTTCTTCCATCTGAGGGTTGCTGGACTGACTGGTCTGTTCACTACTCAGGAGCTCATAATCTGAGTGAGTAGTGAACCAAGTAAATTCATAATCTGAACTCAGGTCTCTTGTGTAGCAGGATTCTGAGCTGCTAATAGATCAAAGATTGAGTTTTCAAAAATGGGTTTTACTCATAAAATGCTCACTGGGTCTTCCTATGGTGCTTTGAAATAATCATAAACAAACTTTTAGCATAGTATTTTCACTGTTTTCTTGTTATTTATATCATGGAAATATACATAATGTGTTAGGAAGAGCCCAAGCTCACAGGCAAATTTTATGCCTGCCCCCCAAAGAGTTTAGTTGACAAAAGAAGCTTAGACACTAAGAAATGAGGGAGGAGAGAAACTTTTAGTTAAGTTGTCCATATTTAGCACACAGAATAACAATATGGATTATAAGGTCCTTGAAGAAGGCAATGTAGAGCCAAGATATTATGAGTTTATTTACTGCCTAATTTGGTGAGGACCAACTTTTTGTGAGGTGTACCAAAAATTAAATCCTTTAGGTACCACTTCTATGTCCTTCCCCTGCCCAATCTGCTGCTCTGCTTTCTGCTCCCTCCCATACCACAGTGCTACCTACCCTCCCTGATTTGCCACATGCTATACACAGAGGCTACCTATGCAACTTGTTGCAATCATGCCACAGGTTGGTCATCTAGTTGCCCCAATATAATGTACAAATAATCCCCTGGGCTTCTGGAGACATTATCCTTCTCCTGAGGTAAAAGTAGGTGGTTTATTTTGCTATCTCTCACCTGCATTAGTAGAGCAGGTTGTTCTTAAATTATGAATAACTAACATTATCTGCTTTATTAATGTACAAAGATTTTTCACCTTAGAAAATCTTTAATATAAAAAAGAGAAAAATAACCCATCTTGGCATAGCAGGAGATCCTTTTTGTTTTGCATGTATATACATTGAAGATATTAACTAGTGTCTCTGTCTTTTGTAGTTCCAAAGTCCCTTGCTAACACTAGTTGATCTTCTGGATATTTGTCTGGATATCTGCAAAGGTTGTGTCTATTTAGAGAAAATGCACTTCATTCACAGGTACAGGTTTAATTTCTTTGTAGTTTTTGTGATTCTTTCACATAGCTGAAGGAGCAAATATTTCAGACTGAAAAACGATAGCGTAGCAAAAGTTCTCACAATTCTGTCATTGCTTATGCTTTGTAAATTAGGGACCTAGCAGCCCGAAATTGCCTTGTGTCTGTGAAGGAATACAGCAGCACTTCCCGAATAGTGAAGATTGGGGATTTTGGACTCGCCAGGGATATCTATAAAAATGATTACTACAGAAAAAGAGGAGAAGGCCTGCTTCCTGTGAGATGGATGGCCCCTGAAAGCCTAATTGATGGTGTATTTACTAGTCGATCTGATGTATGGTAAGTTTCTGGCATGGCAAAGCTGTGGGAATAATAATAATAAACACTAAAGCAAGAAAAAAATCAGTTTACAGTAGCAATAGTGCATTGTTCTAGTACCACCTCTGGTCAATTAGGTACTGATACATATTCTGTCTGTTTGATTGATGTTTCATGTGCAAACTGAAGGTGTAACTTTGTGACATACAGCTGTTCATATTTCTACTTGTTCATATTTCTTTATTTACAGCCTTAGAGTCTAACCTTGCCCTCCTGTGAGAAGTTCCTGGGGTCATATGACCACAATAATCTTGTACAGATTCCCACAAAGGATCATTTATGTGTTTTTTGGTTTATGAATGGATCATCAACATCACATTCTCCCTATTCATTGTCCTTTAGATCAAATGGCATATCCTCCCTATAGGAGGCAAATATTTTCTTCTTAGCTTTTTCACCCTCCCCCAATGATCTTATTTGTTTTAAAGTTAGTATACATTATTAGGTCCCCTGCCATTTCTGAATCTCTCTCCCAAACACCAGCATAATTTTCAATAGTGCTTCACTCCCATGGCATAGCTTGGAATGGACACTTTCATCCTCAACTTCATAACCCCCCCGTTTTAATACATTTGCTTAAACTTGGTATTCACATAAGTTCATATCTAGGCATCGGTGGGCTCTGGCCCACCCAGGCACAAACATGACTGCACCCTGTCCTTCATTGCAGCCTGTTCATTGTATTTCTACTTGTATGCATATAAGTGAAATATTAAGTGCCCTGGACTCACTCCTTTGTGCAGCCTAGCTCCTTCTGTGTGACACTGAGCATTAGTAACACCTTCAGCTTTCAAGGACATCCCTGGAGACTTCTGAACCTTTGTGTATCTAAACAGGATACGACCAAAGGATACATGGAGCTAATGAAAGTTGAGAATGGTCAGCCCTTTAGAGCAGGGGTTGGCAGCCTAGGGCCTGTGGGTCAGATCTGTCCCATGGAATTACTAGATCTGGTTTGCAGATGTGAGGCTTTGGCAGCATTTGGTAGTTGCAGGGCTTTGGCTGTGGACACTCTTCTGGTTTTCCTGCAGAGACAAGCAGTGGCAGTGACTGGATCTTACTGTTCCCTTGGCTGCCTGCCTCTGACCCAGGGGGGTCATTCCAGTCTGCAACTGGAATGTAGGTATTTACCTACCTCTGTCTTATTGAATTAGTCTCAGTAGTGTGACTGGCATCATAGCTCAGCATCTATAGAATTTTTAGCAGATCTGCAGATCTGAGAAATTGAGAATAATTGAGAATATATGAACTGGTTCATATCAAATTAGTAGTCCAATAGTCCTCATTTTTCCAACTGAACTTTATTTTGAAGTTAGAGAAAATTTAGCTAAATGAGAACAGACATAGTAATCTTTTTTCTAAAAGATAGTTCACCATCATTTAAAATCACTGACATTCTACCTTTATTTACTTTTCTTAGGTCTTTTGGAGTCTTAGTATGGGAAACTTTAACCCTGGGTCATCAGCCATATCCAGGTTTCTCCACTCTTGAGGTTTTGCATCATGTACAATCAGGAGGGAGGCTGGAGATGCCAAATAATTGTCCTGATAACCTGTAAGTTAATTTTGGTTCATAACGTTATTAAACAACGAAACATTGTGGATGACACCACCAGCTAGCCACTATTTTGTTCTGCAGTATTTTCCTGAGCAACATCTTGTGCCTGTAGCTTGTGCTCCCTTTTCTATAACTCATACTTGTATGTGCCAGCTGTGTAACAAACCAGTGACTCAGTTTGTCAATGCAGGATTTTGGCTGTGGCTGAGAAGTAAGTTTCAAGATTGAATTGACCATATGTGCTGATGGTTTAAATCGGAGCTCAGATATCAAACGAGCATTTGAGATTGGGTATGAATCTTGAAGCATGATTATAATAACAGTTGCTAATAGCTTGTGGATGGCTTTCTGAACCTAAATATAAGCCACTGAGTGGAGAATGGGGGATTTTCAGTCTGTGCAGTCATTTATAAATCAAGGAGTTCTATGTAAACTGTAAATAAGATGGCTGCTTGAGGGGCTTGGTTTTAGGTTATACAGCCTTTCATGACTAAGTCACAGGTTTAAATTTAGGTATTTTTATTATATTCATTCATTGTTAATGACAGGAAATCATGATGGTTTTGAGAAATGAGTTGTTGGTCTTAGTCTAGTTCCTAGTATACGTAATGCCATACACCTGTCATAACTAGATTTGTTGCTTGCAACCTCAGGTGAAATGTTAGATAGAATTTATACAAAGATTAAGCTAACCTCTCATGGTAGATCAGTAATTCTCAACCAGGGTGCCGCAGCACCCTTAGGGTGTCTTGAGATCCTTTCAAAGCTGTCTTAGGGTGCTACACAATGTTAGCACTGTTAGGTATGCAAACATGATTCACAGGGCAAACCCAGAGACTTCAAATAGGATCCACAGTGTTAAAAAACATTTTGACGTGTTGCATGATTTCTGATTATTTTTTGCAACAGAAAAGCGGCACTATTATCTTTCTAGTAAAAAAAAAAAAGAAAACTAAGAGCTAACATTTTCCACAGTGTACCTTCAGTCTAATGAGAGGTGCCTCAAGTATAAAAATGTTGAGAACCAATGCTATAGATATAATGCAAAGTTTGAGGCAATGGTGAAGGTGAAGTCTACAGTTGATTGGTCTTTAACAATTCTGCAGATTAATAGAGGCTTCCAAATTTAATGTCTCTTTCAAGCATTAATTTCAATTATATTAAAGAGATTCTTTAAAGGGAGGAATTGTTCTGTGACTGGTGGGTCTATTTGTCCCACTGTGAGTTTGAGGCAATTACTACAGAGTATTTGCCATTACATAGAACTGTTCAAAGAACAAGCAGTCCGATTCAACCAAAAAATTGGTTTAATTTTGCATTGAGGCAAAACTGGCCTTTTACAAAAGTTTCATTACAAACTAAGGAAATGGATATGCAAAAAAATTGAAGAGAGGGTGGGGGTGGCAGTGGTGAGAGAGAGAGAGAGAGAGGAAGGAAAAAGACACATAGAGATTAAATAATGTCCTGTGGTTATGGTATTGGGATGTAGGAGCCCCAAGTTCACGTTGCCCTGCCTGTATTAGTCTCACAGTTGAAGCTGTTCCACTTCATGTAAAAAATTAAATATTCATTCATTCAGGATGAGGTGCCCTTTTTCCTAGGTGACTTTCTAAATCACTGGGTTATTGGCTCTTCTATCATTGGGTTCTTTCTCTTTCTCCATCATTTTAATAAGAAATTGGACTGTTTGGTCAAAATTAATATGGTTGAACAACAACCATAACAGAAAAATTGTGTCAATTAACTGATATTTTTTATAAAAAAAGTCATCAAACGATCCCTAACCTATGGCATGAAATGTCTCTCTCTTAGTAAGATGCTATTCAAACTGATTCATGTTACCATGGTAAAAATTACATGGAAATGTAAAAAGACTGAACAAAACAATAAATAACCCTATAAGGGTCCACTCCCAAAAGATAGAATATGCAGGCTGACCCTCATGGAGTTCCTTATTTCCATAAGGCACTAGGGGGGAGTAAAGGTTTGTCCAGGTGTTATAACTTGTAGATCAGGGCTTAAGATCAATGACCTTGTCTTTAAAAAGGAAAGAGTCTGAATTAGTTCTTTTGAATCTTGTGCCATCTTTTATCTCTTTGGGTGAACATTCAGCACCTGCACATAGGTTCTGTCAGTCGAATAAATAGTTTGTTGCTACTTTGCACGGTCATTACTGGAATGCCTAGATTCTTGGGATTCCTGCTCCTCACTACATGGTTTTGAACCTGCATTGGACAGCCACAGTCATTAATCGTCTCCTTTGCACTTTAGCTCACTCATTGTCATTTTACAAAACAAACCATCACTGATAGGAAGAGGGTTCAAAGGGCAAACTACTTCAATTGAGAAGTGTTTGGGAAATCACTATAGGCTTACGCCGTAGGGCAAGTAGAATTGACATGAAACCTTAGGATATAGAAAGCATTAAGGGGATAGGAATTAAACATCTAGTCTTGCAGGGTTGGGAAGGCTGTGGTGCTTTTTTCCCCCTTCACTTGTTTTTCAAAACATTACTCCAGGAATATAATCCACTTTTCTGAATGAGCGCAGGAGAGCTGGAGTTGAAAATAAGGCTCAACGTCTATAAACTCTTACCTTTATTAAAATAAATATGGTATTTATACCATTTAAATACATTTATCTACACTGGTAGCATCTGATTCAACACAGGTGGTACAACCACAGTGCTGAGCCCTTGGTTATAGAGCAAGGCAATAGTTGAGCTAAATCAGTGCAAAGTTCTGCATGCCCAAAGCCTGTACCTAGGGGTCTGTACAAGCACAGCTATATTGATTGTTGAAAGCAAGGCTAATTACATTTCATAGGTAAAACCAAAGCTTCCATATTGAATCCCTCCAATGCTACCTTTGAATTCCTGCTGCTTTCATTACCAGGTTCAATACCAGGTGATAAAACACTTCTAGACTGTATGCAACCAAGCACATAGGCAGGCAGACATTGGAGAAATTCACCTTAAGAAAAAGTTTGATTAAAAAAACATCATGGAGGGGTAGCCATACTTTCACTGGACTCTTCTTAATTCTAAACATTTTTCTTGTTTTCTAGTAACAAAACCACACAGAGTACTTTTCATTGCACATTGCACTATGTCAAAGAGCAATACACATCCTCAACCAGCAGGATGGGGTTTAAGGAGGGGCAGACTGAAGTGCTGTGGGTCAGAATGCAGTGGGGTCATGGGGAAAGGAACTTAATGGTGGGGGTCTACTACAGACCTCCCAATCAAGGGGAAGAGCTGGACCATGAATTCTCAGGTCAGCTTGTGGAGGCATTTAAGCCAAGGGATGTAGTTGTCATAAGCAATCTAAATTACCTGGACATCTGCTGGGAGGAGCAGTCAGCCAGGTCTGATCAGTTGCAAAGGTTCCTTGCCAAAATACAGGATCCCACCTAACCCAGGAAATGCACAATCCCACCAGGGGGAATGCCCTGCTGGACCTGGTCCTGGCGGCAACCTGGAAAGGGGACTCCAGGTCCTCAACCACCTGGGCAATAACGATCATCACTTGCTGGAATTCACCATCCAGCACAGGGTGTCAAGGGCCTGCAGCAAGGCAGTAGTCCTTGACTTCAAGAGGGCCAGTTTCAATGAGTTGAGGAGATTGGTAGGGGGGACACTGGGGTCCTGGAGTGTAGGGGAACTGGGTGCTCAAGGTGAGTGGTCATTCCTTAAGGAGACGATAATCGGAGCCCAAGGGGTGACAATCCAAACAAGAAGCAAAGGGAGCAAGAGTGCCCAAAAGCCCCCCTGGCTCACCAAGGGCATTCAGGAATGCCTGATTGCCAAAAAGGAGGTGTATACCCAGTGGAAGGGAGGGGCTATCACCAAAGAGGAGTATACCTCCACCACTCAGGTCTGTAGTGGGGCTGTTAGGAAAGCTAAGGCAGATACGGAACTAGGGTGAGCATCAAGGATAACAAAAAGTCCTTTTTTAAATACATAGGGAGTATGAAGAAGGCACTAGGTAATGTGGGCCCCTTGCATGATATGCTTGGCAATCTGGTGGTTGCATCAGAGGAGAAAGCAGACCTCTTTAACAATTTCTTTGCCTCCATTTTCTTGTGCAGGGACTGGGACTCCCCTACTGAGATCCAGGATGGACTCAGTAGAGATTCTGACATGCCTAGGGTCAGGGAGGACCAAGTTAGAGAACTTCTGGAGGGGCTGGATGTGTTCAGATCAGCAGGTCTAGATGCTCTCCACCCCAGGGTGTTGAGGGAATTGGCAGAGGTTATTGCAGGGCCCCTGGCATGGCTTTACAAGCACTCATGGTGCTCTGGCCAGGTGCCAGATGACTGGAAGAAGGCCAATGTGGTCCCCATTTTAAAAGAGGAAAGAGGGAGGACCTGAGCATCTATAGGCCCGTTAGTCTTACTTCAATCCTGGGGAAGCTCTTTGAGAAGATTATCAGGGAGCATGTATGTGATGGGCCAGCAGCAGGGATGATGCTCAAGGGCACCCAGCATGGTTTCATTAGGGGTAGGTCCTGTCAGACCAACCTGATTGCCTTCTATGATCCGGTCACAAAATCAATGGACGTAGGTGTTGTGGTGGATGTAGTCTTTCTGGACTTCAGGAAGGCTTTTGACACTGTCTCCCAGCCCAGTCTCATTAAAAAGATAGGTGTCTGTGGCATTGATGCCTACACAGTCAGATGGATTGCAAATTGGCTGAGGGGTCATACTCAGAGAGTGGAGGTGGATGGGTCATATTTGACCTGGAAAGAAGTGGGCAGTGGAGTCCCCCAGGGCTCGGTCCTTGCGCCTGCACTGTTCAATTTCTTTATTAGTGACTTGGATGATGGGGTGAAAAGCACCCTGTTTAAATTCACAGATGACACCAAGATTTGGGGTGTTGTGGGTACACAAGAGGGGCGGGGCAGATTACAGTGGGACCTGGACAGGTTACAGGGGTGGGCAAATGAAAATAGGATGGGATTCAATACTGACAAGTGCAGAGTGCTGCACTTGGGAAGTAGGAACCAGCGGCATCCCTATAGTTTGGGGAACTCCCTTCTCAAAAGTAAAGTGGCAGAAAGAGATCTTGGAGTCATTACGCATCAGAAGAAGATCACCTCCTTGACCCTGCCCCATCTATGTGACATTGGTCAGGCCACAACTGGAGTACTGCATCCAGTTCTGGGCACTGCACATCAGGAGGGATGTGGACAGCATTAAGAAGGTCCAAAGGAGGGCCACTTGTATGATCTGGGGACAGTAGGGCAGACCCTACAAGGAGATGCTACAGGACCTTAACTTTGTAAGAGAAGTCTGAGGGGGGACCTGGTGGCCATCTGTAAACTTACTAGGGGGGACCAGTGGGGTTTGTGAGAGACCTTTTCCTTTGAGCACCTCCCAGAGTAATAGGGAATAACGGCCATAAGTTGTTAGAGGGTAGGTTTAGACTAGATATCAGGAAGTACTACTTCACAGTCAGGGCGGCTAGGATCTGGAACCAACTTCCAAGGGAAGTGGTGCTGGCTCCTTCCTTGGGGGTCTTTAAGAGGAGGCTTGATGTTTACCTACCTGGGGTCATTTGAGCCCAGTTTTCTCTCCTGCCCAGGGCAGGGGGTCGGACTAGAAGATCTGCAAGGTCCCTTCCGACCCTACATCTATGAATCTATGAATTGTTAGCCTCCTATAGAACCCGGTGTATACTATTAAACTTCATAGCTGTAGTTTACCTAGAGCGGTGGTTCGCAACCTTGTTAGACTCAAGGCACCCCTCATTAGCTCTAAGGCACCCCTCTGAAAATGCTAGCTTTTAGTTTTCTTTTGTTTTTTGACTATAAAAAAAATAATAGAGCGATTCTTCTGTTGCAAAGAACTGAAAGAGCCCACAAGAGGTCAGAATGTTTTTGATAGTATGGATTCCTATTTGAAATCTTTGGGTTTATCTTGTGAATCATGTTTGCATATCAAAGAGTGCTAACATGGTGTGACAGCCCAAGGCACCTTTCAAAGGAAATCCAGACACCCCAGGGGTGCTATGTCTAGACTGGTTGAGAATAACTGATCTAGAGTCTCTTAAAACCAGATTCTCCCGTCCCTGTCTACACTACATATATAGTGGGCTGTGGGCTGAGGTGGGGACACCAGAGGAGAGGGAGAGGCTGCAGTGGGATCTGGGCCGACTGCATGAGTGGGCGGACAAGAACAGGATGGGATTCAAT
>JAGPOW010003642.1:90704061-90764003 GCA_030014935.1 Caiman crocodilus | reverse complement strand
GGACCTGCCCTTAACAAACCCATGCTGGTTGCCCTTCAGCATAAAGTCCCCTGCCGGTCCCTCACAGATGTGGGAGTTGAGAATTTTCTCAAAGATCTTTCCCAGAACTGAGGTGAGACTGACAGGCCTGTAGTTCTTTGGGTCCTCTTTCTTCCCCTTCTTAAAGATGGGAACCACATTGGCCACCTTCCAGTCCTCTGGCACTTGTCCCTAGCTCCAAGAGTGCTCATTTAACTGAGCCAAGAACCCAGCAATCACCCCCGTCAGCTCCCTCAACACCCTTGGGTGCAGGTCGTCCGGACCCGCCGACTTAAAGACATCCAGCCCTTCCAGAAGCCCTTCCACCAGGTCAACCCTCACCACGGCCTAGCAGTGATTCCTGAGGGGGAATACAGGCCTCCAGTGGGAGGGAAGTCCCGAGGCAAAGAACCCGTTGAAGATCTCCGCCTTCCCATCGGCTGCGAGCACCAGGTTGCCTGATGAGTCCCTCAGGGGCCCGACATTGCCCGGGGCTCTCTTTTTGCTTCCCACATACTTGAAAAAGGACTTCCTGTTGTCCTTGATCCTAGTCACCAGGTGGAGCTCTACTCCTGTGTTGGCCTTCCTAATAGTCCTCCTACACTCTTGAGCACAAGAGGAGTACTCCTCTTTGGAGACTGCTTCTCTCTTTCAAAGATAGTATGCCTCCTGGTTAGCCCTCAGGGTCCCCCGAATATCCCTATTAAGCCATGGGGGCTTCCGGGCACTTTTGCCCATCTTGCCTCGGTCAGGAACAGTCACCCCTTGGGCTCGGAGGATTGTCTCCTTAAGGAACGTCCACCCTTCATGGACGCCCATGCCCTCAACCCTACAGTCCTGCAGCACCTCCTCAACTAGCCTCCTGAGCGCTCTGAAATTGGCCCTTTTGAAATCTGGGACCCTAATCATGGTGTGTGCCGGAAAGCAAATTCTATCAGGCAATGATCGCTATCTCCCAGGGAGTCCTGTACCTGGAGCCCTCCAAACAGATTGTCCCCTGAGGCCAGGACCAGATCCAGGAGTGCATCCCCCCTGGTAGGGCCATGCACCTCCTGGACCAAATGGAGGTCCTGCAGTTCTGCTAGGAACCTCCAGGACCTCTCAGACTTGGCTGACTGCTCCTCCCAGCAGATATCTGGGTAATTGAAATCACCCATGACAATGACATCCCTTGTCCTAGCCGCCTCCTTAAGCTGGCCAGAAATTTGGAGGTCCAGATCCTCCCTCTGGTTGGGTGTTCTGTATCAGACACCCACCATTAAGTCCCTTTCCCCTTGTCCTCCTTGCAGCCTGACCCAAATCACTTCCACCTGGTCCTCAGTCACCGCAAGTTGACATGATGCAGAGAAATGCTCTTTGACATAGAGTGCAACACCTCTGCCTCTTTTCCCCATCCTGTCCTTCCTGAAAAGGGCATAGCCATCAATGCCTATGGCCCAGTCATGGTTCGGGTTCCACCAAGTTTCCGTAAGCCCAAACAAATCTGGGTCTTCCACAGCCACCAGGAGAGACAGCTCCTCCTGCTTACCTCCCATGCTGCGAGCATTTGTATAGAGGCATTTGAGGTTTCCCACTGGTGCCTCCCCCTCTCCACGTGTTTCCCCCAATCTACAACCACCTAGACTTGCCTGACTTACCTGGCTCAGTGGCAGAGCGTCCTCTCCTCTCCCGGCAGGCCTATCCCCCAGCGAAGCTGGTTTAAAGCCCGCCGCACGAGATCAGCCAACTTAGAAGAATAGAAACGCTTACCTTTAGGCAGTAGGTGAAGTCCATCCTCTGCCAGCATGCTTTGCATAGAGAAATGTGGGCTATGATCAAAGAACCCAAAGCCCGCATCATAACACCAACCCTGAAGGTGCTGGTTTACAGCTGTGATACACGCCTCGTGTCACCTTCCCCATCGACTCACCGGCAGAATGGAAGAAAACACCACCTGCAATCCAATTGCCTTGAGCTGTCTTCCAAGAGCCTTGAAGTCTTCAATGTCCAGCCTCTCGAAGTATCGTTGGTCCCCACGTGGACTACCACTAATGGATGGTAATCTGTGGGCCTAACAATCTTCCGGATGCACTCCGTGACGTCCTGAACCCACGCTCCAGGCAGGCAGCAGACCTCTCAGCCCAGGGGATCAGGACGGCAGATGGGACCCTCTGTGCCCCTCAGGATGGAGTCTCCGATGACCAGGACTCAACACTTGCTTCTCGTTTGGGACCGCTTCTTCCTCTCTGCTCGCGATGAGGGTGCTCCTCAGCAGTCTCCTCCAGGGTGGCCAGGGCTGCATATCTGTTCCCAAGTGCTACCTCAGGTACAGGCTCTGCAGCAGCACGGGCTGTCCTGGGTTCAAGGGGAACTTGCTGCCACCGACGAGTCACTCTTCTGGGTCTGGGGGGCTCCTCACTAGGTTTCTGGCCCTGCAGAGAACAGAAGTACATGTCAATTTCATCCTCTGCTGCCCTGATCCTCCGCAGCCTGCTCACCTCTGCCTGGAGCTCCTGCAGCCACTCCTCCAGGGCCTGAAGACGGCCACAAGAGGGGCAGCCAGGGGACACCCCAGAATCTCCCCCACCCCCGGGGGCCCTGCCCAGCCACCACCCCAGCCAGGGTGGGTGAGGAGGACAGCGGGCCCCCCAGGGGCTCGGCCTGGGTGGCGGCCTCAGAGGTGTGCCGGGGGGGGCAGCACCAGGGAAGAGGGAGGGGGAGGGGAGGGAGATGGGCCAGGCCCCTGGCAGTGGCACTACATCTACTCACCATGTTCTTAGAAAAAGTGATCTTCCTGCTATCAAGTCCCTCTTCACTTCCTCCTTGCTGGCCTCCTGCGCGAACACCGGTGCGCCCTTACAGAGCGCACCTGTTTGCGCAATCTGTTCATGCGCGGCTCCCTGCTGGCTCAGCTATAAGTGATCCTGGAGGCTCCTCTCCGGATCAGCTTCAGCTGCCGGCACTACCTCACTCACCGCTTCTCCACCGCCACTGCTGCTGCTGCTGCTGCTCCTCCTCCTCCTGTGCTGTGAGGCTCATGTGTGGCCGAGACCACACCTGAACCTTATCAGGGTCTTCTTGGCTCCCTGCTCCGGTCTCAACTTTAATTTTATTGGTAAAATAAAATAGTTTTCATGATGAACATTTGTAACAATCATTGATTTCTTGGATTCTATTCCTCTCACTTGCCGTTACTGAAATCTGCTGGGCCAGATCCTCTACTAGTGAAAGTCATCATAGGTCTAACTGAAGTCAGTAGAGATATGCCCAATTATTGCAGGTGAGGAACCTTGGTGAGGATTAGGTGTTGGCATTATATTTAATAATATATCGGGTTTTTTTTTTCAGATGGGACTTGGTGATAAGATGCTGGGTCCAAGAACCATGTAACAGACCCACTTTCTGTTATATTCAGGATCAAATGCAAGAGGTGAGAAACTCTCCTCTGTGCTATACCTCTCACCTTTATAGCAAGACGTTGTCCACTGGAGTCATCAATCAGGCCTTTGAAGGTGAGTTTGAGTTGTGGCCTGTAGCCCTTCTTTTTCCCCTTGTTAACAATATTAGTAAAAAGTTAAAAAACCCAACATTGTACAGTAGTTAAACTTTTCCTGTTCCTTCATGATCACATTTCATTCTCTTATTACTCCATGTAAAATAGGCAGTTCTTTTAAAATTGTGTTAAGCAGAATTCACAAATGATTAAATAACTTGAAAAAAATAGGTTGTTTACAAAAGCACTGGAGATTTTTTAGGTGTGAATTTTTGTCATTAAGTGGGCATCTAAATCTGGGGTAAGTCTACTGGCACTAAGGGAGTTCTCAGATTTTTTCCAGTGCCAATGAGATTAGGGAACATCATGACAACATGCTTGTCATGATTTTCCCAGAAATGCTGTAAAATATGAAGAAATATAAAAGCAAGGGGAGAAGAGTCTTTTGGGCTAGGGACAGACATTACACATAAATTGGTTTAAGTGATCAGAAACTGGTTTAAATGTATAACAGAACAGACATTCAGTGCACATAAACCAGTTTGAAAATGACTAAAACCTGTTTGAGGTAAACCTGGTTAAATGTAGTATCAGACTTAACTGATTTGGGTCGAACCAGTTTACACAATGTCTATCCCAGACCCTTTCCTGGTTTAGCTTAAACCAGAGTCCCCCAGCATCCCAGATGCTTTTCAGCCCTGGGCGGAGCTCTCTGCTCCACAGCAGGGCTGGCCCCATCCCTCTGCTCCCTGTGAGAGCTCCAGCAGAGACAGCAGGCACATCAGCATCTGCCTGGCTTCCTCCTGCTCCTGCCTCCCCTTTACCCCAAGTAGGGATTCTCCCTGTCCCTTCTCACAGAGAACGGACCACGGCTAGCACATGGTATGCTAGCTAATGCTGAGGGGTATCTGTGTAAGGCAGACAAGACAAAGGCAGATAGGACAATGTCTACTTAGGGATTTTTTGGAGCTAATCAACAGGTAGTTGGTAATGTCTCTCAATTCTTTCCTTGGAAAAAGGTGTTTAAGAAGAGCTTGAACTAATGAGAGAGGCTTTTGTTTTTTTGATGGAGTGCTAAATGCTATGTTATCGACTCCCCGCTGGGCTGGTCAGAAGCAACAAGGAGGGGCCAGGGACTCTAATCAGAGTGTCCTGCTGGGGCCTGCATTTTCTCAGTCCAGAGAGAATGTCTGTACTGTCCAGAGGGAATGTTTGTACAATTACAAACCAGTTCAGCCTAGCCAGGTTAGACTAATCTGCAAAGTTTGTATCAATTTAGGGTCAGTCTTTTTGAATGTCTGTCCCTAGCCTTGGTGTGCAAGGATGACCACGATTCAAAAATTGATGTTAATACGAGTTCAGCTACTGATTTCCTTTGTAACATCTCTACCTCATCTTACGTAATTATAAAATGGGAATAATAATACTTTACTCCCTCTGGGTGGTTTGTAAACAGTAATTAGCTAATTCTTGTCAAATACAAAGGAGATCACCATAAGGGCTTGCTACATGGTAATTTTGGGTGGCTCCTATGAACTCTTAAAACATGGACTGTCCACACATTAACACCTGAAACTAGTTTTAAGTGGTCGTTACATGGTTCAAAGTTATGCTACTCCAGGGCAGGATTATCTCTGATCCATGTTACTCAGCTTGTGTTACACCTTAGTGTAAACACCCCACCTGCCCTGCCTCCACCCCGGCCCAGATCAGGCCTACTGCCTTCACCTTCCCCAGAACCACAGATCCCTGCTCCCTCCCCAGCTTACCTGTGGCTGTCTGCATTGTCTGTCCAGGGCAGGCAGGAAGGGTTTACCTTCCTGCTCAGCCTCCACCACTACTGCTTTCTGGATGAACTCAGCCTGGAGAAGAGCAGTAGTACAGCAGCAGCTGCTGCCCAGGAGGCAGGTTAACTCTTCCCTGCCTGCTTTCCTGGGACAGACAATACAGGCAGCTCTAAGTAAGCAGGGGTGGGATGGGGGCACTCCAGGTGCAGGGGAGAACATCAGAGCCCCAGAGGGCAGGGGTAAAAGTAAAAGGGGTAAAAGGGGAAGCCCAGAATAGAAGGCGAGGGAGGTCTTACTTTGCAGTCCTCTAGGCTCCTTATGGCCTGAACATGTGACTGCACCAAACTTGAGCTAGCACTAATATCAATCAACATTTGTGCATCTCACAGTGTTAAGTGTAACAACACCCTAAGAAACTGAGTTATTGGTATTATTGTCTTTGTTACTGTAGCCCCAGCCAGGGTTCTGTAAAATAAGGATATGGTTAAGATGGCACAGAAAACCTTAATTCCATTCCAGGTTCTGGAGAAGAATGTGCTCTACTGGGCACAGACTCTTCTTCTACACATTCCCCCCATGTTCTCACCCTGCTGCCCCATCCCCTCCAGCTATCCAGTTTGAATGTTCTCTGTTCTCTATCCTGGCAACTTGTCCCAGCCCCATTTATTTCACATAGCTATTCACAGTCTCCACTTCTCCGCTCCTTAGGTTTCTCATCTAACTCCCAATCTTCTTGCTCAGTCATTCCCATTTCCTCCATCCCTTTGGATTTTTTAATGCACCCTCTTTGCCCAACTCTTCCAAGTCCTTTATTACTCGGTTTCTCTCTCCTCAGACTTCAATTGCACAATGTTTATGTTCCACACCCCCATTGGCCCCTTGTACCAAGCAGCAAATAGGATACTAGGTCATTAGGTATCTGGACACCATTGTTATGGGCACAGTTGAAGATATAAAGGGAAGACCAAATTAGAGTTTATTTTTGTGGGGATTTCAGAGGGCATATCTCTGACCTAAAGGCTACCCTCTGCTTCCCCAGTTAAAGAGATACAGATGTCATACTTATAATCTATAACTATTAGGACAAATGAGATTTTGTGTAGTGGAGAAGTGTGAATGATATGAAGACTCCAGCAACTATTCTGAAATGTAAGTGGATGAAAGGATGATATCTAGAGAGATCAGTTCAGTGTTTAATGCTCTATGCCATCCATGATGTAGCAAACTAGTCTGGGGCTGACGTAAAAGGAGAATTCTGAAATGATGGTGTATCTTCCAGCCCCAAGATATAAAAAGTCCTCTCAGTTGCTAAAAAGAAGTTAGTAGTTTCTTGAAAACTATCCATTTTATTTTCCTTGCTTCCAGTGTAGTGATCAGGACATGTTCCTCTGTTGGAACATCAAGCAACAACCTATCAGTTTCAGCATAAAATGATGCAAGCATGGCAGTGTTCCTCCAAGAAACATATAATCTTTACTAAATAAATACCACAGGTCACTGCTCGGGGCGGGGAACAAAATTCTGATCCTTTGGAACAACAAACTTCAGAATAACCACTGATCCAAGATGCAGGTCTTTTCAGATACAAGTCTACTTTTGGACATACAAACTGGGCCTGTAGCATTTTTTTGCTTCCTACATTTGACCATTTATTTGGGTAAGCATTACTTGGAGACATGTTTGCCAGCATCTATCTTCTGGCTCCTTAGTAAAAATAAGCATGTTGATCAGTTTCCTGCACGAAAGACTAATTCTCATGCTGAGCACCCAGATTTAATTTTAGCTTTTTCACTCTTGGTAGGGGTGTACAAAATGGTGGATTGAGCCTGTGGCCGGACTTCTGGGCAGTCTCCATGGGCTGTGACAGAGTGGGCCTGCAGAACTGGGGCTCTGCCCTGATCTGGCCTGGCCCAGTGCTGTCAAAGGCCTATGCTATTATGGCCCCATGCTCCATGGGTCTAGCAGTGGCAGCCAGAAGGAACTCATGTTGCAGGGGCTGCTGGTTGCAGAGGCTGCTGGTCCACTGTGGGCCCACCCTTGTACTAGGCAGACCTTTAATTGTTTAGTGATGCAATCAAACTCTATGCTACAATCACAACTGTAGAAATAGTTCTTACAGTCAGATTAGGTATGAGAAATATGGTAGGGCAAATCTGAGGAAGTCTGTACTACCATAGCCCCTGGTGTAGTTCTTTTTGGATAGAGTATTACTATCTGCAGAGGTTTCAGTCCATCATCTTTGCATTTCAAAACTAATACTAAACTAATCTTCAGAATTATATCTCTTAAGTAGAACTGTGTAAATAATTGTTTTCTTGGTTTGGCCAATAATATAAAAAGAGAGAGAGAGAGAATTGTTTGGGGTGGATTGGGAAAAAAAATCTCAATTCTCAAAGAAATAAAAAAAAATTGTTCAGATCAACCAACACACTTTAATTACAAAGACTTTTTAATACTTCATAACAATAAAATTAAGAAAATGTGGTCTCCAAATATCATTTTGAAAGAAAAGAATTCAAATGTTTTCTGTAAAAATGTAAAAATAAAATATACGACTTCTTCACCTTCTCTTCCTCCCTTTTCCTTTTCTCACCTCCCATTTCAACCTTCTTCCCCCCTGCCTCATCCCCAGGTCAAATCAACTCAAAACTCCTTTTTTTGGGGAAATGCATTATTTCTTTGCAATATTTCACCTGAGTCTTGAATCTAGTTTTCCCTTGAGTTAGTTCCCTTGAACAAAAAATTAGTGAAATGGCTAAATTATGTTTTAGAAATTTCTCAGGTGTACTCAGGGTATGCAGTGTTAAGATCTAGGATTAGGGAGTGTGTCACTGCCAGTGATGTACCAATACCTTTCCACTTACTATTTAAACATTGTCAATTTACCTTGTTAAAAACAATCCTCTCCAACTGCTTTTCTGTGTATCTCCCTGTGTTTAAGGTAATCACTTAGACAAACAAGCTTCTCTAACACAAGTGTATTGATAAACAGCATTGCTTAAGCCTGGTATCAGGCCACTTTTGTACATTTCTGAACTTCTGTAATCCCTTTTTCAATTTAACTCAGTTATCATCTGCCCCCAAGCCTATGGAGGTCAGTGGAAATGCTCCGCATTGGCTTCACTTAGCTTTTAGTTATGCCATAGAAATAGGTTTTTATAACATGCTGCCTGCAAAGCTGATGCAGCACACAGCTATCATGCCATATCTCTTCCCTTGATAAATTCTCTCTCATTTAAAAAAAAAAAAGAAGCAAATTGTGAGTATAACCAGGTTGGAAGAAGAACAGCCACACCAAACTTCAAGTTTTGGAGAAAAGAACCCAGAAACAGGTTTCCCTTGATTTATGCATGTTCTTTATATGTAAATTTACTCTTATACTATGAGCATATATAGACCCTTAATTTGTTATATGCAAGGTAAATTCACTCTTACATGATCAGCATAAATGCACCCCCCAACCCAAGCAGGTAAGTCTTTGTGGGGTGGGGAAAGGGCCCCATTCACCCCAGCCCCAGCTGCAGTGGTCCCAGGAGTGGCCGGTGTCAGCAGCCTGCAGCTGCTGGGCTGCACCTGTCCCCTGCGCCTGGGCTCACTTCAGCTCTTGGGCTACACCATGCCATGGTGCAGGCAGCTGATGCCGGCTACTCCTGCGGCTGTTCCAAAATGGATTGGGGTGAGTGCGGACAAGCAGAACCTGGGGAGCAGAGGGGAACAGCACTCACCCCAGCGCCGGCTGCAACAGTCTTGGGAGCAGCTGACATCAGCTGCTTATACTAGGGCACGGCGCAGCCTAGAAGCAGAGGTGAATGGGGACAGGCAGAACACGGTTCAGCCCAGAGGTTGCAGGCAGCTGGTGCTGGCCACTCCTGGGACTGCTGCAGCCAAGACTGGGGTGAGTGCCACTCTGTTCCCTCTGCTTTGCTGCCTTGTGCTTCCCTGGGAATGGCACCCTTCCCCCTGCTCCTTCCCTAGTCCCAGCCTCAATCTCTCCCTCACTGCCATGGGAACCTATCCCTATTTGTTACATTGTAAAGTGGGCTCACTTTATGCAAATTCGATTTATGTGCCATTCTCTGGGAACACATGTACAGCATAAATTGAGGGAAACCTGTATTAATTGTAAAAACTAATAAACATAAACTATAAATCTAGGGAAGGGACCATTGTTTTTGTGATGTGTCTGTACAGTGCCTGACATCACGAAGTCCTGGCCCTTGCTTGGAGCCCTTAGATTATACCCTTACACAAATAATAAACCAGCATAAATGATACCAGCTGTCTCTATCTCTGCTGTGAGTGTGGGACAATGGATGGATTTACCAAGAGTGCTTGAGGCATTTAGAGGTCCTTGTTAATACATATCTTAGGGAAAATATACTTTAAGAAAAAATAAAAAACTTAAAATCCATGTAAATGGATGCACAGCACACTTGTTTGGAGCTAGGCAAAAATGTTATGTTTAGCATCCTTTGGCTGAAAGAATAGCAAATCTGTGCAAGCCATCCTAAAGCCATGTGACACAGCAGACACAAATGCATCTCCACTGATACGTAATATTGCGTGAAGTATTAAAACATTGTGTTCTATTTATACTCCATATTGGAGATGAAAGGACACTGAAATAAAAGTACTTGCAACTCCAGGTACCCCACAGCTAGCAGCATAATAATGTATGTCCATAGTGTCCCACTTGTTTTAGAGTAAGATATTGAGGCTTAAGGAACCACATGTTTAGCTTTATTCTTTTTCAGATAGAAATATGTAATTGAGCTCTTGTCTAGAATATACTTATCATGGTGCACAACTTTCTGCTGTCTCTACAAGTCAACCAGCATCCCTTGTTCACCAGTGTGTAAATAATTTGGTATTTGAAAGGAAGAGGAGACATTATATATAATATTTAGTTCAAGAAAAGCAGGACAATATTTTTAAGTGGAACAAGAGAGGATTTAAATCTTCTTCTGATCAAAGTGATTCTCACATATAATGTGGTAGGATATTAGATATTGAATCACAGAATCATAGAAAATTAGGGTTGAAAGGGACTTCAGGAGGTCATCTAGTGACCAGCCTCCTGCTAAAAGCAGGACCATCCACACCTAGATCATTCCAGTGAAGGCTATGTCTAGTTGGGTCATAAAAACCTCCAAGGATGGAGATTCATCAACCTCTCTGGGTAACCTGGTCTAGTGTTTTACTACCTTCCTAGTGGAAAAATTCTTCCTAAAACTGAACCTAAATGTCCCTTGCTGCAATTTGACCCCATTGCTCCTTGTTCTGTCATCTGCTACCACTGAGAACAATCTATATCAATATATTTGCATGGCATAGCTTTATTACCAACAGGGCTCAGTACCTTGTTGTAAACCAGCAGCATAGCTTCACTAACTGACAGAGTTATGTCCATTTGCATCATCTGAAGAGATGGCTCCTAAAACATTTGTAGACCATGTTGTGTTTGTTCAGTGGTCACCAATCATGTCTTCCACTAGTTGTTTTTTGTCTTATATTTTGTCAGCTTCTGAAAAATAAAGTACAGAAACATTAAATGTAAAGTATACTACCATATCATACTATCATCATAGTATCATCATTATCATACTGAAAGTTTTTGTATAAGCATAATAACAATTTGCACCTTTTAACATAAGACAGCAGAGTATTTGCTAACATCAGCTAATTATACAACTGCCTACAAGGTAGTTAAGGAATATGGTTGCAGATTCTTAAACAAGAGCCATGATGGAATGCAATAGCTGTTTGACAGCACTGAACAGCATGGTGTGTTAATTTGGAACAGGAACTAACAGAAGACTGCAGAAATTTGGTAATGGAAAATGCAAGATGAATTAGTGTAGGTCCAATGGATCCATTCAACTGTAGTTTGGCCAGGACATTCTGACAGACACCTTGCAGGCATTGCAGTTACCTTCTCTTGCAAAAAATGCCATGTTATTGAGCCCACATGATCAGTACCTGATCCAAGGGTATGTCTACACTGCTGCCTGCAGCATACCATAGAGATACCAGAACTAACTTTAAGTGAGTTAGCTGAATCTCTGGAAGCCACCTAACTGCAGCACAGAGATCCACAAAGAGCTTCTCAACTGCAGAAGCCTGTCTTTAGTTAAAGTTAGCTTAGGCATCTCTCTACATTACACTGCAGTCCACTACTATGTAGACATACCCTAAGGGAATAATTCTCTATGATTGAATCACCAGCACCATTTCAGACATCATTTAGACGTTCCTAGGAAGTCTCCTCCTTGAGTATTTAGTTGACTTAAGCTTTGCTTGTGGAATCTGAGGGGATCATTGCACAAGTTTTATGGCTACATTTAATATGTATAACTCTGCTTAGTGTAAATCAATCACCTAAGTTTAGCAAAGGTGAAACTAACAACACACACGCGCACGCTGTGTATAAAATTCCCCTCTTCTCTACTTTCCCTTTATTTCCTGCTAGTTATTGTCTATCAAGGCTCATAAACCAGCAAGAGAAAAGCACTTGAATGACTTCTTGGGTCATTACTGCTATTTTAGATGCTCACATTTTTCTGGTTTCTTAGACTTTCCCAGCCAAGACTTTTCCTCACTTTCTATGCTGTGTATCTTCCATTTTTCTGTTGCTGCTGTAACTAACTGGGTCAGCTTTATTTATCTTGATAGGCTGACCTATAACAAAGGTAATAACCTTACTCAATATCTTGATAAGTTAACATTTGTTTCTTGGCTTATATGTATAGTGTATCTAGTACTAAATTTTCTTACAGGGTCTGAGCCTGGACCATTGTGCTAACAGGAGAATAAATAAAGGCAAGAGGAAGAACATGAATACTTGGTTGCATGTAAAATCTCAACATAAATGTGACAAGGAACCAGTTCTGTAGTAACTTTGTCACTCATCATGTCACACCAAAAGTTAAAAGGAAGTTTATCCATATTGTATTGTACAGTATGCGGAACTTCTACAAATAGGCTTTCTCCTTAATATGCGTCTAGAGCTCAAAGATAAAAGAAAGGCAAGAAGTTTATTTGCAAGATGATTTTTTCATTATTTGGTTTAACGGTAAACACAGTGACACTAGATTAAAAGTGAACACAATATTTGGTACATTCTGTGATCCTGCAGACCTGTTGGGGAAAGAATTAGTAATGTATCTATATATCTGGTAAAAATATCACAGTGACTTCATACTCACATTTGTGTAAACATCATCTCATCAGCTCTAGATACTTATACAGGAAACAAATCTGAAAGCTCCTGTAGTGTTCTATACTTAGGCAGGTCAGCCGGCATATGTCTGGTCTGAAAATACCCGGTTTTACTTGGAAGACCTTATTTTAAGGTTTCTGTCTTCAGAGTTTGTTGCAAACATGCCCTCTACATTTTGCCACATGCCAATTCCAAGGCAGCTTGCCCCTCAGGGTTTCCATTAAGTGCTTTATTAAGAAAAACAGAACAGAGATTGGTGAAAACTGAGCACAGATTGAATGACTAAATATTGCCATAATATTCCTGAACTGACAAAGTGAGTATCAAATGATTTTTCTTTGCTGCTAATCATTGCAGTATGTGAACACAGTTTGTTCTGTCTCCCAAGCCCCATCCTTCCTCAACAGAGTTCATAAATTAAGTTTCTCATTCCTATTTTTCTTTTTTAATCTTTCTTAATTTACTGTATTGATTGCAAAAGGCTTTAAGTTTTCTGCAGTATAAAGAAGGGGGAAAAGCACCCCAGTGAAGTGCCATAATAAACTGAATGTCCCCTACTAGAAGAGCACAATGCTTGTGATTCTCAAGTGTAGATCCCTGCATATCACATGTTTTACTTTCCAGTTGTGAAGTAAAGTAAGTAGGGGTGTAATAAAAAAGGTATGTGTTACTAAGAATAAACCTACAGAAGAGCAACACTAATAACTTGAACCTTTAGCTATTTAATTATTTTTCCATTTTTAAAAGTAATTTCCATCACTATTGGTTCTGTGCATATGTGCAAATGTAAACAAGACAAAATTAATATAATTATGCCAAATAAGACATCAGAAATAGCTAAAAGCTGTTTCTTAATATGTTCCTTTAAGAGCAGAACATTTATTATCTGGTAAAAGTTCACCAATACATTGGTCCGATATCATATCAGCATCGATATAAAGAAAATTGACTGTATTGGAAATCAGACTGATGTGGCTAATAATTTGGCTGATAAATGCCCATGTGTGCGTGCAGCCACAGCACAGCATGCAGGCAGTGAGGCGCACAGATCGGCAGTTTGGAGAGCTGCATGCAGCTTGTAAATCTGTTCTGGTGGAAGGGGAGGGTTGTGGAGGGGCAGATCAATGCCCCCTGCAATGAGGGGTGAGTGGGTCCGGGGCAGGCACTGCCTCGCCAGGGTGGGGTGGGGCGAGGCAGGGTGTGGGATGGAGCTGTGGCTTCTCCAGGGGCTGTGGGGAGGGGGGAGCTCCTACTGCTGTGTGCACTTTGGGACTGCATGGTGGGGGGGGTCGTGTGGCCCCTGGATCTGCATGGGGTTGAGCAAACAAGGGCAGGATGCAGCTGTGGGCTGGGGCCGGGGCTGCAGCAGGCTGTGCTCAGGGCAGGCGGCAGTGATGCTACGGGGGGGTTGCAGCAACCCCAAATTTTACTATAGTCTCCTCTCCCAGCACTGCCACTGCCCACCCCGAGTGCTGCCTGGTTCAGCCCCCACTGGAAAATATCTGGTGCCATCCTGACCCCAGCCTGCAAATGGAGTCTGCCCTGCCTTGCCCCGCCCTGCCCTGCACAGATCCGGGGCAGGGGCACATGCCAACTCCATGTCCTCCTCAGGTGCACGCTGCACCAGTAGTTGCCACCCACCATGTTACCCGGACAAGCTGCGGCACCATCCCATGCCCCACCCTGCCCCATCTGGGCAGTCCCAGCCCCAGTCCCAGCCCCACTCCTTCCTTCACCATGGGAGGCATTTATCTGTCCCTCCATGCCCCTTCCCTCCTCCCTCCCCTTTCACCACAACAGACTTACCAGCTGGATGTAGCTGTATCAGAAATCGGATCGGCATTAAAAATCAGCTATTGGTATCAGCCCCCAAAATCTCCATTGGTGCACACCTATTATCTGCTGGAAGATGGATCAATTTGCACTTGATCTTTAAGCAATAGGCATCTAGACCAGTGGCTCTACATTTTTTAGATTCAGGACACCTACCCATAACTTTCTTTAATTTGGTGCCACCCCACCACTGTTGTGCTGCCTCACCTTACCTCAGTGGTTCTCAGCTGGGGTGTTGCTACTAAACTGTTCCATCTGTTCTATGAACCTCTGTTTCTGGGAGGAACATGGCAGGGAGTGGTGTTAGACCTAGCTGCTGCTTCCCAGCCCTATGCACCAACCAGCAGATCAGGGTATAGGGTTGGGAGAACGTCTCCTCCCCTGGCTACTTCTTCCCAACCCTATGCCCCAGTTGGTAGATTGGGGCATGGGGTGGGTAAATGTCTTCTTCCCCTGCTGCTGCTTTCTAGTCCCGTGCCCCAAACCCCAGTAATCTTGATTTACAGGTAGAAGGCAGTTGTGCAATAGATTAATTTACTGCTCAGTAAATGGTGCACACATGTAGACGGTGACATTTTACTTCTCAGTAGATTTGTCTACTGCACAGTAAAGCATCTTGTGTAGACATACCCCATCTTTCCATAAAAAAGCCAGCTTTAGGTATGACTCTAGAAACATCTTTTTTTCTGTATTCTGCCTTCCAAAAAAAAAAGGTACATTTCTTATCTGAGGGAGGTGGTGCACATGAAAAGTATTGTCCATGACAATATAATGGTGAGGATCAAACATCTCTAAATGCTTTGGTTCAGGATGTAATCTAGACATGCTGTAGCAGCACAGAATAAATTCAAGATATTGGTTGCTCCTTTTATGGTTGCTAGACAAACTTTCTCTACAAGTTGTTTGACTTCATTTGTCTTCCAATATTGTATTTGAATTAATAATAACTGGTCTTTCTTTCAAATGCAGATAGCGATGCTCTGTGTACAGATTCGGATAGTATTATTTCAACTGCTTTAGAGGAAACCAAGAATGAAGAAGGCTTAAATTATCTGGTACTTGTCAGAGAAAGCAATCCAGATGAAGAAAACAGTGATTCAAATGGATGTAATAAAATCTAATTATGTCATTTGGAGAAAAGAAGACTAGGCACAATGTGCAGATGAAGAAATAAGCCAAGGAAAATGCCCTTCACTTGGCCCTTCTTTCAGCAATCCTGAAGGCATGAACTATGCCTGTGGTCTGGTTTATTCTCAGTTTAAGGAACTAGCAAGTTTGTTTCTTATGATAATTAGAGATGTAAAATATGGGAAAATATCACAAGGAAATGGATTTTGTTTAATAGAATAGAAATATTGACACAACTGCACATGACTACTTTGTTCAGGAATTTCTGAATTTTATGACCTCTAGTTTTGTAAGAGATAAAGTGAGGGAATAAAACATGTAATCAGCTGAGATGTGTTTCTTCTGTAACACTGAATTATCCATTCTCTATCTAGTATGCTCATCTTTTTTGGCAGATAACAAACATATTGTCACACACCCATTCATGCTTAAAAGGAAGCATTGATAAACTATTGTATATATTATAAAGATGTTTTCCTCTGGTTTAGAGAAACAAAATCAACTGAAAGTTTCTCCCAAATTTAGATTTTTTTTTCAAAACAAACTTTTACAAGTTGAAAAGGCAATTTAAATGTTTTAATGGCCGTTTATCTTTTTTTAAAAGAAATTCCATTTAAAATTAGAATTCAACCAACAAATGATGATTATTCATCAGTGGGGGTAGTTTATTTTATTACTTAATTTAAAAGAGAAAAAGAAAATATTCTAAAACCATTTAGACCTATTAAATTGTGTTGTTGCTTACTTGTGGATCCATATGAACCTACCATACTACCTTTATCCTCCTTGCTCCTTCTGTTTGTCTTATTTCATATTGGGTTATAAGATCACCATGTCAGGAGCTTTCTCTTATAGTGATTAGATTAATGGGGATGCACTGGCAATTGGAATTCTAGGAAGACACAGGAGACCATCATGATCAGTCATGATGCAAGATTAAAAGATGTTATTATCCTTTCATGTATTTGGAAGTCAGAGCAAATTATTTGACAAAGTTTGCCAGGTGGCATGTACCACAATGAGGAATAAAAACACATTGATAGTCAACTGGGACCATGTCATAGTGAGTTGTAATTCAGCAAGTTAGATAGCATCTCCTACATCATTTTCCTACCCTGTCAGATGTAACCATATCACACTTTTCTTTGCATCTCTCTGATGCTCCCTCTTCCTTTATAACATCAAATATAAGTTACAACCTTGTCTTTGTCTTCTGATTAGAATTTCACCCAGCAGCATAGTTTGGTATTTTGGGTCTAGCTAAGGGCTGCTTGATGGCTGCTCAGTGACCTATATGAAATATGTTGACAGTGCAATCCAATTCTGCCTGTACAGTTGCTCATATCACAAAAACCACTAGAGAGAACTTTGAGAGGTAGTTAGCCATGTTAGTATGAAGTCATGCAGAAGGCAGGGCATAGCATATCATCTGACAGAAGGCTCTCACCTATAAAAGTTTAGCTCTCTGAACTAGTTAGTTTCTAAGGTGTCATCCTACCCTACCTTCTGCCTAGAGAGAGTTTTGATGACGATTGTGGCAGAGTGGCCAAACATTTAAGAGGCAAGGAGAACCTTTTTAGCTTTCCAACCTCACTCTGGAGTCATTATCTATGTGATAAGAAACCGTCATTGCCCAGCCTTCATTTATCTCTGAACTGTCCAATCTCCAGCTTTGTTGGAACAAGATAAAGATGTTATAGAGGTGTTATGACATAAATCCTTTATAAGTCTATGGGTAAAACATTTAATGTAAAGAACTTTGATATTTTTGAAGAAGAAAAAAAATCTCGTATGTGTGTTTATGTATGTGGTTCTATATGGCATATATGAGATGTTTATAATCTGAGCTTTCAGAATGAGTAAAATAGTCATTGTGCCTTTACTACTGGTACAAAAGGCTCTCAGTTTCCCAACATAAGAGGCATCAATATTTATTCTGGCTCTCATTCTTTAAAACATTACCTCGAAGTTCAATATGGGGGCACATCTACTAATGCATATCTGTTAATGTGGGTGAATAAACTCCAGAGCTTATATGGATTCTTTACATGTGTCTGGGACTGTAGCATGCTGAGCCTGGGTGGAGCAGCCCTGGCCGGCAGGGAGTCTAAGAGGCCAGACTGCCAGCCTGGGGCTGCTCCTCCTGGCCCAATGTACTGTGCTGCGGCTGGTTGAGGCATGAGGGTGCATCAGCATGGGGCTAGACAGCAGGCCGCCCCTGCACTGAAGCACCATTGTGCCCCAGCCAGCCCCTCCAGCATCTACACATGTGCTACTGCGATTTTTTTTCTCTGCAGCAGGATATAAGTAAATACAAGTACTATCCTTTTGCAGAGTAAATTAGTATACGCTAGTGTAATAGGGTTGCATGTGTAGACACAGAGATGTTTACTGCACAGGTAATTGGTCTACTACACAGTAGATGCATACATTAAGGTCAAAGGTTCTCTCCAGTCCATCTCTCCATTGAGGTAGCTTGGAAAAGGCATTTCATTTTCTGTAGCTAATGTCACACGAGGAAGTGGTGTGGTTAAAATCAAATCCAGACACCCTTAACCAGGGGTCCTGTTTACATCCAGAGGCAGTTTTTGTCAGGAGTTTGGAGTGGGATTTGAACTCATGCCTTGAGCACTGTAGTGAAACACTAACTCAGTAGCATAACTAGGGCAAGACAACTGGTCACCCTGGATGCCAGCTTAGGAAGGAAGGGGCAGAAAATCAGCTGCTGCCTGAGTCATACAATTACACCTGGTGCACAATGGCAGCTGGAAATCACCACTGGCCCTACACATCCCACTTCCCTGGGTACAGGGTTGCTGTTATACTTCTGTTGTAACTACTTCACCTGAACATTTTTAAGTGCTTCACCTGTAGCAGAAGCTATTTAATAAGGATGTGTTTGCTGTAGAGAGATGTAGTTGTAATGACCTTTGAATTTCCAGATCTTAACTATTTCAGAAAATAAAACACTTTGCTGATTAAATACTTGCATTGTTTTTTCAAGTCAAAATGGTCTTGAAATTAAAAGACTACAAAAGAGGATGTGAAACATCCATATTTTGTGGCTCAGTCCTTCAAACAGCTAGTACTTTGGCTCTTTACCAGCTGTCACTGGAACTGCTCATGTGCACAGAAATGGGCAAGTGCTTAAGCATTCTGTTGAATCAGGGCCCAAGTGTGTTGTGCTTTCACAATCTTCTCTTCATAGATAGTGAAACCCATATACAGTAAGTAGTTTAAGTGACAAAAGAAATCCCAACTGGTATGATGCTTCTGTAGAAAATAGCATCAAAAAGTGAAGTTTGAAAGACTAATCATAAATACACTGAAAGTAGGGCTCTTTATTACAAAGGATAAAATCCCTTTAACAAAAGCATCATTCAGGGACACTGTATTAAAGTAGAAGGGCCAGTTCCTCAGGGGGTGTAAATCAACACCCCTAGTGCTGATTTACTGCAATGGAGGTCTTCATACTTCAAAAACTTGGCATAAAATTGCAACAGCAGTTTGCATTAAGGCATTACAGGTCAAATTTTGCTCAGGTAAATCCAGTATAACGCCACGGATTTAATGCAAATTTAAAAAAACCATGTAAATGGCTATTGGCCATAATGTCCACAGCAGCTTCACATTTATAAAGCTTATGCCTGGCAAAATCTTGAAAGCTCTCTCCCAGGATAACACATGTGGTTGGACTGGAATGTGCGTAATGTTAATACTTTAGCCATAAAGAAGCTTGGTGTGATACTACAGTCAAGCAGTACAAATATCCCACATGGTTGTTCACTTATATGTCATTGACATTTTTCGCATAAGTCAAATCTGAAACATTATAGTATGTGCTGGGAGGTGAGGATTCAGGTAAGGTAGCTGGAGCAGGTTTTTGCATAGTAATTACTGTAGATCCAGAGAACAGCAGGAACATAGCAGTCAATGGTACTATATAGCTCCCATTATTACAAATATAATACGGTACTATATGCCGACCAATAACAGTTATGAGTGTTTTTTTTGTTATTTCATATGGGCAATTCTCAATCATGCTTTCAGTTTCTTCTGCCATACGAATAGCCTCTGAGCTACTCAATATTATTATCAAGCACAAAAGTCCATGTGAATTGCTAGAAAGAGGAAAACTTTCTTTACTGTAGCTGACTTAAGAAGCAGCTGAGGATTCTCTTGTGGGCAGAATCCTGGGCTGGCATAAAGCCAATGTTACATGTGTACGTAGCCCTTCTTGGTCCTCATCGGTATCACCTACTTTCTGATACTATGGGGCCATTTGGATCTGGAAGAAATAATGCATTGCACTCCACTAATCCTCAGTGAATCAAAAAGATTCCTGTGCCATTCTTGTGTAACACAAGCCACAGAAGAATAGCATCCAGTTATTCCTGTATTGAACCCAGTAACTTGTTTTGGTTGGAGTATCTTCCAGAAGAGTTACCAATCTTGTTTCAAAGAAGTGAAGAAATGGAGAATCTACCACTTCCCATGACAACCTGTTCCAATTGTTATTGTAACTGCTAAAATTTTAACTTGACCTCTTGGCATATGTGAACCATGTATCATCATTTTTATGTGATACCAGCCACTGATGAAGGTACAGTTTTAATTCCAGCTTGGATGGTTATCTTGCTGGGGTGATCTGACCCTAGAGACTTCCTGCCCCTAGGGTAGGGGGCTGGATTGGATGATCTTTATCAATGATTTGGATGTGGAGATGAAAAGCTCACTGATCAAGTTTGCGGAGGACACCAAGTTATGGGGGAGTGTGGTCATGCCAGAAGATAGGTTGCTGATACAGGAAGACCTGGGCAGGCTGGAGAGTTGGGCAAACTGGAACCAGATGAAGTTCAACACTCAGAAGTGTAAGGTGCTCCATCTGAGGGCAAGCAATCCCCAACATACCTACAGGCTCGGTAGTGACAATTTGACATGCACCATGGCCAAAAGGGACCTAGGGGTAGTGATTGACCATCACATGAACATGACATGGCAGTGTGATGCTGTGGCCAACAAGGAAGACAACACACTGGCATACATTAACCATTGCATCTCATGCAAAACTAAGGAAGTGATACTTCCACTGTACTCTGCATTGGTGAGACCACAGTTGGAGTACTGCATCCAGTTCTGGGCACCTCACTTTGACAAGGACATAGAAAAACTTGAGAGGGTCCAGAGAAAAGCCACCTGTATCATCAGGCATTTGCAAGACAAGCCATGAGAGGAGAGGCTGAGGGACTTGGGCCTCTTCAGCCTACAGAAGAGAAGGCTGAGAGGGGATTTGGTAGTGGTTTACTGCTACATCAGGGGAGTACATCAAGAACTTGATGAACGGCTGTTCACCAGGACATCTCTGGGGAAGACCAGGAGCAAACTCCTGGAAGTCCACTTAGGCTTAATTCCAGGAAAAACTCCTTCACAGGCAGGGTATCCAGACTGTGGGGTAAAATCCCTCCAGTGTTGATGCAGTCACCTACCCTGGATATCTTCAAAAGGAGACTGGACAGTCACCTTGCTGGGGTCACTTGACCCCAGTTGTCTTTTTCTGCCTAGTACAGGGGGACTGGACCCAATGTTCTACAAGGTACCTCCCAGCCCCTAACAATCTATGACTCTATGAAACTCTCAAGGTCCCTTCCAGCCCTAATGTCTATGAAATCTATTACATGTGTCCATTCTCTGACTTTGGATGATTTAGCTAATCCCTCAGCCTCAGCATTGTCATCTGTAAAGCACACCTACTATTTACCATTAGCTACCTTGAAACTATGCTGTAGTGATTAAACTCCTGCTGGTAAATTGCTTTGTAAACATGCTGTAGCAACTGTAGGTATTATTTATTTATTAGACGGTAAAGTTAAAATGACTGAAATCCTAAACGGCAGGATAAGGATAGACTCCCAGCATTCAGTCCTGATTAATGGATCATTCTACGTCAGTTGACAACATGTTTTCAACAGTGTTTTCTTTTACTTCCTGCAGAGATTGTGGGGAAATATATCAGCCATCACCATCACCATGAGACCAGACAGCCTTTTAGGTCTCTGAAGACCTCTTAGGGCTCTTTGAGACTCAGTACTTTGTTAGGTCTTTCAGTCTGTAATTCCTATAAAAGATAAAAGATGCGGCAGTTCTATTTCCTCTGACCTCTTGCAGCTTGGAAGAGACTACAAGGGGCAGGACGTTGGAGAGCTGTTGCTCCTTGATGTATCATCTCAGCCCTTATGGTGTCTTAATTAGTTATGAACAAATATTCTGAGGATTAAAGGTGCTTCAAAATCTGAGCATCATCACCATTTCTACTGATTGGGACAAGGTGAAGTAATTTACTAAAGGTCATGTTGCAAGTCCGCTGGATCCACTGGGTTGACATTCTAGACCTACTGTATTGTACTCAAGGGAAGTGCACTGATTTGAAAAGACCAGGATTTTTCTCTCAACTCCCATTTTCCTTTGACCACTTGCCTGGCTGATGCCTTCCTTATACTGGCACAGATGCTCAAATGTTGTTTTATTGAAGGCAATGGAGTGGAACTAATATACTCTGAGGATCTGGCTCATTAACATAAAATAACTGTGAGTGATGGGCTTCCTGTCAGATGTAATTTTGCCTCTGTTTCTAACAAAACTACTCTTTTCTCAGTTGCATCAAGTCACAAACAGTAGTTCCATAATAATGTGTGTGTGTGTATACAACATATATATGTAACTGTGATTTGATGTAACTGTGTGTATATACTCACTCATATATACATACATACGTACATACGTGTGCATGTGTGTGACATATAGTATCACTCCCATTGACTACTACATCTGACTTCACTTTCTTCATTGATTACAAGTGGGTTTGCAATTTGGGGTAGTTTTTCCCACACGCTCACACAACAGAGTGAGTTACAGCAGCTTGATTGCCAGGTGGATATTTCAAACAATCAGGGCTCTATTTATAATGACACTTGGCACTTCCAACTGACATTATGTTTTAACTCAATTAAATAGCCAGAAACCCTGAGCTTCAGAGCCAAGTGATGATGCCACAGTATTGTCATTATCCCCAGGGATATGATTGATATTACAGTAAAAATAAAGACTATTTTTTAGATTGAGCTAACTATTCAATGAGGGAACTGTAAGAGCTGGACGATGTCAGATTGTTGTTATGCCTATTGTTTTCACTTATCCTCATGCCAAGTTCACTTGTCCATTTGGCAAATGGTTTGGGCTAAATCTCAAAGACCAAGTGATAAGATAGCTATTGTGCCTGTTATCTCATGTATACTAGATAAGTACATGTTTATTCAATATGATTACATAGACCCTGCAACTCATCCATTTGTGTTGAGTGGAATTTTCTCATTGACTGAATGGCACTAAGGCTCAAGCCCACAGTGCTTAATTGGCCACATGTACCTGAAAATTCCTGTTCTGAACATGTACACAGTAGCTATTTTAGTACATAAATTAGGGACAACCAATCATACACATAGAATCATGCATACATAAATCTGGAATTACTTTGCATGTGTATACTATTAGAGCCTAAAAAAATGCTGAAAGATGAGTGAAAGAAACTTGTGTTTTGGCTTCTTCACACTGCCATTCTTGAGGATCTTATGTTTCAACAGTATAAAAGATGAATTGATGCATCAGCCAGTACAGGCAGAGGTGGGGAATGGATGGCCTTTGTGAGCCACAGGTTGCCAAACAGTTCATTTTGACTATATGCCCACAGACCTCTATTAATAATAGACCAGGATCCATCTTTTCAGACAGACATTTTGGACAGAATTCTATTATCATTTTGTACCTAAATGACAGTTTCCAGACATGTGGCCTTTCTGTCTCTTACACAGATTTTGTGACTCTATTACATCTCCCATGCATCTCCCATGAGCATGCATGTGTATAATAAGCATATGCTATGCACCGACTTGGCAGGTATTAGACTATGTACCATTATATAGACTATGACCCATTATAGTTGCGTAAGTTGTGAAAGTGCAGCATGACAAAAACCCATGATTAAGAGGCGCTAGATACCAGAGGAGAAGGGTGGTAGCCCTTCCATACCTTAGGGCCATTAGCTAGGTGACTAGGGCACTAGCTCAGTAAGGAAGAGAACAGATACAAGACCCTTCTTACCCAGAAGGGGTTTGAACCTGCATTTCCCTAACTTCCTATCACAGCGTTCTAACACTGCAGTGCAGCCAGGCGATATCTTAGCCTCCTGGCTTTTGAAGCTTCAGCAGCCAAGAAAGGGAGATATGTAGGGCCAGAAGGAAGAAAACAAGCCAGAGGATGTGGTACTCAGTGAGATGGCTGATGCTCTGGAAGGAAGCAAGCTATCAGTTCTTCCCTGGATACTTGCTTCCACTGCACTGCTCTCCACCTATTTTTATCCAATAAATGTTAGATGCAAAGTGCAGTGGCTTAGCTTCAAAAACAGTGGTTGGCATCTAAACTGGTGGACTGGTGGTTAGAGCACTGTAGTGGGAAGTTGAGTGACATAGATTCAAACCCATGTGGTAAGTGAGGCTAGAACCTGCATCCTGGCTGAATACTCTAAGCAGGCAGCTACTGGGGTTGAAACGCCAGTGTCCCCCTCCTCTCATTCTTTTTTATTTATTCTTTCTTTCCCCAGGACTTATGCTCAGGTATGCACAAAGTTGCATACCAGCCCAGGTAGTATGTAGCTTCAGTATAAATGTGCATGCTTATACATCCATGCTTCAGGGACAATAGAATTGCAAACAAGACCATTTATGTAACCAGAAACTGCCATTTTATAGCCCTAAGTAAAATAGAATCTGCTCTTCATCTAATTGTTGCCTTTGCTCCTGGTCAGCGTTTCACTTTTTATGTTAAAAGATTAGTTGCAGACTGAAAATGGTGGGGAGATGCCATATTTAAAATAAATATGTTGTTTGTGAGGTTATTAGCTAAATCTTGCTGTCACTGCTTTGCATTTAGTTGCTTCACTGACGTTCATTTATGCCAGATTTACACACAGGGGCCTAAGGCAGTTAAAACCCTCATGAGAGGGGAGAGAGAGAGAGAGTGAGAGAGTGAGAGAGAGAGAGAGAGAGAGAGAGAGAGAGAGAGAGAGAGAGAGAGTGTGTGTGTGTGTGTGTGTGTGTGTTTTACCAGCCATATAGTAGTTAAAATCCAGGTTGCTCAATCCCATGTTTTAGGACTCCTATTTACTTCTCCTACCCTAAAATTTTCCTTCTGAACCAAAACTTCCCTTGCTTGTATTTCCTGTGGAAAAGTGCAGTAACTTGCAAAAAAAGTCACCATAATTCATAACTGGGGCTCTTAAACACTGCATTAATGTTAACAGTAAATCATAACAACTAATAAATAGTAGAATAAGGGCAGAATACATCTTTTTGGTTATATATTGATGAAGGAAGCTGTATTTCTTAGGTGTAAGAAAAATATAATCAAGAAAATGGCTTTTAAAAACAGGATTTCATTTCATTGGATCAAGTTGAGATCAGAATCAGAATCAGTGAACATGACTGTAAGGGCTGTGGAAACTTGTGAATTCCACATGACTTGCATATTTTTGAACAAACTTTAAAATTGCATATATGCAAATGCCAACTGCAAAGCAAAATAATTAAGTGATCTAGATAGTAAATATGCAAAGAAGGTAAATTGAGACACTGAATATACTATTTGCATTTTCTCAACAGAATTAATCTCTGGACACCCTCTGCCTTGACTCTGTATGCTCTCACTGAAGTGGAGGTCATGGCTAGTGACAACTGGGAGCTGCTCTTGGAGTCTCTGTTGCCTTTTTAGGTTATGAGGGTCTCTGTGTGTTTGGGATAATATGATTGACAGCTCCACTCCAGCCCCAATTAGCACCCTATAATTTATTAGCTTCTGCTTTCAGATTATGCGCTAACTTCACAAATATTTCAACCACGGAAACAGCAGGTATCGAGTGTCTCTTTCCTGATCCAGCTCACTGGGGCTGCAGTTAAATACAGGCAGAGAGCTGTGCAGGTCTGTCAAGAGAGAATAATCATTTGTGTCTGTGTTGACTGGGGCTGTCACAGATCTTTAAAGCTTCATTGGTGGATGGAAAAAAAAAGATGTATTCCTTTGTGGATAGTTCATGCTATAGGGTGGAGTGCAGGGCTGAAAGCGAATTTGTCAGTTCTTCTAAAGAAACTTGTGTTTGTTTATCTCTGCTCCTTATCTAAGTACCCATTATTTGATGGTATATAAGTAGCATCTGTATGTATGACTACATCACTCTTCAAGCTTCTGCTCCTCCTGACTGAAACATGAGGCAAATATGAAATTGCAAGGGGGAGAGGAGGATACACCTCAGGATATGGAGACCAGTGAGGTGAGGTAGCAAAAAGACCACTTTTAAGTGCATCCCTCTATTCCTTCCCCTCTCATGACTGTTGTATCTGACTCACTGACACATTCTAAAAGAAGCACCCACATTTTGAGTGCATCTACAAGCTTCATGTTCATTAATGCACCATAATTACTGCACATTAAGTTTAGTATGTGTATAACCAACTACTAAATCAATGTGCAGTAACTGGCTCTACTGTGCAATAGTGCCAGTGTACAACTTTTTAGTGATGCTAACTGTGGAGTAGCCTAATACTACTGGGCGTTAGCATATTAGCATTGTTTTTGTCCTGCATGTTAATACACAGTAGAATTAGGCTACTGCGCAGTTAGCATCTCGTGTAGATGCGCCCCCTGAGTTGGTCTTGTTGTAAATGTGTATGGAAGGTGTTGTGTATGGTATGTGCTAAGGTAAAGATACAGATACAGGCACCTATCAGAGAGGGCAAAAACAGTCCCTACCACCTGAGACAAGTGGGCATAGAGTTTAGGCCACTTCAATTAATGCTGGGTGCAGATTCAGTTAAATCTAGCATATTTGTAATGATGAATATGCCTAAACCTCCTTCAGTTTCCCATGTCAGAATCTAGGGTGGATGTAACATAACATGCAGTCATACGGGTATGCAAGGCTGCCATAGGTTTGCAGGCCAACTCCTAGATTTTTGGAAGATAAAATGTGGCTATTTTGCTGTCTGTGGAGAGTGGGACCTGTCTACTTTTCCACATAGCTAAAGCAAGTTCATATACAGTAATATGATGGATGGGCACACAAAATAGAACCCAGGGTGTGTTCAGATAGAGCAAGTTTAGACAGAACATATTATTCTGGCCAGAAACAAGTATTTGAATCCCAAGTCCCCTCACCTCAGAGTGTAAGGGTGGTCGGAGGTGGAGTTTCAGCTCATGGGTATCTATACCTTATCATTTGTCCATTTTTATTCTTTTTCTCCTTATCAGAAAAAACAATAAACTGTGTAACCTAAACAAGGAAGAGACCCCCCCTCAAGCCATTGCATGCACAAACATTCAGCTTCTCTCCCTCTCTTCCTGCAACTGCTCCTCTGGGTGGTAGGCCAGGGACACAGGCCAGGAAATCATAGTCCTCAAAAGGAATTGGTCTGCATCCCTGCAGTGTAAAAGGACATGTGAATTACAATGCTCAGCCAGAAAAAGATGCACGGGGGCAGCCAGAAAGTGAACTTTGATGTGCCAAAAATGTTCACTGCATTTCCCTCCCTTCCAGACAGGGACCAATTTTTAAGCCTTTGCTATAACTTGTCATGGACCTAAATAGAACTTCAAAGGGAAAGCGAGAGGAGAGAGCAGCAGCTTCTGACCTCAGGAGGAGACAGGACAGATAAAGTTCCCCAGTGAAAGGCAATACACAATCATTGGAGGGGCAGAGGAATTGTTCAGAATCTGATTTACCTGTCCCTCAACCCATATTGGGGCTTATGTGAATAACTCACTGGCAAAGAGAGGGAAAACCAGAATCTTTCTATTAATGTAAGCCCCAATTAGGATAAATTGTTTGCATGCTAAGAGCAGAGGTATCTACATGTAGCTATAACCCCTCTTCAATAGTCTTTCGGTCAGTCCTCTATCGACAACAGTGCCTGGGAGCCCCCTGTTAAAATTCCACCACCAAAAATAAAAATGGAGGTTAGTAAAACTTCCTTGCCTCATATGGAGCTCTCCCCTTCTCTAGATGCAGCTCAGTTATCACTGCTGGGGACTAGTGATAGCCCTGGAGCTCATTAAGGTATTTCTGTAGAGCAACTTTTTCCCTGTGGTCGGAATCAGGTTATACCTTGTGCCAGATACCAGGGGTTTTCAGAATGAAAAGATAAGGGATATACTCAGATGCTTAGCCCTAACCCTTAAAAATATACACCTTAAATTGTATATTAAACCCTCACTGTACCAATATACCAGCTGGGTAAACAATTTGAAGCAATTTATCCAATAAATATAATCCATTTTTCCTTCCTGTAAATTCTCCGCGGGCAGGTGGTGACATTAATTTGTTACTTAGTCTCAACTGTGGAACAAGCCAGGGCAAACCCATGTTAAACCTATAGGATGTTTACAAAATAGACAGTGTGTGAGTTTATGGTCTTCTGGCCACCAGACTGGGCACTTAACAGTTCAAAGCAAAATAATCCTTTTTTCTCCTTAAAGATGATCTACAAATATTCATGGTTATTCAATACATCTGTTGTACAAAAAGCAATAAAATAGCTTTATAGGATAGCCACTAGATAAATTATTTATATTATTTGTAGCATCAAACCCTGGTGTATCAGGTATTGTATAAACACATAACAAAGAAAGAGTTCTTTCCTTCCTAAAATTTTATAATCTAAGACTCCAATCCTGCAAAGACTCATGCATTCACTGATCTTTAGGCACTGTGACTAGTATTAATGAAGTTAATGGAATAACAAAAAGCAGGTAAAACACTTATTTAAGTCTGCATATTTACTATCTACTACATAGAGCGTAATCCTTTAGAACAGGAGCTGCTCTTTTTTTACTTGTTTGTACAATGAAGCCCTGACTAGGCCCTGTAATAATAAAGAAGTCCTCTGAGATAAGGAAGAGCACGTTGAGCCCACATACTCATTCCAGTACCCACACCTGCAGTCTTTGTGGAAATCTCACTTTTTGCAAACATCACTGCAAATAAGCTCTTACTTGACCACATGTTCACAAATAAAAAGGGCTGTGACTGGCAGTGGAATGGATGAGCAGGATAGACTGGCAAAACTATCAACCAATTTTCTGTTCAGCATAATTTAAAGACAAAACCCAACAAACAAAGCAATATTCTCAATGAAGTTCACTTCATTCTGGATTTGGTGCAAATGTTCTCATTCTTTAAAAGTTCCACACAAAAAACAAGTAAAAAATCCTCCTCCCTTCCCAAAAGAAACACATACAACAATAGAGCCAAAACCAAGTATTGCCTTTTTTACAAGCGCTGCTACCTTGTTTCTTGGTAGGTTTCTGACACATTTTGTTTTAAGTGACAGAATACACTCCAGTCTCAGAGTACCTTACTACAACCTGCCTGGGACCTGGTTTATTGTAAACTAAGGAAGAAATTATTTTAAGAGTCTTTTGTTGAAAGAATCCTGGTCCATCTTCCCCTGATGCTTGCAAATCTCTAATTGAAAATGGTTGTCATAAATTATATCCCAAACAAATTCTCTGCCAGCTTCTTGCAGTGTTTTTACCCAGTGCTTTCTAAAATTCTCATAATTATGATTCCAATCTCCCCTATAAATCTAGCTAAATTCTCGCCACTACTTGATTGAAATCCAAGAGGCAAGATCTGTCTCTGCTTCCCCTTTCTTTGCACACCAGATAAGCGTCATTCTTCCATCACTTGAATACACGGCTATGTGCTCTGTCAGCTATGTTTATACTTACTGACAAATTTAAGCTTAAGAAAATAGCCTGTCCTCTTACATTCATCTTTTTCTTTTGCAACATTCAAGGGCTGTTCAGTTAAAGAAAACCGCCCAAAACCCAGAAGAGGACAGAACAATGCAGGTTTGGACTGTAGATAAAAAATTGTTTTTAAGGGGAAGTAAAGGAAAATATTCTCTTCTTCACTGCTGTCCTTGATTGAATCAGTGTTTTGAATTACAGGAGTAATAGGAATGCCATTATAATCCCTGTCTTTTGTCATCTTTTTCAAGAGATGTTGTACTGTAACGTAGCACCCTTGTTTGTTTGTTAATTCATTAGACAGGGGGACTGAAACCCAGAACATCTCAAAAAGACTGTATTTTATTCTTCTGTATTCGTCACCATTTCTTTTACTCATGTAAGAAAACATTTTGCACCATACAGAGTTATTTTTAGTTTTAATGCAAAGTAATAAAATAGTTTGTTTTGTCCACATTACAGGTATTTTTCCCTATCCACACCCTGAAATTCCTCCCAAACTATTTAACTTTAATTTTTCACAAAAGCACACAAAGTGTGAAAGAAGGAAACATTTTTAATGCAGCTTTCCTACAATTAAATACATCTCTTACTCCCCCCTCCAAAAAAACAAAAAAAGAAATACCACTAAAGTGACCAAACGACAGCAACACACAGACAAAGAGAAATATTAGAGGCAACTTAGATCAGTCATCCATAACATGCCTTTCCTTCTGGTGTTCTCCAGTTGTTCCCCATAATGGCTGTCAGCTTTTTTGTTTTGTTTTTGGTTTTGCTTCCCTCCTTTTTTTGAAGGGTTTCTTCTTTCACCATAAAATGTTTCTTGTAAAAAAAATTATATATATCCAATGCAAATGCTGTGCCAAACTCTGAGAAGTGCCACCTTGGGTTGTCATGTTTCTGGAGTTTGAACAGTTGTCCCTGGAACAGCTGCATTTCTATAAGCCCAGGGCAGGTGGGCCAAGCTAGTCACTTGCCACTCATAGCCACAGGCTGACAGATTTGACCAGTTTTGTTGACAGTCCCAAAATATTCATTAATTAAAATGTCCTTTCCTTTTACAGTTCTATGATGTAAAGTAAAAATTCAGTTAAAAATTGCTGGGTATCTCCCCATGCTGCTTTCAAGAAATAATTCTCATTGGCATAAAAAAAAAATATTCACAACACTATCAAAAAAAATGTCATCCCCGCCTTAAGAAGACCTGTAATTTCACATCACCATCCATGACATTTGACTGTTTTAAAACACAGTTCAGGGTGCAGAGTTAGTTTAAATAAAAGTCAGCGTCTTTGGCTCTCATCTTCTAACAGAAGGAACCCCGGCTTCCACAAAAAGTCTGTGCTGTCCTTGCAATGCCAAGTAGTTTGAAGTTCCTTTGCTTTTCTCTCCCATGATCTTGGCTTTGAATATATCTTTGCTTGGCATAGATGCTGAGTCGTGGTGGGCTGGTCTGCAGGGAAGGGGGAAGTGGGGCTCTCTCTGGGGATCTTTGAATCAGCAGATCAGCTCAGGAGGGATCCACCACAGAAGGCATAACGGCAAGCTGCAAACCAAGATCAGAAGCTGTTACAAACCGACTTGATTTCATCTGTGAATGTCACCAACTCTACTAGGCAGAGATATACAGGGAAGAGCCCAGGGGGAGAGGAGGTGAAGACAGCTCTAAAACCAGTACAGGTCCTTGCTTTTATCCTGGGGCTGCAAACCTGAGAATGGAAAGAAAAAAAAAGGAAGAAAAAAAGGCACAAGATATTTAAGGACAGAGAAAGACAAACACTTCTAGTTTCCTGTGAGAGCAGAGGGACTGAGTTCAAAAGCAAGGATTCCCAGAATGAAAAGAAATGGTGAAATAAGAAGAGAAACTCAAACAAAGCTAGGGAGAGGCACATGTTTTATCTAAAGCCAGGCCACAGCAGGACCCATTCCGGACAGTTGGTATAACCATTACCCTGGTACTGAGACTTGCTTCCTAGAGAGGACTTTCCTAGTTTTATGTGCTCACTGAACTAGAAACCATGCCACTCAACTGTATCTGCCTAACTTTTCCCATGAAAATATAACAGCTTAACCTTTCCTGTAGGCATCTGACCAGACAGAAAATAAAAGTCATCAGCTTCCTTGGAGGAGGAGAAAACGGGTGGCACTTTTATGGGAGCAAAAGCTTTGCCTTCAAACAGCTGCAAGAAGATTATTTAGTGGTGGGGAGGCTACCCTTGACACCTTTTCACTTAAACCTGACATCCTCTCAGAACATGCCCAGCCTCCATGATACTGGGGCAGGGAAATGAATTTGGCCCAGTGCAGTCACCATTTCACCTTGGGGCACCACTCCCATCACATCCTCCTCCTTAATCAGGGAAGGCAAGATCAGGGGCAGGTCCAATACATTTACCCCAGCTCCTGGACTGCCTGTCTTGCAAAGGGGAGGGAGGGTTCTCTCCCCTTTTCATCCCACCCAGTCACCTGCATGGGGCAAATCCAGAGAAGCAAACCCTGTTCTTTTCCTGGAAGGCAGCGGAGGGGTCCCTGATCACCATGTGAGAGGGGGCAGGAAGGTGGTGTGTGAGAGTGTGGGGACGATAGTGTTGCTCTCACACTCTTGCCAGCCCTTACCTGTGTCCACATTGAGGCTGATGCTCTGGGCCATATCCCCCGCGGGGCTGGGGAAGGGCGCAGGTGTGGTCCAGGCCGCTGGGGCAGCAGGCTCACCCTTGCCCAGTTCGCACTGGGGGCTTCCGGGGGCTGGCGTGAGCCGGGGAGGGCGTACGGAGGCAGTGGGCACCAGCAAGGAGCTGTAGCGGGGATCAAAGTGGGGGCCATAGACGTCATGGACTGCGGCAGGGCGTGGGTAAGCAGAGCCCTGTGTGCCCAGGTAAGGGTGGTGGTGGTGGTGATGGTGGTGGTGCGCTGGGTGCCATGGCTCAGTGCTGCTCTGGTGCAGGTGGCCATGCAGGGCAGTGGTTGCGTAGGGGTCGGCTGAAGTGAAGGGCAGCTCACTGTGTGCAGTGGCCAGGGGACTGCCCAGGCTGCTGCTCAGTGAGGCGGATGCCTGGTAGGCACTGTTCCAGAAGGAGGGCGGGAAGCTGCGCTGGCTCATCGGGAAGGAGCCATCTGTGGGTGGGAGATGACAGTCAGCAGCAGCCCCCCAAGGTGCAACCCCACAGAGACAACCCCCCAGTTCCCTCTCTAGCCTGCCCCATTGAAGCCAAGGGATTAAGGTTGCTGGGCTTTTCTGTGTGCTTCTAGGGGAACCCCCCCTACTCTTCCTCCTCTAGGTCTAGGGAGCTGGATTTCTCCAGATGGACATGGCCCAGACCCCTGCCTGCATTTGACATTGATCTCTGCCCCTTGCAACAGCAACACAAGAATCTGTCTTCTCCTTGTCCTGCCCAGAGTCAAATACTCCCCATGGGGACATGGCACTATGTCATCAGGGCCCCTTCTTGTGGATGGGGCCATGGGGCTCTGGTCCCTAGAAGAGAGAGGGACATGCTGCTCATCTTTGCAAAGTGATGGACACCTCATTGTGGCCCGGACAGCTCTTCAGGTCAGGAACCTTGTGCTTTAGGAGCCTTGGAAGCAGCAGGCAGGGTGGGATAAGGATTTTAAAGAGATCTGACTTCCACAGGCCATAAGAGCTATCATTTACTGAGTCAGACACTGGGTATCTTTTGGCATCTCCCTTTTTCCCTTTCAGCATGTACTCGCTGCTGCTATATGACACAGGACACTGGGCAAGATGGACCTATGGTCTGACCCAGAAATTCTTAGGTTTTTATTTATGTCCATCTGTCATCCTGTCACACAGTGCATGTAGAGAGTTGGTGTTGGAGGGGAGAATAACTGGGTATCACCAGGAGTTTTCCCTTGTTCCTCTCCCTTGCTAAGTGGAGTTTTGAGCACTTAAGGTCCAGGAAGTTCTGATTCAGAGGCTGTGCCTCTAAATCTCGTGCTCAATAGCTACAGATGTCCCTTTCCTCCAAGAATTGGTCCAGTGTCTTTTAGCATGTGGCTAGACTGTCAGCTGTCTGACTGGGACATTTCTCAGACATATGCACTGGGCTGGGCAGAAAGCGGCAGCCACAGGTACAAAGCCATCTCTGCACTCCCTCAGGGGAGGGAGATGCAGCACCTTCCCAGGCAGGAACACTTTCACCTCCTGCCATCAATTCCAGCTGGGAATATCTGTCACCCATGACAGACTGCAACTAGTTTCTCTTCCTTAGAGGTTCCTGGCAGACATAGGTGGAGGATCTGGAAAATATTTAAGTACAGTCTTGGCTGGATGGGCAATGCCACAGAAGGCTTTAGACAGCAACACATCTGAATTCCCTTTGTTGGGAGCAGTAAACAGGATGCTTAGGTGACAGTGGGTAAGTCACTGGTGATTTTTTCGATATTGGCTGCAGCTCAGAAGGATTTGCATCTGTCATGGGGGGAGGGGGCGTTGCTACTGTTGAGAGCTTACCGGTGTATCTTTTCTAAGACCCAGGGCCTGATCCAAAACATTGATGATCCTGACTAAGACAATGAATTGGGCATGGACTAGATAACCAGGGAATGTGATCAGCTGAATTTCACAGGGGAGGGGAGGTTCCTTGGCACCTCATTGGTTTGAAATCCCCCCTCCCTTGGATGATTCTTCTGTACAGAGTCAGTGCCTTTTGGAACCTCTCTTGCACAGATACCATCCATCTTGTTAACCTCCTGCAGGTCTTCACTGCCGCATCTACATTCCCAAGTAGATTCCTGTGTTAGGCAACGGCACATGTTTGGCCACCCCCCTTATACACTGGGTGAGGATTAGAGCCTCAGGATGGTCAGCAATAGGGGAGGAGGGGGGTGCGTTATTATGAAGATTGAATAACTTTGTCAGAGTTGGTTATTTCTCCCCAGCTCAGGAAAAACTACAACAGTTACATACCTACAACTAGACAAAGTGCTATATAATCTATTTGGGGGGATAGGGAAGGCTGTAAATACCCTCCCCCCCCCACACACGCACACACCTTTTTTATATCCCTTATTAAAAATCCTACTACAAGCCAGAAGGTATCAATGATGAGACCTTCTATTTTAAGTCTTAGAAATAAAATCAGAATCCTCCCCTCCCTTCCCTTAAATTTGGTGAGGCAGATAAGCCACAAAGCAGTTTCAGGACCATTGGTTCCCTTGCAAATGAGGGTTGGAAGGGACCTCAAGGCAGGACCATCCCCAACTAGATCATCCTAGCCAAGGGCTGATCCTTAAAGGCTCTAAGGATGGAGATTCCCCAGCCTTCCCTACAGCTATTTCAACAAGGCAGGTTAGTTAGTTTAATCTCTTTGTGGGGCAGGAGAGAATTTAGTGATATCATAGCAGAAAACAGGGCAACCCATTGCTTTGTTGTAAATACTCCCAGACGACCCAGAGCAGATGCATCTAGGCAGATCTTTAGGGATGCAGCTATGCCTATCTAGAATCACCAGCTTCTTTTTTAAAATACTCTTACTTGTAAGAGCACAGGGCCTTTAGGGAACAACCATGTCTCAGCCAGGGCCTGAAGATGCACAAGGGCAGCTGCTGGCTCCCTTACCATCCCAAGCCTTGTGGGGGAACAAATGCCAGTTATAAGGTGGCTTTGCAGGGAGCTCTAGGTGCAAAATAATTCCTCCCTCCCAGCCTGATCTTTCCCTCCCCTTTGTTTTTTTAAACCAAGGGCCTGGCTGGAAGGAGCTCTAGGTGCTCACCCCGCCATGAACTGGAGCTCCTGGAGGCCTTGGTGCTGCTGGGTGAGTAGCTGCTGGGCTGGCTCAGGGCTCGGCTGAAGTGCTCGTCCACCACAGCACTGATGTCCCCTTGGAAGTAGGTGAAGAGCACGCAGCGGGAGTTGATGTACTCAGCCTCTGGGGGCCGCTCCTTCTCAGGGCTGGCATCTTCCTCCTTGATGCTGGCTGGGGGGGCATGGCTGGAGAAGGAGCTGCTGGCACTGCTGGTGCTGGCACTGCTGGTGCTCTCTGGGGCTTCCTGCATCTTGGAGTAAAAGGTGAGTTTCTGCCAGGCAAGGGGAGAGAAGAGAGATCCAGTCAGGCCAGGCTGGCTACCTGCTCCCTCCCCTGTCACCCGCCACCCCCCCCACCTGTGCCTGCTCAACCCCCTCCAGCCTTGCTAAATGAAGGTTTCAGCCGCCACCCCCCATCTCTAGATCTCCAGCAGCCAGGAGCGAGAGGACTAATCCCTGGCCTCCATGGGTGCTGCCATCCCCAGCAGAGTACTAAGGCGGGGCTGCACAGCCCTGTTATGTGGGGGCAGATGGGCAATGAGCCCATGCAAAGACATGAAGGCTGGATCTGGTGGTGCATGTCCCAGCCCCACCGCTGGGTGCCTGCAGGCAGTGGAGCTGGGGTGTCTGGGACCAGCCTGCCCAGGTACCACTCTCTGGGGGCTGCAGACATCAAGGCTTGGGGTGGGGGAGGGCAAGGGAACCCTCCTGGCTCCATGTCTACTGTCAGCCTCTGCCACTGTGTCTAGACAGGGAAGCAAAGGAGCCTTTCAGTCTTTGCCCTGCAGCCCAGAAGGGCATCTTAGGAGCTATAGTTGGGACTGTAACTAAAACTATAACTTTCCCTCCTGACCCTGGGCTCTAGCTACAGTTATAGGTATGATTGCTAAAGCCCAGGGGGTCAGGAGGGAGAGCTATAGTAATATAGTTATAGTTGGAACAATAACTATTATTATTACTGTAGCTATAACTATAGTTATACCTATAAGTAACTATAACTATAGCTAAAGCCCTGGGTCAGAAGGGAAAGCTACAGTTATAGCTTTCCCTCCTGCCCAGAGCTTTAACAACTACACAACTATAGCTATCACTGTAACGATAGCTAGAGCCTCAGGTCAGGAGGGGAAGCTATAGCTATATGTAGGGATCTTGTACCATCTACTTCTCCCAGAGTCTGATGAAGGGACTTTGATCCTGAAAGCTTGCAGAAAAGGACAATGTTCTTGCGATTTCCCAGTTGGTCTAACAAAAGGGATCATTTTTGGAACCAAGAGTTCTAGTTTCTTGTACAGCTACAATTCTCTACTTATAGACCTATAGCTATAGTCAAAGCCTGGGACAGGAGAGAAAGGACAGTTATAGCCACGGTTTTAGTTATATAGCGATAGTTCTAGCTACAGCTGCTCCTGCAGTTGTAGTTCCAGGTCTAGCTATAGTTGTAGTTGTAATTCTAGCTGTAGTTCTAGCTATAGCTAGACCTGTAACTACAGCCACTACTAGAATATGAACCAGATCTAGGACTGCTGGAGAAAGCGAGGGAGCGAGCGCGAGAGGGAGAGGCAGCCAGGCAGGCCGGCAGCGCCAACTCCGGGGGCGAGGCAGGGGCGGGAGGGCGGCCGGGCGAGGGATGTCTCCAGCGGCGGCGCTGCCCCGGGACAGCGCGGCCGGGCCAGGCCGTTCCCTACACACGGAGCCGCGGGACGCTCGCCGGCAGCTAGGCTCCCGGACCCGCGGCTGGTGCGGGCCCGCCGCGCACCTCTGCGCTCCCTGTGGCTGCAGGTCAGGGGCAGCCCCTCGGAGCGCCGCGATCGGGCACAGAGAGAGCCCGGCCGGCCCCCGCGGGCCGCAGCGTCCTCCCAGACAGGCTGCAGGCATCTGACACATGGATCAAGCCATGAGCATCCCCGGCCCGGCCGGCCCCCGGGAGCGCGGCCGCGAACGGGACCGGCCCGCGGGGAGCGGGCATCGCCACCCGCGCAGCATAGCGCAGCACTGCGATAATGACAACACGATAACGATAGTGATCACCATGATGATAACGCTTTGAGCAGGGGGGCTGGACTAAGTGACCTCCTGAGGTCCCTTCCGACCTTCCTTTTCTATGATTGTATGATCCTGTTACTACTACTAATACGACTTATACCAATACTAATGGTGATACTACCCCTACTATGACTAGTGACGGCGATAATATAATATAATATAATATAATATAATATAATATAATATAATATAATATAATATAATATAATATCAGCGATATGATATGATATACAGTGCGGTGCAATATATTACAACTATGATAGTGATAATCATGATGATACTAATCCTAATATTAAAGATAATACTCCTACTCCTACTAATGATGACGAATAGAATAGAATAGAATAATATATACTAGGATAAGATATGATATGCAATGCGATGCAACACAATACAATTATATTGATAATAATGATACTACTACTACCAATACGATTTATACCAATCGTAATACTACTAATAATACTCCTACTCCTACAACTGATGACGAATATCATATCTAATCTAATCTAATATATACTGTGATATGATATGATATGATATGATATGATATGATATGATATGATATGGTGTGATGTGCAATGAGATGCAATACAATATAATAGTGGTGATGGGGGTTAGACTAGATGTTTCCTGAAGTCCCTTCCAACCCCAATTTTCCATGATATTATGATGATACTGCTACTACTAATAGGGCTACTAATGAGATGACTACTACTCCTCTCGATGCTGGCGAAGAGCGGGGCGGCCAAGCCCTACCCCAAGTGCCGGGGGCGGGGGCGGGTGGGCTGCACCCGCCGGGATGCTCGCAGCCCTGCCCGCGGGCCGGGTTCGCTCCGCGCTTCCAGCGAAGTTGGCCGAGACTCTGCCCCGCGCCGCGAGCCCGCGCGTCTGCCCGCCCGATCCGGGCCAGCACCCGGGACCATGCCGCCCCGCACGCACGTACCTGGTGGTAGGGGCTGTAGGCAGCTGCAAAGTAGGGCTGGGGAGGACCATAGACTTGGTACATCACATCCAGACAGCTCATGGCTGAAGGCAGCGGGCGCTGAGCGGGCTGGTCATCAACTCCGGGGCTGCCCAGTGCACGGCTGCCTCATGGGCGGGAGGGGTGTGTGTGTGGGGGGGGGGGAGTTACGAGTCCCTGGGCATGGTGGGGGGGCAGTAGCTGGCGGAGGGTGGTAGGGTGCAGCGGCGGACGCCCCCCTTCCCTGCAGCGCGGTCCCGCCTTGCCCCCAGCCCCGCGCCCGGCACAGGCAGCCCGCCCGCCAGGAGGCATTTAAACCCCCGGCGCCCGGGGGAGGGGAGGGCGCCCAGGGACCAATGGCAGCTGGCGGCCCGCCTGCCCTGCCCTGCCCTGCCCTGCCCGCGCTGCGCTGAGCTGAGCTGCGCTGCCTCCCACGTGCTGCTCGAGCCGGGCTAAGGGGTAGCAGCAGCAGCAGCAGCAGCCCGGGACTTGCTTGCAGCCCGCGAGGCACAGGGGGCCCCGCTGGGAATGTGCTGTCCCTGGGAAAGCCCGGCAGGCAGGCAGGCAGGGAGGGAGGGAGGGAGGCTTCAGGACTGATCCTGCCTCAAGCAGGGCATGGGTCCCCGCTAGCCTTGGAAGATCTGCCCCTTTCTTCCCGCCCTTGGCACTCTGCAGTCAAAGAAACCCCCTTGCCAGCGCCGCTCCTCTCATCTGACACGTGTCTCAAGGCATGAGAGGAGGATCCCTGCCTGGGGATCCTCCTGGCACATCCCTTCCTCGGACTTCTTGTGCTTCCCTCTGCTATGGCAGCTTCATCCTAACACCTTACCTCAGGGGTGGCATCTGTTTAGTAACTCAGTTCCGACTCCTCTTCTCCGCAAGCTTGGATTCACTTCTTTTTTTGAAGTCCCATATTTATTCCCTCCCCTCGAGTTGCTCGCTGCTTCACTTTGTCAGCCTCGCATCTCGAGCCCACTAGTTTTATGCTTCTCCTGGAGAAGAAGGACTGGAAAGGACCTTCAGAGGTCACCTAACCTTTGTTTCTAACCCTTTCTGCTCTCCAGCGTTTAGGATTGAAATGTTCAATTTCACATATTTTAACTAAAGAAAAAGAAAACACAACTAGTCTAACAGTCTACAAAGGAGTGTAAGGAGACTCATGAGGACAAGCAGACTGAAGGAATTTGGATAGTTTCGAACACCAAATCGAAAACATGAATAAGTTGAAAGGCTGAACCAACCAGGGACCAAACCAAAGGATATGATAAGCAAAGAGGGAAAAGAATGAAGCCAATAAAAAGTGAAATGTCATAGCAATGCAAAAAACCCAAACCAAAACAACCCCCCCAATCAATCAAACAAACAAACAAACAGCTAAATTCTGGAACACATATGCCACTTCCCAATTAGAGATGATGTCTAACATTGTTTAGAATGGAAGGACATAAAAAGAAGACTAGATTCCTCACCTTTAAGTATATGTATATACTATGTAAATACACACCATTTATAAATCTTAACTATTACATTAAAAAAATGGAACATAGCAACTTTTGATTCATGCTTACGTGGTAGGGAGATGAACACATCCTATCTTTCTACCAAGCCTTTGAAAGCTCCAGTCTCTTACCAATCCTCACAATTACAGTTTGTGAAAAGAGAGCCACTCTTTGTTATTTCTCAAGCATATGTAATAAAGTCAAAATAATTTATTTGAGAAAATGAGGAACATATGCAGACTTCAAATGCTGACCATTTACAACATAATTGCAGCTTTTCAAGGAAATTTTGTATTGAAAAAGTCTAGGGTTCCCAAAGGGAATTTCGTTCCCACATACTGATAATTTAAAAATGATGTTTTCCAGTTCTAAGTGTCAGCAGCTTGTCCCGATTGTCCAACTTCAGCTAAAATATATATTAAATACATTGATGTCTAACTTTTTTTTAAACTATTCCCCTTTATAATGCATATTCAAACATGCAGATTCATCTAATTCACTTGGTTACTTAGAGAAAAATATTCTCCAGGTTTGGAAATACATTTAGAGCTAAAGGGACATAGCTCACTGGCCAGAACTGAGAGTGGGAACCAGATTATCTTGGGGGGAGGTGTTATTTCAGTTTTAGCCATGGAGTTCTATATGACTTTGGCTAAGTTTTTTTACCTGTTTACCCTATTATCCCATTAAAGAGAGGACTGTATCTGTGTGCGTTAGGGGCAAAATGAGATCAGTTGAGATGGAATGATAGCATAAGGCCTTAAGAGAGAAATGTGCATAGTCTATTCTTTCACTAACATTTTATTTCTTGAGAGCAAAATGGTTAGGGTGGTTTCAGTTCTGTGAAATCCATATTGTTGGTGGGAGGTTATCCTTGGGATGCACAGCCCTTCTGCTTCTTCTTGCATTAGGATGCTGAGGGGCCCACTGACACTGATTATAATATGGTTGTCCTGTCTTTTGAAATCAGTGTCTCCTTCTGCTGTTGAATGGTAACAAATGTCCTGGAAGTTGGATGCTGCCTTCCCAGTAGAGGAGAAATCAGTGATGCCAAATCTGGATGCATTTGAAGTGTAACTTGTTTTGCACATGTGCAGCAGTCCTGAAATACAGAAGATCAAACAATGTGCAGGGCAATTCTCTTTTCCAGGAATGTCCATCTCCCAGAGAGCAAATCTGTTTTAATAATTTAGTCTAATGAGACAGTAAAGTCTCCTGCTGCTCTCATCGCCTCCTCTTCAGGGTCTAATGCCTCTACACAGCCCAACAAGGCAAAAGTTAGCATAATGTGTTTTCCCAAACGACATAAATGACATTTCTTCACAAATGAAAAAAAAAAGAACTGGAAAGTGGTGTGTAGCAGCACCACTTGTTGATATGTACAATAACATGACAAATGAGACTGGGCAGTGTCCATTGATTCCAGGTTTTAGGTCAGAAGGCACTAGAGAAATGCAAGGTATTATTCTTTACAGGAGTATATGTTTTAAAGGCAAGCATTAAGAAATCATAATGCTTCATTTTTCTTATATGTTCTTTGTGCAGAGGTCAGCATCTTCACACTGAAAGACTGTTACGATTTTAAATACTTTAACCAACTTTTTTTTCCAATTTAATATGAGTAACATTTTTAAGGTAGTCGTCCTGCTTCTGCTGTCATTAATGCTGGTTTTAAATTGGCATGACTCTGCTGACTTACATGGGTTTATTTCAGATTTATACTAGTATAGGTATAAGTAGGAAGAAAAATCTGGCCCAATATCACTTGACATGGATTCCATTTCTACAAAAAAATGCTGAGCAAAATATCTGGCCAACCTGAGAGAGAAGCACACTCCAGGAGAGAAATACAATGGAGAGAAATAAAAAAGCTTTAAAGGAAGAACAAAAAAAAGTTAATTGCATGCAGTTTCAGAATACTCTGTAAAATCAGTCAAAACAGAGGATATTTTTTTCTGGAAGGTAAAGGTCAGAAACTAGGGATGTTTACTAATGATGTGTGCTTTTACTTATCAATTACATACAAATAGCTGTTCTTAATTCTAATTCTAACTAAAGGACATCATGTGATTTGAAAAATTGAAGGAGTTGAAAAACCATGGAAAAATACCCACCTCCTAAACAGTATGATAGTGCAACATGAATGAATGTTTTTAGTAAGGATATGGGGTAAAGAATTGCCAGTGTATTTTTTTTTCTTTCAGACTGGTTAAGTAGATATGGATATCTATCCATCTGTCATATACTGAAAAGGATAATAGTTCATGGTAGTGATATAACAGGAATTCCATTGTGTGGCTGTATTGTCAGGACAGTGTTTCTAATTAGTAAGACTGTAGACAATTTTAACATCATTTGGAAGACATTCTTAGATTGATGCTTAAGGATAGATCCTAAATTAGCTATAACTTTCAGGGAAAAAAGACTTGGAGGTCTTTATGGAGCCTGATAACTTGTAGTTGCTAAAGCATATGCTAGAAAGACATACTGTTTTGGTCTTAAGACATCAAGTGATGGGGAACCTACCAACCGGTAGATTTTTCCAGTTTAATTTCTCTTCCTGTTAAAAGCTTGTGCCTTATTTCCAGTTTGCATTTCTCTAGTTTCAGCTTCTAGGCATTGGTTATTATAAAACATTTCTTTGTTAGAATACGGAGCCTTTTAGTATGCCACATTTTCTCCCCACAAAGTAATTTATACACCATAGTCAAGTTTTCTTTAGACCTTCTTTCTGAAAAACTAGTTAGATGAAACTGTTTAAGTTGTTTATTGTCAGACATTTTCACCAGGCCTTGAATAATTTTTGTAGTATTTTTCTGCACTCTCATCAATTTTTAAATTTCCAGTTGAAAACATGGACTTCAGAACTTGGTGCAATATTTTAATGTTGGTCTTACTAGTGCCATGGTTTCTACTTCCTGTTTTTCACATCCATGTTTTGTATTAGGGCTTTTGGCTACACCAGCCAGAGCTCAGGTGGAGTTACCTTTCCATTCTTTTCATAGCACCTGTTCTCCAGGATATGATTCCCTGTGGTGTAGCAATGGTCTGCATGCTTTGTTCCTCAACGTATAATTAGACACTTGGCTGTATCAAAACACATTAGGTTTGAAATACCAAGCTTGCCAACTATTATTATCCAGACTATTCTGTATGACTGCCCTGTCTTCCTTATTCATCCCCTTGGCTTTCATTGTTTCACAAAATTTACCCAATGCAATTTTATATTTACCTTCAAATCATTGATGAAGATTTTGAATAACATATTGCTTAGCATCAGTCCCTTTGGAATCCCTGTAGAAGAGTTCTAATTTTATAATGGTTGCTATTAATCACTACTTCTGGACATCTGCTCATTCAGTTTTTAATTTAAGGTGTGCTTTGTTCTTATAATACAGTGGGTGCATCTATATGTGTCCTTAACTATGCAGTACAGTAATTTGCTATGGTATAAAGCATCATAGTCTACATGTGCAATGCTATTAGACTGCAGCAAGCTAATTTTCACTGCTGTAAGATATCACTTTCTGGGACAGTACTATCATATAGTGGCAAAAATAACTGCACCTAAATGCATATGTAAATAATGACCAGGGCATACATTGCACCTGGTAAGCCCAGGCAGCAGAGGACCAGATCCCTTCCTGCCACCTGGCCACAGAGCTCTGCTCTTGGTGCCCCAGCCAGGCCACCTGCCACGTGATGCTGTTCCCTGGAGATTGGGGCTGACCCCCACAAACCTGCTTCCAGCTTAGGTCTGCTCCTCCCTGGCTCAAACTACTGCTGCACGTTAACTCTGCATATAGCTCTGCTGTCCCAGGTACATGTTAACAACCCTGAGTCAAGGGGCAGTTAACTCTGGTGCAAACTGTGCCAGAGTTATGATGTTATCTTAATGGTATGTGTAGATACACCTAGTGTTGTCAGTACAATTGCTTCAGATAATAACTCTTCTAGTTTCACTGAACTTTCCATTTTTGCACACACTTGTTTCTCTAACGTTCTAGTCCAGTTAAATATTCAAGCATGTGCTTAGTTTTAAGTGTGTGAATAGGGTTATTGAAGTCAAAATGGACTACTCATATGTTTAAATTTGAAATTGTGGTAATTTGCTTTGATGGGTTGGGGTTTAATATGGGAAGTTTAATTCTTCTGACAAAGATCAATCTTATTATTCTTCTCACTAATCTAGTTAGACTTTGCAATCAGTTTTCCTGATGGCATTTTTAGGGCAAGTGATATTATAGAGACTTTTGTTTTAGAGCAAGTGATATCATAGAGTTTTTCAGGGAGTTTTTCAAGTTCATGCTCTGAAACTATACTTCCTTCTCAAAGGGTACGTCTATATGAGACACTACTGAACAGTAGCAAAGAGTTACTGTGCAGTTCATTCCTACTGCTAAGAAGTGTTGTCAGGCACTAACTGTGATGTGCCACTGTTGCGCAGTACTAATGGGCGACTGCATAATAGGTTGTTGGTACTGCACAGTAGCATTAGAAAAAAACTGTGCGGGGATGGTGGTACACAGTAATATGGTTATTGCACAGTCATTTAGTACCTGCTTATACAAATACTATATAACTGTGCAGTAACAACTGCACAGGGCAACATTTGTGTGGATGTGGCCAAGAGCTGCTAGTTTGGCACTTTGCATGAGTACTAAATAAACTGGAATTATAGATAAAATGCAGCATGGTGAAAGAGGGTGCTGAGGTCACTTACCACTGCCTTTTTTCCTCTGCTGGTCTAAGGAACCTGGCTTCTTTTGTTTTTTAACTTCAGGAACAGTGAATGGCTAGCTCTGATTTTTCCATTAGGTAACGTGTTCTTAGCAATAGGGACAGCAAATCCAATCATTAAGTATTTGCTGCTTACTAATCATGCTCATAGATATTGTTTGGTGCATGCTTGTATGCGTGATAACATGTGTACTCTAGTGCTACGCTATTAAGCAGCTGGAATGTACGTGGTGATTTTTACTCAATGATGTATTTAAACTGAAAGATACAGCCTGGAACTGAACTCAGCATCTGGTGCCTGTCAATCACTGTCCCTATCCAATCCTAACAGAGCATGCCTGTTAGTGGGCTGGATGGATCACCTGTCTCTCCTCTACTGACTGTGGCAGATGAAGAAATCATTATGCAGTCTTGGAAGGAAAATCTAGGGCTGTCATGAGAGAATATATTAACATGCGTGAGAACATATTGAATTGAGGGCCTGCACTATTAAAGTTCACAGAAGTTTTTCCATTAATTCAAGCAGGAGCAGGATCAAGCCCTGATTCCCCATGCATATAGCAGGCCACTTTTCCAGATATCTAGGCCACACTGGGCGTGTCTACACATGTCCCTACAATGCCTTTATTGCTGTGCCATCATTTAGTACTTCTAAAAGTACTTCCCAAAGAAAGTACTAAATGATGGCTCAGTAACAGCCCAGACTGCACCGTGTGTGCTGCACACGATTATTTTTGGTTGCTACATCGCCATAGCAATGTGCTGTAGCAATGGAGCACATTGCTATGGTGATTTGGTGATGTAGAAGTGGTGTCACAGTTTGTAACCACCAACGCTATGTTGCACATTGCTATGGCGATGTAGCATCATGTGTAGATATGCCCACTGATATATAATTTAAATCAAGGTGCATCTCCAGTGATTTTAGCAAAATTACACAAGGATGAATTTATCTGTCTTTCTTTCTTTCTGACCTTGGACCATCTCAAGACCCCAGAAGGATGGCTGCTCATGGATCTGGGCAAGGTGCAAGGGCACACCATGGCCTTCTACCAGGACTTGTTTGTGGCTGACCTCACCTGCCCAGAGGCCATTAGGTGGCTGCATGAGGACCTGCCATGCCTCTGTGCTTTGCAGGCGAAAGCCCTGGAATGTGTGCTCTCTCTGGCAAAGCTCGAGACTGCTGTGGCAGGGCTCACCACGGGAAGAGCTCCGGGCCTGGATGGACTGCCCATGGAGTTTTACAAAGCCTTCTGGCCCCTCCTTGGGTCCAGCCTCCTCTGTGTCTTCTGCAAGAGCCCTTCTGACAGGACCCTGCTGGCCAGCTGCCACTGGGCGGTGCTCATCTTGCTGCCCAAGAAGGGGGATCTCGGCTGCCTTAACAACTGGTGGCCAGTCTCCCTTCTGTGTGCCAACTATAAGATCTTGGTGAAGGTGCTGGTGAACTGGCTCAATACCATCATGGCCTCTGTCATCAGGCCTGAGCAGAGCTACTGTGCGCCGGGCAGAACTATCCAGGACAACCTGTTCCTGCTGCACGACTTGCTCGCAGCTGCAGAACTCTTTGGCCTGGATGTCAGCCTGGTCTCTCTGGACCAGGAGAAGGCCTTTGATTGGGTTGATTACCAGTACCTGCTCAGCACCCCTGAGACTTTTGGCTTTGGGTGCAGAGCTCTGGGTCCTTTACCACAACACCTTCAGCCTGCTGAAGGTGAACGGCATGCTGTGTACCCCATTTCCGGTGCATCGGAGAATCCACCATGGTTGTCCCTTGTGATGCAAGCTGTACACCCTGGCCATCGAAGCGCTGCTGCATGTTCTGCAACATTGCCTGATCAGCTTTGCCCTGCCACTGGCACTGGGCCTGACCATCGGCCCCCCGATCCTTTGTGCTCCACCTTGACCCCATGGCTTCAGCGGCCTACCCCTTCTGCCTGGGGACAGTGGAAGAGAATGTTTTTCATGCCCTCCTTGAATGCCCTCAGCTGCAGCCACTGTTTGCCACCCTTGGGGCGCAGCTTCGGGTGTTGGGCCGGGACTTTTCAAAGCACACATACATCTGCTCTTTCCCATTCTGGGTGGCCAAGTGGGGTGCAGTCAGCTTGGCCAACTTCCTGGTGGGCTGGGCCAAGATGGCCACTCTGAAGAGTTGCCAAAACCGTCTCACCAGGACTGGGATCGACGAAGCCCTGCAGCTTTTCTGCCTGCTGATGTGGGCATGCCTCTCACTTGAATTCAAGCATGTGGCCCTTCGGCGGATGGTGCTTACCTTTGAGGAGCACAGGGCCATCAAGGGGGCACTATGCCGGGTCAAGGGAGGACACCTGCTTTTTGTGCTGTGATGCCACCACATGCTCAGGGTGCTGGCATGGGCCCAGCGAGCCAAGACCTCGGGCTTTGTCTGTGTTGGCCGACCCCTGATGTCCTGAGGCCCCCCCTGGGCATCCCCTCTGTAGACCTGTATATATGTATATATTTCTTTGTCTCTTGTGGGGTTGTTTTTGTTTTGTTTTGTTTTTGTTTTTGTCTAGAGTGTGCAGGCAGGCCTTGCAGGTCATGAGCCTAGGCTTTGTTCTGGAAGTCCAGACCTTTGGGCCAACCTGTAGGGTCTTTACTGCCCCCCCATTTGTCACCGTCCCCAGAATAAACGTTTCTAAAAGTCAAAAGTCTTTCTTTCTTCCTTTCACATATATATATGTGCTGGGTTAGCTGGCAGTGACTTAGCCCAGGGATTTTGAAAGGGCAAAAGATGATTGGAGGACTTGGGATTCCCTTTCCTCACCAAGCAGGCCCCAGAGACTCATCCTCCATGTCCCCTGATTGGCCCCTTGGGTCACCTGGAGGGGGATACAAGGGGCAGCATGGCTGACTCAAGGGAGAGACCAGTGAGGGACTACAAGGAAGGAGCTTCAAAGAGCTGGTAAGAGCTGCCCAGAAGAGCCTGAAGGAGCAGGACTTGCAGGCAGCAGTTGGACCCTCAGCAGCACGGCATGTGGCCAGTAGGAGAGGCTTCCTGCTGGGCTCCAGGATCCCCTATGAGAGGCTGTGGTGAGCAGGAGAGGCTTCCTGCTCCAGCAAGGATTTGAGCAGTGACCTGAGAGGTTTCTAGCTCTGCTTCCAGCTCCTTCAAGAAGAGGCCAAGCAGTGACATGAGGCTGGGGCTCTGGGAAGGTCAAGACCTCTAGCAGTTTAAAATAGTGCCAGCACTGGTGGCTGTGTGGCAGTGTTTCTGCCTCCTATGTGGGAGGTCCAAGTTCACGTGTCAGTGGGGTGGCTTGGATTGAGTGAGTTAACAAGGAGACAATCTTCTTACAGTGGAAAGGAGCTGTTGTATTTTCCCCCTTTCTCCCCCTCCAGGTACCTAGGCCCTATATTTCCTTGTCATTTGACATTTTGTATTTTATGCCTTTTTATATTTCACCAACCAGTATTGTTTGTTCTGCTGTTTGTATTTTATATTTTGTTAACCCTGTCTTTTGTCAATGATTGTAAGTGTCTAACCTTTGTTGAATCCTGTCCCCTTGGGACATTGTAGTGTCTCCGATACCCCCTGGTTTATGCCTGTTATGTTCCCAGTCTTTCTTTAAAAGGCATATGGTTAAGTCCCCCGTGGTGGTCTGGCTCTGTTCTATAGGGGGAGGAGAGTCCCTACATGTCCCACAGTGCTTGTGCACCTGCTTTGATCCCTTCAATTGGAGAGGAGGTACCTCTTGCAGTACTGCCCAGGTTACATATAGAAACTTAATGGACTACCAGAAGTTTTCATAGTCAAACACAGAGCAGACATGTCATCAAAACTACCATAGTATACTGAAGCTAGCCACTTTCAAATGGGTTTTTTTGTTTGTTTTCATGACTTTTTTTGCTAGAATGAAAAAAGTAAAACAAAAACCTGCATTGCACCCCACATAGTGACAATGTGCCACATGCACTGGATTCCAAGCATTAGTCATGTAATATAATTGACAGAATCCATGCAATGACAATATAGTATGCATAGCAGATCCCACACAGTACTCACCCGATCCTGCACAGAAACCATGTAATGAGTGCAAGAACAGAACGCATATATATATATGTCATAGATACATGTAATGATAACATATATCTATATATATGCATCAGATTCCATGAAGTTACCATATAACATATACATATATCTGAATGAACGTCCTGGAAAAAATAGGTATAAACATTTCGAATTGCTTTCACATTTGACCATATTCCCAACACTTTTTAAGTGCTTTTACATAAGCATCCTGAAAAGGGGCTTATTTGTTTGAAGGTTAGGGAAGATTTTGTTCATACAAATGCACATTACATGGCAGTGTTCCCATGCCAAAAATACTTGCTATGCCACCCTAAGTATATTTTTTGTGGAGCTGAGGGGAGGCTGGAGACAAAGAGAGAATGCTGTGAGAAAACGAGTGATTTACTAAAAGAAAATTATAAAATAATCGGTTCTTTGAGAAAATAAAAAGAGATAAGTTACACGCATGTTTTTTTTTCTCTAGACTTTCAAGATAATATTGACAATTAGGTTGGGAGTGGTAATGAATGAATGGATTGAAAGTATTGAAAGGATTGTCATTTGTGACTAATACAAATTTCCCTTCATGGAAAACTTGATCTAAAGCCCACTGAAGTTAATGGGAGTCTTTCTCTTGATTAAATACGGTTTTGCTTGGTCCCAGAAAAATGACAGTAAAAATTATTGTTAAAATTGTTTTACACAAGAGCCTAGCAATGTAAAATAATCAGAAATTTTACAGCAAAATACTGGAGAGGGTAATATGGTACAGGGAATAATCATCATATGTTTTGGGATTGCCTCAAACTGTATAGCTTCCCTCCTGGCTTTGTAATTGAGAAAATATTCATTTCGCTGAAATTAAATAGAGAATTATACCATACTAGAATTCTGTGGCTCCTGCCAGTAAAATAACTTAATCACTATAGCTGTAAAACTAAATTTCATCTCTAGAAACATTTTTGAACAACTAAATGAACAGAATGGAGGGATTTTTCAACTGCAGATGAGCACCAGAACTATTTGGGTTAAAATGAGCTTAATGGGACAAAATGAAGAAGAAAATATATGGATGGAACTTTTTAGAACTACTAAATATGTACTTAAAGCAAATTGAATTACATGGCTATATATACTCTCTTGCTTTTATGCCACTCTCTCATTTAGTGTTGATGTAAGAAAACAATGTGCACCATTTACTATTTCGATTATATTTATATAAAATATTAGTGGTTAACATTTAGAAAAGACCCTGATTCCCTTCCCACTTACAAGGTGCATTTATGCGTTGCCTTACAGTGACGTAGCGCCACACTATCTTGTCATATGGTGCAGTACCAAAACATAGCAATCATATGTGTCTACATGTGATCACCAGCTACATCACTGTAGCACCATGCTCCCCAGGTATAGTGGGCAGCTACGGTGATGTAGTGGCGAAATCTAACCATGTGCCGTGCTAACTGCCCATACTGCGCTGTGCTTTAGTACTTCCAAAAAGTGACATCCACACAGAAGTTACTTCACTGACTTTATTAGAAGCACTCCTGATTTATATCAGGGTAAGTGAGAGTAGAGATAGGCCAGTAGCGCATGAACGGATCAGCCTGCACACTAGTATGCTCCTACATACTTCTTATGATATTAGATTATAGTATTGTTTACCAAGTTTTGTGCTCTGCTGCTAGTTGCCATTGCTTGCCCAAGAAAAGCAATGAAGATAGAGAGCATTGTAGGTGAACTCCAGCTCCCTGCAGCCTTATATGCTACTTGTGTGCATTCCTCCCTCTTCTCCCAGCTCTTCATTCAGGGGGCAGAAGCAGTATCATGAGCTGTCACACATGTGGAATACTAAGAGTGAATATTAATCACTTGTTGCAAATAGTTTATATGTAATTCATCAGCTGATAAATGCTGCAAATTTCCAAGAACATGTTTGTAAAACAATATATATGATCTTGTGGACAATTCATAACAAAGAAGAGAGTAAGATAAGGTAAAAGTAAATGAGATAGATCATAACAGCAGGCACAATAATTTTGTTCCATATTTTATCCAGTAGAAATGTAATATATGCACCAAATGCTATAAAATAGAAACTAAAATAAGTATCAAACCACATACAGTTCAAAGTAATATATGTATCTATGTATGGATTCATATAGTAGGATCTAATGTATGCATCCAAAGTAGATATAAATGTATGCACCAGAGCTCATATGGTAGGAAAAAGTCTAAATGGACTTGGGTTCCTAAATGAAAAGGTGGATGGGTGCTTCTTCCCCTTGCTTTTTTGTAACTCAGTTTTAAGTGTTTGATGATGGTCAGTTATAAAAGTAGGTACATTAGTGGATTTTCAGGAATTTGAACCTAGCAAAATAGAACAACACTTACATAGTCTTCAAGAGGAGGTTGGATACATTTCTGACTGGGGTTTTATGATCCCAGCACTCGTTCCTGCTCAGGGCAGGGCGCTGGACTTGATGATCTACTCAGGTCTCTTCTGACCCTAGAAACTATGAAGCATTCCTAAATGTCTAATGGGTGATATAGAATCTGGGCCTATATGTCACATAGGATGGTTAGGCCCTTTCAGGAATGGAACTTTTCTCACTCAGGTAGGTACACTTTATAGATTGAAGGGACCTTTCTCCATGTACTTACACATTAGTAAGCAAGCAGTCAGAGGAAACCATACTCATGACTTTAAGGAATGTTAGTCTTTTTATACTCTTTGCTTAGGTTGTGTTTTCTTGATTAGGAAAGACACCTCAACCTATATGCTAAGGAACATTGAGGTCTGTTAAATAACCTTTTGGTGGAAGCTGCAGCAAAATGGTTTTAGTGTGCATAGCAAGTGGTACATACAAACATTTGGGGAGGTTAGGGGGAGGTTAGATTGCATTAAAAATGGCCACTCTATCTAACTCAGTTTGCTCAGGTGCAGACCTTACACTTATATTCCTAGTTAGGCTGATCTAAGGGCCTTATTACACGATACATTTAGGCAGCTTCTGGAGCTGTTAACCCATGGACTAGCTGCATGTTAAAAACTTTTAAGTGGCTTAAAGACCTCATAATTCTGTTTAAAGTTATGCCACTAGGCCAGGTTATCTCCAGTCTGCCTAATTTTGCTTCTGTGGCCACTTCCCACGTGGCCACTTCCCACGGCTGTTCCACTCAAGTTGAAGTCTTCCAGTATCCTAGAATGCAGTGGCCCCTCCTGACTCAGGGTCATCAGGGATGCCAGGATGCAGTGGGGCTGGGCATGGTGCCTCACTCCCTGGGGATGTTGGGCAGAGTAAGCACTGCAGCTTCAGGGCCCCTGGAAGCCGTGGTGCCTTCCACCATTGCCTGGACTGGCTCTGCTCCTGCTGGCGGTGGCATGAGGGTGGGTGCCGTCTGAGCTCTAGAGAAAAAAGGATAAGGCCGCTGGCAGCCCAGGTAGTACCCAGCCGACTGGCTGACCAGGAGCCTAGCTGGTGGTGTACAGGGCAGTGGGTGACTCCTGAGCTCTGGAGAAAAAAGGATCAGGCCCCTCAGATGTCAGAGGGAGCTTTCTGCTGTCACCGAAATGAACACAGTGGCTCTGCACTGAGATCAGGGCCACCAGGCTTAAGCCCTGACAGCCCTCCTCTCAGCACAGAGCTGCTGCAGCTTGACCAGACCGGAGAGCCCTGGGGAAGCAGCTTTGTCTTGTAGACTGTGGCAGCTCTGTGCTGAGAGCAAGGCTGCTAGGGCTTAAGCCTGACAGCCCGTTCTCAGTGTGGAACCATTGTGTCCGTTTCAGCAAGACCAGAGAGACCCAGGGAAGTTTCTTTCTTGGGGCTTTCTGGTCTTGCTGCAACTGATATGATTGTGGGCCTGGACTCCATTAACCCCTACATGGTCCCCGCCAGTCCCCTGATCCCCCTGATTCCCCCCTGTGGATGCTGCTTGTCCCCTTGATCTCCCTGATTCCTCCCATGGACTCTGCTTGCCCTCCAATCTTTCCCTGTGGACCTCACCAGCCCTCTCAATTGCCCCTGCAGACCCCACCTGCCCCCCTAATCTCCCTAATCCCCCCATGGACCCCACTAGCACTCCCAGGGTTAGATAGGGATCCCCACACAGACCTCACCTGCCCTCCCCAAACCCTCCAATCCCCCTGATTCTCCGCCAGTGCCTGCTTGCCCTTTGATTCCTCTTAATCCCTCCCATGGACTCCATCTGCCCCTCTCATCCCCCTCAAGCTGCCTCCTCTACAAGCACCCCCCATCCCTACTCAGGTGTCCATTTTTAACTCAGTCTAACCTCCCCCTAACCTCCTTGAATGTCTGTACATATCTAAAGTGTTTTAGCTCTGCAGATGGCTAACCTGTGATATAATGCCATAAGTAGCACAGGCAGCCTCTTTGTGTGGCACATGTCACGGAGCTCAGTTGCAGATAGGCGAGGGACGGAGCAGAAAGCAGAGCAGCAGATTAGGCTGGAGAATGCACCAGAAAGACACTTAGAAAGGGTGTAGTTTAAAGTACCTCTGAAAAAAAAGTTGGCCTTCTCTCTTGGTGATTTTCTACATAAATACCACAAAATCTAGGTTCAGTTCAGGAAGACAAAACATCCTAATTCAGGACATCACTAAGCAAGTTAGCTTTAAGCGTATGCTGAAGCCCTGTTAAAGTCAGTGAGATATAAGCACACAGAGTTATGAGGTACTTAAGTGCTGTCCTGAATAGGTGTGGTTTTTACCAATGTGATTTATTGATTCAGGGATTTAGAAGGGCAATAGAAAGACTGCATATTGTCTGTTCTAATCAATCTCCCACAGTTTTAGCAGTTTACAAATCTCTTCTGTTTGTCTTAGGTGTTTTGAATGCATCTATCACTTTGGTATGTAGGTGGAGCAATTTTCCTTCTACTAAGCAATGATGATGAAAATATTGAATTTGGAAAAAAAACAAGTCAAATCAATTTTTTAGTGAAAAGCAACTGATTTTTTTTCAAGTAAAAGTGGAAAGTTGAGCTTACTAGGGTTCATACAAGATCATATATTGATTAGAATTAATCTGCTTCTGGATAACGGAGAACGTTTTTGCTAATGTTGAAATATTCACAAATTCTAATGGGAAGGATTATTCATTCAATTCCTAGAGGATTGTTCTCTACTGCTACCTGTCTTAAAGCCATGTCATCCCATCAGAAAGCAAAATAAATGCAGTCCTATAACATAAATAATGAAGGTTTGCAACTGATATTTCATAAAGAGCTAATAGGCAGAGAATTATTCATTAAAACATTTTGGCACAAGTCACAAATAATGATGCATGGACATACATATGGGTTCAGAAGCAGTTTGCTGATGAGAATGGTAGACATTTTTTATCAGAGGAGTGGAAGGAAGTTGAAGAAGATAGCAGACCAGATCCAGAGGAATGTTAAAGTGTCTAAGAATTACATTCCTGCTCTCCAGTCCTGAGCTAACACAGCCCTCAATTTAAAAGAGCATCCTAAAGATTATTCTGTGTTACCCTGGCTACAAATTACAGGGTCAGTTTCTCTGGCTGATGGGAAGTTAAAAGGTTGTATATTATGGTTGTGACTCCATACACTCTTATCCCTTGTATGCTCTTTTTTCCTCCAACATGACCCCTACATTGAAGGAAGGAGGTGCTGCCATAGTACTGGCTGTGTTAGCTCCATGCTATCCAAGAATTTCTTTTCTTTGGGAATCCATGTGTGCCCTGTCAGTGCAGTTTGGTAGATGTTTCGTGTGCTTCAGCCAAGCAGTTGGAGTAACGTTCAACTGAAACCAAAAAATTGGGAGAAGAGACTGCTATCAACCCTTATTTCAAAAGGAGAAAAGGAGCCCTTGGGAATCCCAGTATTTCTTCCTCCCACATGCCCAGTGTTAGGTCCTAGCTTCCAGCATACATTAGGACACAAGCCTGTCTTTCAGTACTTTCATATCCTTTCCAGCATGTGCTTGCCAAGCCATACTTCAGTCTCTCGCCTTCCAGCACCATGCAAACTCCACAGTCCTCACATTCCTGCAGTTCAGTACACAGCTATCACACCTCTTTCAACAAGAAGCAGAGATTGTTGTTGCACACCAAAGGAAACCAGGGAGACATTATAGCTTAATTAATACTGCTGTCTTCTTTGGTGAGCATCTTCTCAGAAGGACAGAAAGATCTCCTTTATTAAACAAACACAACAGTATTTAATGATAATGGCCCAGAATACTGATAAGTCCTACAAGTATTTGGACCTGTTGCTATAGAAAATATAGTATGTTGTGGTCAGCACAGTCTTTTGAATGCACAAAGCATGAGTCATGAGCTGTTACCTGAATAACCGTTAATCACTGTTGATCAGACTGGTGGGAGTGGAGAATATTGCAAGGATAGACTGATTCCAATACCACACATGTAATCAAATATTTATTATGCACATACTTTTATTTCAAATGGGCATATTTTAACATTATCTTGTTCTATGCCAAGCTCCAGGAGTTTTTGTTTCACTCAGTTCTGTTCTGATCCATCCTAAGTCTTCAAAATTTTAGGGAGTTTCAGCTATTACCCCTTTCCAGTCATCCTAATGCAGCCTGAGGTTCAGCCAACATAGTATATATTTTTATAAGATTTTTTTTCAACTTTTGGAACATCTTTGTATAGTCCTTAATATCTCTCAGTCTCAATCTCAAGAGCACAGGCATGGATACAAATCCTTCCTCTCTTTGTAACCAGATGGTGGGGTGTGTTCTTTACTCCACTGGAATTTCAGAGCTTGATGGTATGTTCTGTTCACATTACATTTGCATGCTACTTTGATGTGGTGCCAAAAGGACAATAGCCATATGTAAATGTATTAGACCTGACTACATTCTCCAGTGTACCCTGTCTAGAGAAACTTGGGGGAACCTTTTCCTACAGAAGCCCAATGATAATGATACCTTTCTATTTTCTTCTGTGATGTGTGAAAAACAAAGAAATGCTTGTTCTCTAGGGTGTATTATGGTATAAATAGATGTCACCAAATGAAATGGATCAGCTGTGGTGGGATGAGTCCCACTGCAGATGATCCACTTCACTGGGGGGAACACATGTTGCTTGTTGTCCCGCACTGGGCAGGGATCCAATCCTGTGGGACAACAGGAGATGTGCTCCTCACTTACAGAGATGTGCCTTGGAAATTCCCTAGGGTATGTTTCTGTAAGAAGAGAAAACTGGCATTCCCACTTGCAGAGAGAAACTCCAGGCAGTCTCTGGGGCATGTCTCTGTAAGTGAGGAACCCTGGCTTTCCCTGCTTAGAAAGTCTTGCTGCAGAGATTCCCCAGGTAATCTCTGGGGAGCTTCTCTGCAAGTAGGAAAGCCTGGTTTCCCCTCTTACACAGTGCACCCTGGGGAATCTCTGAAGCACATCTTTGTAGGCAGGAAAAACTGGACAGATGCTTCTGGGACCTGAGGGGCCTAATCCTGTGCAGGAGTTCCCAGGCAGCATAGGATTGGGCCTCTCAAGTCCTGAAAGTGCCTACCAGAGCAGCTGGAGAGCAGGGGAGGTTCCAGGCTGACTGCATCCTCCTGCCATAAACCCAACAGATCTCTGCTGCAATAGGGTGGCACAAATTGATGCCATTTATGTTGTAGCTACAAATTTTGAGCATCCATGGTGCAATAGAGGGTGTGAACATGTTTGTGTTGCCATGAACATTTTTCTGGTACAAAAGCAGCGTCTGTTTCCACCCTTAGTGTTAACCCCTAACACTTTTTAGAAAGATGAAAGAAAACTGATACCATGGCAAAACAGAATAGTTTCCAGGGCATTTTTCAACTGAACGATATCACACAAACTGTAAGTGCTTTGGAACAAGTTCCTGACACACAATCACATAAATCCAGTTTTTGATATTGATTTATAATTTAGAATCCACATAGCAACACTTGCCCTGAGCATCCTACTGCTGCACTATGATTGTGTATGTGCTCTGGCAGAATAGCATTATGCTTAAAGCCGAGTAAGCCCTGAAATGGTAGTCACAGAAAAATCATAACTAGCAGGTGTCTTTTATTCCTGAAGAACCCAAAGTGCTTTGCAATTTGTTACTTAGGTGCCCAATCCTAGCAGGTGTTGGCTACCTATCAATCTATTGATTTAGCTAGCTAGCTAACTAACTATATCCAGCATATAACCTCAATTTGTCTCATCCTTTAGGTACCCAAATAAAGATGACTTACCTGGGCCTGATTTTCACAGAGTGCTAAGCACTCACTTTCTGAAAACAAATCTTCAACAAGCAGCAAGATGAGCTTTCAAAACTGGAAGAATTCAGAATGTATTTTGTTCATCCCAGAAGTGCAGGGGTAAAACAGGCAAGCTACATGTCCAGTGTTTTCCTATTTACTGTCATGCCCTGGCAGACATTTTCCTATTTGTCATTTGCCCGTTTTAAGAAACCTGCTGCAAACCAAGCCTAGTTTGAGCCAGTTCTATAACATATAATTCTTTGCTCTATTTCTTTCAGTTTTAGGGACAGCTGAAAAACACTCCACTCGTCTTGTAAAGACTGAAACATTTTAGCCCTGAGCTTGGATTTATTAGTGCTATATTTTTCATTAGATATCATTATTGTTTCACATTTTATAGCATTCAAAGGGAGTTTCCTTGGATGTGATAAGACTCTATAACCTAATAATTCCCAATGGAGGTTCATGGCAATCAGACACTGTCAGGTCATTCTATCCTGCCCCCTGAGTAACATTTTTCTTCCCACTCACCTTCTTCCTGAGTCTCTTCCATCTACTTATGACTCAGTCCCAGTAGACCTACTTTCATATTGCTTCTGCACTGCTGACTGCAACCCAAGTGTACTTCTGCAATGTTTTCAAAGCGTGATTTGCATTTCTGTGATGCTGTTTTCACTAGGAATGTTTCCTCAAAATTCCTTACCCTAACTAGCCATCATTTCAACTCGACCAGCATTAGCAACATTGAAATTCCTAATGGAGATGGCCAGCTGGCTTCTACAACCTTTTTTAACACCATGCCATGTAAACCTACACAGAGAAGGTTAGCTGACACGTTAAAATGCTTATGACATTCTTCTCCAATTTGCGCTACAGCTTCCAAATTTGCAGTAGCATTGAACCAGGGAGAATAATGGTAGAAAAAATGAGACAACGTCTGTAGTGCAGAAACAGCCAACAGCAATGCAAGAAAAGAAGTTATGAAGGAGGTAGGACTCTGTATAGAATACTCCATACAAAGGTTGACACCATATGGGTAGAATAAGATGAAGCCTGTAGGAATGTTTACTATGTGTATAGGCACTTTCCAAGTTTATTGTGCTTCACAAACACTATCAGCTAGATTAGCTGATATGTACTGGTTAGTTTGCATGGCTTCATTGATGCAAAGGAGCTATAAATTTAGCTTGGCTTATCATACAGGATTCATGCCTACTTTGTCATCAAAATGGTACAAAGTATCTGGAGTAAGCCATTGAAAATGGCTTTTGTGTAATCACTAGAATGGATCAACAAATAGTTTTTTGCTTTTATTCCCCCATGACACATTTCAATGCAAATGGAAAATAAAATCAATTTTCATAACAATCTCTTAATGAAAAACTTTGACTTTTCATCACAAAACTGAAAATTATTTCCCTTCCTCATTTTCAGCAGTTGCAGTGAAAATTCGCAGACGGAACTTGCCAAGAAGAGACATAATGCTAGCTAAAAACTTCCAAGAACTGCTTAGGTTTTTAAATAAAATATCAACATATGCTTGAGGAAAGCAGACACTTTTTATAAAAATGGGAGTTTAGGTACGACTCCTTTATGCTGCTGATGAGCAGAGGAGTGGTTAGCTTTGTTAGTCAAGTCAGGGCAGAGCGGCCCTGAAGGTGGGGGCAAGAGGCGGGGGGAGCACCTTAGAGACTAGAAGTGGTTCAGAAACACATGAGCTTTCAAAAGCAATGGCCTACTTTGTCAGATGCCCTGTCTTCTGCTGACTTCAGACTAATATAGCTAAACACCTTTGCCCATGGAAAGCACTGAGCTCAGCCAAAGGAAGTTGACTATGCTTTTAGCAGCTTGTGAAATAGGTTGTCCATGATAACTTATGCCTTTGAATCACTTAGTCTCTAAGGTGACTTTTGCCAATATGCTGGTGAAAAAGACGCAACATAAAATATTTAGCCAACCTAATTAATGCTTAGGAAAACTGAAGATCCCAACAGCAGAGCTTTCTTCCTCTCCCCCATCACTGGAAGCCATGTAGGGTGGATTTTTTTCAGATACATCTGCAAATGGTTTCTTTATCCTCCCAGAGGAGTTCAAAGTCAGCCTCCATTACTCACTGCTGAGTGTCTCTAGCCTGGAGACTAGAAACTCTGGAAGAACTGGTGAAAAAACCCAATGCTTATATATACAGCAACATTTAGTGTAAGTGTAGTAGTTGCTCATAATTTATAGAAATGTTGATTTATACTCATTTTCTACCAGACAAGTGTTAGGCCAGGCAGACCTGGACACAGTCATGGATGAACCGAACAGGGACCCAGGGCCTAGACAGAAAGGGAAAAATGAAAAAAAATTGCAATTGGAAAAAAAGTTTTAATATTGCTTATTAATAACTAGTAATGTTATCAATTGAGAAAGAACTATTTAAAGACATCAATATGACAGGTGTGATAAAGACAAACAAAAAAAATCATAATCTCAGGTAATGGGGGTTCAATACTAAAAGTTCATGCAGGTCCACCAGGAGTCTAGGTACAGCACTGAGATCAGGTACAGGCGTTACACATGGATTTGTCTAAGTGACTGGAAATTGATTTAAACCTGTAACTTTACAGAAGTTCAACACACATGGACTAGTCTAAAAATGGTGAAGCCCAGTCTAGATAAATCTGGATCAATGTGCACACAAATCTAGTCGATTTAGGTTAGACCAGTGAACTGAACTTCTGTACCAGATCCCCTAACGATTCCAGATAGATCATTGTCCTCTGACATCCCAGCCTCTTTTGCAGCCCCCACACAACTCCTTCCCTTATGGGAAGATGTGCTAGCACTTGGCCTATGCTCTTCTGCTCCAGCTGAGTGCTCAGCAGGCCCTACCCCTGAGCTCTCCTAGAGCTGAGCTGGCACAGACCCTCTCCACAGCTCTACCTCCTGCCTTCAGGCATATGTCAGCTGCAGGTACGCCATGGTGAGGACAGGCTGGGGAAGGGAGGAATCTGTGTCCCCTGCATGAGCCCCAGGACCTGGGAACCACATTCCTGGGCTGTGCCCCTGCACTGCTTCATGAAGCACCTGACACTGTGAACTCTCACACTTGGGCACAGCCATGGAGCCCAACCTTGGCTCCTACACACCCAGGCAGGGACCTCCATGCCCCCATGCCCAGAAAGAGCTCCACGAATCATATAGTCATAGAATCATAGAAGTAGGGTCCGAAGGGACCTTCTAGATCTTCAAGTCCAACCCCCTGCATGGGCAGGAGGAAGACTGGGCTCAAATGACCCCAGCCAGGTAGGCATCAAGCCTCTTCTTAAAGACCCCCAGGGTAGGAGCCAGCACCACTTCCCTTGGAAGTTGGTTCCAGA
>JAGPOW010003642.1:90692364-90703961 GCA_030014935.1 Caiman crocodilus | reverse complement strand
TTCAACATCTTCATTGCGGACTTGGACGAAGGGGTGGAAAGCAAGCTATCCAAGTTTGCTGATGACACCAAACTGTGGGCTGAGGTGGGGACACCAGAGAAGAAGGAAAGGCTGCAGTGGGATCTGGGCCAACTGCATGAGTGGGTGGACAAGAACAGGATGGGATTTAATGTGGAAAAGTGCAGGGTGATGCATCTGGGGAGAAGGAACCCCCAGCACACATACTGGCTGGGAAGCTCCCCTCTTGTAGCACGGAGGTTGAACAGGATCTTGGCATCATTGTTGACGCCAAGATGAACACGAGCCGCCAATATCAGACGATGGTTGGGAAGGCCAATCGAACCCTATCGTGCATCCAACGATGCATTTCGAGCCGGTCCAAGGCGGTGATTCTCCCCCTTTATGCAGCGTTGGTCAGGCCACAGATGGAGTTCTATGTCCAGTTCTGGGCATGGCGATGCACCCCCTCTGATCCCTGCTGGCCACTGCTGCCGGTGGTGTCTGTTGGTGGTCACCGACCCCTGGTTGGTGCTTGTCACCCCTGCTGCTGACAGCGCTGGCGACACCTGCAGGAGCTCCTGGTTCCCGCTGCCATGCTCCTGCCACTGCTACACCCCCCCCCAGCCGCCAGGGCCACACTGACCAAGGCCTGCAGGAGCACTTGCAACTAGCAGGCCATGGTCAGTGTAGGCAGCCTACATGCTTCTTCCCCCCTCTCCTTTCTCCTCACTCCAACCAAAGGTTAATGTGAACATGTATACTGTTTGCTACCAATCTAACCTAGGCTGCTTACAGAAAACTGTGTGATTCCACCTTGGACTTTTTGAACACCTGTATTTAGCCTTAAAGGTGAGAGTCAGCATCACAAAAACCACTCAAATGCATTGTTTATTGGCAAGGTTCTCACAAAGACATGTATGGCTCAAAATATTTACTGTGGCTGTTCAAAATGTTTTGAATTTTGAAATCTCTTTGCAGCATATTTTTAATAAACGTTTTCATTTTTTTCTTTCTGTTTTTGGTTAACTGAAGGGTGGGGGGAGGGAAGATGACTGAGTCAGCAGTGTTAGCAGCTGTGCTAGTAGTACAGCAGCTAGTGCTGACCCGTGCACCAGCTATACCCAGGGCACAGAGCTTTCCTGGTACACCTTTGGGTGGAACAATCTTCAAAAGATTGTTCTACTGGTGGGGGATGATTGCAAGAAGCAACTTGCTCAAGAATGCCCCTTCTGGCAAAAGAAAGCCAAGCTGCTTCTTTAAGGCAGTTTTATCTTCCTGTTCCAGCACTATACCTGTGAAAAATCTTATTAACCTGGGTAAAGGGTCTGGGTGTCTTAACATCACATTTCAAAGTGGTACAAGCATTAACTGGCAGCTGTGAAAACAGAAGATGCATGATTTTGCCATGCAGGGTGGTGGGTCATTCTGCCAACTGGATGGGAAAATGAGCTGACCCAGGATCAAACTTTTTATTTCATGGTTTAAAGAGACGGACTGCAACCTGGGGGCAATGTCCTTCATTATAACTTCATCAAATCCCTATTTAAAATATTCATTATCATGTTTTATCCACTATCGGTCATATTTGGGGAGCTGTTAGTTCTGAACATATTCTATGCTTCTTCTGCCATGTAGGGTATTAGTTTAATTCTGGATTCCTTTCAGCTGTTAATCTGGAAAGGCTCTCAGTTATTCTGGTCCGAATCCAAAGTAATTTAGCTGAAGGCAATGCAGTTGCTCTAGAATCACAGTTACAAAAAATCAGAAGCTGCCCAGTTGGTAGCACAAGGACTCATTTTTAAAGTTCTGCCAGAAGCAAGATGTAAAAATGGAAAACACTGCAAAATGTTTGTTTAAAGATGTATACTTGCATTATGCTTGTTTTGTATTCTATAATTAGTGACCTACTTAATTCTCTGTTTTGTGAATTTCGCAGACAGTCTTGGATTTCACACTTTCTGCAAAATCAAGACAACAAAACTTAATAAAAAATAAATTGCTGGCTCCCCAGTGGATGCCAGTGGTCTTTACTGCTTTTGGTCTTTGCAGAGGAAGGTAGCAGCTGGTGAGGTGGTGTGAAGAGCAGCAGGCAAGATAGCAGCTGCCCGCTTGTCCCTCCTTTCCTCACCAGGGACTCTCCTTCAATCAGGGTGGCATGAAGGGCAGCCATCAAGATGGTGGCTGCCCCCTTTTCCCTATTCTTTTTCAGGGCCTCTCCACGAATCAGCACCAAGGTGTGAGGCTGATGTGAAATGCTTGCAAAATTTGCTCTGCATGCTGCAAGTGGGCCATGGAAGACCCTTTGTCTCAACACAATTTAAGTAGGTACCCATCTATAATGGCATATCCCCTATCCCCTTCTGGTGGAGCTCCTTTCTGATACAGCTTTCAGTCTTTAGTATTTTGAACTTGTAACAACTTAGACCTTACCAATTCTCCTGATTTAGGATTCCATGGAAAGACTTGAACTAAAGTGGATAAATAGGAAATACAAGCAATAATGGATAAAATGAGACTATGTGTGTATCTATGTTTTGCATGTACAAAATAACATAGGATAAAAATGCCACAAAATAGACAGAACGAACGGAAGAATCAAGAATGAATTAGATGGAAAAGTGCTAACCTCAGATATGAATGGCTACTCAGCAGCTAGTAGCATAGAAAAAATGGACATGGCAAATGGGTTACATTTGCTAAAGATTCCATGAAACTCCAGGGAAAACAGAGTTCACAAGAGTGTCTCCACTGTCAGTATAAAAGTTTCATTATAGTTAGTCATATGCTGAGGATGTCAAGGAATTTCCAGGCTGCACTCTCCGCATTTTTAGAGGTTATTAATGAAATAGCATAGCAAGGTGAATTACATTAAAATATTTTTCTAACCATTCCAGAAATCTTGGTCCAAGTTGGCATAGGGCTGGTAAGTCATGAACTTTTGACCGAAGCTCAGATTGCTGGGAGACACATCCTCCTTGTTAGTTTCGGGTGACAGTTTACTGTACTAGAGAGATCCACTTGTACGTAAAGAGGGGAATGGGGGAGGAAGATTTAGCACTGCATTTTCACAGGGGCAAGAAATTCCACCCGGCTCAAATGTGTTTTGGCCTGTTGCCTGGCTCCTTGTCAAACACATGACCATTGCTCTGCTTCCTATTTCTGGCCTGGATCTTGATCCTGGGGGGATAAGCAAACCCCGTTAGTGGTTAAAATTAGGCAGCTAAGTTGTGACAACACATGCTTATTCTCCAACAAAGGGAAGACATACTTAAAAAACCAAAGGGGAGCTTAGCACAGCGAGGTTCTATGTCAGTGCCGTGTGCAATTTATCGGTTTAAGATTAAGATCCCATGATTCAGATGTCAGCTGAGGTTCATTATAACTCAGGGAACAGACCTACATGGCCTTGCTGGATTCCTTCTGTTCTATGACTTCTAAGGTGATTATAGCAGTTGCTAATGTTAAGATGATGATAATATCATTTTCACAGTAGCAATACTGTGCCTGATCTCCTACCCTGCTGCACCAGTTTAAAGACAGTGTGGCGAGAGGGTGTAACTAAGAATCATGACATTTGCTACTTGATTGTAAAAGCTTTTTCCATACTGAAACATCAGTTGGCGGGGTGGTTGTATAAGAAATAATTTAGGCTTGCTCATTGATCATGAGTGTCCATTAAAAAAAATAAATCATTTAACATATTTCCCAAAGGCTGTGTATGGACATTCAGGGAGGTTAGGAAAAGGTTAGATTAATGTAGAGCTACCTGAAATCAGGATGGGGGGGCCTAGTGGAGGGAGTGCTTAGGAGCATCAGGGGGCCAAACATGCTCTGCAGGGGATTGGGGGACAGGCAGTATCCATGAGGGGGAAAAAGGGGAGTTGGGGAGGCATGTGGGGTCTGTGGGGGTGGGAATCAGGGAGGCAGATGAGGTCCCTGGGAGGGTCAGGGAATAGGAGGTGCAAATGGGGTCTTTGGGGGAAGAATTGGGGGGCAGGTGGGGGCTATGGGGGAGATCAGGGGATTGGGGCATAGGCAGGGTCCACAGGGTGGGGATGAGGAGTCTTGTGGAGCTTGTCAGCAGAAGGGGGTGCGGGAGTCTCTTTCCCTCAACCCCTGGAACTAAGGACTATTTTTAGCCTCCCTGACCCCCAGGTCCCCCACGTAAACACCCTCTGTGTGAACTGACCTCCCCCCACTTCCCGCAGATCCTACTTACCTTTCTCCCAACTCAACTCAACTTCCTCTGCTCCTGTAAAACTGGCACCTGGAGCAGCTTGCAGGATGGAGGGTTTGGTGGGCTGTGGGAGAGGGCTGGTTGGTGCATGTGAGGGAAGTTGTCTGTCTTGGGGTGGAGGGAGAGGTTGGTGAGGGGGGCCCAAAAATAGCCCAGTGCCAGGGAAGATGTAGGAAAAGCACAGAAATGGGGCTGAGGCCAGAGGCTGGGCTTTCCCATCCCTGGGGCTGCATTGGGAACTGTACGGTAGTTCAGGCTGGTTAAATTGGTCTAAAAATGGCCAACCTAATCTAAGTTAGACTACCCTGGAGATAGAGTTAACTTAGATCAAGTGGCCATTTTTAACATGATCTAACCAGCCTAACTGTCTTTATACACTCAAAGCTTGTGTAACAAAAAAGTTCCTTCACCAGTTCTTCCACCGTCTTGATGTCCTGCCCAGCTTATCCACTTCCCCAGTGATGTTAGCCTTGTCTACTTGTTGGTACTGTCTCATAAAACATCTCTGTATTTTTTCAGGCATGAACTGCTCTTCCCGAATTCATCCATAATCATCATTCTAATATTATAAAAGCCTAAGTCTGTCTGATTGCCTATAACACTTTATTCACACTCTGATTGGCTGATGGAAACAGCCAATCAGAGTGCTCCAAGTGTGTGGGAGCACTGCCATAATTCTGAAGCTGTGCCAAGGACTGGATTGGGAGTGGGGGAGCCAGGGCAGCAGTGCTGGCCCCTGCTTCCCCCACCCTGCTCCCTGCAAGAGGCAAAACATCAGCAGCATAGGGCATTAGGTGGCAGTGCTTCATCCCATTCCCTCCCTGCCCCTACCCCTGCATCATTCTTGATGGGCAATTGGCTAGTAGGAACATAAAAACTGTCATTTATTGGGTCAGACTATAGGTTCATCTTGCCCAGTATCCTGTGTCACACAGAGGCAGAGACTGGAGGCTGAAAGGAAGAGTGAACTGGGTATGACCAGGGATTTTCCTCTTTTCCTCTCACTTGCAGCCTCCAGCATTTAAGATCTAGGAAGTTCTGATTCAGAGGCTGTGCCCCTAGCTCCCATGTTCAATAGCTACTGGTATCTCTTTCCTCCAAGAATTTGCCCACTCCTTTTTTGATTCTGGCTAAAATGTCATCTTCCACAACTTCTGTTGGCAATAAGTTCCATACTTTAACAACACACTGTGTGAAAAAGTGCTTCCTTTTGTTAGTTTTAAGCTTACTACCTATTAGTTTCATTTTGTCACTTCTAGTTCTTGTATTCTGAGAGAGCAAATAATAATTTACTTTCTCTTTGCCATTTAGTATTTTGTAAAACCTTATAATGTCTTCCCTCAAGCACCTCTTTCTACCATCACTACCCCTCTCCTTCAAATTTCCCCTTCAGGCCCATCTATCCTGGAATTCCTGTAGGCGGTCTGCTAAGGAGGGATGACTTGCAATGGGTTACAGAAGGAAAAAGCTGGCTTTCTGTTATTGACACTAACTAAAAAGGCAATATATGTTTCTATTTAATTATTGTATTGGATAGCATTATCTAATGCATTATCTTATCTATCCTTCTGTTTTCTTCACTGACAGAGGTCTGCTTCTTGCCAATCCTTGGTTACAGATCAGGACTGCCTCTTGCATAAGACAGCAACCAGTTCTAGCAACTGCATCATATTTGGGCTTCTTAAAGTTAAGAACAGCAGAACTTTTTTTTCTGCTGGTGCTATTGCGGTTGAGCCAACTACGTTATTTTCACTTGCCATCATTTTTTTCTGCTTAGATCAGGGCTGTCCAACTGGCAGCACACAAGCTTTATGTGGCCTGCAAGGCATTATGGTGTGGCCCCTGGGCTGTTATCTGGCTGTCATGCCCTCTATTGCTCCAGCTGTAATAGCAGCTCGAATTTCTGGGTCCCCCCTGCCCCCCTGACTTCTGTATTCTGTGCCCACTCAGGGACCACCTAGTAGTGCTGTGAAAAACAGAAGCATTTCATTTTGACCAGCATTTCAACAGAACAGTGTTTTGTTTCAACTTTTGTTCTGAGTTGAAACGGCTGTTCCGTTTCATACCATTGAAACGTTTTGCTGTTTTGACTCTGTTTCAATGTTTTGCCCATAGGATATAATGAGGAAGGTCAAAACAGGCTGTAATGTTGTCATTTCTAGCCAGATTTGGATGAAACTTTCAGGAATGGTAGCCTTTTCTGAGAGTATGACACACACCAAGGCTTAAGAAGATTGGTGCAGGGGGTTCAGAGAAACTGCACCCCAAAATCTTGAGAGCCAAACTCCTGTCGCTTGTACGTGTGAAGCCACAGTGGGGTCAAAACTGCAGGCTTGCTAGCCCTTGCTGAGGCAACAAAGCCTGCCAAGTTTCAACAAGACAGGTGGAGTGGGACTCTGGGTTCTGGGGCCTGCACCTCTAGCTGTCGACAGGCAAAACTCATTGAATGGGTGCTTGTGACACTGAGTTTGGCTTGGGGCAGGGGGAAAATCACTGCAGGCCTGGCTGGCAGGCCCTGCTGCAGTCAAGAAGGCTGCCAGCTCTCATTGAGATAGGTGCAGCAGGGCTTGGGATTCTGGGATCCTGCACCTCTGGCTGTTGACAGGCAAAACTTGTGACATGGGTGCTTGTGACACTGTGTGTGTGTTCAGGTGCACCCTTCCTAGCGCTGGAGCCTCTACACAACACAGCAGTATGCTCCAGTGAGGTCTCCTCCTTCCCTACAGCCTTGGTCCAGTCAACCACTGTAAAAAATGGCAGGTGAAAATAATGCATCTGGCTTAACAGCATAGGACCAGCAGCACCAGCAGCATCTAAGGTAGCCAAATTAAACTGTCACAGAGCCTTTCTTGTTATAAAGGAGTTGGCAGCAAGACTTAAAGATGTTGTATTGGATATATGTTACTTGTGGTGTGTGTGATGGCTTATCTTGTGTTTTTATGTTTGTATGTTTATTATGAAAACAATGGAATAGTTAAAGAAATATTTCTTAGGAAGCTTTCAGGTTGAAAAACTCTTTGTCAGGCTGAGGAAATACTTGCAGTTGGTATGAATCCTGGTTCTGGATGGAAGAAACAGTAAAGAAGCTAGAGGCTGGACTGCCATGCAATGCAGGCAAGAAAGCCAGTCAGTGCAAATGGAAAGGGAGGCATCAGGGGGTGAGGGACAGGCTGGGGTGGGGCGTGGGGGGCAAAGGGGGATGTAGCAGCAAATGTAAAAGTACAGAGGTACCTGGGGAGTCAGATGTCTGGCAGGTTGCAGTGTGTCAGAATTCCACTATCTAATCTATATTGAGTCCATGAGTTTCTGTACCTACTACCTAGGAGGCTGATGAAGTGCAGTTCATAGGCCCAGCTCTGATAAGTGGTTAGTAATTTCAAACAAGCACCTAACCTCAACACCAGAACTGAAGCCAACTTCCTACAGCTCAAAAAACCAAACCTGCCAACTATCTCCAGTACCCCCACAAACTGCACATGAAATCTTTCAAACACAACAATACCTACTTTCGGGGGCACATTCCTCACCAAAAAAACACTATGGCTCCAGTTTCTCAGGCCTGATTCTTACAGGAAACAAATACCAACCACTTTTCACCTGCAGTGGTGCAAGGTTTTCAGAGGAATGGAACATGGGGAAATGATAGCAGCACAGGGCAAGGCTAGGAGCCATAACTGCATACATTAGAAAAGGCATCTTGGCTAGGGACAGACATTACACATAAATTGGTTTACATGATCAGAAACTGGTTTAAACCTGTAAGAGAACAGATGTTCAATGCACATAAACCAGTTTAAAAAAGGCTGAAACTGGTTTGAGATGAGCCTGGTTGAATATAGTATCAGACTTAACTGATTTGGATCAAACCAGTTTACGCAATGTCTGTCCCAGACCTCTTGCTGGTTTAAATTAAATCAGACTCTCTCAGCATCCCGGCATATTCTCTGGCTGCGTGGGGCTCTCTGTTCCACAGCAGGGCTGACTGCTTTGCTCTGCTCCCTGGCTGCAGCTATGGTAGTCTCTGTAGGCATTTGCCTGGCTTCTGCTCCACCCCTTCTCTCCCCACTCTCTGCTAAGCAGGCATTGCCTCATCCCTCACAGACACCTCTCAGTATTAGCTAGCAGACCACATGCTGGCCACCTCCGAGCTGTGGCACATGGGACAAAGGCAGAATCAACAGGTAGCTGGTAATGTCCCTCTGTTGTTTTCTTAATGAATTGATAAACACTGAGTTAGGGGTAATAAAATTCCCTGCTGAGCTGCTTAGCATGTGGGGGAACCCTCCCTAATTGCAGTGTCCTGGCCATGCCCTCCCCCCGCTCAGCTCAGCACTGTAGAAAGGAAGGGAGGGCTGGTCTAGCACCCCCTGGCTTCTGAACTAGGCCACTGCAGGCATGTGCCTGCATGTCTGGGATGTCTGTCTGGTTACAAACTGATTTAGCCTAGCCAGGTCAGACTAACCTGCAAAGATTGAATCAATTCAGGCTCAGGCTTTTTAAATCTCTATCCTTAGCCCTTGTGTCCCACTTAGCCAGCTGGCAAGTCTGGTAAGTCTTGAGCTGGCAAGTCTGAAATAGCACCTTCAGAGATGGGATGAAGAACTGGAAGACTTCAGGGCTCCATCTGTTATGACTCCTGGGCATTGTGGAAAATTAATGGCATTACCATGTAAATATTCAATGCATTTTTTGTCCTAACAGCTCCACATGCTATATCTGGGCTTTTCACTCTTCCTTAGAAGTAACTACTGGAGTTGGATTTTGTTATGGAAGAGTCCAGATCAAACTGCTTTTAAAATAATAAGCTCAAACATATTTGTTTGGTTTATATTTATACTTGAGTTTCACTTGGACTTAAAGGTATTTATATTTTTGATTGACCTTAATAGCCTGATTATCACTGTAGCAGAATAACGGATGTTGCAGTGAGTCAAGCTGATTGAAAAATGGAATTTGATTCATTGCAATTTTAGCATTTCCGAAATACTCAACAAATTCAGTGATGTTATGATTAAAAAAAACAAAAACAACCCCCCCACACACTTTTGGCCTGATTTAAATGTTTAATTTTTAAAAAGTCAGAATGCTTCATTTTGATTTGGAACGTAAAAACATTTAAAAATACATCTAAAGGAAACATTAAAGCAAAGCTTTCATAATGAAACACATTTTAAATGAAATATTTTGATTTAATGTGACCATTTTGAACTTTTCAGACTGAAAAAACCTCTACTTGCTTTCTAAACAAAAAAGAAAAAGAGAAAAGGGCAACATCAACACATACTTGAATTTTTATGTAAATAAATTTACATTTTTTCAAAAACAATTTTATGAGAACTATTAGAGATGGAAATAGGAGAATAAAATCAAATAAATCTTTTAAATAATAAGGAACAGCAACAAAATAGCCATAAAACAGCAGCAAGACAAGATATGCAATTAAGGTGCCATGTATCACTCAAGTACGTAAGTAATTTAAAAGATTACTATATTGTCATCAGATCTCCAAATTTCTTGCTTTTAATCTAAGCAGGCCCGGGTAGCAAAGACTATTGAAATATAAAAACTAAATAATAATGGTAATCAGCTGAAGCATTACAGCCAAATCAATTTTCCTCCTACATGACTATAGAGGGCTCTTTTTGCAACAGATCTAAAGTGTTCCATCATGCATTCTGTTCATGCAATGTAGGAGCCCTGTCTATGCTGTCCTTTTTTTTCTAGAGACACCCAAACATTTTCATGAACTTCTTGCTTGCATTAGAGATCACTGTACCTTCTTTTTCAGAGTGACTGCAAAACTATGATTAGGTATTCCATGAAGCACCTTCCTTTAGGCTGATACATAATCTCAATCAGACTGAAAAAAAACATTTCAAGATCAAGACTTTGAAAGTAGAGCTGGCAAAATATACTTTTAAAGGAGTCCAGGAGTTCCAGTTACAAAACTTGGCTACTTTGCATAAGACTTACAGTCATAGCGAATAGCTTCTATAATAAACATGGTTTGGGTTCGTCTAACCCAGGGCGGGTTTTGTACCAGGACACATTTGTAAACATTGATGACCAGTCCCAATCCAGCACCCCTCGCTCCTGACCGGCTGCCCTCTACCCTCAGGCCCTGACCCCCACTGTGTGTGGCAGGGGGCTGGTGTGGGGCAGGGTCAGGCCCCTTGCAGATGGGAACTCTGCCAGCCTGCAATGGAAAAGCCAGTTTTCCACATTTTCCTCCTTTAAATGAGAATCCATTTTTAAAGTTTGTTTGTGACCCTGTGACAGCGCAGACTCCTCGGGACCTCCCTCTACGGCCCGCCCGCCTGTCTCTGTGGGCTAACCGCCTGCTTTCTCGCGCGCCACGACTTGATCTTAATAGGTTCATTAATTGATGTTAATAAGCAGGAGGCTGCTGCCCCGATGCCAGGGGGTGATATCTGCGGCTCCTATCCATCCCCAATACTGCAGCCCAAGCCTCGCAGATGGCATCTTGGTGTTCCTCTAATCACCGACCTCCATGCTGGGATCCAGAATCATCCATACAGGACCCTCCTATGATCCTTCCGATCCGGCAGCCTCTCCGCCATCATCCAGGCTACCTAGCACCCCAAAACTATCTTTCCCTCTCGGGTGTGGTCCCCCCGGGACCTCCGGCACCTAGCCCTGGCCCACCTCCAGGCTAGTCGGGACCCCAGGCCCCCAGCTCTTGGGTATCCCTCGCAGTGGGCCCCTAGCCCTTTTGGCTCTCTTAGCCCTGGCCTCAGCTTGGGCCAGTTGAGGGTACTCTCTCACTCAGGCTGGGTCTCTAGCCCCTCACTCTCTCTCAGAGGGTCCACCCTCTGGGTCCTTCACAAACACAGGGTTACCCACCCAGCAGTGGGGGCAAAGGGGTTGGCACCCCAACTTACCTTTCACCGGTAACTGGCCTGGCATTTCCTGGGGGCTCTCATGCCACTGAGAGCACCACCAGGCCAGCCACACCCAGCAGGGTGCAGTTTCAGGTCATGCCCAGGACCACAGAGCCTCTTTGCCAACCCCTACAGCTCCCCCTTACCTCCAGGCAATCTTCTCAGCAGCTCTCCAACTAGGCAATATTGCTGCCTGGCCTACAGCAACCAAACTGCTGGTGTTTATATAGGCAGCCCCTGTCTCAATATGGCTGTCCTCATCAGGCACCTGGAGGCTGCTGGCTCATAGTATCATAGTCATAGTATCATATTATCTAGGGTCAGAAGGGGCCTAGAGCAGGCCATCTAGTCTGACCCCACGCCAATGGCAGGAACGAGTGCCAGGGTCACAGGACCCCAGCCAAGTACCTATCCAATCTACTCTTAAACACGCCCAAGGTAGGAGCAAGAACAACTTC
>JAGPOW010003642.1:90652764-90683763 GCA_030014935.1 Caiman crocodilus | reverse complement strand
AAAAAAAAAAAATAAGCAAGACAGCTGCAGATGGGGCAATCAGATCAAATTGAGAGTGTGTGTACAGGACAGAATGTCATTTGCACAGACACTGAACTTCTTTCATAGCATCAGGCTGCTGATGGTGACAGAGCCATCTGTCCTGTCTTTTTTGCCCTTTCCTGTCTGCCATTAATTTTCCACAAAGGCTCTGAGCTACAGTTCCCTCATAGTGACCATACTTGGAAACAAGGTGTATGACAGGCAGGAGGAGAATGCTATTAATCTGTAAAGGTTCCTGCATTAACAATGTGGGAAAAAGATAGCCAAGAGTTTGTAAACTAGGAAATAATAAATTAAAACCTAAAGGATCACTTGACAGCAGGTTACCAAGCATAGGCTCCTGGGTTACATTTTTCTTTGCATTTTGGTGCAGTATCACATACATATGCAACAAATCAACAAGTGAGTATTTCTGGGGCAGCTGGGTGTGTAAAAGGAGAGGAGCCTGTTGCTGCCGCCCTGCAAAGTCATAACTGTATGGAAGTGCATTTCATATACTTCATCCTCCCTCCCATCTTTTGTGTTAACCATATCAGACCTCAAGACAGCAAGCCATTCATGTTTGTTCAGTAAAGCTCTCTAGCCTGTGCTGTTAAGATGTAAAAATTATGTTGCTGAATTGGAACAAATGCTTCATCTTCAAAAGCAATCCTTTTGAAAGATTTTGAAGGACAAAATGGAATCATGTAAAATGCAAACAAGAATGATTCTGACTTCTGACTCAGTTGGATTGATACTATTCTTGATGCTAGGCAAGCCTGGCCTCATTTTACAGCATTTGATTTCATGAATTCATATTCAGAAGGATAATTCTAATATTCTATTCTGTTCTGCATCTGTTCTGAATATGGTCATCACCACTGTGTACAAGTCACTTCCAGAAATGCACCAAGCGACATGATGATGTCCATCACATGCTTGTTTTCTTGTTCTCATCATCTCATCAGAGGGGAAGGATGGTGCAGCACAGTGTTCTGCTTTGGAATTTCAAAAAATACGATACACACACACACACACATACACATGCGTATGTTACTATATGTTTTATGTTACAAAAGTCAAGGAAATGTACTTGGTATGTCAAGCAGTAGGTGGTGAGACTTGTAATGGTCTGTTGCTCCTAGAAGGGCTTATTCTACAGACCTGGGAAGGCCACCAAAAATTCTTGCCTCTTGCAAAAAGAAGCTCTTTGCTGGGGAAGGCACTTTTGTTCCAAGAGGAGTAACATTGTCCATTTTCTTCTAGGAGCTGCCTCTACTGATTTTTCTCCAAACCCACAAACCAGTTTATTTCTAAAATAATAAAGTGTTTACTATGACTACTATTACATCATTTAGATGTGAACGGGGGAAACATCTTACTGATGTTGGTAACAAAGTGGTTCAATCATCTCTTTCTTTAGCAGGGCAGACAAGAAGTACTAGCTACTAAGTGAGCACTAACAGAGCCATAAATGGGTGGGAAGCAGAAAGTTGCTTTAGAAGCCTGAATCTTAGGTGTACTAGAGCACCCAAAATTCACATTACGGCTGCCCAACAGGCTGAGCACCTTTGATAATTGTACTATTGGTGCTGAGGCTTGAGGCCAGAGGCATGATCGCTGCTCTTGATCATGGGGTCAGAACGTATGGGCCATAGTTCATTGTATGAGAATTTGAGATAATCACCCAGGCTGCAGAAATGTAGCAAATGATCCTATCAGAGCAATAATGCACTTAACACAGTTAAGTGATAAGGGGTACAAGAACATTTTGGGTGGTTCTAGCTACGTAACTTTTAGTTGTCTTTTACAAAGAACCCCAGGTGTGCAAGTGCAACCTAAGTATTGTGTATTTCTGGTGAGAATAAACAACTGCAGAATAGAAATCCCCACATAAATACTCTATAGAACATGTAACAGCATATGATAGATAATTGCCAGAAAGGAATGAAACAACTGAAAACATAAGAGCTCAGTCAAGGGGGGTCTATTATGACTGGCTTTTACATCAGCCTTGGGAAGAATCAGTCAGCTTTTGCTTTTCAGACTGGTCACCAGGGAGTGTTATACAAACATTACATTACTGCAGGTTGGGTCACTGAAAGGTGTCTAAGCAGGAAAATATTGCCCAAGCATCTTGAAAGTTAACCAGAAAGAAAATCAGTGGGTCACTTAGGGCTTAATTGTGGCTTTACCTTTGGGTGGTCACTGACGCATCCCCAGAATACAGGATATCCCATTGGTGAGGGGCAGGGCTGCCGCCTCCTCAGCAAATCATCAGTGAGGGATGAAGCCACCACTAAAAGACTGTGAAAATGGCACCAGCCTTGGCTTATTGCTGACTGTTATAATAAAATATTAATTCCCATTAATTTTGCACTTTTAATGACATTGAATGTAGATAGTAGCAATTCTGTTTACAAGTACAAGCAATTAGTATAACTATTTTTAATTAAAATATTTATTAATTGTCATACTATACCAATAAAATAAAGCCAACAAAAACAATAAAATAGTAGGTGTGAGGTGCAAACACTCCCTTCCCACACTTACTCCAGCCCGGCTCCATGTTTGGAAGCCAGGGCATTCACTACACAGGGACATTACCTCTCCCACCATCAGCATTCAGCAGAGACATTGGGCACCCAGAAATCTGCCCTGGCCACATTCTGGTCAGAGCTGGACTGAGTGGGGCTGGTAGGTATTGGATGTCTGTGGCAGTACAGTCAGCTGCCCAGTGGGATCTTCCCTTCCCCAGGAAATGGACAGGTTTGCCTGTTCTGGGGAAGAAATAATGGCTCAATAAGCTGGCCCAGCCACTCAGGAGTCCACTGGGCTGCTCTGTGGGTAGCACAGCAGGACACCCCAGGAATTCATTGGGCTGCAAGACAGTGACAAGTGCCTCCTCCCAGTACCACCAGTGTTCCAGCAGATGGAAATGCAGCGCTTCACTTGCCTGCTCTCAAAGCCATTACCTTGTGCAGAGGCAGCGCAGCAGGGGGTGTGTGCAGACCAACTGCCTGGGCCTGGCAGTCCAGCTGCTTCCCTGGGTCTAGGTCCACCTGCAGCATAAATCCAGGGAGCCCAGGCATGCAGCAGTGCCTTGGCTCTCACTGTGCTTGCAGCCATATGCACTGGAGCCACAGCTCCTTGCATAGGTACAGAGCAACTAGACCCTGGGATACTTCGCCTCCCACCCTCCCTGGCTGGCTCAGAACCTTGCTGCTCCCGGTTGTGCATTGCCCTACCTCTAGGCACAGCCAACAGAATCATGAGGACAAATGATTGACATGTATTTCCACCAATGAACTTAAAAACTGGACTTTTTGCTGTCTGCTCCTCATTCAGAATTGGACAGGGGACAATGGGTTCTGTAAACAGGATGGTCCAGTATAAAACAGAATCAATGGATACCCTACCTCACATGAACTGCTGAGTAAGCATCTAGAAGAACTGCTATTTCTCCCAGAGATACCATAATACAGAGGGTTCCTGTTTCCTTCCTGTATGCCTCCATTTGGCTTTACTGACTGGATGTTTGCTGTGGAGATAGAGATAGGCCATAGTCATGCCCATCTCCTCCCAGGCTTTGCCTTCCCAGGGGACTTAGTGTGGAATAATCTCCTACAGGGTGCATCTACATGAACACTTTGCTGTGAAGCAGACTAATTAGCTCCACAATAAAGCATCACCATCTACATGTACACTGGTATTTAGGTGCAGTAAATGAATTAATTCTTCTATAAAATAGACCTGTCAGGGACAGTACTGTCCTGATAGTATGGTAGAGTCATTTACTGTGGGGCAATGCGTATGTGGAAAGTGACCAGGACAGCAGCATTTTGAGCTGGGGTGGAGTAGCCTCAGGGAGGAAGCAGGTTTGGGAGATCAGCCACTGGGCTTCACAGTTTCAGCACTCTTGTGCCCTTTCACTCCAGGGATGACCCTCTGAGCCTGCTGCCAATCCAGGGCTGCTCTGCCCCAGTTCAAAGTGCTTCTGTCCCAGGCACATATGTAAATGTATGCCCAGAAGCAGTGTACTCTGATGAAAACTGCTCCAGGCTAGGGTTCTAAGTTACATATAAACTGGCTTAAGTGATCAGAAACTGGTTTAAACCTGTAACAGAATAGAAGTTCAGTGCACATAAAGCAGTTTCAAAATGGCCATCACTGGTTTAAGATAAATCTGGTTGAATGTAGTATCCAACTTAACTGATTTGGGCCAAACCAGCTTATGGAACTACTGATGCATCTCAAAAAAGACCTAAGACCTCATTTTCCTGCTTTATTCAGCCTTGGTGAGGCTGCAGCTGGAGTACTGCATCCAACTCTGGGCTCCACGCTTTAAAAAGGATGTTAAGAAGCTTGAGAGAGTCCAAAGGAGAACCACATGCATGATAAGAGGTCAAGAAAGCAGGCCATATGAGGAGAGGCTTAGAGGCCCAGGGTCTTCAGCTTCGAAAAGTGTAGGCCCAGGGGGGACTTGGTGGCAGCCTATATGTACATCAGGGGTGTACATCAGGACCTGGGAGAACATCTGTTCACCAGGGATTCCCTAGGGAAAACAAGGTTTAATGGTCACAAACTGCTGGAAGACCATTTTAGACTGGACATAAGGAAGAACTTCTTTACTGTCTGAGTCTCCAGAGTCTGGAACAGATTTCCCCCAGAAGTAGTGCAAGCATCTACTCTGGACACATTCAAGATGCAATTTGAATGATTATCTTGCTGGGGTCCTTTGACCCCAGCTGACTTCCTGCCCTTAGGGTGGAGGCTGGACCAGATGATTTTGCAAGGTCCCTTCCAGCCCTAATGTGTGTGAAATCTATTAAATCAATCTCTGCCGGTTAGACTAAACTGCAAAGATTGATTCAATTCAGGCTCAGGCTTTTTGAATGTCTGTCCCTAACCCCAGAGTTTATCACGTTGCATTAACTGGACGTATAGATGCATCCACAGAGTGTATAATTGTGTCTTGTCAATGTAAAGAGTCTACAAGAGGTTGTTTATGTCCTCTCCAACCTTGCAAATCTCTAGCATAATGAAATACAAGATGTCCTAATGTTTGGATCTGAATCCAAAGTTGAAGATAGCTTGGATCAGGATTTTTATTTTTGTTTATAGAGACATGGCACAGCTGTGTGATTCAAGATTAAAGATGTGTAAAATATTCTCAAGTAGAGCCAGGAGCCAGTGGGTCAGGAACAAGATGAAGGGATCCAGATTGGAGTCATTAACCAGGTGGTCTGGAGTAGGCAGTTGTATGGGTACAGGAACAGAACATGGACAATTACCAAACTAAAGTCATAAGCCAGCAGCCATCTGTCACACAATAGGGGTCTGCACTGGAGCCAGGGGCAAAGAGATGGTCAGGAACCAGAAGCCTGGAGCATGGAGGTGAAAAAAGTAAGTTTCATACTTGCACTGTGAGATGGGGAGACTGACTAGAAAGTTCAGTACACTAAGGACCACATCTAAAAAAGATCTTAGATTCTTTTGTTGTACTTTATGAAGAGTTTAGGTATCTGAGTTTAATGAGTAGGTAACACCTACCTGTGTAGGTACCTAAGGATACCTGCCTAGGTGCTTTTTGCTACTGTACATACCTGTACTTACTGAACATACTGTTCTTCATCTTGGCTGAAACAAACATTTCAGTTCCAACTTCCTGTTCATAGCCCTTTGAGACTCACTATCTGCACGTAAGTCACCAGCAGGGTTGGATCCAATAAACATCCACTGAACATGCTTAAAACATGCTGGGCAAGTCTACACAAGATGCTAAATGTGTACTAGACTCATTCTACTGTGCATTAGCGCATTCTGGCAAAAGCCATGCTAACATGCTAATGCACAGTAGAATGAGTCTACTGCACATTAGCATCACTAAAAGACTGCGCCAATACTACTAATGTGCTTTGAGTTATAACCTCATAAATCCAGCATAATTGGGACTGAGCACCCGTTGGACATTTGAAAATGCTAGATTTTTTAAACCAGTGCAGCAGCCAGTCTTGAAGCAGGGCAGGGGGGAAGATGCGATAGTGGTGGCTGGTCCTGGAGCAGTGGCCGCACACAGAGTGGTGGCACAGGGTGGTGAATGGTAGTGGTAGCTGCTGTGTGCAAGCTTCCCTCTCCACATCTGGGAGGGTGTGGGGAGTGGCAGCTGGTTCCACAGTGGCAGGGGGAAGTGCCAGATATTTGATAATTCCAGATTTTTGACATCTAGATTTATGAGGTTATACTGTATCAAACAATGTGCAGTAACAATGGTGCATTGATGAAGATGTAGGTGTGCCCGCAGAGAGCACTGAATCTATTACAAAGCAGAGTACTCATAGTCACCTCTATTCAAAAACATGTTAGGAGGAAGCGTTGGAGATGGTAGGAGTAAAGGGGAAATTTTGAAGGTATTGGTCCTAATGTGACAGGAAACTGAGGACCTCCAGCATAGGGCTCAAATGCTTATACACAAATGCCAGGAGCAGGGGAACAAACAGGAGGAACTGGCCCTCCTGCTTTCCAGCAGGGACTATATCATAGGGATACTAGAGACCTGGTGGGACTCTACTGATGATTGGACCATAGCTATAGAAGGCTATACTCTGCACAGGAGGGATAGCTTAGAGAAAGGGAATGGAGGTGTAGCTCTACATGTAAAGGAGCAGTATACCTCTTCAGAAGCCAAAATTGGTACTAAGGAAGGGCAGCCTGAAACTCTCTGGATCAAGATACAGGAAAGGATGCAGCAACAGGGACCTGACTGTAGGAATATATTACAAACCTCCGAATCAAGATTTCATAGAGATTATAGACATTAGGGCTGGAAGGGACCTTAGAAGATTGAGTCCAGCCCCCTAAAAGGGACTTGGGGGTCATAATTGATGAGATGAGGTGCTAGATCTGGAATTCTCCAGAGAACTGGAAGGGGCTGCGAGAGCACAGGATATGATCATCATGGATGACTGTAACTATGCAGACATCTCCTTGGAAGAACTCTTAGCCAGATCTGACCGGTCGCATAGATTCCTGACTTGTATCAATGAGCTCTACCTGTCTGTGACAGGGGGCAACCCTGGGGCTGAGTCTCAAGTCACCCTGCTTGCCTATCTATGTAGGGCAGTTGGTTCAGTCTCTGCTGCCATGACTTTGCTTTTACAATAAACTGGTGGAAAATGTGGGAGCCTGCCCTATATGCCCCAATGCCAGGGGACGCTATCCATGGCTCTGTACTGCCCCTGTGCTGTGGCCCATGCCTCACAGATGGCATCCAGTATATCACGCTGCTCCTGGCCTAGAGCTGGGCCAACTTAATCATTTGTCAGGTCTCATTCAAATCACACACTCATGCCACCCCCTTCTCACTGGGATCTCTTGCACTCCACCCTCTCTCACGGAGTCCATATGCGATAAGCTAGTAGAAAGCAAAATTCTGAATGACAGGCAGCATGGTGTTGTCATGGGTAGGTCATGTCTGACTAACCTCATCTCCTTATATGACCAGGTTGCTCACCACCTGGATAAGGGAGATACGGTTGACAGTGTTTACTTGGACCTTAAGAAGGCCTTTGATTTGGTGTCCCATGAGGCTCTCAAGGTAAAACTAGGGGACTATGGGCTCAACAATTCAATGCCTAGAATGGGTAGGAAAGTCTCTGTGGGGTAGACCCAGAGAACAGCAATAGGTGGAAGCTAGCCAGTGGGGTCACACAGGGTTTGGTGCTTGGACCAACGCTTTTCAACATCTTCATTAGTGATCTGGATGTGGGGTGAAAAGCACACTGGAAAAGTTAACCGATGACACAAAGCTGTGGGGAAGTCCGGCTACGCATCAGGGTAGGCTGAGGATCCAGGTGGACCTAGATAGATAAGTTAGATGCGTGAATCAGAACCAGATGCAATTCAGCACTGAAAAGTGTAAAGTGCTCCATCTGGGGAGGAAAAATCCGCAATAAACGTATAGGCTTGGTGGTGCTACACTAGCTAGCACCACATCCAAAAGGGACCTGGGTGTCATAATTGACCATACAATGAATATGGGCCACCTGTGTGATGCTACAATTAGCAGAGCAAACAATATGCTGGCATTCATCAACTGATGCATCTCAAGCAAAACTAAAAAAGTTATTTTCCTGCTCTACTTGGCATTGGTGAGGCCGCAGCTGGAGTACTGCGTCCAGTTCTGGGTTCCATACATCAAGAAAGATGTGGAAAAGCTTGAGAGAGTCCAGAGAAGAGCCACTCATATCAATAGATGTCTGAAGAGCAATCCATATGAGGAACAGATGACAGATATGGGACTGTTCAGCCTCAAAAAGAGAAGACTTCAGGGGGATTTGGTGACAGTTTACAAATATATCAGGGTAGAGCATCAAGGGCTAGGCAAACAACTATTCACCAACGTGCCCAGAAGAAAACCAGGAGAAACAGTCATAAACTCCTAGAAGAACGTTTCAGGCTGGATATCAGGAAAAAGTCCTTCATGGTCTGTGTGACCAGGCTTTGAAATAGACTTCCAGTGGGGATGATGCAGGCACCTACCCTGGAGATCTTCAAAAGGAGATTGGACGCACACCTTGCTGGGGTTATTTGACCTCAGCAGTCTTTCCTGCCCAGAGCAGGAGGGCTGGACCCAATGATCTTACAAGGTCCCTTCCAGCCCTAAATTTCTGTGAATTTGTGAATCTGTAGTATGAGTACATAAAAAATGTGTGTCAGCAACAAGCTTAGATGTAAAGATAATGTCTATAATTAAAGAAAATATTAAGTATATATGTGAGAAAGCAGAAAGTATTTCTGTATTGAATAATTTTCAGGAGAAACTTTCTGCTAAAAGCAGTCGTGTTGGCTCCAGGTGCCAATGTAGGAGGGGTTCTAGAATCATATCCCACCCTGTGGAGTCTGTACCCCAGCAGCAAGAGAAGTGCCACAGGACTGCTCTTGCAATAGCAGCCACTGCACAGACACCCAGGTGCTGCTGCTTTAAGAACAAGAGCTTGTGTGGCCAGAGCAGCAGCAGTAAGACCACACCTGAGGACTGGGGCACCGGTTCTGCAACCCCTACTCTTAGAATTAGATGCATACCTCTTCCTCTGCCCTCTGCTCTCTTGCAGTGTTTGCCCAGGGTGCAAACCCTGCTTATCACACCTTTGCAAAACAGCTAAAATTAAATAATTCTTTACTTGCGTACAACTTCTCAGCTTCTCCTGCGTAATGCAGGGAATGTCACTTTTCCCAAAGCAATCAGAAAAGTACACCATGAAGGAACCAGAAGTTTGCCACTTTGCTTGACATGGCTTATCCAGCTATGATAACTGTCATCTTGAATAGTTACGGAACAATGATCTCCTGAGTTAAAAGTTATGAGCTTCTGAAGACCTGATGCTTTAATAGAGCTTGTATCTTCTGTGATCTACTGCAGAAGGGGATCCATAATGCATTCCCATCTATAGCTTACAGTCATTAAATATTTCAGTTTTAGACATTTTTAAACATTATACTATTTGCAGTATAAATATGGCCTTAATTTTGCATCAAACTCTCTTAACACAATGCAGTGAAAAAACCCAAGTCAGGTGTCATATCTCTTAGACCTAGGAAAGCTTCAGCAATTACAATCTAGTATAGATCCAGTATTAGAGCCACGTGTCAGAAATGCATCCCCAAGGCTAAGTTTTTGATTTCATACAGATGGATCCATAGACAAGTCTGTAGCTGAGCAAGGGTCTGTGTAAATCAAACTGATGCAGCATGGAAAATATTGTGCTTTCTTGGCTGACAGAAGATTTTGAAACTGAGATGTTCATGACATCACAAAGGAAGGACAATCAGCCTACTAAGATCAAGGAAGAGGAGATCAGATCGAAACTTTGACTTACAGCAGCAGCATTACAACAGGGACTGTTCAAATGGAATATGGACAAGGCTAGGTAAGTTGCTCCTTATATTGTACAGTACATCTGCCTGACCTTGGAGTTTCCTGTTCTGAATCTCACAAAAATCCTCCTTGCCTTAAGGACTTGGAATTGTTTTTGAGACTGAAAGTTAACCCTGCCACAAAAACTATTAAATACATTCTATATGAGGCTTTGTCCTTGGATTCCTTCCACACACAACACTGCCATTAAAATCAAAGGCAAAGTGAAATCTCTTTATGGCCAGTTTGTACACTGCAGTCCTAACTGGTAAAACTGTTGTAGACTTTGTCCGTGCTCAGTGATTAGAAGTGCCTCAGCACAGCAGAATTCTCAGCACAATGCGAGTACTCAGTGCAAAGGATCCCCCGATACAGCGGGAAAAAACCTTGGTGCAATGATCAGTCCCCGCCAAAGCTTGTGCCTGCACTGTTTGCATGCATGCTACCGATTGGCTGATCATAAATTATTTCTACCTGGTGGCTGGCAATCGGCTTGCTAGCTGTATAAAAGTTAGGGCAAGTTTCCGCCCAAGTTGGAGACAGCTTGGCATGCACATTGGAAGCAACTTTCACATCCATCTCAGAGCAGACTTGGAGGCCTGATCAACCACCAATGACTCCCCATCACCAAAATCCTGATGTACCCTGTACCCTGCATGCTTGAACAACATCAGTGTGCCACCCGGTTTCTGCTTTTCTTTTGTGTTGCAACTCTACGGAGCGTACCTGCACTGTACTCCAGTTTGTAAGTAAAGTTCTTTTTGAATTCAACCGACAACCATTCTGTGCTTAATTCCACTCTATCGGCAGCCCCATCTGGCCACTCTTGGCCCCCACAGACTTTAATAAGAATTTTTAGCCAGGAAATAAAGGACAGATCATACCTCAAAGAGATCCATGTAGGAAGGGCTGTAGTACACAGATCAGTATCCTACAACCGAAACACATAAACACACCTTCATTTTTGGGAGCCCTCACAGGCGAGGACATAGGGCTAAGGTGTGTCAGAAGAGAGGGGAGTCTACCATGAATGGAGCTACCCAGAGGTAGAAGATGGTCATCATCCTCTCAGTGTCCTTGTGGAGATTTCCAGGGACTAATGATATGACCAGGGAAGACCCTGTATGGTTCCAAAACAGTTATGCTAGTTAAGGCTACAAGTAGGGTATAAGTGTCTCCTAATCTAGCTTTGTTCTTCACAGTTTGTCATGTTTTGCAAAAGCTTTATTCCTGCTGCTAGTATGTCAATTATAGTGGAATCCCTTACAGGATTTTCACTTGAGGGTTTTGCGATGATCTTTCCCCATGGGAGGTATTTATGATTTGGCTATTAGGGGGTTCAAACAGGAAACTTGAGATCCCAGTCTTGAAATCAGAGTCCATATAGGAGGTCCCTAGCACCCATATGGAGCTCTGATGTAATAAGACTTCACATAGGTGTGAGGATCTGCCATTGGGCGCAACTGCAAGATGAAAGGAAAGGTATGTTTAAAAAACATTGGTATACCTAGCTGGTGCAGAGTACCAGGTTAACCAGGGTAAACTGTTTTTAGTGCACAAGTTATCTCATGTAACTCTACAAGGCGCTGCATTGTACCCTGTAGATCTGTGGTCACCAACCAGTGGATCTTGATTCACTGGTAGGTCTCAGAGCCTGTTGGAGGTGATTTGAGGCTGGGGTGGGAGGCTGAGTGCCCGTGTGCATGCACGTGTGCACCCCAGCCCAGCAGGTCAGTCTGTGGGGGAGAGAAGGGGTGGAAGCTAGATCGAGGTCCGCTCAGTGAGGGACAGTGCCGCAGAGGCAGGAGCAGGGGTAAGTTGAGGGGTGCCCCAGCTGGGTGGGGCTTACCTGCTGGGAGGCACACCCTCAAATAATTTTTCCTCCCTCTGTCTTGATCTGTCCCTTCTTCCGTCCCCATAGACTTACCTGAGCTGGGGGGAGGGGGGAGGGAGGGAGGTGTGGTGGCAGTATATGGTAGATTTTGGGTTGCTTTTAATTACCAAAGATGATCTTCTACTTAAAAAGGTTGGAGACCACTGCTATAGATGTACATTGAGAAGTCTTCAGGTTCCATTCTATGATGCAAATAACACACGAGACATTACAGATTAGGAATGAGCAAATTCTGCACAAGGAGGGTAAGATGCATTTGATGAGCAGACGGAAAGGAGATTTACAGATACTGGAGAGACCCAGCGATGCACAAATAGAAGTTCATAGGGACATTGCTTTACAGTTATGTAATGGAATCTGTGGCTGCCTATAACTGTCTAACTGAACTGCTTAAGTGAACTGAATAACTAATTGAACCTGTCTCATGTTATAAACTTTTTTCATCATTGCATTTTTTTTTCCTGTGGTCACTATAATGTCCTCATGGTTAATTTTAGCTGCAATTTTCCTCTCAAAAATATTTACCAACAGGGTATTCATCGTCTGTTGCAGTAACAGGAAGCTGGGTCTTGGAATGGTGAATATCTTTCCAAGCTGAATGTGCTTCTGTCAATGATATCAAATTATAAGCAGCTCAACTAATCTGCCTACTGTCAGAAATAGCCAAAGAAAAAATGCACAAATGTAAACATAAAAGGGAACTCTCATAATTTGCATACCTGCCATAGTTCACTGTATATTAGCCTGAAGGCCAATGGGCTGCTCCATTGAGTTGGAGTTCAGCTTTGCTTTTTTATCTCTTATCTCCTAGTCAGACACTGTACATTAGCAACATTAATTGATTAACCATTCTCATCACTCTGAGTGCAAGCAAATAATTCCATCTATTTCTACCTAGGCTTCTGTTTACAGTCCGGGTGTGCCAAGCATTTAGACTAAATGAAAATATACCCTCCAGTAGCTACGCACGGCATCTCTCATAACAAGCTGCAGAAACTCTCTAAAGCATTGCTGCTATGTTGTGGGGAATCTTGAGAATCTTAAGCTTAACTCACATGCCTTCAAGCCTTCAGCGGGACTGGCGAGCTAGAGGCTGCTGGGATTCATCTGTGCAGATTATTATTCTAACACTAGCATCTGTCATTTTTAGGGAAAAGGAGAGGCCCTACAAGTAACAAATTAGTGGTGGCTGGGAATTTGTACGAGACAATCTGGTAACATGAGTTCCAATTGGATCAAAGGGGCCAGAGCATTCCTCACTGAATGATGTTTTCCATCTTTTGACAAGCTCTACAAGATCAGCCATAAATATTTCATTTCTGTGTCCAATTTCTTTTCTTTTTTCGGGGGAAAATAAATGTTCTCCTTCTTCTCATTTCCTTATCTTGACCATCAGATCAGTTGAGGTCAAAACGTGCAGTTAGTTAGGATCCTATGGTTTTGGCTATATGAGGTGTGTAGTAACCAAAAGACAAGTTTGGGTGGCAGTACTCTTGGGATTTTATTTCCAGCTGTGGCACAGACATCTTGAGTGATCCTTGGGCAAACCTCATCTCCCCTAGCTTCACTTTGCTCATTTGTAAAATAGGAATTATAGACCAAATTTTCTGGGTCTGGTATCTCAGGACTTGTTATGGACCATTTTATAGATAAGTACTGCCTGTGCACATTCTCCATGCTCTGCGTTAGCCTGTTTCTTTTTTCCTTTGTGCTTATTATTATTTCATGCCTGTACAAATGTCTTGAAGTCCTAAGGTAAAATCTTACTTCTGTTGAAATATCTGGGAGGTTTTCCATTGACTTCAAGGGGCTGAGGATATCACCTGGAATCTAAATCTTCTCTCCATAAAGGTGGAACAGGATGATTTGTAAGACTTCCATCTTACAAGATCCAGAGTGCCCTTGATGAGAGTGAAAATAGTTCTTACTTCTGTGCTTGTTCAGTCCTTGGCCTTTCTGTTGAGACCAGAGTGCCCATTAGCGATGGGGATTTTTGCAATGTGGATACCTGGGCAAAGTCCACCAACCCACTTTGTACAATAGGGTATGGCCATCCGGGGTCATGACTTTTGAGTACTGCTATCCGGGGCCTCATTTGAACTGGTGACTTATAGGTGAAAAGGTTTGTATCTAATTACTGACAGCCAGAGTTATTCATTCCATGCTGAACCCTGTGTGTTACTAACAACTCTGGCCTGCTCTGTTTTATTAGCTAAAACTACTACTTTTTATTGCTGCTAAGGTGTGATTCCTTTTTGTGTTCAACCCATTGCTGGTGCACAAAATGACTCTTAAAGGTTTGGAAGAGCAGCTTCTCTTGCTATTAACTGTTACACTCAGATTCAGGAAATCACTTACGTATGCGCTTTTGTCTTGTTGGAATCAGTTGGATTTGTATTTTCCTGAGTGGAGCACTACTTAAGAAATTCCTGAAGTACTTTTCTGAATTTGTGTCTTAATTATCAGAGTTAACTCAAAGCCAGCAATCATAAAAATGTATGCACTACCCATTAGAATCAGAGTTGTTGTAATATGCAACAGAAAAGGAAATGAATGTAAGCCCATTACAACTGCACCTTGATAGGAAGGAATCAACGAACATCAGAAAGTAGACAATCCCTTCTGAGCAACTGTCTCTTTCAAATATTTCATGTTATGCTCCCATTTTCAAAAATCTCCTAAGCCATGTTGCCAAATCTAATTTGTGTTGGCACACTTCTCTATCTATTCAAGGCAACTTTTTTTGATAGTTTTACTTCCTGGGTTCCATAATACTTTGTCTCTGTTTTCAGTAAGTCACAAATCTTATTGTGGCTAAATGAAAGCACGCTCAGGGATTCTTGCATACACTTCATATTTGCCTTCAGTCAAGTTGTCCTTCAAAGGAACTGCAAAACTGAAGAATTGTCCCTTCTATAAATGAAGTGCATGTTGTGATTCTAAAATAAGATTTTTAAACAGTACTGCCTACATGTGAAAGTTGCATGCTGGACTGGGTGGGGAAGTGCCAAATGTAGCATTTTAATGGGTGATACATTCAAACCCTCTAGCAACTGGAACTAATGGGGACAGACAGAGTTATGAAATATGAACCTCTAAGGTCTCCACTGAGAGATATCAATTCCACTTAGTCCTCACAAAGCTACTTCCCAGAGACGTCAAGTTTTTTTGATGCTTTTTAAGCAAAAAAGGACCATTTAAGATGCTTGTGAATAATAGTTACCTCACAGGTACTGCAGCATTTTGATTCTAAAAGGGCAGGGACCTTGAGAACCAGGGCCTTCTCATTTCTCAAAGAGGGAGGCATTTTAAATGGTGCTTTAGACTAAAAGATTCCATAGACAACCACCTTAGCCTCTTACTGAGTGTTGATACAGCACGAGTATAATGACTCTGATTCTGCGTGAGATCTTTGGGTATCTCCGCAATGAAAACAACAATATCCCATTACCTTTCTGTCATAAAATATGGTTCAATAGTAGATTTCAGTGGCATTGAAAGCTGTAATACTATAATTCTAGTATAATATAGGTCCTTATTGTGAAGGAACAGGTTAAAGCAATCTTGGGAAGAGCTTTCTGCTGAGACAAAGCAGAATACTGTGGCTGAGAATCATTATCAGGTTTTTGTTAAAGCCAATCTTTAACTACTGGGAGAGCTTCATTGGGAACATTGAGTTCAGGTTTCTTAGCTGCATTTTGAGTTCCTGAAGTTTTATTAAGTATGAGCAGCTTCAGAAATGTGTGAGAGAGTGTTAGGTAAAAACTCTTTTACCTAACAATACATACAATTATAATGGTTTCCTGAACACCTTGGAACTTGGAGAGCACTGTGGACTACAGCAATCACCAGCAATTAATCATTTTGACTATATATGACTTTAAAAGGCTCTGGTTCTGTTTTTACTTCCTATCAAGCCCATCATAGATTTTCCTTGCTAAAGTACTTGGCATCTCTCTGCTCCAGATTCCAGAGGCCTGCTTCCTAGCCTAATGAAGTCAAGAGAAAGCCTCCTAGAAAAGAAGCAGTTCTTGAAAGAGAACCGGAAGCAGGAATTCCTAATACCAATACGCGGAAAAGCATTTAACTCCTACGTGGTGAGGAGAAAGAAAAGATAGTGGGAAAAATGTGATACAGAAATATAACCACAAGGAACTGAACATGTTACTGAGAAGAGAGTAAGGGAAACTGCCATCGTATGGAATTCCAAAGGATTTAGTCAATTGGATTCTGTGTTTGACTCCCAGTAATGAGACATTCCAAACCACCAGCTTTGCATGGATCAAATTTATTGTTTTCTTGGCCACCCAGCTGGGTGGAACAGGGCTAACCTGGGTGAGAAAGTCTCCCAAAAGAAAGTTTGCATCTGTACATAGACTATTTATATAGCACATAGCATACATATATTTGTATGTATATACATGCATAGTCTCCTGCTAAAATCTGAGCTATAAACATCTGACAGCAGGGTTACTGAAAAAAGGCACCTGTTTTTCAGTTCCATGTCAAAGTTGTATACCCTAGCAAGTGACCTGAGGGATTTAAAGCAGCCCCACAGTTCTGAAATGGCCCACATACAATGAAATAATGCCTATAAAACTAAGCTCTGTGTTTGCTTTAGTGGGACGGTGGGGAAGGAGTGATTTTAAAGGATTTTGGAGATACTGTCTGGGAGTTGAGAATTTACAATCATGATGTGACAGGGACCTATTGTAACATGACTTTAGAAGGAAACCAGTGGTGTGCTTTGATGAATTTATGGAGAGCAAAAGCACATAAGAGTGAGGAGAGAAAGATTACATCCTTGCAGTTAGAAATGACACCACACCCATTTTTCCACAAACACACCTAGTTTGGAAGTGGAGCACAAGAATGAGAATCAAAGCTCATTTCTAAACCATTGTCTTCTCACATGTTTTACTCTGTCTGCAATATATAGATGTTCTATCTACCTATCTATCTAGATATAAAATTAGAAAGTGGCAATTGAAACAATTCAGCTAGTCTGCTTGATGAATACATTAACATAAAATTCTTGCCTCTGTCAATCAGTATTTTCCTTCTGTGAGCACCCTCACTTTTATATTCATACTCTAGTCAAAGAGCAAATGCCTTCATTTTCGGGAGGGTGCACTGCATTATTCATATAGCACAAAGAAACTGAAAACCTGTTTTCATACAAAATTCAGTACAACCTTAACCATGGTGCATGAACATAATGAATGCTTTTATGTGATTGAAACAATGCACAAGCTGCATGGAATTAATTATCAAAAAGCCAAATGTGGGGATGATGTCAGCTTAGAACTATCTAATCAAGATGTCTGATGGTAGGTAGCCTTCAAATATCTAACCTACTTAACCTGTAGTATAATTAGGATATCTGCAGAGCTACAAGTAGCTTCCCAGCAACTCTATCACTTGGAGACCTCTGTTCCTTTTTGTGAAAACTCTATTCTATTTCAGGCATAAAGCCCCAACCCATGACAATCTCACCTCACTGGGAGCTTAATTACAAATCTTAAGGTTGGGCCAACTTTATCAAAATGTTTGAGGAGGTTCATGATCCTTGTAAGTGAAATGGACCTTATTTTTGAGCAAAGCTATCATGATGTATAGGGTGCTGGTGTGAAAGTAGGTTAAATTCAACAGTTCCAACCAATTTTCTCTTTGAGACTTTGATTTATATGAATACCTCCCCACTCTCACCTCTAAAGCCTGGACAGAAAGAAAAGGTTCACATCCCATTCTGAGAACAGAAACAGCTGAATTCAGGACAGCCATGTTTTTAATGTTTTTTTAGGCAGTTTTATTTACTATGCTAGTGTTTCACATTAATTGTATGGATGGTTTTACTGGCTGTGGATCAGTATTCCAGGGAGCTGATTAATCGATCTCTCCTTTGCAATGTTTAATGGCCATGTATTTGGCAAACTTTTCCTGCATTTCATCACAGATACTTAATTTCCTCCAAGCTGCACGCTTCTCACCAGTTATGTTTGGATTTTCCTTCAGAGACTTAGGAGCATAAGTCCCATTGGAAACTAAGGAGACCCATGCTCCTCAATTACTTAGATGCTTTTGGAAAGCCTGTCTTTAAGCACATTCATTCACAAATTATCTCCACTTCTCATCCTGGGCAGTGCAGTCAATGGCTGAGTCCCCTCAGGCAGAACCTACTTGTCTGAATAGGTTCCCAGAAGTTCTGCACAAGTATGTGCAGAGCAGGACAATATCTCTGAGACTCTGTTAGGGGCATACACAAGAGGACGTGAAAGTGCAGTTGTTGTACCTCTAGTGCATTCCTGTGGGTCCCTATGTTACATTTCAAAATAGGCTGGAAGAAAATCATCATTCCAACTGTTTCTGAGTCTATGGATGGGTAATGCTGGAGTGCTGGTGAATAAACATGGCACTCATTAGTATTTTATTCTTGGGGTCACTTGAATCTGGAAAGCAGAAAACAAGGTAGACATGCCTACCTAGTAGACTAATAAACCAGAGATAAATAAGCTTTCATGAACCTGAGCTCAATTTATCAGATGCTGTGACAGGACACACCCAGAGCAGTCTATCAAAGGGAGGTTGATTTGAAGTGATCTTGAGTTCACAAAAGCTTTTGCATCTTCGATTTAGTTAGTCTCTAAGGTAAATCTGACTACAGTACTTAGCTGGCATCAAGGCCTTGTATAGAACTGCCTTAGAAATAGGGCTATAGCCTCCTTTGTAATCTTGAGCATATACAAGCTTGCATGGTTAATTTTCCCTGACCCTTTGTTAATTTAAAAATGCTTGTCAGGAATTTTTTTCTTTTAATACAAACAATCAAAACTTACTTTAATTGCAATTTTGCAAAACTATATAGAAAAGGAAGAGAGAATAGGATGAGAAGAGATAATTGGATCAAGCTCACCTAGGGTAGCTACTATAAGAGGAACCTTCAGACTATCCATGTTGGCCATAAATGTGTATTTTAGGGTTTGCTTGATCACCTTGTGTTCTGTAGCAGCCTAGGACAGCAGCCAAACGTTATCAGAGTAACATCTCTTGTAGAAGAAACTTTTACTAGTCACTGAGTTTGAAATAAAGTTCACTCAGCTCTCATTTATAATTCTGAGTCATGTTAATATAGTTCATTGGTTCCCAATCTTTTGGACCCTTGGGCTGGATGACTGATGCAGCATTGGTTTATGTGGTAGATCTGTCCATGGGCCCAATCCCGTGTTTGGGGCTGGCTTGGCTGGGGCTCAGTCAGGTGTGCAGGACCAGCCCCAACCCTGCATGCTATATAGGTCCCAGACCTGGCCCTGGTCCCTGCTTCGGCCCTGACCCTGCATGCCAGATGAGGCTCCATGCAGATTGTACCTACAGCCCTGGACCCAAGTGCAGGGCCATGTCTATCTGGCCCACAGGGGTTGGAAATTTGGCAGCTGTGGAGCAGTGGTAGTATTAATTGCCACTGCTTTTCTGCTGGCTAATTTCTGGACCCATGGGGAGCCCTGTGGACTTGATGACATGATGCCATGGGCTGCATCTGGGCTGCAGGCTGGAGGTTTAGCATTACTGATATAGTATAACACAGAAACTGCCAAGCAGGTCTGTACTAGCCTTAGATCTACCATGTGATTAAGTGCTGGCTTTCTCAGACCTAATTTGAAATCAGTTAGTTAACAGAAGTGTTCTAATAAGAAAAGGAAGCATAGTTGAAGCTAGTGTACTAGGATATGGATAATTAGGTCAGCCATATTAGTAGAGAAGAAACAGAGACCAAGCTTTTAGTTTTATTTAATGTTAATTAGGTGATCTGTCACTTTAATAGGATATTTGGAGCTGCTTTGTTGTGGCTTTTCCCACTTAATTGCCTTGCCAATCATAACTGGGCACAAAATGCTGCAGATTGCTCCCAGCTGCTTGACTTGTTTGTGGCCTGTCTTACAACAGGTCTTACAAGAAGATACAAGATTTTCCTTATTTATGTCATTAAAGTGCTTGTATATCCCTTGACTCTTGCTTTGAACTCATTTGCCCTTACTCTGTAGTATGTTATCGTGAAAACCAAGCTAACTAGGTAAACCAGGCCAGAGAAAAAGTTTAATAGTGACCAATGTACCACTGTAAATGCCAATGGGAAAGCAGCACAGAAAAGTAAACATGGTGAGTCTGAGGTTGTATTATTCCCATTGCTTCTCCAGGCAGCTTTAGAAAGTACAACATTATCTGACTCAATGCTAAAGAAAAAAAAAAGAAGACAAAAACTGATAGCTAAAGTAGTTTAGAAAGGCTAGAGATCATTAATGGTTAGTGGCTTTGTTGGCAATTAAGACCAGACTTCTTATAGCTCCTTAGACTAGGGACAGTCATCATCATGTGACTAGGCATTAACAGCTGAATCAAAAGACACCTTGGTTACAAGGAAAAAGGCAAGTGCTGTCAGAGTTTGCAGCATAATGCTGCCTGTATTTTCCTTGTCAAGTAAAGCTATTCTGCAAATGCAGAGATGACCCACATCATCTTCCAGGCACAGTTTCTCTGCTAAGAACAAGAGCTAAGAAGAGGTAATTGCTAACTTGTACTTTTAACAGAAAATTAATTAATTAATTCTCCTGTTGCCACAGAGACTCAGAGTTGGAAGGGACCTTGGAGGTCATCTGATCCAACTGCCTGCATAGATACCAGATTGGTAGATAAATTCTATTTTCCTGGCTAAGCTCTAATGCCCAGTTGGCTCTAGTCTCACCTTTCATGCTCCTCAGGTATTAAAAAGGGAGTGGAAACGTCAGATCACCTGCTGGGGATGCTGCCCACGTGAGAATAAGGGAGCATGCTTGTGTCCCTCATGTGGGGACAATTGTTAGCTATGCCTCTGTCTGGATGCTGCAAAGAATCTGGCTTTTGAGCTTTGGTTCATCTTTTGAAATTACAAGGTTACTTCTAGTTACAGCAACTGTTAAAACTAATCTAAAGAAAGAATAGCATTTGATGGAGCAAGGGCATAAACAAAAATGGGGATTTGAAGTTGCTTGGATACATTCAAGCTCAAGAAATAACTGTGAAGTGAACAGGCCTTAGCCCAGAAAACTTGATAATGTCTGCTTCTATGTCTAGTTTTACTAAATATAGTTTCCCTAACACTAAGTTCTGTGGGAGTTGGGAATTGTATGGGATTCAGGTGCCCAGGTCCCTTGGCAAGTCACAGTCCTTATGTCCATGTTTGCTTCTAATTCTCAGTGAACTTGGCTGGGGTCTTGCAACCCCAGCATTTTTTCCTGCCTAGGCAGGGGGTCAGATGTGATCTGTTGAGGTCCCTTCTGACCCTAACATCTATGAATCTATGAACTGGACCTTATTTAGTACATTCTAAACTGACTTCAGTAGGTCAGAGCTGAATTTGGTTGAAAGAGGAAATTAAGCCTCTGTTATGCCAGCAGTAATTTATTCCTAGTTTGGATGCTTATATAATATCTAATATGCTTTTATACATATATTATATCAAACTTTGCATTTTCTGGATAATCTAAGTCAACACTTATTTTCCTCTTCTTCTCCATATGACATACAAAATGGGCCTCTGTTGTGAGGTACTGTCTTCTTCAAGAGACTGCCCACTTCACAGTGGTTCTTACTGCCTCTTCAGGTTAAAACAATTTGGAGAACAGGAAAGGTTTATATTTTCTACTGTTGGGATACTGGACTCCCAACTTTTCTATTGTTGGGATGCCGCATTGACTGCTGGGATGGTAATTACCTTGCTGCAGCTCCTTTCCTTTTATTCTTTTTTTTTTTTTTAAGGTTGGACCTCAGCAACATACAATCTGCAACTTGCCTATATACCAACACACTTGTGTGTGTTGTTTTCCCTTCAGCTTTTGCATGCCTATTGAAAGAGTCTCTTTTATATGCAGGTGTGATATAATTTAAAATTTGGATTGCGGTGCATAATGGTAATATTTATGAAAAAGGGCTAAAGAAACCATGAATCAAAATGCTATGCTTTCCTAATTCCGATGACTAACCATTCACACTTCCAATTAATTGGTTCATCATGGCTTCTTTGTATGAGACAGTGAAAGAGTCTGGCAGGATGACCTATTTATTTTTAAAGTCCGCTTATGTCAATGCTTTCTGTCCTGTGACCATGTTAGCCACCATTATTTCACGGTGAGGTCAGTCTTTTTCTTTGCTCAGGCTGCTTGCCAGTTTCTCAACACCTGCCTTGAAAGTGACAGCTCTCTGGGTGTCCTCATAAATTACAAATCATGTGCCTCTGTCCTGATGCCTTGGGACAGGCACAAAGTTAGAAACTGTCCTGTAACTTTAGAACTGTGGTTGCTGGATGGGACAGCTGAGAAGAAAACAGAGAGACACATCAGCAGGGGGCCAGCTACATCTCAGCAAGGCTGCCAGCCCCAAAGCAGTGGACAGTTTGTAACAGTGGAAAGTTTGTGGTGTGTGTGTACATATTAACTTAATTACAGTTATGGTTTGTTCTCAAGGTTACCTAATGGTATAATCTTCCTGGCTAAAAGAACGTGCAGAAACTCAGTTGCCCACAAAGGATCTCACCCCTCTGCTGTGAGGGATACCATTGCTATTTGCAGTGAAACAACATTTCCTTTTCTATGAGCCTTTTAAAATACTTTGTGAAGTTGATTGCTATTTCCTCCTAAGTATAAGTTGGGAAACTAAAGCACAGAGGTGAATGGGCTTGCCTAGTGTCACATAGTGAATTCATGGCAGAGTTAGGAATACACCTGACTTCTCAGACCTTGAATTCTGCATTGGGGTCCTGCCTTCCAAGCTACCAGGAAGAAATAATTGATGTATGGTCTCTAAAAGATTGGATGGCATAGTACTAAAAACACTGAATATCTCCATCCCACCACAAAGTTATGCACATGGTTTGTTGTACTCTAACTTCTAACCAGTATCTTTCATGTTGCTTTGGTAACTGGAGAGGCTGGGCTGCTTCTGTTGAGGCCAATACTAATAAGTCAGCAGGGGAAGAAGAGCTCCAAGGACAGTGCAACAAATTTCCTTTCCTTCTAACAAATGCTGTTACTCTGTTAAGGTATCTTCTGTCCTTCCCCTACGGAGTGTTGGCCGCGTCCAAATTTCCCCATCTGGTACGATTTGCACAGTGCTTGCTTATTCTGTTGCTCTGCTGAAGGCACAACATCTACACGCAAAAGCACAACATCAGAAAGGAGCTATGAAACAGCCTGATGAAAGTGCTCCTTCTTACACTTTTAGGAAGCCCAACTCATTTCAATGCAACGTAGCCCAATACAGTTGGCAGCAACCTGATCTCTCTCTTTGACAAGATAACAAGCAGGGTGGATGAAGGGAATGTGGTGGATATAATATATCTAGACTTCAGTGAGTCTTTTGACAAAGTCCCATATGACCTGCTCATTAACAAATTGGAGAAATGTGGGCTAGACTAAACTGCTATAAGGTGGGTAGACAACCGGTAATAGCCACAAGCAAAGAATTATAAATGCATCCGTGTCAGATTTGCAGAAGCTCTGAGTGGAGTCTGACAGGGGTCTGTCTTGGGCCCAGTGCTGTTCAATGTGTTTATCAATGATTTTATGACTGGAATAGAGATCTTCTTGAAGATATTAACAGATGCCAGGATATTGGGAAAATTGTGAACACACTGAAGGATATGAATGCCATTTAGAAGAATCTTGATACATTGGGCTGGAGCTAATGTAATACAGTTCAATGCTGACAACTACAAGGTGCTTCACCTCAGGAAGAAAAAATGAAACAACACACAAAATAAGTGACAACTGGCTGGATAGCAACACTATAGAGAAGGACATAGGAGGTGTGGTGGATTACAGACTTCATATGAGTCTGCAGTGTGACAGCTGCATGAAAAGTGAACACGATTTTGGGGTGCATCAATAGGTGCATGAGATGCAAGGCACAGCAGGCAATAGTGCTGCTTTACTCAGAATTGGCCTCATATAAAAACTGTTCAGTTTTGGGCTCCACTTTTTAAAAAGGACAGCACAAAGAAGTTAGAAAGGGTCCAGAGATGGGCAATAAAAATGATAAAAGGGTGGAAGCAAGCAAGTCATACAAGAAGAAGTTGAAGGAAATAGGCATGTTCAGCTTGTGAAAAAGGTAAGAGAGAAATGATAGCAGTCTTCAAATATCTGAAGAGCTACCTTAAAGAAGAGGTAGAACATCTTTTCTCTCTTGCTGCAGAAAGCAGGATGCAGACCAATGTCTTGAGGCTGTGGCAAAGTAGGTTTGTGTTGGTTGTTTGAAAAAGCCTCTTCCTTGTTAGAAAAGTGAGTCAGTAGGGTGCTGTGCCTTATAGTTGTGTGGCAAGACTGATTGTGTAGTTTTAGCAATAGATAAGGATTTGTGTGGGTGGTTTGGATAGGCATGATTGTGCCTGATGCAAGGGTTAGACTAGGTAAACTTCAGAAGTCTCTTCCAGCCCTAATTTTTTATGGTCCTGTAAAATGGTAGCAGAAGTCAGTAGTAGGATTAAAAGGAATGTAATCCAGTCACATGCAGAAGTTTCTAAACCCCACAAGCCTGAATCACAGCTGGAGTACTAGCAATAGTTCCAGACCACAATGGTACCACAAGGTACCACTATTTTTGTAGCTGCAAAGCTATCATCCAGGATGCAGAACAATACTCTCTATAAACACAGATTCATTCATTCATATCATACTCTATCCATGATATAACACATTTTTCAGTTTTTTTGAAGAGCTGGAATAACTGGTTGCAATAGCATTACATTTATCAGTCTCCACTTAGAATAAATTAGTGAGTCTCCACTTACAACTGGTGAAGATTTAGCTGTGAATTTGAAATTTGCACTTTGCAGAAGGAAAATCTGCACATATGTATCTGGGATTCATAGATTCACAGAGTCATAGATTGTAAGGTGCTGGAAGGGACCTTGCAAGATCATCGGTTCCAGTCCTCCTGCACTAGGTGGGAAAGACAACTTGGGTCAGGTAACCCCAGAAAAGTGATTGTCCAGTCTCCTCTTGAAAATTTCCAGGGTAGGTGATTGTATCACCTTGGTGGGGAGTTTATTCCACAATCTGGACACCCTGATTGTGAAGAAGATTTTCCTAGAGATGAGCCTTACTTGGTCTTCCAGGAGTTTTGTGGCCACTATTACTGGTTTTCTCCAAGGGTGCCATGGTGAACAGTTGTTCACCAAGATCTCTATGTATTCCCCTCATAAAGCAGTAAGCTGCTACCAAGTCCTCTCTCTGCCTTCTCTTTTTTAGGCTGAAGAGGCTCAAGTTCCTCAGCCTCTCCTCATATGGTCTGCTTTGCAAGTCTCTGATCATATGTGTGGCTCTTCTCTGGGCTCTCTCAAGTTTTTCCACATCCTTGTTGAAGTGCAGCGCCCAGAACTGGAAACAGTACTCTGGCCGTGGTCTCATCAGTGCTGAGTAGAGTGGAAGAATCACCTCCTTGGTTTTACGTGAGATGCATCGGTTGATGCATGCCATAGTACTGTTTGCCCTGCTGGCTACAGCATTGCATTGATGGCTCATGTTCATGTGATGGTCGATTATTACTCCTAGGTCCGTTTCGGTTGTGGTGCTAGTCAAATTGGCACCACCTAACCTATAGGTATGTTGGGGATTGTTTGCCCCCAGGTGGAGCACTTTACATTTCTCAGTGTTGAACTTCATCTGGTTCTGATCCATGCAACTTGCTAGCCTGTCCTGGTCCACCTGAATCTGCAGCCTATCTTCAGGCATGACCACAGTCCCCCATAACTTGATATTGTCCACAAACTAAGTCAGTGAGCTCTTCACCCCTACAACCCTGCATCTTGCCTGCAGCCTCTAGGCACTATTGTAAAAGAAATGAACAAACCAAAGCTTCTGTTTAAGAGGATGCTTAGGATTGTTTTGTTAATGGCACAAAATCATGCATTCATACAGAGAAAAATCTGTATGAGCTTTAGCAGGATTGTTGCATGAAAGTGCTATATATCTGATCACACATTTATTAGCAGCTTTTTATTGGATGCAGACTATTTAGTATAATATTTACATTGTTTTTCAGACAAGATTTTTAGTGTGGACACAAAACTGGCTCTCCCTAAATAATTCATAAACTAAGGCCCTCACTGTGCATATACTTACACACCTGTCTACCTTCATACCTGGAAGGACTGCCACAGTAACATGTATGGAACTTCCCTTTCACTATCAAACTGTGGCAAAAATATACCTGTGCTCAGAGCCAGGGTTAACTCAATACTCCTTTTTTTTCTCTCTGCAAATTTAGTTTAGCTGTTTTGACTTCTTTGTCACAGCTTGTGGGCATTATTTATGTGCATAAGGAAAAGAGACCTTTACAGGCAAAATTCAAAAAATGATGCAAAGATGTACTACAGTTTTGTCAGGACAGTTTTTTCCTCTGGGGCAAGGATGGAAGGTGTGAGAGGAAGTATAACTCAAGACACCTTTCTTCCTTAATAGGTACCACCTGCAAAGCTGCTATAATTGATGGTATATAGTTTAAAAGGAGAGATTCATTTATATGCTATGTGAAATTGTGAAGCATTAGAGTAGGAATCTGGGATGGGGCATGTGGAGATGGAAGTCTATGAAAGGAGAGGACGATGTTTATGTTTGAGTGATGTGTTGACAAGTGTCAGTTAGGCTTGTCTGATGATGGGTATTGATGAATGCATACACAGTACAAGGAAGGGATAATATGCTTCTCGTGTTGTGCAAATTAGAAACCCTGTAACTTGACCTGCTTGCTCTTGCTTGTGGGTGGTTTTTATTGTTAAAGATTTCTTTAACATAATGTAACCTAAAGCCTTGCTATTCTGACATCTTTAGTGTAATGTATGCAGTGTACATCATATTTTATGATGTATGTGAGAGAAGTTAAGAGACAGCACTAAGAAAGCACGGGCTGACAATTCATATACAAACATGTAGGGGAAGTAAGAACATGCTCTTCATACAAGAAACTGATTCTTCCAATTCACTGGAAAACTAAATTCATTGCCTTCATTCATGATTATAATGACATTCATGTAGGATGCTCCATTATAAGTCAGTGGTTTTCAACCTCTTTTTATCTGCAGACTCTTCAAAGGAAATGGGATAGAGGTGCAGCCCCCTTTGAATCCTAAGGGTGGGTATTCATATACATTGATTGATCGTAGTCTTCTTTCATAGACCCCTCAGACATAGTCTGCAGAGCTCCAGGGGTCTTTGGACTACAGGTTGAAAACGAGTACTTTTGGCTTTGAAGTATATTTTAATTTTAAAATACTCTATTCCAGGTGGTACTTAGTATATTACCACCATATACATATATTGCTGTATAGCTACTCCCAATCTTTAGATGCTCCACATTGTAGTGACCTCTTTTTTCTGAAAAAGGCTGGATTTGGCTTTGAGTCAACACTGCCACATCCTATGGACTCAGAGAATCACTGGGGGATAATGCAAGCTGAGGCTTAAGTCTTAAACCTCTGCATTGTAGTATTCTTAGATAACTGAACTACTCCAGTAAAAATCCATTAAACTAAAATGCAATAAAATGGACTTACTAATAATATTTCAGAGGTACATAGATCTCACCAGCTCTAGTAAATCTTCCACTCCTTTACCTTCCTTGAAAAAAGCCTAGAAAACAGGAAAAGTTTCTTAATTTTTTTCTTTGCCCATTGAATGACTACAAATCCTGCATGTTAACTTTTAAATGATGTTAAGTCCCCAGGTTCAAATGCTTTGGCATCTGTACCTTGCCTGGAGCCAATGATAAAGGCATCTTTCATTCCTTTAAAGGCTTGGGAGCTGCTTTAAACATGCTGGGTGAAAATTTGACACCTTTTGATGTCAGTTTGATTATATCCAGCCCTTTATGTAGATAGCTCTGTTTACTCTGTCTTAATACATGCCAAAGGAAAAGGAACTCAACTGTGTAGTACATGCAGGTGAATTCCCTCTTCCTTTAGCTTATGCATCTACCCTTAAAACACACATTTTCCCTGTCTCCACACCTAGATTTCCTAACTAGAAAATAATTAAGGACCAGATCCTGTGTAGCTGTGGAAGTGCTAAACACTCTGTATTCCCAATTACTTCATTATAAAACACATTTCATTCTTGTTTGTGCACAGTTGGGAAGATGGAGACTATAAAAATGAAGGAAAAATTAATCTACTAGTTAGTATTACTTCATTGTTTCCATAGGCCAATCTTTTTACTACTGCAAAACATAACAAAATGTTGAAACTTTACATCAGATGATTGTAGGTAGATTGCTAAATATGTCTATCAAGATAGGCATAGGATAAAACCAGAATTTGTCAAAAACTGTAAACATGTAATTATCTCACTTACATCATTGTTGTATATCCAGAGTTGCCCAATAAAGTGGGTACATGAGTAATCAATATTAATTTTTGTCCATATATCAGTGCTGGTTTATCAAAAAAACATTTTATATACTTCCTTATCAACTTGAATTTTTGTCACTTATTTTTTACTAAGTGTGCTTTTGTAAAGATGTATTATGATTTCATATTAGTTTTTTTCCTAACTTAAGGTTAAGGTGAAGCATGTGTTTTTCTTTCCCTCTAACATGTCTTACTCCTTTGAAATTTTTCAGAATAGAAACAGCCTAGCAAAGAGAAATTAGAGTTTTGATAAGACTTTCATATCCAACAACACACGTTCAAATTTTAGTTTAGTGGTAGATAAGTGATAAGAATAGAACCTATTAAGAGCTCCGTACCTCTTAGCGACTTTGCTATGAATCTTTTCTTCTGTTTCAACTTGTGTAAGGTCTTATCTCTTCAATTTTGCTTTGATTTTTGGGTTTAAATGAGACCTAGGCAAAACCAAAAGCTTCCCCCACCACTTCCACCGAAACAATTTTTACTTGAAACCAAAATTCAGCCCATGTTCTCTTGAAATATATCCAGCTTGTCCTAGAATTAGTACAAACTAATCAGATCAGGCTTGTCTGCTTTCATTACAGAAATTTCCTGCAGCCCCTCCCTGATTATTTGAACTAGATTTGAACAAAATTTCCATGATCCTTTGTGTTCAAATGCCTATTATGATTTGACTGGGTTATATAGCCCTTTTGTGTTAATTTTATCTAGTTTTATACTTTTATAGCTTTGTACTTTTTGTATTGTGTGACTTATGAGGCATATGTATGTGCCTTAAAAATAATTCTGAATTACTTGGTAAGCAGAATGATGTTTAACAAATCTATTGTATCATGTATAATCGTAATACACAATATACTTGTTTCTAAAGATGTAGAAGATCTATGCTACTATTTCTCAGATCATGAGAATAAACTGTTGGCAGTTCTTCCTGATTATCCTATATGCATGATCTGTCATTATTGCAAAATGCTACAAGCCTGCCTATTTTTGAATGTGTATGATATTGTTCAAGAACTATTTTATCTTCTGATTGCATAGTCATTATTAATATATTTATGCACAATGGGGTAGGGTTAAGGCTGCACATAGACCTATAACTGCTGCTTTCTGACTTAGTAGTTCTTCATTTGACAACCCTAACACTGTTTTAATGTAGCATTTTTGTATTAAGCAATAAATATAAAAGGACAAAACCTGCACACAACTGGTAATAACATCCTTGATGCTGCATTGAAATAGGTTACTCTCTACTGATAACAACAAATAAAAATCAGGCTATGGAGATGCTATGATGAATTCTGCTCTTAGTTTTGCTCCAGCAATGACACTAGCTTCAAATGAACTGGGTGTAACCCAGGGCAAAAATTGAACCGCTGAGTGAAGATTAAAATAGAACCTATTGTCCCTTGCCCTATTGTAGAACTTGATCAACAAGAGGTGGTGGGGAGGGGGTGAACACTGAAGTATTCGTTGTAAAGAAAAGCTGTACAAACTGCTTTCAGGGCACCAGCTGCACAGGAAATATTGGGGCTGGATGTAACAGGACACATTCATGTAGATTCTTTCCTTCTTTTTGGATCAAATTGTCAAGCGTTGCTTAACGCCAGTGAAGTTCTCTCGGTGACCAAGCAGGCATCACCCGCTCTGTGCTGCCTGTTAGTGCAAGCACCCTATTATTCACCTACTCAATTAACTGCTAAGGAGACAAGGAAATATGTGCCCAGAGGAGAAAATGAAGCCATCTTTATTTGTTAGCTAATCAAAATTGAATGGCTTTTGAAAACAGCATGAAATGATCATTAATTAGGAGGGATACCTAAATTTGGAGTTCAAAGGACCTTGTACAAGCCAAATAATAAAGGCGTAGGGGATGCAGTCTGTTTCACAAGGCAGATAGGACTTTCACTGGTTTAACTAGCATGATTTCCAAGTTCCATTTAGCTTGGAAAAGAATGAATCTATGTGATTATTAAAACATAAGAGACAAAATATAACTTGATGAAGAAGTATTTAAAATGTTTTTTGATAAATCAGTATTTATATGTGCACAACAATTAATATTGGCTCCTTTAGCATTGACTTTATAGGAGAAACTCCATATTGTGTCTGAAAATACATGCAGGTGCAGAGATGTCTGTGACCTGCATGGACTAATTTTAAATACGGACCTCCTCAAATTTTATATGCCAAATTCTGCCAGCTTGTGAAAGGCATTCTCTGCAATAGAAATGCAGGTTTAATTATGCATTCCAGATGTTTAAGTGGGTGAAGTGCAGAGATGGAAGCATTGGAAAAGGCAAAAAATGGTTTTACAAGGGCATAAGTCAGCAGTACAAGACAGAACTCTGTTCTGTCTCCTGGAATGAGAGAGCCAAAGAGTAATAAAGCCCATTCAGTACTGGTGGAATGGGAAAGAGAGAGGTAGGTTCTTAAGTGATCATGTATCATGTGGCAGAGGAGTGTTGTATGGTATACCACCAAACTCTGATAACACAAAAGCCATCCAGAATGCATAAAATACTCCAAGCCAGCATGACAAGAGTCATTTGTCCTGCAGTCAAATCAGTGAAAATAAGCTTAAACCAAATACATCTCAAATGATGGAATATTTTGTCTTAGCCAACGCACATGGTCGGTCAGTCGCCCGAGGATGTAGGGGGGCAGTCAGGAAGGCCAAAGCAGAGATGGAGATAGGACTAGCTTCCCGGATTAAGGACAACAAGAAGTCCTTCTTCA
>JAGPOW010003642.1:90624427-90643750 GCA_030014935.1 Caiman crocodilus | reverse complement strand
CAGCCTGCAGCTGGGGCTGGAGAATTGAACTGGGAGCTAGGGAATTGAACCAAGGGCTGGGGAATTGAACTGGGAGCTAGGGAATTGAACCAGGGCCTGGGCAATCAAACAGAGTGCTGGGGAATTGAGCTGGGGGCTATGGAATTGAACAGGGCACTGGGGAATCTAGCTGGGGGCCAGGGAAATGAACAGGGAGGTGGGGGCACGTTCAGATCCCTGAACATTTTCATAGTTCCTGGTTCGATTCCACAGCTCCCTGATCTTTTCCCCAGCTCTCTGTTCACTCTCCCCAGCTCTTCCTTGGGGATGCAGGCCCCTGGATGATGCAGGATGACAGCAGGCTGCTGCTGCCAGCTGGGGATGGTGGTGATTCCAGGTTATTTCTCCAGCTGCAGCAGCAGCTTGCTGGAACCCCCACACAGCTCCAGGGTTTGCGCCCCCAGGGAGGAGCTTGGGGAATGATCAGAGAGCTGGGGAATCAAACTGACATCAAACTGGGGAAACAGCTAACATGTGGATCTGCCCCATCTCCAGGACAGCAAGTGGTGCCCTGCTGAGCTGTGGTATGGTGCTGGTGCCAGGTGGGGTAGGGTGATCCCTGCTGCCCTGTGTTACACAGGGGGGTTTTGCCACGAGCACCCAGAGGCCCTGATTGCTGCTGCCATAGTCGGTGAGTGCAGGGCTTTTTTTTCTTAAAGCTCTGTACTCACTGGATGTGGAACTTGTGGATGACAGCAGGCTGTTACTGTTGCTGCTGCCTGGGGCCAACACCACTACCTGATTCTGCCTGGTGCAGCCCACACTGAGAATAACCACACTGGTTATTCCCAGTGCTGGGACTGGCCTCAGCTGACAGCGGCAGTGTGCTGTCATCCTACAGGCAGATCCTGGGACCGTGCCCCCTGGGAGGGCTTCATGCCCTCAGAAGGGGCTACCATCCTTGCAATTTTTATTTGAATTAGGAAAGAAATGACAAAGTTATAGATATTTTTGTGATTCTCCATTGTAGCCTATGGGTGAAATGTTGAAACATGTTGAAACAACATCAAAACAGCAGAACAGTTTCAACAGAACAGAACAGGGTTTCAAAACAGCAACATGAAACACTGTCTCTTTGAAATGGCAAAACATAAGTCAAAATGAAACAGTGCTGTTTTGCAGACCCCTAGTGGCTACCAAGGAAGGGAAAGTGCTCAACTACCACCATAGTCTTTTCCTCAATGGTAATTTGTGGAGGGGAATCACATTTATGTTCTGAGGCAGGCTGATAGACTTCTCAATGTTGGGAAACAGGCCCAAAGTTTGGTAGGCTTCTCTGAAGAGATCCAGCGCAGTCTCAAGGTTATCCATAGTGTGTAGAAGGATGGCACATTCACTGGCATATTTAAGCTCAAGGATGATTGTTTTGAGTACTTTGGTCTTCAAGCAAAAACAACCCAGATTGAAGAGCCCTTCACTTGTTCAGTATTCAATGTCAATTCCAGAAGGAAGGCAGTCCTGAAATGAGAACAGAGTTGGGGAGTGGGGGCAATGACCCAGGCTTGCTTGACCCTACTTCAGATGGCAAGTGGATCTATCTCTGGTCCACTACATAGAACAGTCGCAGTCATCTGGTTGTGGAGAAGCCCCAAAACCTTGATGTACTTTTCAGGACATCCAAATCTGGACAGTATGTTCCACAAGGCTTCATAACTGATGAAATCAAAGGTCTTACTAAGGTCAATTAAGGCTATTTACAGGTCCTGATCTTGTTACTGACACTTTTTTTGGATCTGGCAGACAACAAAGATCATGTCAATTGCCCAACAGGATGGCTTGAAACCACACTGAGATTCGGGCTGAACTTCCTCAGCAAGAGGTAGAAGATGGTTCAGGAAGATATGGGCAAGAATTTTTCCTGCTGTGGAAAGGAAGGTGATACGCCAGTATTTCCCACACAGTCCTATCTCCTTTCTTGAAGGTAGCTATGATATTAGCATTCCTTAGGTTCCCCAGGGATATCTTTGTTGTTCCAAATTCAAAGAATAAATTCCTATAAATAACATAAATGCTTATTCAGGACATGTACCCACATCTGTCACAAAAGTCTGGCTGACTGTAATCTCATGAGCAGCAAATGTTCACTTCCAGAGAAAGAGCCTTCCAGTTTTACCCCCACATTTGAGTGGCTAGGGCACTTGCATGGGAAGCTAAAGACTTGGGCTCTAGGCCATCCTTACCCAGGCACACTTTGAATTTCTATTTCTCTAACTTCTCAGTATAGGTCAGGCCTTTAGAAGCTGACCCTGATGGCAGCCATGAAAGGGAGATATGTGGAGCTAGGAAGAATTAATTAAGCCAAATGGTGTGTAGATTAGGTCAGGGGCCCTTTCTATGGAAGGCACCAGGATCTGGGTTCCAGCCTGGACTCTACCTCCCACTGAGGCAGAAACTTTCCCACAAACCTACTTTTCCATTCATTTTATCCAATGATTATTAAATACAAAAAAAAAAGTGACTCAGCTTCATCCTTTCCCTCCCTTCCCCCACTATTTTTCTGGGATTTAAACTCAGGTATGTACACATGTAATCTGCTTACCCAGAAGGCCAGTCCATATCCCTTCTTCACATGCTCAGTCTACATGTGCACACTTACACAAGCACAGTGGTCATGTCTATATGTGCATTTATACAGCTTAAATTTACTGTGCAATACGTTACTGCTCAGTAAGCACAAATAGGCTGGCATCTACATGTGCAGGTGTTAAAACACATTAAAGCTATGTCTGGACTGACTTGGGACTAAAGTTAGTTACCGTGCTACTGTGCAGTAAGGTGTCTACACTGTGTTACTTCACAGTACCTAATTGAGTGTAACTTTGATACCTCTATGATGTAGGTTTCAAATTTATTTAAGTCAGCATAAGTCACCATATTTACCGTATAGTATGGGCATGCACATGTAGACATGTGCCCATACTGTGCAGTAATTTCAGTTACTGCGCAAGAAATATGCATGTGTAGATGTGCCCAGTGTATAGTTAGGAGGGCCTATGTAGACAGCTTGAAACCTGCCATCTAGATGCACAAAGAAAAGGAGAATTCTGCTCTAAATGCCCAACAAACCTTCAAGCTTCAAGATGATGCATACTCACTATTTGCATAATGTTTCTTCCCTGGAACAGGTAAAGAATGAGTTTAGTTCAGTGTACAGAAACAGGTTTCTAGCTTACATTTTAGAAACTAGGACCTGATTCCAATCTTGTATGCAACTAATTTTGAACCAGTTCAACTTTATTGACTTAACAAGATCAATGGATTTTTGTAAAGAACTAAGGACCATATTTTCAAGCACTTAGTATACCATAGGAGCCAAATCTGTAAAAGCACTCTCTCTTTGAAGCAGCTCTCACTACAGCCCATAGTCAGATTTTGAAAACAATACGTGGAGCTTTCTTTGAAAATCTACTTATTTATATCTCTATCTAAAAACAATTTTTTCAGTTTTGGAAATATGGTTCTACTATGATGCACTGAGCATTTATAGGATACAGCACAAAGAGAGAGAGATGAGTGGGGTTCAAGTTAATACGTGGTTTTTGGAAAGTTGGGCTTGCAAATGCGAAGCCAGGAGGACTCTGTCTGCAGGTTAAAAACACTCATCTCTGCAGTGCTCCAATGTTTGTATTTGGTGATGTCATCTTGTCTGACATTACCTATTGCATGTAATGATGTGATAATATGTTACTGGGACTAAAAAGCTAAATATAGTGTGAGAAAATGCAAGCTATTTAAAGTGTTCTGACAAGAGATGGCAACCGGGGCTGTACTCACTATATGTGCAGTGTTCCATTTAAAATAGACATACGGGATGGATTTACTGTACTAAAAGTAAGTATTTGAACTGAAGACTCATGAGGACAGGGCCAAGGGCCAAAGGCACTAAACAAACAAGCAACTGGGCATGTCTTTCATTAATGAGTGCCTACTGCACAATAAATGTTGTACATGCAAAAGGAAGAACTAAATAAATGTGCAGTAGGCTGCTTTTGTGATGGTTAATGCCCAGTAGTACTACTGCGCATTAGCCTAATCACAAAGTTTTTGCTGTGACACTGTAATGTGCAGTCAGTCTACTGTGCATTAAGTGTCTCATGTACGTGTGCCCACTGAGTATCAGAGATGGCAAAAAGAAGCAGACCTCCGAAATATGAAGAGAATGCTGGAAAAGCAGAAGATTTTTATCATAAAATTGCAACCAAAAAGAGAATCCTTTGGTTGACTGCCACTTACATCCTGCACTGTAGCTGGTATTGAATATGACCAAGATCTTCCAGTTTTCAGGGAGAAAGAGATCTTTGCACTTGCACAGGAGGTTAACCAAAGTCAAATGGTTTCTGAGGGTGCAAAAGAGTGTGCCCATATTTTAACTTGTAGGATCGGGGTTTATATAAATAGCTTTGAGTAAGAGCTAGACATGAGGCAGGCTATCCATTTTTCTGGGAAGAAAATTGTGATTTGTTGCCTGGAGACCAAAATCCCTGCTCTTCTCCCAAAGCGCTCCTCTCAGCCCAAGAACATTTTACCACAACTTTGTGTTTTCAACAAGTAGTTTTTGTGTAACCAGGTATAGATGGAGAGCTTAGTCTGTTTGAGCAAAACGGAACTTTTTCCTAACTTGACTGGGAATGAGACGAGCTATGCATACCTCTGTAACAGACTACCAATGTAGGCTCACCAGATTGGCTTGAGATACTTACCCTGGGCTAGAAACAGTGCCGGTGAACTCTGAGAGACCCCAAGGGTGGAGCAGGGGAGCCCTGCCTTGTGGAAAAGGAGAAGCCAATTGAAAGAAGGGGTTTTCAATCCCCTCATTGGCATGGAAGGGGGATGGCTGGAGTTGGGGGCCTGTGCTGCTGACCCTCTACCACTGACTGCCCCAGAGGGGACTCAGTCCTGTCCCTTATTCTGCAGCTGACTGTCATTGGATGGAGTCTCTTCCAGCGTGCTTGGGTCACGCTGATTGCTGCAGGAGCCTACTCTGTTGCTTGTTGCTTGCCTTTTTGGTTGTCACAGAAGGTTGCCCTCCAGCCCCTTTGCAGGGTTGGGGTTTGATGATACCATTTGATTGCAGATCAGAAGAACTTAACCTGTTGCAGTTTGTCACTTATTGGGAAGCCTGTTGGAGCTGCTGGGAGTGAGCACCTTGCTTCTTTGTGGTAGTATTTCACCAGTGGCAGAAAGCTGCCAGTAACTCTACCTGGAGTTCTTGAGTCAAGGGTTGACTAATGCATTCTGGTTAGTTTTGTGATTCTGGTTATGCCATTTAAGTTCACTTGTTAATAAGTGAACTTAAATTCATAAGTTCACTTGTCACTTGCCTATTATTCTTATTTTGTAAATAAAGTGTAAATAGTTAAATCAGTTAAATGTTAGACCTTCTTGGGACCACAGGCTGCTCTGTGGGGAGAAGAGGCTGGCTGGAAAGTAAATTGGTGCTGGCCAGAAACCCTACCCCCTCTCACCACACCATCCTTAATATTGGGCAGGGGTATCAACTATTGGACCATCACCCAGGTTACATATTAATGGATTTGCATACACTTCCCCCACACTGTTCTTTTAACCACTCCACTTTCCCTTGGAAGTCCTAATATTCCTAGCGTCTATATCCCAGAGTGACTGAGTTTCACTTTGCATTTAGATTGAGCCATGTGTAACTTTTTCTTTGTATGGGAATTACCTGGTAATCCATGCTTCAAGTCTTTTGTTAGTGTGTGGGGTGAAGTGGAAGGGGTGGTCAGGATGATTTTTTTTTAACCTCATAAATGCTTTATACGCATTGGGTTTATTGTTTGATCTTCCCCTAAAGCGCTGGACACACCTAATGTGACATTTTGATTGGGATTCCCTGACACTCACACTAGTATCTTGGACCCTCTAAGATTCCTGGCTCAGGGGTCTCTCTCTTTTGCACAAAATCAAACTGATCCTCAGATTTGGTGTTGGAAGAAATTTTTCCCAAAGGTAATGTTAGCAGGGATAGTTTGGTTTTTTTGGTTTCTGCAAAAACTTGAGGCATAGTCTTCTTACTATGGTCCTCTAAGCATAAATTAACCACTTATAGATTCATAGACATTAGGGGCTGGAAGGGACCCCACAAGATCATCGAGTCCAGCCCCCTGCCATAGGCAGGAAGTCTGTCATTGCAGTGGGAGGGCGTTGACTGTGCCCTTGTTTGCTCTGCTTTTTACCAGTGATGTTGTGTTGAATGTTTGAGCTTTGTAATATGTATTGTGTCTATGGCATGCAAGGAATTGGAATGGATGACATTTGGGACTCTGGATATTGAGGAATGGACACAGTGGCTCAAGAGATGCTTTCCAGTCCTAAGTTGTTTTAATAATGAAACAATAAAGTACAAGTACATTGACATGTCAAAAAATAAAATAGGTGGAGGAAACCTCTGCTCAGTTAAATTAAAAAATGATAGTTACCAAAATGCGGCAAGCTAATTACATGATGGCAGGAAATATAGTCCCTTTGCTATTTGACACATACTTGCGCAGCCATTCATTTTGAATACAAGAAACATCTGCAGTAAGCATACAAATTCCATCTCCCTTTCCTGGCCCTGACATGGTACAGATGGATAACTTGCTAATGATTGATGTTTATTCAGAAAAGTAAAGTAAGTGACTCTCTCATTTCTTCCAAGTAATATTCATTTTCTTTTCTGGATTGAGTACACCATGTATATGTGAAAACTAGGAGCAGCTCACTCTGACTTCTTAATCTGAATGTGTAAAAATACAAATTGCCACGCATGTAAATGTAGAGTATAACTAAAGTCACTTTTGTTGCAAGCAAACTTACCTCCAAGAAGGCATTTAGTTATAACACTAACAGGATTTAATTTTATTTTGTCTTATATAATTACATACCACTTTGCTCCTATAATAGCATCTTTCTTCCACGAATCGTAAGAATTGCCCTAATTTTCAGTACTAAAATTTGCTACAAGTAGAAAATGATCCCAGGGACCTTTTATATGCCCCCTTTTCAAAGGGAAACTCTTTCCAAAGTATTTTTGAGGTATTCTCCCCCACTAGCCTATATATTTTTATTGATCTGTTTCAAGAGAAAGCAAGTTAGCAAGGGTGAGATATATGTACGTAGTGGAAAAATCCTTGTTTGATACTGCCTGAATGCTGTTTATCCAACCTGTCTCATTTAGCTATGCACAATAGCTGTCTCACTGGTGCTGGACTGGTGCTGGGGAGTGTGGTAATGACAATCTCATCTGTGGGATTCACTGCTCTGTATTCACACCATTGTACAGTAGCAGGGTGTCCTGCCGCTTCTATTCTTAGATTTTGACTTTAAAGTCCCCCCATTCTTAACTCGGATCCTCTGAGGTCCAGGCTTGACCACCGACAGCACTGACTCACATTAAACCCAGTGTCCATATGCCTATCTCCTACCATATACATCAAGGGATGCTACATGGAAGGGAAGAAGATCCTTGAGGAGTGCATCTAGTGCATCCAGCTTACTTCCCATCCATCTCTGCACTGTCAGTCCAGGTAAGAGCCTGCCTTAGGATTTTCTGCTTGAAGCTTTTCTAATTGTTGAGATGACTCTAATTTGCTTGAAAATCCTCATATACCTCCCCAGCCTTTGAGCACATATAAATGATGATGACTTAGCATGCATCAGGAGATCCCAGCTGATGTTAGCTATGCCTCCCTGAGTGACTGGAAAAGCAGCTCTTGGAATTTGGGTAAATACAGGCTACCGGGAGTACTCAAGCACCTACCTTTCATTCCCCAATTGGCATACACTTCCTTTTTGCCAACCTTGACATGAGGCATTAGATTGGCTAAGATATAGCATAGCAATGTGGCAAGAAACCTGGTGAGGGTCACAGGGGATGCTGCACATTGCTTAAGATAATAGCAGTTTTAAAAAATGATTTACCAGAATGGATTAGAAAACTCATTGCTGTCCTGGATGTGATCTACCTGCACAGCACGAGGCTTAATCCCAAAGGTTGTGTTTCAGTCCCTGCCAACCTGAGCAAGCATTAAGTTTGGGGTTTTCTGCTGCCTGTTCCTGAAATACTGGGGCCCTGGGGAGCAAGGGAGACAGAACATTTTCTCTCCTGACATATGGCTTACACATGAAAGGGTGGTGTCAAAGGTGGGGAATACATGGCTTCAGGCAGGGTTCTTTTTTACTCTAAATCAGCAGCTTTATGTTATCCCTTTGTATCCTTTACAAAAATGATGCAAGGTGGATTAGTATTATAATCCCTGATTTACTGATGTATAGGGAGATTCAGGACAGCATTTTCAGAAGTGCCCAATATCCACAACTCAGGTAGCAATTTCAAAAAGAGACCGGCTGCTTGCGTACCCATCGGGAATGTCTATGTGTGCCCCCTACAGTGCTGTTGTTACTGCACTCTCATTTAGTACTTCCAATATTACTGCACCCTCATTTAGTACTTTTGGAAGTACTAAATGAAGGTGTAGTAACAGCCCATACTGTACTGTGAGCACTGTGCATGGTTATTTTTTTCTTATAATAATAATATATAATAATAATATGTGCACTATATTATTTATAGTGCATCGCTATGTCGCTGTAGAGATGCACTATACTGAGGGAGCATGTTGCTATGGCAACGTAGCTGTGGTACCACGGGTTTTGCCTGTGGATACATCACTGTAGTATGTTGCTATGGTGACATAGCCGCACATGTAGATGCACCCACCTGCATGTCACAAAGGGATTTGAGAAAACCTAACTTCAGCTGTGGATGCCAGCCTGAGACCCTGATCACTGTTTTTTTGAAAGTTTGTGGTGAAATGTCTTGCCCAGAGTCTCACAGGAAGTTTGAAGGGGCTAGAAACCAGGGCTTCTGACTGCTAGCCCCCACTATTCAGTATAAGGCAATCCCTACTCTCTAGCCAGGAGAAGCAGAAACAGCCAATGGTAATTTTGGTTAAAGTGTTGCCTTGCTTGCAATTTGGCCAGCATGCTAAATACAGAAGCTTATCTGTAGAAAGTATACCATGGGCTATATGATTATTTATACTGGTCAGCATGCGCTTGAGGAAATGACATTTCTTCAATGCTAAAGTGTTTCTGTTTCAACAACCCTGTCATCAGGAAAATCGTTTTTGTTTTGGGAGAAATGCTCAAAAGTCAGGCCACTGGCTTGGCATGTGGGATATCCAGTTTCAAGTCTGTGCTCTACTACTTCAGAGCAATGTGGGATGGCAGCTTCTGCTCTGAAGCCGGCAGATCAAGAACTGAAACTGGGACGTCCCACCTGCCTGGCTAGTGCCCTAGCCACCAACCTATCCAAGCATGTGCCTGCTTATACTCAGTACCATTCTCCGTGGTTTTGTTTCCGAAAACAGATCATTTGGCCTAAGTTCAGCATTGCAAAAATGTTCAAAAGGTCTTAATTTTGCTCTAACATGGAATGGGAGCAAAGGTCCAAACCTCAGATGTTACAGCAAAACAGCCTCTTCCAGCTTTAGCCAGGACCTCTCTTTCATATATATCACTTGCAAGTCAGCCACGGCACCGGCAGAGTGACTGTTAATAACATGTCGTACTGTTGGACTGGTATTAATTTGGAGGCACTTCTTTCCTACTCTGCACCAAAACAAGTTGGCATAAAGGATTAATTCCTGCTGGTTGCAGATTGTCAACATAAGTCAATCCATAGCCCTTTATCTGTTGTGCTTCTCCTGGGTGACAACAACTAGAATGGCTGGTCTCATCTAGTCCATCCCCTGGCATAGCCCTGACTTGTCTGGCAAAGTGCTCTATGCAGGGATTTGTCCCTGGAGAGCTGGGTTCCTATATGCTTCCTTAGGACAGACAATTTTGTGTGGATATACCCTTCATGGGCTATATCATGACAGTGATGTCAAAACCAGGAGCTTGACGATGGGTGGTGCTTCTGTGAAGAAGTGCACAGGGAACCTCCTGCTCCCTTGCATGTCCCATACAAAGTCGGTTATAACTGTAGTTGAAGTTGGTCAAAAACTGGGAACATCTTTTGTGAAAGACTTTTCCCTTGTTGCTGATATTTGAAATATTTTGACCAGCTCTGGCTGCAGCCTCCATGCTTGGAGATGAAGTTGCTTAGTGCTGCTAAGGCAAAGTCAGGGGTTTAATTCATAATCATTTTGTCTCTTATTTCATTAGCTCACATGCTTCTAAACCTGAGAGAGGAAGTTTTGTGAGGGAACCAAGCAGCACTGCTGAGAGGAGGCACCCCAAGAAACCCCATTGTTTCTTTTTGAAAATCAAATGTTAGAAGAGGCTAATTGCATGATTTAACATTCGAAAACTTCACATTCCTCCTCTGGAGAGTAAAAGAGCCTATTATCATTTTGAGGCCAGATGTTTTACTTTATTGAGCCTGTTTGATCCCTGCACCTGTCTGAGACCAGCAGTTGCTGGATTAGTGGAAGGGCCTGAATTAAAAAATCTGGACAACTGTTACCAAACAGGCGAATGGTGTGAAAATGAGCAAGCTTTTGGTATAAAGGATTTACTGTTTGCGACACAAGGCAGTACACATCATTTCGAGTGCAAAACGAGCATGCAGTTTTATCCTGGATGTCCATGTGCTGGAATATACATTACAAAGTGACAATCACAGAAACCTCCAATGAGGGGAAGAAAGGAGGGGGGTGAGGAAAAGAAAGGACACATTACACCATCCATCTGTGAGACAGCCGTGCAGTTACAAGGAATTATATGTTTTTTCTGGTGGATTATGATGATTATAAAGGGAAGAATTTGGTCCCCACCCCCACAGAGAATTTTGCTGTGTATCTTGAAGGAAGTGATGGCTTTTCACTTACTTACCTCCTTCTCCGCTTATGAAGTACTTTGTTCCTACACTGTAATATATGAATTAGTCCTTTTTCTTAACAGCAGTGCTGATTCTCAGTAGTTAAATGGAGCTCTGATGATCTGAAAGCGAAAGACCATTCTGTCTCTCTTCCCTTATATTTTACTTTCCAGTCATCTAGAGGCTCAAATTATTGTCTGGTGTAACTTGCTGAACTTTCATATGTCTAGTTTCTGTTTCACTATAGCCCATCATTCCCGCCATTGGAACTAAATAAAACACAATAATTCAGGGATACCAATTGGCTACTTTGTGCTTTTACACATTCACTAGCTAAATCTTAAGAGGACCGAGGTCCAACCTTCTCCTTTGAGGCTGTGCTCAATACTCATACGATTCATACCAGAAAAATGGTGAGTTTCTAGATTCTGATGTGTGCATCTCAGGTATAGGTGTAAGCATCCAGATTTGCACTTGCAATGCACTTCAGATGGGGGCACAAATCCTATGGCTACCATTATCATGTGTTTTTTGCTTCTGTATGGCAGTGTCTAGAAGCCCCAGCTCAGATCATTGCACCTTTCTACCAGTCCTTGTGAAAGTGCTGAGACAGTTCCTGCTATGAAGAAATCAGAGTCTAAATGATGGGAGAAACTCTGGCATTTCCAGATTTCAAGTGGGGAACTGAAGCACAGCGATTCGGTGTCTTGCTCACTGTCACACAGGTAGCTTTTGGTAAAGTTAGGAACTAAAGTTAGATCTGAGTTTCAGTCTGGTGACTTAACTACAAGGGGATTAGCACCTCCAAAAAGAAAACAGGGAACTCCCTCTGAAAATCCAATCCCTTTACCATACATGTATGAAGGCTCTGGATTTGTGTAGATAAATTGCATTTTGGGGATTTTCAAACACAATCCAGCCTTTGACTGATTCAGGCAAGTTGGTTCCAGTGTATTCGTAATGATCATTGCAGGGCTGGTACATGTGAATTTCAAAAACCCTTTCAATACCAAAGTGGAAGCACCTAAAGGGCTCTTCTATAGGCTTGTGAGGAAAGGAAAGGATTGAAGAACCCTGTAAAGGGTACTTCTTGGCCAAAACCACAGTGCCTCTGTTCATGTAGACTTCTTGGCAGCAACATCATGGCAGTCACTCAAAAGGAGATTATTCACAGTTTACAAGCAAGAAAAGGGAATAAGATACTCTCAGTTTGGGGGCCTATTGCTAAATGTTGAGAGGGGTTAGATTTTTTTAAAGGCATTTAGTTGTTGCTCTGTCCCACCTGACTCCAGTTCATACATACCTTTAAAAATACGGGCCTGAGTGAATATGTATGACAAGAAAGCCAGAAGAAGGTTTAAAAACAAAAACGCTGTTGATTAAGTTGACAACCCCAATTCAGTTTCATTTTTATCACAATTTTTCAGAATATATATGTGATAACTTTTAAAACCAGCAATGTCTTAGGAACATTAAACCATACCACTTCATTATTTGTTAAATCATTTCTGATAGATGAGGAGAGGCTGCTAATATTGAATGCAGATAATAAAAACTACATTTTTGCAAAGCATGGATTAATAAGGCTTTAGAGCACTCATTTACATATTACAGGTGGCCAGCAAATGGAGGAAAGAATGCAAAGTTTTGTGTGAAGATTTTTGGCTTGATGTAATTTTGCTGTCCAAAATAAAATTCCAACTAATGTGTGCGCGTGTGTGTGTGTTTGCAGATATGTATTTATTCTTGCAGACAATTTTTTTTATCTGTCATTCTGGGTCATTTCTACTCCCATAGGAATACACACACACACACACACACACACATGCACACATTTTATATGTTGATATTTATGTTCTTAGTGACACACACACACATACATATATATATTGTGCGTGAGTGTGTGTGTGTTCTTCACTCTAGTTTCCTTTAATTTCTCTATTCCCATAGGAAGCATATGCTTAAAATAATTTATAGACAGTAAATATAAAATATATAATATAAAATATAAAATAATTTATATTCCAATGGGGATATATCTACTGATTATATCTAGCTATCTATTTATCTATCTAGATATAGATACACACACAGTGTGTGTGTGTGTGTGTATATATATATATACATATATATATATATATATACTGTCTATAGATTATATGTTCTCCACTCCACTTTTTTTTAATTTTAAAAACTACTATATACATTTTAAAAAGGTTTAATTTAATTGATTCATTGATTCCAGAAGCCAAGATAAAAGAATAATGTACAATAAGCTGTACTAAGAGGAATTCTTATGGGCTTAATTAGTTCTTGGTGTAGCTGCATTAAAGTCAGTTGATTTGCACCAATTGTTAAGTAAGCCAGTGGTGAAAAGAGATTGATTAATCTATTATTCAAACACCTGATTAAAATGCTGAATTGAATAGATTTAGTCCCTTTTGCCCTGGTAAGTGTAACTCTATGATCTCTCTATTTCTTCCTAGTAGCAGCAGTTGCAACACAATTGTTAATTTATAATCATGCAACTGGAGGCTTTCCTGTTTGGCACTACTAGCAGCATGTGCAGGCTAGTAGCTGTAGCATATGATATATAGTGAGCACATTGATGGTCTGCTACTTTCTAGATCCCCTTTGATTTCTCAAAATAACTATCAGCAATGCCATCCAGTTCTGAGCTCATCTAGGCCGTATCACTTGCATGAAAGATGCTTTTGTGTTTTGGCACAGCTTCCAAACATGCCATCTAATGATTCACAACTATGAGACAGTAGATAAGGCTATTTGAATTCATGAAGTCAAAAAAGAACTTCAAAGCACTATGTACTTCCAGTCTAGTGTCTTAGATTTTACATTAATAAATTACTGTACCCTGAAGCTGAAGTATATAGAACAGGACTGTTTGGGAAAAAAAAGAAACAATAAAACTCTTTCTATTGTTGGATCAAACCATCATGCCCCACTCCATTTGCAGAAAATATAATAAAAATGTAGAGTAGAAAGACTACTTGCAAAAAGTAGCTGTAGGAACAAGATAATTTCCCCAATTGGAAAATAGACAGATGTCCGGGAGGCTCTAGACTGCCAATGGTTAGTGCTGACTTAGTTAAGGAGCACTTGGAGGGGCTGGATGGGTATAAGTCAGCAGACCTGGATGATCTCCATCCACGGGTGCTGAAGGAATTGGCCAGTGTCATAGCTGAGCCACTGGCATGGCTGTTTGAGCACTCATGGTGCTCTGGTCAGGTCCCTGAGGACTGGGAAAGGGCCAATGTGTTGCCTATTTTTTAAGAAGGGGAGAAGGGATGAGCCAGGTAACTTTAGGCCAGTCAGTCTTACCTCCATCTTTGGGAAAACACTGGAAAAAATCATCAAAGAGTGCATTTGTGAGGGCCTAGCAAGGGAATTGATGATGAAAGGAAACCAGCATGGATTCATCACAGTTAGATCCTGCCTGACAAACCTTATAGCCTTTTATGACCAGGTAACACACTGACTTGACACTGGAGCTGAGGCAGATGTCATCAACCTGTACTTCAAGAAAGCCTTGGATACAGTTTTGCATCCTATTCTAATAAGGAAGTTAGCAGGCTGTGGAGTGGATGCTTACACAGTCAAGTGGGTGGCAAACTGGCTTAAGGACTGTACTCAGAGAGTGGTGGTAGATGGGTTGTTTTCAACCTGGAAGGAGTTGGGCAGTGGTGTCCCACAGGGTTCGGTCCTTGGACCAGTGTTATTTAATATCTCCATCAGTGAATTGGACGAGAGTGTGCAGAGCACCCTGTCCAAGTTTGCAGATGACAACAAGTTATGGGGTGAAGTTAACACACCAGAGGGTAGGGAGCAGATACAGCCCGATCTAGGCAGGTTGGAACAGTGGGCAGAATGAAACAGGATGCAATTCAACAAAGACAAATGCAAGGTACTCTTCTGGATACCTACAGGTTGAGGGATGACCTCCTCAGCAGCTCAGCGGCTGAAAGGGATCTTGGAGTCACAGTTGACTTCAAGATGAATGTGAGCCAGCAGTGTAATGAAGCCATCAACAAATCCAGTCACACCTTATCATGCATTAGTAGATCGAGGGAGATGATGCTTCCCATCTATGTGGCATTGGTCAGGCCGCAGTTGGAGTACTGTGTCCAGTACTTGTAGGGCACCGCCCTACAAGAGGGATGTGGAGACTCTGAAGAGGGTACAGAGGAGGCCACTCGTATGATTAGTGGCTTCCGTGCAAGACCCTACTAGGGAAAGTTGAAGGATCTGGATCTCTTCATACTTCACACGAGATGTCTGAGAGGAGACCTTATAGCAGCCTATAAGTTTATCAGGGGAGGACAACAGAGAGTTGGAGATGTGCTATTTACCAGGGCACCTCTAGGAGTAACTAGGAATAATGGGTACAAACTAGTGGAGAATAGATTCAGGTTAGACATTAGGAAGAAATTTTTCACGGTAAAGGTGGCCAGAACGTGGAACGGGCTGCCAAGAGAGGTGGTACTATCACCTAACTTGGAGGTCTTCAAGAGGAGGCTACATAAGCACCTGGCTGGGATCGTCTGGCATCATTCTTTTTCCTGCCTGGGGCAGGACGTTGGACACGATGATCCTTTGGGGTCCCTCCCAATTCTCCAATCTATGAATCTATGAACTGTTAAGAAAACAATCTAGAATAATACAATAGTAATTTGCTTTTATCTGAGGACTGTTTTATTTATTTATTTTTACCAAGGAAGCTGAGCATTTGTGGTGCATTACTTCAGTGCCATTAAAAATCAGGGTAATGAGATACATATATGAGTATTTTAAAGAACTTTTCATCTCTTGGATGGCTGTACCATTGTAGGAATCTGAATGCAGCGCCTTCCTGTCTCTTCCTTACCCTTCCCAATTTTTTGTCACATTTGTATGAAGCCTTGAGGGATTTACCGTTAGATAAAGATGATGCAATTTACTCCTAAAATAGTTACAGATTTGTAGTAGACAAATATAAGTCATGTTCAGCACCAAGTCTGTTACTTAGTCTTATACCCTGGTCCCAGTGTGAATTCAATATCCAATAGATAATAAAATTGTGCCAAGGAGGATCCAAATGCTGGTGGTTGTAATCATGCACTTTATGGAGTGAATGGTGGTTAGAAGACAAATACAGGAAAGCACTTAAACAGGTGCCTAACTTTAGGTAGATGACCTAAGTGCTTTCTAGGAAAGCAGTACTGGCACCCAGCTGAGGTTTTGGTGAAGCATTGAAGGGTCTTTCTTGTTAAAATTATTTAATAAAGAGCATATTAATGCAAAATTTCTTATTACTGAATCCTCTGTGATAAATCAATTATGTTGTGTCTTTGAAGCTATAGTGGAAACACAGAGAGACATCAGTATACATAACATGATTTTCACCTGGCTTGCCTTGTTGTGCCACCCAGCTCTGCTTTAGGCACTGACATTTAGTGCAAATCCATTGCCTTTGTTAGTGTGTGGATAATCCAGCCAAAGGAGGAAAGGCGTTCAAGGAGCAGCATTTCTCTTGTAGAGAAAGGATTAAGTTGCCAGTTTCTACATTCTACATATTCTTAAAATTCTTGTGCTCTTTGTAGATAAATCAAGGAATCATATCATGTGTGTTGAGGACAAACCTAAACCTTAAAGACTGAGATGCTTTAGTCATTTTGCTCTTGCAGTTTAAATTCACTCTAATCCTTTCTACAGAGTTGAGTAAGGAAGAAGTAAATAGGCTAATGCCCAAATCCTGCTGTTTATAGAATTACTGGAGCGACAAGGAAATTAGATGGATCTCTGTACTGGGGGTGGGGAAGAGCCGCAATGCCTTGGAGGAAGCTCCAGGATGTAGCTTAGTTTTCCCCCAGAGTTACCAAGTCCACAGGGATGAGGCAGATGAATGTCTGCTGTTTGCCCTATGGTAAGAACGAGTATTTTAATCCTTTGGGACCCCCAGTATTATCTTCAATGTGGGAGGGAGAAGACAAGACATTGTGTCCCTCCAGCCTTCTTTGGGAAAATACATCCCCAGCCAGGCCAGTCTCCTGAGGAAAGCTTGGAGAGCCGGTATTAAACATTTAAATAATTTGAATTATTACTAAACTCAACACAACAGTAATTGGAGCCTGGTATTGACTTCAGCTTGCTGTGAATACATTCAAAATTTTCTCAGTAAAATGGTAAATACTAGATATATACTAGCTATATTAGTTACTACTAGCTAGTGTAATACTAGCTAAATACTCAGCATTAGAGTTCATTTGTTCTTGAATTGGTTCTATCCAACTGGTTTGGTTCTTTCTATACTTACAGGAGGTGAGAAGCATGGGGAAAGGTGGTGGTAACTTTTCATGCCTGTGATAGTCCATGATTCTGACCGGAATTTTCATCAAGGTTCCATTAAATAATTAGAGAATTTTTATAATGGTGAGTGATTAAAGTCTAAAACAATGTTTGCAATTTAATTACACTCATGAAATAAGCCTTCCCTGTACCAGAGTAAATTGAATTGTAATTATTTGCTAGATTTTGTCTCTACTGTGGTCATGATCTGTGTCTGTCTCTAATTATAAGCAAAAGCATCTTTGAAATTCTTGTCAATGCATAAAGAGTCTTGGGCAGGGGACATGAATCAGTCAGTGGTGGCGATGGCTTAGGTCAGGGCACATAAGGCTGTGAATCCATTCATGAGAATGATACTTTGCAAAGGCCTGTATGTAATGTGTCCTGCTTACTCAATGCAAAATGCTTTTTGTAGGCATAAAATAGTCCAGATGTTTGAGCATAGTGTGTAATTAGGATCACTGTTAACAGTAATGGAAATTATGCTTATTGCCTTGAGCATGGGAGGACCATCCCATAAACATCCTCATAGAAATGCATGATTGATTGGTTTTTCACTGGCTTTTCCAAATACTACTATTGCAGCTCCTGCTACTACCTCTGTTACTACCATTACTACTAAATTGGATTGCAATCTCTAAGTTTTTCATTCAACACAAATAAAAAGGGGTTGCTTTTAGATTCAAGCAGCTCCCTTTTGAATTTAAGAATACATTTCAAAATAGAAAGTAATTTTGAGTAGAAAAATTGAAAAGTTCATGTTGAAACTGTTGAAACAAACATTTTGAGAATTGTTATAAGAATTGTCATGAACAATTGTGTGAATCTGAGATAACTCACTAAACCTTTTACTGTTTCATATTTTGTTGACAGAAATTTTAGCCAAAAAAATTGGTTAACTGATTTTTTACAAAACACTTCTTCATTGCTCACCTTCAAATTCCATTTAGTTGCAATGCCTGCACAATGGCCACTGGACAATTGGTGTGCTATGAACACTGTCTTTCCTGCTGGTTAGAATTGTCTCCTGACATTGTAGCTATCTTTGGTAATAATGTTTGCTTCCAGGCTTAAAAAAAAAGAACATCGCTTTACTTTTAATTCTGTGCACTGCTGTGCAGAGTCCAGCACATGCCCAGAAGAGGCAGCACGTTACTTGGACCGGGCTTCCCTAATGTCTGTATAGATTGGGCACTTTAGTGGAACTTTTCTGGTGTTTTTATCTAATAGTTGATTGAATCAGTTTTAGATTAAAGCACCAAAAAGTTCCACTGGAGCATGCAATCCATACAGATGCTAAAGAGCCAGGTTGAACTAACACACCGCTTCTTCTGGTAAAGCACGTTTTCTTTTTTTCACATTTGTCAGCCGCCAATGTGATTTTTAGCATTATAGCATTTGAAAACCTCAGAACAGGAATGTCTACATGTGCAGTTAATATAACTGAATATGCTCTGCCTCAATTTGAACTTGGGTAAACTAATCCTGATGTCACTATCTACATATACATTTAAGCTGCTGGATACCACTTGTATCTGATGGGACTATAGATCAGCACAGTAAATTAGTCTACTGCACCCTAATTGCCACATACATGTAAACAGTGATGCTTTACTACACAGCAAATTACTCTGCTGTGCAGTAAAGCATCTCATGTAGATGTACCCAATGTTTAGTGGATTTATTCTTATAGCACCTTTCTGAAGCTAAGCCAATGCTGCTATTGCCATTTTGCCAATGAGCAATGGGCAACTGAAGCATGGAAAAAGGCCAAGGTCTAGAGCTACAAAAGTACTTGGGTAGTTTGGGTGTCCCAAAGCCATAGACATGTAGAGTTCTGCTACTAAGTGGGCACGTCTACACTTGGACGAGGGGGTGGAAAGCAAGCTGTCCAAGTTTGCTGACGACACCAAACTGTGGGCTGGGGTGGGGATACCAGAGAGGGAGAAGCTGCAGCGGGATCTGGGCCGGCTGCAGGAGTGGGCGGACAGCAACAGGATGGGATTTAACGTGGACAGGTGCAGGGTGATGCATCTGGGGAGAGGAAACCCCCAGCACACATACTGGCTGGGAAGCTCCCCTCTTGCTAGCACGGTGGAGGAATGGGATCTTGGCGT
>JAGPOW010003642.1:90579482-90619778 GCA_030014935.1 Caiman crocodilus | reverse complement strand
AGGAGTGTACTTTCCACAGTGCTACTTTGGTGCAGGTGATTAAGACTCTCACCCCCCATGTCCCATCCGTCCTCTCTGGTAAACCATAGAGGACATTCCCGGAAGTGACCCCCATTCCCCTTCCCATCTCCTTCAAATAAGTAGCCACCTTCCCCCACACCCGTTGTGCGTAAAAGCAGGGAGCACCAGGCCAGGAGACACTGACAGGACTGAGGACATTACACCCTGCCCCTGGGGGCTACCTGTTGCCCCCCTGCCCTGGCAGCAGGGAGCTCATAGGTGACTGGTGCTGAGCACAGAACTGGGTGGGGAACAAGTTCCCCAGACTGTTTTCCATGCATCTCTATGCTTATGGAGCTGAGCAGGGAACAACCTCCCCAGCTTCTCCCCCACAATCACAGAGTGGGGGCTGGGAATTGTCCTGGTCAGGGTGGATCCCAGCCCTGTTTCCCAATTGGGTGATTGAGGCATGGGGCTTGGAAAGAACTGTAGGGGTGGGGTAGGTCCCAGGCCCCTGCCCCAGTCTGCCGGCAGGGCAGCTAGCAGTGACCCAGTGGGACAGCTTGGGACCTTCCTCTCCCCTGCAGCTCTTTCCAAGTCCCCTGCCCCTAATTGGGGTGCCATGTCCAAGAGCTCTCTCAGTGGTGATGTGTAGAGGGTGCACCAGGGTGCACCCCCTGAGAGTGCTGGTGCACCCCCTGACAAGCTGTGCTCCCCACTTAGGTGATGGGCAGGGGGGCAGGCAGGAGTGTCAGTGCCCTCCTGCAAGTGCCGGCCAGGGATCAGGAGCGCCAGGTGAAGTGCTGCAGCCGCTTCTGGGAGCACTGCAGCTGCTTCCCAGTCGGTGCACTGATTTGCTAGATTACACATACAGTTTTTAAAAATGCAACATATTAGACAAAAAGAGTCAAAATAGTAAAAAATATTGTGCCATTAGTTCTGTAGTCATTATAGTTATCTCTTATTCAGATTCATAAAACAAAATCTGGCCTTCTTAAGCATATTGGTGGAGCCTCCAACACTTAGATGGCAGTCATTTACAAACCTGAGTTAATTTTCACTTGACTTAATTATCACACCTGAGTAAAAGTTTTTAACTAAACCTAAAACAGTCTGCAGAGCTGTGGAATAGCTAGAGACATTACCAGGTTTGGCTAACAGTCAGTACAATTACAAAAGAATGGCTAGTTTGAAGAGTGCCACATCAAGACTTTTAAAAAGGAGAGAGGGTTCTTGGAAACTAATCTAAGCCCATAACAGTACAAAAGTTTGGCGTACATGTATTGGTTTAAAAATGGGAGAACCCAGTCTAAGATAGGTCTGGATTAATGCACACTCAAACTGAATCAGTTGAGGTTAGACTGGGGAATTAAACTTCTGGACCAGATCTCCTACTGATTCATGTTCTGTCACTGTCCATTGGGATCCCAGGAACCTTTGCAACCCCCTGCTACCTCACAGGGAGGTATACTACCACTTGCCCCATGCTCAGATGCCCTGGGAGCACCAGCCAGCTTTGCCCCCTGGCACTCAGAGCGAAGTCAGCACAGTGGCTGATGATGACAATGGAGGGAGAAGGCATGCTTGGTCAGGATCCCTTAGGCTATGCCTGCTTACAGGGACCAGCTAGGGACCCTCATGCCTCCCATGAACAGGTACAGTTCCAGGGAGCATAACTGAGCTGGGCAAGGATAGGTGCCTCGGCTACTTGACTGCAGTGACATGCTTGTGGCTGACAGTGATGCAGGGAAGAGAGAAATGGTATGCTCCTCCATGTCTGGAAACCAATCGGGGATGGCTCATCCACTTGGCTGCACTCAGCAGTCTCCGGCATCTTGCACATCCCCCCTACCAAAGGGCGAACGTGTGCTCTGTTTACTCTTGAATTAACCTACACTGCTTATAGAAACTCTTGTAAGCTTGATTGATTGTGCCTCAGGCTTTTTGAACATCTGTATTTGGCCTTGGTTTTAAAGTCTGGGTGGAGCTAGAAGGGAGAGAAACTGCATCACTGCACCTCTCTCCCCCTCCCTGGGTCTGCCCCTGCCTAGGCACATATCTCCTACTGAAACCAATGGGCGTTAGGAGTGAGGGTAAGGATTTTAACATACTTTTAAAAACTGTATCCATTTTCTCTAGAGTTAGAAAGATGAATGCATGAAAGTAAATTATTCAAAGCACTTGTTTCTTTGCTTCCTTTTTAAAAATACTTACTTCCTTTTTGTTACATCCTTCTCTCCCTCTGCTTTTTTTTGAATTGTGATCATGCAGACCACAGATTTGTTCACTCATTCTTTTCTTGCAGTACAACTTGAGCTATGTTCAGTGTTACGTTATTTCCTTCGTGCATTAAGACACATCTGTCATGCCCAGTTCACACTCTATGCAGTGTGGCAGGTAACTGTGCTGCAGTGAATGGCAATGAAAGTCACCAAAATACCCAGATAAATCTATCCACACTCCTGCTTGAACGTTGTGGGATAAAAACTGGACTACAATATCTGTTCTGTCTGATGTTTTTACAGCTTGGCTAGACTAAGCCCTGGTTGAAGTGTTCTAGGTGGGGATGTTCCTGCTTTGAGCAGGGGGTTGGACTAGATGACCTCTTGAGATCCCTTCTAACCCCAATTTGCTATGATTCTGATTCTAGTTTGGATAAAATGTTTGTCCCATGGAGCCAAGAAAGATTTTCCCCCCACCTGTTGCTACACGTGTCAAAAGCTTTAAAAAAATTTTTTTTTTTACTTTCCTTGGAAGCATGAGTCTTGGCTGCTGCCAGAACTGGGGGTTTTGACTGGGATGTACCAATGGTGAACCAGACTGAACACCACATTTGGGGAAGGAATATTACCTCATGGTCAGACTAATATGGACTGTTGGGTTTCTTCCCTTTGTCTGTATTGGGTGGGGCATGGCTCTTTTTTTTAGATTTCTTGAGTATTTTAACAACCCTTGCAACAGCAGGACATTGGCCACCATTCCCTTGATTTACCTGTGGAAGGTTAGGGTACTATACTTTGTGTTCTGTGACAAGTGTCACCTGTTTATTTTTAGTATTAGGTTAGGCAAGGATTTGCTTGGAATGGTTTGGATAGGTGATCCTATCCAAACTTGGATGGTTTGGATGGGGGATCCTGCCTCAGGTAGGGGTTTGGACTAGATGACCTCCAGGATCTGGGACAGACATTGCATAAACCAGTTGGACCCAAATAAGTTAAGTCTGATACTACATTCAAACAGATCTATCTCAGATCGGTTTCAGCCATTTTCAAACTGGTTTATGTGCACTGAACTTCTGTTCTGTTTAAACAGGTTTAAACCAGTTTCTGATCACTGATTTACCTATAACATGTGTCCCTAGTCCAGAGGTCCCATGTAGACCTACTTTTCTATGATTCTATTATATCAGCTACACCCAAAACTAGCTTTTAGAACAATTTTAGGATGCAAAATGTTCCACTTTCAGCATGGTTTGTGAAAGCAGTGCTTAATGAAGCATTTTTGGGGTAACATTTTAAAGAATAGTATTTTAGATGTCTAAATACTTTAAAAAAATGGCTTTTAGGCCACCTTTTCACAAGACATCCCAGGATGTGGTTAGAACAGTATTGATGGAATTATATTAAAATTCAGGATGGCAATGGTTGGGAGAAATCACGATGGAGGCAGGAAGGAGAGAAGATTCATTTTGATTATTATGCACTGACTCCCGCTGACAATGGTGTTCTGCAATTCAAATGCCCCAGTTACTCATAAGAGTCCCATAGTTCTTGCTTGTTTTCTTTAAAAGTCCACATTAAGTAAATTTGAAGACTTCTGGAAAAGCTGCAAACAGCCCTGAAGACTGCAGTTGTTACTTTGTGACAGCTCATATCTGACACGGGCAGTAGCAAAACAATTTCCATGTCACCATGTTTCAGCCTTCCCTTTTGGAAGCCATCACTAGCAAAGAGACTTCAGAAACCACGCTAATTCCACTCTTGGCCTCTCTGCTGAGACTGTCAACAAAAGTACCATTTAGTGCCCAGTTTGGTAATGTATCCATGTGCACCAACTCACTTCACAATCAATTTAGTGATTTTTAAAACATCTGATGTGGCAGAGCTTTCCTTTCAAGACCACTTTACAGTCAAATAGATAACTCATAGCTTTACAAAAATGTATGAAATGTGTCCCTTTTAGGGATACAGGTTGTAGATGTATTGGTCTATAACCCTGAAACATGGAAGACATCAAAATTAGCCTTTTTTAAAAATCAAAACATCATAATTTTATAAGTAAGAAGCAAAATTGGACACCTGGAAATCTGAAAACTGACACCTTTGCTCCTGCCTTTTGTTTCAAGCAAATTTACATGTTCACATTGCACAGAGCTGCCTTCAACACAAAACAAATTCCTTGCCCAGGAGAGTCTTCCATCAGCCCATGCTCCTGTGAAATATGAAACATCATAACCAGAAGGAAACAATTCAACATCCTACTTGCCATCAGACAACTTTGAGGTAAATAGACTGCCCTAATTTGTACCTGAGCCTAATTGGCACAAAATGAACTTTTCCAAACAGGAGATCTTACAACACCTTCAGCTGTCCTGAGAAATATGAATTTTCATTTCCACCTAGGAGAAATTTTACCATCTTTGCATTCCCCTATGCCTGACGAAGGGTGAGTGTGCCTGAAAGGTTGAAAATAAATACATTTTTTGGAACTATCTAGTTGGTCTAATAAAACATATCACCTCTACCAAGGGTTCTGATTCCTAATGCTCCACCTAAATGTAGTTGCTTTGCTTCCTGTGATGCCTAATCATGTTCTTGCTACAACCTTGCCAATTTCCATCTTCACTGACTGGCTTTTTTGCATGTATACCAGTCTCTAGCTTCTTTACTGTTCACTCCATCCAGGAAGAGCCTGGATCACCATCTGCAGCTGCTTCCTTAGCCTGACAAAGGGTATTTATCCCCAAAATAACGCTTGCTAAAAGCTTGCTAAGAAGAATTTTTCCAACTATTTGAGTTGGTCTAATAAAAGATACAGATTTACCCAAAGAAACTTGAAAACCTTGCCTGGCATTTATAGTCTTAATTTCTTTTTTTATAGAGTTACTAGCTCTTCGGCATCTCAGAAGTGTTCAATTCAATTTCAAGAAACGGAATCAGGAAAAGTGGACTCTGTTCGAGAACGATGAGCCAGTCTGGAAAACAGGAACTAGCTTAACTTGAGGAAAAACTGAATAACATGTTTCCCACAACCTTGACTCTAACCTTGCCCAAGATTTCAGTAGTACACTCACTTCCTCACACGATCTCTTTTTATTCCTTTTTCTTGTGGCTGCCATGCAATCTGAATCCTCTGGTTAGTCTATATCCATTTTTGCCAAGTGTTTTATTTCCGCATAACTTCATTTCCAAAGGCATCTATTGTGGCAAGTATGTTATGGATATAAATATTTCGGTGTATCTAAGAGCAATAGCCAGATCTTGAAGCCTGACAACCTGAGCAAGGTTTATCAACAACTTCAGATGAACGTCCTTAGGGGATTCTGGAAGGAATGAAATATGGACGAAACAGAACAGTAAAGGACCACTCACTGGATGCCCAAAAGCATCTGGTTACATTCAGAAATGGGCAGGGCAGGATTGATTTTGATAGGGATATCAATGGAATAGAGGAAGGAAGAGGAGAAAGAAGATCTGGTTTAGTTCCAGAAATACTACAACCAGGAGAATATGGAATGTGAAAACTAAGGATAAGGCTGTTAACTGAATTTTTTTGTTGCTGCTTTGACTCAGACTCCTGAATCAGTAGAAGTTAATCCATAATTAAAAGCTATAAGTATAAGCTTTTCCCCATAAAGAGCTTTTCCTCAAAACTAGCAATCAACACTTGTTTTAATGTTTAACACAAGACTTTGCCAAAGAAAATCTGCATTTTAACTTGTTTACTGTGGCATTACTACTCCTGAAAGCAAACAGACAGGTCAGCCAAATAATCTACATTTCCTTTAGCTGTACCTGTAGCCGCCACACAAACAGCCTGTCAAGTGCTAGAAGGTGTAGAGATGATGACACTCCTATTTGTGTAGATTGCAGTACTGTTGGTAGACTTTAAGCCAAGCTAAATCTAGTCGGACTTACACTTTTGATCAGTAAGTGAGATAAGAATGAAACTCTACCTAGAAAGTCTATTCATGGTAGGCAGGTTTAATGGGTTCTGAATGTCTATGTGTCTAATGAATTTAGCCTTTCATGGGGAAAAAAACGTTTAAAAATACAGAGATTCTGAAAGCAGTCTGAAGCAAACCTTGGCATGTGACTGTACTTATGAGACGGTATCAGTTTTTGTAAAGAACGTGCAGAGAAAGTAATAGGGTAATAAATTTTCTCTGTCTGCTTAGCAAGTAAATATGGTAAGTAACTTGAATGCCCCCACATCTAATTTAAGAAAAACAGTTGGAAAGGAATGAACTTAATTTAAATGAACTTATAAACCTTTTCAGACCAATAATAAGTTAGATGTAGACCTGCAAAAGAATAAGTGTTTGAGTGAGGTTGGTGCTGTACAACTTGAGCTAAAGTTCACCCACAAAAACACTTTTGTGGTTTCCATATTAGCAGCTTTTCTGATGGGCCCTTTCATAGTGCCCTTTTAATATTCCTGTCTATGGTCTTTATGATTTCTTGCCAGTATCATTTTTTTATGTATTAAATATATCTGAGGTTCCTGGGCCCTGATTCTACAAACTGGTGCATGCACTTATTTAACTTTGCTCTTGTGAGTAGTCTTACTTGCTTCAGCACGCTCTTATCAGTACAGTTTTATTGTATTTGTATGAGGTGTGCCAGAGCTCCTGCTGGGACTAAATCCCAAGGGTTCCTGGCTGGAGGGGCTTGCCACTTCTCTCAGGGTCAGACCAATCAGTTGGGGTCAGATAGGAATTTTACCCCATGATCAGATTAGTACTAGCTGTGGTGGGGTTTGTCCTCCTCTGTAGCAGGAGGCACGAACCCTCTTCCTTGAATCTCTGTAGTGTATTTTAACCCTTGCAGCAGCAGGACACTAGCCACTGTTGTCCCCCTGCGTTGCCTGTGGCATATTAGGGTGCTGTATTTTGTAGTTCTGTGTTGCCTGTGTAATTGTAATAATAGGTTAAACAAGGATTTGCTTGGGATGGTTTGTATAAGAATGATCCTGCCTCTGGCAAGGGGTTGGATTAGATGGTATCTAAGGGTTCCCTCCAGCCCTACTTTTCTATGCTTCTGTAATTGGGGTTCTAATAGGGAAACTAATAATACCCCTACCTTTAAGATTGTGATAAGAGTCCCATTGGTTTCAGTCGAATTTTGACATATGCTTAAAGGTCAGTAGTGTGCCTAACATAGGTAGAAGGAGAAAAAATGATCGGGGTGGGGGCTGAGCATGTTTGCATATGCATGCACACACACTCCTCTCTACCCCCACCTCCCTGAGCAGGTAAGTCTGTGGGGGAAGAGGCAGCTGGAGGGAAAGGTCCATGGAGGGTGTTGCAGATCAGGGCCCCAGTAGTGAGGGAGGGAGTGGGGCAGAAGCAGGGGCAAGGGCTGGGATGAAAGGGGCCTTGGCTGGGCCAGGTGGTAGAACAATCGGAGCCTGGGCAACTCATCCAAGGGTGCAGGGGGGCTCCCACCACTGTGCACCGCAGCAGAGGCCCAGAGCCACGTTCCCCCCAAATCTGTACATGGGGTGGAGGCGGCTGCTGCTGCATGCTAAACTTTGCACCCCACTATCTTGAGAGCCACACAACACCATGTGCATCCTGCCACAGGGCTGACAGGGGGCACAGCAGAGCCCAGCAGCAGCAGGTACATGGCACTGAACCACTCCCAGGGCAGCTGCAGTGGTGCTCAGAGCACAGTGTGCAGTGTTAGCTGCCTCTGCTCTGAGCAGAAATCAGGGGGGCCATATGTCCCCTGGGCCTCCACTGAGGTAAACCCAGCAGTGGGAGCCTTCTCCCCCCCTACCCTGGACAAGCAGGCTGGGCTCCAATTATCTCACCACCCAGCATATCCGGGACCCCATTCACTTCTGTCCCTGACTCTGCCCCACTCCCTCCCTCACTGTGGGGGCCTCGATCTGCCCTGCCCCAGCCCCTGCCTCTTCCCCTTCACAGAATCAACTGGTACTTGCATATCATGCTGCTAGTGATCCACATGTTGGGCTGTGATCCTGGCTGCGTGTGCACCCTTCCCCACCCCTGCTGCAGCTGCCTTGAGCCTGCAGCTGGGCTGCCTTGTGGCTCTAGATGCTGCCCACGTTAGGGGGAGGCTGAGCTCCATTAGCCCTGGCTTTCTGCCACCTATGTTGCCTAAGCACTGTCTTAAGCACCTGCTTTAAGTATCTGCTTAACTACATCAAGGCCTAGGAAAAAGAGAAGCAAAGGGGAAAGACTGTCTGTTAGAGGAAAATTAGTAACTCTTTTTTTGCTGATGTGACCTGCTCAATCTGTGGGTTACAGTGATTCCAGTGGAATATAATTTACGGGACTGACATTCCAGATGGTTCAAAGTAAACAGTGTGCAACAACTGATACAATTTAAAACAATAGAGGCTCAGGGGCTTGCACAAAAGTCATAGCTCACATTCTAAAGAAAGTCGTGTTGAGCTGATGTGTACTGGAGGTGTTGATCTCTCTCAGTCTCACTCTCTCCTTTCTTGTCCTCTCCACTCCTGTCTGTTTCTGTGATTTAAGAACTTGAAATAATGATATTTTTAATGCTGCGGTTTAGTCAGTAGTGACGGAGTTTTCTATTGGGGTCTTTCCTGTCTTATTAACATTGGTCTCTAATCTTTCTGCCCTTTACTGAGCATTGCAAGCCCTGCTGCAGCTGTTATGCATAACTTTAATCTATCTAGCTAAATATATGTGTGGATGAGAATCCCCAAATACTTGTGTTCCACTCAGATGTTATCAGAAAGGCATAGCAGCCCTGACCTTTCACATAACTTGGTTGGACATGAATGGTGGCAATCCCCAGTCCCTTCACCACATAAATTTTATGCCTGTTACATCAGCTGGTCTAGTGTAAAGGAGTATTTTATCTCTTCTGCTTTTGACATCTCAATCTGGTTATAGGGTTTTCCTAGAAGGTGCACTATGCACATTTTCATTTTCAGCACTTGACTACTTGCAAATATTAGAGAGCAGAGAGCTGTCTGGATACTTTCACCTGTAGAACATGACCTAATTGTAACTTCTTTTTCCACATATTTAATGAATTGCACTACCAGCATGTAGATTCAGTGTTTTTCATGTTTCTCAATATCATCATTGTTGGTGGCAGTCTCTCTATATATCACAGTCTTTCAGTAAATAGGGAAGTCATCAGTAAATCCGCAGATGACTGAGGAGGCTGATCCAAGATCCACATGTTCGAATGCAAACATGACAAATAGTTCTGGAAAGGAGAAATAGTGGGAAGGATCATAGTGATTTCAGGTCACTGCTTTCCCCCTTTGTCTTACTCTATCCACAGTGTGGTGAGTTTGCTCAAAATGATCAGTACTTTGTCATGCATCATGGCACCATTGGGGATGATTCAGTGCTTGAATTTCCCAGGTACTGATGTTAGTATTGCATTTCTTCAGATTGGCCTTCAAAGTGTCCTTGAATCTCCAGTTTGCCCACCTCCAAAGCAGTGACCATCAGTTTGATGGGAGTGTAGGCCTTTGGGAGCCAGTTATCAGGCATCCTAACGATATGTCCTGTCCAAAGGAGCTGGTGCTATATTAACACGACTTTAATGTTGGTGTTGCTTACTTGAACCAGGACACTGGAATTCATTCTTCTGTTTTTCCAACTGATATGGTAGATGTACTGAAGACATCACTTACGGTAGCCTTTCAAAGCTTTCAGGTGATTCTGGATATGTTGTCCATGTTTGTCCCAATTCTGTCCCAATCAGGATACCATACTTGTAGTCCAGTATTATCCCCAGCAAGGGAATTGAAGATTCAAAAATAATTTTCAAAGTCCAGGAAAATTCCGGCACAGGGACTGGCTGGGAGGCTTCCTTAAAGCAAGTGATGAGAGGAGGGAGGTACTGCCCTTCTCTCCATCCATTGGCTGTAAGTCAGGGTGACTGCCTATTAGATGTAAATAATTAATTAGGGGATTAAAACAACAAGTATTTAATACATAAATTAAGCTTTGTATTTGTTAATTTGATCATCCCTTAAGTGTAAATAATTATCAACTGTTATCTTTGTATAAACTCATCCTTGTGTATCGGAAATAGAGTATTTCCAACCTTTGATATTATTTAATATTCGCTTGCATATAGCAATTATTTCCTGTATATAATTAAATTCTGTAAATAGTTATTTCTGAGTCTGCAAGGTCTTTCCACTGTAAAAGGGAGCCTTTCCTCTCAGGGAGCCTTTGGCCACTACTAGGTGAGCTGAGCAGGAATAAAGCTACCTGGCACCCCAGCTCCTGAGCATCTGGACACGTATGCCAGATGGACACGTATGGAACATCTGGTAGCACCACATGCCAAGGGTTACATAATTATTTAAGACACAAATCTGGAGATGTCTATAGGCAGTTTCTCAATGACTGGGAATATGAACGAGTACTTTCCTATGTTTACTTGTAATTGCATTGGATCAGCTAGCCTGTGAGTTTGAGCAATGCCTTTATGCATATATTTCTGAAAGCTGTTTATGCCTTATTTCTAACATTATCCCATTTATTAAAATTAGATGATTATATTTCATGAGAGAAGTCTTAGTATTTTATTCGTCTTTTTCTTGCCTGGAGATCTGGTTTCATTCTGGTCCTATAAAGTGTGGTATAAAATCCTAAGGGATGACACAGTTTTGATGAAGGTATTACCTTCTACTTGTTAATTCCTTGCAATGCAAAGTTATATGTATTAAATGGTTTACATAGTAGATGTTAAATAAAGGGGAGGAGGCAGACAGAATCTGTCAGTATCAGAAAGGCTTTGTATTAAAGTTTCTGAACCAGGAGAGGTCCATTAACTTATAGAAAGAAATCATGCAAAATAAAGCTGTGTTATATTAGCAGGCAGTTGGAACAGTAGTTTATTTTCATCTTAGCAAGATGAGTGGTTGCCCGACAATTTGAGAAATAATATATGAAATTTGAAAAATAACAACAATTACAATGTGAAAACTAACATGATTTGTCAATGTACTTATTTATTAAATTTATTAAAGAATTTATTAAATGCTTTTCATACTAGACATTAAAGATACTATTTGAAAACCAAACTTTAAATTTGGTTTGATTTATTGTTAAATATTTATAGTTAAAGAGCTAGCATCATCCTCAAACTGCATTAAGATTATTATGTAGCAATCAGATAAATATTTCTATATTTATCTATATCTATTTCTATAAGTCTGTGTGTTCATTGCATAAGCAAATGAAACAAATTGGGATGTAGAAAAGGCTATGAAGGCTTATTAAAGATGCATCCATTGTTAATGTGGTGGGACCAGGAAATGTAAGTCCTGTGTTTATAAAAACAACTTGCACTTGTGCTTAATATTCTTCATATTGCTTAATTTTATCCCTATTCAAAAAAGTGTTTACCCACATGCTAAGGTACCATTTAAATCGCTGGGCGAGCACACATATGCCAATAGAGAATCTGGTCCGTATTTTGTGGTAAATATGCCATTGACTTCCCTAGCGTGGCGAGCTGAAGTGTTTTTTGTTGTTTTGTTTTTTTGCTTTTTCTTTGTTAACACATGTATAGCAAATCTAGTGTTTGATGAAAGCTTTTATTTTGACAGCTTGTAAACTTGAATCTCTTTATCTGAGGAACAGGTGCAGAATGGGCATTAACAATGCAGGCTTTTCCCCTAGCCTGTGCCTGAATTGAACACTGACTAAGGGAATATTTTGGTGGGAAGTAAGAGATAGTCCAATTTTTTAAGAACCGTTCAGCCTTTGGTGCACATGCTGATGTGGTGAACAAAGTTGTTGCTTACTGCCAGTTGCAAGGATACATTCATGTCACAACAGATTTGCCCAATAAACATTAGAGTATAAATCAGAAAAGCCACCAAGCAGCCTGCTAAGAAGCCAGTTTGGAAATGGGCTGAGAAAATGTCATTACAATTTCATGAAATATAATTTAATGATAAAGACTAGGAAGAAAACAGAGGAAAAGGATAGAAATAATTCTCTGAATGACTGTAAATACCATGTTCCTGATTTTTGACTCTTCGATCTTAGTACTCTCCTAGCTGTAGTCCAACTCTCCCATGAGACAAGCTGATGACTCATCGTCTTATAGCTTCTCCCTACTCAAAAAAGCTCTGGTGTTATAGAAAGATGAATTGAATCCATCTGTTGATTTAGAGAATGAAAGGAAAGACTCAGACCAGCCTGTCAAACAGGGGACGTGGCATGTTTGTTTCTTTAGCATTTAAATTGCTGGCTTCCAGCTTTCTTCAGCTTTTCACATTCTTGCAGAACAGCCATTTTCTGAAACTGAAACACCATTATTTCAATGGCTCCATGTGAAACGGCATGTTTGGTAAACAAATGGAAAGAATAGGACAAGCTCTCAGCTTCCTGGGCTCTCTTGAATGCATGACTGGATATCACCCTGTCCAAAATAAAAACAGAAGTTAGAAACAACAGCATAGCATCTCACAGCAACTTGGAAACTGACAGATATGTCCTAGTGAATTTGTTTATACTGGGTGAGATAATATCTGGAAAGTAATAGTCTTGTGCCAAGTGGAGATAATTAACTATGAAAACGAAACAAGAAATGATCTTTTACATTTGTATCCTGTCTCATTCTCATACCATTCTGGACTCTTCTCTTAAGTCTTCTCAGCTATGTGAGATGCTAAATCAAATGGTGGGGTCTTATTCTGCTTCTTTTGGAAACAATTGGGAAACAGGCCTTTTTTTTTTAGTATCTTGCCCATGTTGTCTTTATGTTATTTTCAAGGTCACCTGCTGTTACTGTATTTGATATTGCAGCAGTAAACAGGGGCTCCAACCCACTGTACTGGTTGCTCTACAGCCACAGAGGTAGAACTGCAGGGACCTACAACCTGTACGTTATATAGATATAATTTAGTTACCTTTAAGCTAGCTAGCTCAGGTGCTGCTAACAGCAGGGGCCTAAGGTCCTCACTGAGAGCCCAGAGGGAGAGAACCATTTTGTTTACTCTGCTGACCCCCTGCCTCCCCAGATACTCTGTTTAATGTGGCACTGCACTGCCCAGCTCCTGTGGCTGGGCTGAGGCAGTGCAGGACCCCCTGCCTCACCACTGTAAAGGCTCCTGGGGGGGGGGGGGAGTAGAAAGCGGAACACCATTCCACATGCTCTACTTGCCCCCACCTTCTGCACTGGAAAGGGGCAGTGCAGGGCTTCTCCTGCCCTTGCAAAGATTCCCTGCAGGAGGGATCCTGGCACCTCCTCAGAGTGATCACCCAGGGTGGGTACCCTCTTCACCCCACCCCAGTTACAGATGGGGTAATGGCAAGGGAAGTGATGGGTCATGTCCATTCTGCTAACTTGCTGCTCTGAAACATGCCACATAGCTCCTTTTTTGCTACCTTCTGAACTGGAAGTAATGCATCTGTGTGGCAGTGTCCCTGTTCCTAGGGTAATTTTTGCTTCTGCTCCATCGTGTTGATTAACCTACCTAGAGCACCATCTGAATGTGCTTAGATTACTTACAGTTCAGGAAGTCACACAAGTGGTGCAGCTCAGTGTGTTTGAATATGGCATCACCTGGCACAGTATGTTAGCAGAATAGATATACCAAGAGAGGGAGGGAATGCCCGGGTCATCCAGTCTAACTTTTTGTGTACAGAGGATATAGAAGTCTCACCAGAAACTGCATAGGAAAAAAAAAGTCTAATTTAGTTTAAACACTCAGAGTAATGAGAGGCCACAAGATATGCTGCATCCAGTTCCCAGTGCTGTTTATGCAGTCTGTATTTAAATCACCATTGGATAAAATGGATAATTAGTGTAGGAAATGGGGGCTAAAACCCAGGACTTCTCTCTCCCTTTACCTGAGCTGCAGAGTTACTTGTCCTTACTTGTTCTCTTTCTAGCCCAAGCAAGGTTTCCTTTCTGGTGCTTCATTGGGCCAACTTCAACAGAAGGAGTAGCAGGTGTCCTTCACTCTGCCTGTTCTATAGCTTGTGGTTAGGGAATTTTCATTGGAAACAAAATGCATTCAGGAGGTTGTGGTCCCATTTTCTAGGCATGTGCTCTAACATCTAGGGTACAGGGCAAAAGATGTGTGGGTCCTCTTCCCTACGATGTGACTTCTCTCACTAAGCCTCCAGGGACTTTCAAGGTGTTTATGAGCTTTTCCAAATAGGGTTGGGTCACAACTGCAGTGCTGTAGAGCTAGGGGCCTATATGGCTCTTAGTTGTTTCTTAGCATGCCCAAATGTATTTACTTGCCAGCTTTCCAAGGCAAGAGTAGATCCATGAGCAATTTACATGCCTTCATGGAATTATGACAGTTGTAAAAGATGGGATAGGATTGGATTGAGTGAGTTAAACATGTGAAAGCTGCCCACATGCCACTTGGATGCTTTAGAGGTGGGATAGGTTCTGGGTCTATGGTTTTAGATCTTTCCATAAAGCAGTGTTTAACCCATTTAATGTGTGCCCTGTTAATTCCTGGTAATGAAAGCTTTTGAATCAAGGTGTCAGGTGGCAATCCTTAATGTTGTAGAAAAGAAGAAAATGATTGTTTGACAAGGCCTGACTTCATTAAAATGTATTGACTGGCACTATATTTTAGGTTTTAATTCTTTACAGATAATTCTGAATTAATTTCTTTATTTTGCCTGAATTGATATTGATCTTATTTGTCTGTTGTACTAACTTACCTCATTTACCTTGTTAAATTACACAAATTGTATGAGTAGTCTTTCAGCTGTTTGTAGTTTCCCATGCTTTCAAAGGATTGCCAAAAATTAACATCAGTGGCTCAGAGAGCTCCTCAGAAAGTTCCTTTAAGACTGCTGCATCTAAGTTATCCATGCCTGCTATTCTGAAAGTATTTTAATCTTGCCAGATGCTGCCTTATAGACTGCTTTGCTGCAGATAGTAAATTTGTATCCCATCCACAACAGTATATGGAATAAGCAGTGTGCGTGTGTGTAGTCTTTATTCTGTCCTTTTCTTCTACTTTTTCTTACAAGGGATAGGGACAGAAATTCCTGATTACTTAAACCAGCAAAGGGAACAGGAGAGGGTCCCAGACTGCTGGGGCTGGTGTGACCAAAGATAGCAGAAAATTACATTTACATTATAAAGCAGAATCTGTAAAAGGTACTAGACTGAAATACCTATGCAGAGACAAAGGACACCGAATGCATGAGAGTCCTGCCAAAGTGGGTTTGTACACAACACGGGAGTTTAATTTTCCCTAAATTGAAGCACTGTTTTTTTAAAAACAGTGCTTTAATTTAGGGCAAGGCAACTCCCTATGTCATGTACACCTCAGAGCCTGATCCTTACTTGCCTCTCCAAAGGTGGGGAAAGGAATGAGAGATGCTGGTGGGAAGAGCAGTCCCTGAGCTGGGTGGGGGCTGGTGTTTCCTGCTGTGGTAGCAGCAGCACCCCTCAGGTGGCACCTACCTGCAGGCACTGGTCTCGGGCAGTCCCAGAGGGCACTGCAGCCACGGATGGAAGCACCAGGATGCTGTGCAGCTCAGGCAGGCAGGAAGGATCCGGGGGTGGGAAATTAGGCTTGCTGTTTTTTTCCCCCTCTCTTCTGTGGAGCCTGCCTTTCCAGGCTGCTGCCAGGCTGTCTGCACAACCCCTGAGCTGCATGGGGCCTTGTGTTTGCCTCTGCAGCTGTAGGATTTAGAAACTAAAACTTCTTGGATGTGCTTTACTTTGCAGCGCCCCAAAGTCATTTGCTGTGTTCCAAAGTCATTTTAGGTGCATTATGCTGCTGAAAGTGCTACACAGGCTGGAATTAATGTGCAGTATGCTGCCAAATGTGCAAACAGCAATGCCATTAAAGCAGTGCAAAAGGCATTTAACCCACTTTAAACCTTCTTTAAAGTGCTGTCTACAAACAGATGCTAGTGGTGATAAGTGTACTAATGTCAAGGTGCCCAAGTGGGAGGAGAGGGTATAAGTGGTCCTGTAAAAGCCCAAGTAGAGTTGAAGCCTCCACTCCACTCCAACACCTAAGACCACCTGCTGATTCCCCAAGAAGGACTTTCTGAATACCTGGCCATAAGGAGACACTCTGTCTTCAGTATTACATAAACTTATGCAAGGCTTTTTTTTATCTTCCTGGTTTATTGCATTCCATTTTAAGTTAGACTATGCTGTGTGTGTTCTTACTGTGTTTTACTGGTTTGTATTTTAGCTTAGGAAAAGAGTTTTGCTTGTTCTTTTTTGTGTGCTTGAGGATGCAAATCATTGTGTTCAATACATGCTCACTTCAGAGAAAGGACTGTTCTTTTTCAAGCTTTTATGAATTCAGTGCCACTAGCTTTTTCCCCACCCACCCCCTCCTTAGCCTGGCAGGGGCTGCCCTTCCTTAGGAGGGAGGAGGAGCAGAAGCCTGACAGACACTGCCCCCCTGACAGGCTGGGGTCCTGTGTAGGCCAGGAAGGGGATTTAAATACCTACCCTCCAGCATGTTAGGTGCTAGCCCCAGCATGTTCCCTCTGCTCAAGCAGGGCAGGGTGAAAAGCCTTGGAGATTCAGGCCTTTCCATTTGGGAGTGGCTGGCAGGCTGGGAGGCATGCTCTAAGGCCCCTGGCTTTTGACCTTAGCCACTGAAGGCATGTGGCTGCTTTCCCTGAATCAAAAGTGAAGTCTGTTCACTTGCTTCTCAATTTAATCTCTGCAGTTTAGACTAACCTGCAATGACTGAATTGATTCAGCCTTGGGCTTTTTGACTGTCTCTACTTAGCCATGTTATTCTCTTCAGATGTTTTACATGGGGTCTGATAGATTTTTGATACTTTCAGTTGTTCAGCTATCCTTTTCCTTCTCTTTGTTTTCATTGTAATAAATTTGCAGTTGCCTTTGCTTCCTTATTTCCTCTTGGCCCTTGGCTCTTCTGCCTCACTCTGTAAGACTCAAAGTGGTACTAACTGGATGCGGATATTGAATGAATTCATAAGGTGACAACTCTTTCAAAGAACCTAAAGTTTCCCTTCCATCAGAAGGTACAAACTTGTACTTTATATGGACAGATCTTTCCAGGATATAGCATGTCTGATACAGTTCACAATATCAGATGGTATGTGCTGCTGAAGCAAGACTGTACTTGTAAATTGATACCTGACAACTCCCATAGAAACTCCACTGCTGGCCAGACACTGACCAGTAATGTTCTAGTGTATTGCGCCTCTGAAATGGGGTGATAGAAGATCAAAGGGAAAACCATTACTTAGTGAATTAATTGATGTATAAGTTAAATAGATGGGTAAACATAAGACTAGTGCCCCACTTGTTACTGAAGATGTTACAGGAGCTAGACAGTTCCCATCATTTGAAATATGTTGTCTTAATTTCTTAGCAAGAGGTTCACATCAATTTTCTTTCATTTGCTGCACCAACAGCAGATTAGGGAAAAAATGATATTTTAAAATAGATTAGTACATAATGACACAACTTTTTGAGGAATGCTTAAGTATTCACACTTCAAAGAAACTGACCTTTAAGTCACACTTAGTGAAAGTAAGCTAAAATCAGTGCTGCATTCTAGTTACCAAGGACACTTATAATCATCTTTTTAATTGTCCTTGACAATCTTATCATTAAAGATCATGGCATTAATTAACAATGTAATACCTCTTCCTTGATAAAATAAGCCTTGGCTACACAATAGACATTGTATTCTCCAAACATTCTTTAGAGGCACTGTATCTATAGCAAGGGTCATTCATGTTACAAATGTTGCCTGGCTAACACACAAACATTTGGAGCACTCAATTGTCTGAGAATTGAGCTGAATGAAGTCCGTGTTGATGATGTTGTAAAATATGTTCCAAATCAGTGTTTCTTAAGGGAGCTTTTATGCCTAGATTAGTATCAGTGTTTAATTGACAGCCTCTTCACTTAGTTAATTACTTGAGCTATTGTAGCACAGAGAGATAGAAATGGACAAAGACATTTGTGGTATGAATCACTACCAATACAGAAACAAATATGTGTGCGATGTCAAGACCAACAGAAAACACTGAGTCTTATTTTAAATCTTCCTCTGCTGTAGTATGATTTTCTTTTATCGTTCTCTAAGGGAGCCATGAATCACCACAATAACATTGGTAGTTCAAAGGTGGACTAGTTCAATGCTTTTATATTTTTCAGACCACTATTGAAAAAAATTGCAAGTTGAAGGCTGAAAGTTCAATCTACATATATAAAAAATACAACCAAAGGAAATTTTGTATAATTGCTTTTGTGTACACGTGTGTGTGCATGTGCATTTTTTTATATCTAGCTTTTAAAATGTAGTCTATACATTTAATCTTATAGCATAAGTACAGAACTCTTTGATATTAGAAGGGCATTTCAGAATATATGGTGACAGAACAGTCACGTCACAGGTTTTAAACATTTTCTGTAAATATTAGTCCACAACCTGATGCAGAACCAAAACTGGATGGATGCTTGAGTTCCTGTGGGAGAGATCTACATTTTCAAAACTGAGTACACATTAAGATTGAGGCTGCTTTTAAAAATAAAGCCAGTAAAGTATCTGGACAAACAAAGCCACTTGGGCTTACCAGCACTTCCCATGCTAATTGAACAGAGTTAATGTCAGGTTCAAAGCAGCCTCTTACTTCTTGTACGTCCCTAGCACTGACCAGAAAGTGGCACCGCAAATCTGGTAGGGCTTTGCAGGCTGGAGAAGTCATTACACAAGGAACTGTGATTCTCTAAGCCACGGAAGAAGCAAAATAGTTTTCTTGTCCTTTTTATCTGCTGGTCTTCATAATCAGTCACCTTGGCAATATGTCCTGAGAAAGTAGGTAGATGTCAGAGGTTGAAGGAATTGACAGCAATTAATCTGAGGACCACATCCTACCCTCATCGGGGCAGGAATGAAGAACTAGCTATTCTTCTGGCCAGAGCAGAAATCTTCTAGGTAGGCAAAGGGAAATAAGTATTTAGGGGTTTACACTTAACAGCTACTTTTCCAAGGGAAACAGGGCAGTCTAGACTAGTGGTTGTCGATGACTATAGAAAAGGCACTAGAAATACTTCTATAGTGTAGGTCACATTGCCTTTTCACATACAATAGGGTTAATTTGAGGAAAGGATGGCTTTCCAAATGGCCATGCCATTAGTTAATTAAATGAAAGCATAGTTGTGGGACATTTCCTGTTATTTTTAACAACCACTTTCTGCCATGCCTGTGACATACCTGAATATTATATCAGTCAGACAGTTTAAACAGAGAGGTGCTGCAATGAATCATGATAAAACAATGTTACTGAAAGGTGCATTGCCTAATCCTCATAGTCTTTCATTATCAAAGGACTTTTGCTCAGCTTGACTTTAAAAAAGTGCTAGACATGACAATTTAGAATATATTATGAAGAAGAGTAAATGGAGGCTGGAAGACTGAATTAATGGCAAACTACAAGAGTCATGGTTAATCCAAACAGAAGGAGTTTTTGGAATGGGGGGGGAGGAAAAACCTATTAAGTTCAACATACCTGCCATTCTTTGTTTGAAGGCAGATATGCATTTTTATGGAGTCATTAAATAAGATCTATATAGAAAGAGAACACAAGCTTTCATGCACCTGAGTTCACTTTATCAGATGATGTAAAAGAATAGCATAGAGCAGAATATAAAGTCCTTTGGGCTGAAATATTAGCAACCTCATTTTAGAACACAACTGCCCTCACACCTACCACACTTGGTCTGTTTTGAGGACTAAGGTGGTTTTTGTGTGGACAGTCCCTGATTCCATTTAATTCTGTTGGGGCCCAGAGCATTAGACCAAATTGTGGATGTCCTGTAGATGCCAAGAACTGTACATGTCTCAGGCTTATTGTTTCTTCCACAGTAGAGTTCTCTGCCTCCCCTAATGATGGGAGAATTCAGTGTTTCCTAACCCCAGTCTGAATATTTCTGTATAGGTCCATGATCTCACTCTGTTACTTTCTTTTTTTAAAGTCCTTTTAATCTTTCCATAAGTAGGACAAGCCTTTGCAAAACTGATTTAAGGAAAAATCCCATGGGGTACATCTTCATGCCTAGGCAACATGCAGGAGGGGCACTGGGGGGTGGTGTGGGGCATGTGCTCCCCCTGAGATTGGCCCTCACTGGCTGGGGAGTGGGGGAGCAATGGCCAGTGCCTGCCCTGAGAATGTGGGCGCACCCAGAGAAGTGCCAGTGACACTTCTGGGTTTGCCACCAGCACTTCTGCCAGTGGCAGTGATCAGCCACTGCCCACCCCCCAACCTGGTCGACGATTGGCCACTGGTACCCTGCCCCCCCAGGACTGAGAGGCACCAGTCGCCCCTGTCTACATGTACACTTTATTGTGCAGTTGACTAATAAGCTCAGTGGTAAAATATCATAGTCTGCATATGCACCAGTATTTAGGTGTAGTAAATTAATTAACTCCACTGTAGGATAGTATAGCCCAGGACAGTACTATTCTACAGCAGAGTAGTTACATGCGCTGTAATGTATGTATAGACTGTGACTGGCTTTGGCTGAGACATGAGGGTGCTACAGTGTGAGAGCTGCCTGCTGCCTAGCCCTGCACTGTAGCACCCTTATGCCCCAGCCAGCCTCTCCATCACCTGGCGCTGCCACCCAACTGACCCCGTGTCAGCCTGGGGCTGCTCCATCCTGGCTCAAACTGCATGGGTAAATGCTGTGACCTGGGGAAGGTTTCTATGGTGCAAACTGCAATTGAGTTTATCACTCCACCTTAATTGCACGTACAGATTTATCCAGTTTCTCTTAATCAATCTGTAAAAAAGGATAGTAGAAGTTTAGAATCCAAAGCATCCCTTATCAGCTCTTAGGAGATGGAATGTGTAACAAGTGCCTGTTTTTTCTGCCAGTAATTCATTTCTCCTTTTTACAAGTGAATTAATGCTTATGCGATGTTAATTTACCTAGTAAGGTAAGCAGATGAAGAGAACTCTTGTAGGAAATTGTGTTACTTTATAGAATCAGTAAAATTGTTTTGAAAACATACTGCTATGTACAATAAAGACATGTTAAGCATTAGGAAGAAAATGAAAGACATAAAGGGAACTATAGTGAAAATGAAAGCAGAAAAGAAACTGCATTCATGCTGCCCTCATCATAACTTATCTCCTGATAACCCACTTTTCCATGGCTGTAGTCTACTGCTTTTCCTTTCTTCCTCTTCTGAAAGCTGCTAATCCCATCTTGCAATGCTTCTTACTGTGGTGGGCTCACCACTTTTGCCTGGTACACCAGGCTGAGAAGAGGGCGCTCATAATTGGTGGAACATTTCCACCAATCAGGCAATGGCTGGGAGGGGTTTGCCCTGCCCCTGCTTAGTGGTGGGGCAACAAGGAGTCTCGAACCTGACTGAAGACTGCACTTTGGAGGTCCGACAGACTCCGGGGGCAGGGTCTCCGGAGAGAATAAAAGGACAGTGTGCTCAGCATGCTGGGCAGACATGTCGAGGGACTCAAGAAGAGCGGGACCCAGAAGAGCTGGGGAGAGCTGCCCAAGGGGGCAATCACTCAGAAGAACCCCTGAAAATGCTGCTCAGGGATTCAAGTGGTGGAGGCTCCTGTGGTGCACAACCCAAAGCATGGAGCCTTGGCTCTGGGAGAGGTTGGAGACTGTTTGGGCTATCTTTTGGTGCATGATCTGGTGCATGAGCCTCATCCCTGGGAAGCCATTTAAGGGGATTCAGGCCTGTGGAGCTGGCAGTATGGCTTAGCATGTCTAAAAGAGCTGTCGGTGCCCAGAGCAGGGCACAGGGCTGCGGCCGGGGGAAAACCCCTGGCATGAGGCTGGATAGCCACTCATATCCAGCTCTCCATTGTGCCTTTGAAAATACCCTTCTAAATACATATTGGTTTCTGCTACCCATTTTGAGGGAGGAAAGGATGTGCCATTAAGTTGGCATTAGTGTTTCTTCTCTCTAGAGCCATAACTAGGATGGCTTTTGCAGAGCTGATTTAAGGAAAAACCTAGTGGGTGCTATACACGTGCACTTTACTGTGGAGTTGACTAATTAACTTTGCAGTAAATCACGACAGTCTACATGTGCACCCATATTAGGAACAACATACATCTACATACATCCAAAAAGAATGGACGTCAAGCACAAACCTTACAGTACAAGACCAAATTTTATGCATTGTGAAATGTACTGCTTTTCAATTCATTAAAGAATCTAAGACTTCAGCGGCTACCATGTAAAATCTCCTACAAGGACACAAAAACATTTGTTTCAAATCCTAAACATAGATGGAGGTTGATAGCTAGTATAAACTAGGAGAAAGGTCTCCTCAGAATCTCTCAAAAGGCAGGCATTTGTGAAAGATAGATATAAGTGGATGTCATCTATATCAAGGCAAGCCAGAAAGTTTGAAAGTGAGCCAAGGAAGAACTAAGCCAAGAGACATGACTTGGCTCTCCCATCCAAAATCTTGAGCTGGGCCAATAGAGTGCAGTCTACACATATGGCAAAGCTTATAAATTAAAAGAGTTTTAATTGCAGCCATTGGGAAGTAATGTCAGCATATTGTCACTTGATTCTGTATTGGCTCTTCTACATGCACAAACTCCAGCAAATGGCAGTCAGCTAGGGTCATATAACTGCTTTGCTCACATCTAATTCTATCCCAATGTACTACAGGTCATGATTCAACTACAGCAGGGAGATGGATAGGAGCTGACATTTTCAGAAATGTACATTTTTAATTAAAACTCCATTCATTTTGTATATGAATGAACAGGTTCTGGCAACTGAAAACACATAATTGGTTCTGTCCTGTTTTTCCTTTTTTTTTTAAAAGACATTTTTCCAATGCAGTTCAGGGTACTTGAAGACAGGAAAGGTTAGGTATCAATATTTGCCCTTTGCGAATATCGAATCATCAACAGCACAGTTTAACAATTCACACTACAAATCTGTTTTAATCACAGAGACAAGCCTAAAGCCCATGGACGATGAGGCATGATCTGTCCTGGATTAGTGAGTGAACTCTGTTAATATATGGACTAGCCCTTGGAATTCAGGGCTTTGGTAATATTTATTTTTAAAAAATCAAAATGGCACAGCTAATTGGAAACTAATAGCAGGGAATGTGCCATGATTTATCTCTAAGTTAGAACTGAACATAATATTTACTGTGCCAAAAATGTAGTGAGATTTCCCAGATATTTACCACCAATGAGAGAAATGCCTGCAATGTCTGTTCCAGTACTCCACACACAGAATTACAGTGACCTGATGCTCATTTCAGGTTAAGAGGCATGCACTTGTAGAATTCTATGCCTCAGTGACAGGCAGTGCCCATAAACTGATGGATGTGCCCTTTCTTCCTGCCAATAAAGTTTTATTGTAGGGCTGATCCCAAACATTTTCCACGTGTGCAATATTTAGGAAGGAAAGAGCAGAGCAATGAGATCAGTGTAACACAAAACAGTAGGGTCTAGGTACTGGCCTGAAGCACTGGTAATGATCTCAACAAAATAATTTAGCACACCTCACATATTTAAAACAAGGTACAAAACACCAGCAAATGAATTTACTGAAGACTCAGTAAGTTACAGTCTGAGAGAGACCTTCACCTCTGAATCATGTACTGCTAGGATCAAAAAGTGATGCCATTGTATTTGCCCTTTAATGGGACAAAGCAAGTGCCCAATTGATATATACATGATATTTGAGGACATATTGTTGAATTATGATTATTAATAGGCCTGCGTGAATGTCTAATGGTGGACTTTCACCCCCAAAGTCCCACTCCTATCTGTGGTAGAGGCTTGTCTCTATCGGTCTAGGTGTTGTCAATCTCTGGAGCTCGTCACTTGTCTGAGCGGCTTTTTTTCCTTTTCTTCCTTTCTGACTCTATCTTCTACACCAAGACAACTTTAGCACCTCAGCTAACAAGCTGAAGTCCACCACAACGTCTTGATGGCCCCTGCCACACGTCTGCAATCTCATCTGCCATGACTTGTTGTTACAGGAGAAAATAGAATGCTGGGGCATGTGGGTCTTGACGCTTTGGCTCTTGCAGTTTGTGTTAGCGTAGTGAGGGCTTCACCAACCCCCGCATCCTCGCCTGTTCCACCAGGTGGTAATTCAGTTGTCTCCAAAATCTGCCATTGAGCAGTAAAAAAATGCTCTTTGGGTCTCTAGGTCTGGCCACTCAGTATCCCTGATGGGCCTGGTTGTACCTTGCCTGGCTGCCTGGCTTCCTCAGCACCTCCGGCTCTCCCTGCATCTCACTGCCTGAGTCAGTCTCTTCCAGTTTCCTGTGTTCCTCTTTTGCCTGCCCCATGTCTCCTTTTATCCAGGAGTTCTGGCTGACTCCCCCTCTCCTTCTGAAACACCGGGTGAGGAAGGAGCCCTGCGGGGTTCTTTGCAATACAGGTGAGTCCATTTTATTTCTCTGGGGCTCTTCTCTCTCCTCACAGTGAATAGGGAAGTATTCGATTTGGATTTGGATTTAGCCAATTCGAAGGACAGTAATTTGATTCAGAGATTTGGATCCCTGTCCTGAATCAATTCGGCTGAATCAGCTTTGGAAGATTTGGTGCTGATTCAGAGAGATTTGGCGATTCAGATTGGCCGAGGAGAAGCAGGTCTTCTTGCAGCTCCTCTGGCTGTATCTGCCTCTCCCTGGGTGGGGAGAGCTGCGGGAGAAGCCCCCATAGCTGCCCTGCACAGCCCCATCCCCTGCCCAGCCCCAGCCTAGTCTTGGCACTGTAAAAAAAAAAAAAGACTCCACCTTCACTGGGTCTGGCAGTGGCGACTGGGGCCTCTGAGGGCTCATGGCAGAGCTCCCCCCTGCACAGTGCGGGGCAGTGGGGATTGGCCTCCCCACCCGGCACCTGTGTGGCAGCTACCCCATAGTGCAGGTGCAGTGCAGCTTGGCAAGGTGTCACATGCTGCCTGGGAGCTGGGGCCGCTGGGGCTGAGCAGTGCTGGCCTCTGGCTCACACGTTGAGCCACCCCAGCTCCCAGACAGCACATAGTACCCTGCCAAGCCATGCTGCACTTGTGTGACGGGACATGGTGGGGTTCTGCCATGAGCACCCAGAGGCCCCAATTGCCACTGCTGCACCAGTGAGTAGGGAAGGTTGTGATTTTTTAAACTCCATTCTCACTGGCTGCAGCAGCAGCAACTGGGACCTCTAAGTGTTCATGGCAGAGCCTTCTCCATGCAGTGAAGGGCAGTGGGGGGCAGCGAGGATCACTCCCCACCACCACTTGGCACCTGTGCAGCAGCTGTTACATTGTGTGGGTATTCAGCAGGGCTGCCTGGGAGCTGGGACTGCTGGGACTGAGTGGTGACAGGCTCCAGCTGACAGGTGGAGCCACGTCAGCTCCCAGACAATGTGCAGCACCCTGCCAAGGCCTGCTGCACCTGAACCTGCACCTGCATGGTGTAGCTGTTGTACAGGTGCCAGGCGGGGTGTGGGCATTCCTGCTTCCCTCCACTGCCCTGTACTGTGTGAGGAGCTCTTCCATGAGCGCTCAGATTCCCTGATCGCTGCTGCCAGAGCCTGTGTGTGTGGGGCTTTTTTTTAAAAAAGTGCTGGGAGTCTGGTCCGGACCAGGGATGGGGCTGGGCAGGGCAGCCACGGGGGCTTCTCCCACTGCTCCTCCAGCTGTGCCTACCTCTGCCTCAGCATGTGGTGGGGGCACAGGGGCTCTGATGCTTGCCCAGCTGGGGGGGGGAACAATGGAGGTGTGGTTTGCCCCCAGCAGCAGCAGGGTGTAGCCTCTCCTCCCAGGGCTGCTGCACCTGCATCAGCACTGGGATCAGGGGCTCTGCCCTGCCACTACTTGCCAGCCGGAATGGGGAAGGAGGGGGCATGCAGGATGCAGACACAGCAGCGCTGGGAGCTCGCCCCCTTCCACCTGGAGCAAACCGTGCTCGCATCCCCACACCCCACTCTGGCTGGGCAAGTGGTAGCAGGGCAGAGTCCCTGCTTCTAGTGCTGCCACACCTGCATCCCACATCCCCCTGCCTCCCTCCCTGAGTAACACGTCCTTGAGCCCCTGCTGGGCAGCTTGTCCCAGCCCAAATTCCTCCCTCCTCCATGCCCCCTTCCCTCCCTCCTCCTCCAATCCCAACAGATTCACCAGCTGCAGGTAGCTGTCTGCTGCCTGTTTAGTCTGTGGCCGAATCTCCAAAGTGGCCAAATCTTTTCTGAATTGATTCAGATTCTTTAAATCAATTTGGATCTTTTAATTGGTCCCCTGATTCGATTTGAATTCAGAGATTCAGTCCCTGAATTGGGCTGAACATCCTCTGAATCAACTTGGCTAGTGAAGCTTCATGCATCCCTAATCATTAATAATGATTTATATTGCAGAATTTCGTTGCTAGCACAACCATAATTACAGTTTAATTGTGAGAGCACTCTATAGACACTTAATGAAATAGCCTTGTTGCTAAAGCATGGGTAGGCAACCTTTTCTGGTTCTGAACTGAAATAATCTACCTGGGTCAGAGGCAGGTAGGGGGCAAATGCTAGGAGCCATCCATCACTGCCATTTGTCTCCCCAGCAGCATGGGAAGAGCATCCATACCTGGCAGTTGTCCCTGCAGTGCTAAGGGGGAGTGCCCACAACTGAAGCCACCCTCTGCTGAATGCCACTAAGGTTCCATGTCCACCAGCCATAGGTTGCTGACCTCTGCCTTAAAGCACTAGCAGACTAAAGACGCAAGATGGACTAGGAGAAAGGAAGGATTGTTATTTTCTTTCCGAAGTTGGAAAGCTGAGGCACAGAGCGATTAAGCTGCCTTCCCAAATCTCCATAAATAGGGTCAAATTTGAGTTTGGATTTTAAACCAACTCCTGAATTATTTGGAGATGTTTTGATTCTGGGGCTAAATCCTATTTCACCTTTAAGTGCCCAAGTGATCTTTATGTAGCCATGTTCCTGCAATTCTTGGCACTTATGCACAGTTTGGATACTATTTGCATTAATCTAACTACCCTTACTCTGTACTTTCCTTCTGAACATGCTCAGAAGGCTCAGTGATACTGTATGGGCCCTGGAGTGGAATAAAATCACCTGGTCATGTGTACAATGCTAAGTAAATCCTGAAATGTTGGTTGCAGACAAATCAAAACTAGTGTGTAATTGGCATCAGAGGAGGATGCCACAGTTATCCTCACACCTTTTTTACCCAATTCTCCTAGAGGATACATACCCAGAGAATGGGAGAACCATGTTCAAGTAGTACAAAAGCCTTCCTTCTAGGGCAATGTCTCCCAAACTGAACCACTCTCCCTCTAGATTAACTACTTCCTCCTGGCCCCACATATCTTCCTCTTCTGCCTGCCTAGGTGACGAGCTTCAGCAAAAGGGTTGGAGAGAGCTCTGGGCAACATATGTTGCTAAAAAATAAGAAATTCAGAATCAACCCCCCCTGAACCCACTCCCTAGGCAAGTTTCCTAATTACTAAGCAAACAGCTATCTTCTCCCACCTTCTCTTTTTACCAGGCACACGTGTATCTGGGTGATCCTATTCTGCTGGAAGTTAAATACAAAATGCATGGAAGAAGCGAAAATTGCAGTTATGAGGTTACATACGTGCTACTTAAGCATGGGACAGTAAAATAGAATTTAGCCCATGGTGTTTAAGGTCAGGGGACATCATTAGATCAGTTCACCTGACCTCTTTTTCTATCAGGCTATTACATCTTACACAGTCGCTCCTGAACTGAGATCAATAACAAGTTAGATGGCCCCCACACAATTTGCAAACCATGTCCCAGAATGGTTAAGATCTTAGAAGAAAACTTAACCCCTCTTTGTTTTCTACCGTTTTGGATATGGAAGTCAGGCTTCCTGCCACTCCTCAGAATTTGCAGTGCAATATATAAGGGGTCAAACATTAAGTAATTTAAATGCTAAGGCAAAACATTCTTATATTTAATTTTCAATTTTCAACTAGGACTAGTTGAAGTGAAGTAGATGTCTTATAGAGAAAAATAAAATATGAGCATGTAATTAAAAGTTGTGTCATAAGACAAAGACACAGGGAGTCAGATGGTTTAGGCAACCTTATGGCATAGGCAAAGAGTATGTTTATACTCATGCACTTTGCATTATTTTGGTGTAAAAAAAAAACAAAAGCAAAAAAAACTGTGGGCAGACAGTACAAAGCCCTAAACAAGAGTAACTTTACTCAAGCCATTTTAGAATTGTCCCTAAGAATCCAAGGTAAAGCTCTACCAGTGTACGTTACAGTGATTTGGGTGTTATTTGTCTGATCTGTGCTAGAGCAGATGCTTTGCACAAAGTCAAGAAGCTGTTTACTGTTTCCACCACCACTGAGTGACAAGTCACAGTAATAGCTACCTACCGCATGTAGCTGTGCTAGGATAGTTGCACACCTGTCTTTTTCTGACTGTGGGGTGACTTAAAAAGGTGTAGAAGAGGGAAATTAAATCAGGTTATTTGAACATCTGTCCATGCCCTTAATTGTTAGTGTTTTACTTTATAATTATAACAAGGGTTCATTGGACTTTTTCAAATTTATAATAGAAAAGCCAATGTCATACTTCTGCTAGGTCTTATGCTAAATTTTATACTAGAAACTCAAAGCAGATCTGGATCAAAAATTACATTTTTATAATAATATTGCATATATTATATATTCATAATATATATATCATTCATATTTGTGTGTGTATGTGTGCAATTTAATTAACTTAATCTGCTTCTGTGAACCCTCAAATAGCTTGACAAATGTGAAAACACTTAAACTCCAGGGATCACTCTAGGAGATCAATTCAAAAGTATTGTTTCCTTTCTTTTCAGAACTACTCCACTTACTATTATAATGACTGAATGCTGCTGAGATGTTGAGTTTTTGCTTTCAGTTCCTACAATCTTCAGCTTTCTGGAGCAACTGGAGAACTGGAATCCACCTTTATAAATTCTCACTATAGTGACTCTCCTGGAAGGAAGGCCTGGGTCTTTTAGGTTGAATCACAGTTTTATTTTAGTTTGTCTAATGGATTTATATTGCAATTCACTTTTCAGTAGATATGCTACAAAGCTGAAAGCATTATGTACAGAGTACAGTGTATTTTGTGAAAAGGATTCATGGATAGTAGAGGTTTTTTCTCCTTATGTTGTCATTGCTTTCCTGATAATGAGTTTGTGTGTGTAGTGCAGGGGTTGGGGGGAGGTATGATAAAAGAAACCAAGAGAGGGATTTATTTCAGTTTGGATTCCAAGCTGTGTTAAATTTAGCTGCATTGTTAATTAGAGGTATTACTATGCAAAAAAATGTATTGAAGTTATTGCCAGAGGCACTAAAAATGTTTCATGCCCTCATGGAACATAAATAAACTATAACCTCAATGTAGAAAGTCTGAAAACTGGTATCTGAATCACTTTAAATTTCTAGCATTATGTGCTATCTCATGTTTCAGGGTGTTTTCTGGAACATCCAGGTTTTTCTTCTTCTCTGCACATTACCTTGTATAAGGAAATTAGCATTATTACATTAATATGTGATTTTCCTTATCCTTTCATTTCTGGATTTTACTCAATCTATTTTCTTCAAGTCAGAATCAAGAACTATCAAGGTGCAATCTATTAGAGATCCTGTTTTAATTGAAATTCTGACCCTTCCTTCCCCTGCCGATAGAGATTTCAGTGATAATGAATGAGTAATAAAATGTTGTGAAAATGTTCATGAAAGTGTGCCACATATCTTGACCTGTTATTTATTTATTGCCTCCAACTGTACAGTATAGGCACTTCAACCTGCAGCAAGGAGAGAAAAACAAGCATAGATACTGAGTAAAAGACTCAGCTTATTGCAGCTGACAATAGGGGTGGCAGTATAGGGGTGGCACTGGGCAATTTTATGGAGCTCTGAATTAAGAGACAAGAGCTACCTGAGTTATACAATTTGTAACAATAAGACATACAGTCAGAATACAATTAGAAAGTCTTTCTTAAAGACTTTTCAGGGGCTTCACAAGGAAAAGCATTAGTATGACCTATAGACATATAAAAAGAAAATACAAATAAAAACCCTAATTGCTATTAGGATAAATGGGCATGTTGTCTGCACTTCAGAATAAATGAAAGAGGCATCAAGGTAAGCTTTAGAAATATATTTCTATATTACATTTAGCCTTGATGTGTTACCAGTCATCATGACCTACAAATGAAAAGGATTGGAAAACTCATTCAAAGGTTTTCAGGTTTGCTTTTTTATTTTCTATTTTTATTTTTACCTCTTTGGTGCACCCACAATAGTAAATGATGTGTTTCTTCAATTATATCTTTGCCATCAAACAGCTCCTGTGAGATAAAAATATGTCAGTCATTCTGTTAACCCTTGGCCACTACTTTTGTGATAATTATACCTCAGCAAAAAGAAAAAAAACAACTCAAGGCTGAAATGTCATAAAGAATGCAGTTATAAAGACCTGCCTTCTCAGAATATAGCAGGCATTCAGACATCTTGTTAGATGCACCTGTGCAAGTGGCTTGGCATTTTGTTCAGGTAATAGTTATCCTTGATACACAGGTTAATCCCTAATAGTATATGATATATGCAAACAAGTTTCTCCTTGCCCTGTAGAAATGATCTGACCAGTATTATGGAAAGATTATAGCAGAAAGGATGCAGGCCAGATGCAGATGCAGGCATTTTGAGTCCAAATGAGTCCTGATACCCCTCCCTGCCTTCCCAGAACCTCAACTCAAAATAGTACTATTGCAGTGATATGGCTCATCCTGCTCTTTGCACTAGGAGCCAATCCTCCAGGAGGAAGCCAAGAGTGGCTTAGAGTACGCATTCAGAGGACTTCTGGAGAAAGCTGGCATGAATCTAGACCAAACCTCAGTGAAGTGGTAGAAGGACAGTGGTGGGGAGGCAGCCTGGAGATAATCAGTAGAGGTAGGGTTGGGTTATATGATGTTCTGCATTAGTTGAGCAAGTAATACAAAGTGAAAAATGAGCAGCTTTCTGCTCAGAGAGCTGGAAACAGAAGAGTGACTGAGAGGGTGGTAGGGCTTTGAACAAGGGAAGATAAAAGGAGGAGAAACTGAAAACAAGTATTTACGCCTCCAGATCTCTAAAGGCTAAAGCTGTTAAACTTGGGATCCATGCTACACACAGGAAATAGCTGAAGCTCCCATTCCATTTTGTGGCCCATATTTAGCTGCACATTTACCCATATGTTTATTTTTAATTTTACTGTTCATACATGCACCTTCTATCATGGAATAGTCAGGACTTTTAGCTCTGTTGTATTTAAGGATTCAAGTTATCATCACTGTTGATTGTAAAATATAATAATCATAATAATAATAATAATAAATCTCTACCTGTTACTGAGGTTTAAAACTGGTTTCATGCCTGTTTTCTGTTGCTCACTTTGGTAATATGGAGGAGAGATGAGGAGAGACGCATCACATTTCTGCTTGATGCAACATTTTATTCATCTGACTAATGCCAAATTTAACCCTGTTTCTCATAAAAACAAGTTTTCATTTTAAACACGATGGAGTTTCACTAAAGACAAAAAAAGTATTTTGTTCTAAGAAGAAAATTTTCAGAGATGGCATATACCAGTCCATGTAAAATACCAGTCATAGCAACAAGGAAAAGCTTTCCCCAATGGTACTGTTTACAAGTCTTTTTTATCCTACAGTATGTGTCTATTGCAAATTCTGAGTTTTATATTATTCTGTTAAATAACACTGATTTTCTTAAATCTTTATGAAATGCTCTGTGGCAAGGCAAAAATAAAAAGCTGCAACATATTAAGGTTGAGATTTTAAATTTGGAAAAAACAGGACCTTCAGATATAAGGTTTCTACAGCAGCCTTCTTTTTGCCATTTGCAGATTCCTAAAAGCAAATAAAAAGGATGTTTAAAAAACTTACTTTCCTGCACTTAGCCATTGCATCATTCTCAAAACCAAGCACTTAAAAGTATTTTAAAGCCAGGAATTACATAATTAATAGGTTAGTTCTTTTTATGTTGCCAGTACTAAATACCCCAGAACCATCCCGGGTTCTATTAAAATCAAAGCAAAATGCCAATTGACTTCAACAGGGTAAAGATTTCACTTACTCTTATCATTTTTAGCATAATACAGCTATTCTAACTCTTATCTATGGTGTATTCATATCTTTTATGTTTGGCATCCTGATTTTGCTTTATCCAGACAGTGGATTTTTGATAATTTATTTCAAGAGCAGTTTCTTGAGGATAATGATATATACGGCATTTAGTATAAAAAGTTTCTACAATTTTACTGTAATGCCACAACAATATAAGCACATGTACCTGCATTTGAAGCTGATCAACATGTACCATTAATGTACAAACATTACTTTTTGCAAATACATGATTTTTATGGCATTATATAATAAAAATGTATGTATGCCTATGATTTGGGGCAAACAGTAAACTTATATTTTACATAAACTTATATGAGTTAACAAACATTTACATAAACCACTGTCTGGTGATACAGGGGCTCCCAGAACCTCTGAGAAATAGAAACATCAATTAATTAATTCTGTATACTCACCCTGTGCTACATCTTCCAAGAGGCACAACATTTTATTCTATGTTCTTCTCACATCTTCTCATGCTAGATCCATGAAGTTCTACACTTCCACTTCCCATACCCAGCATAACCACCTACCCCTGCAACTTCGGAAGTGTTTTTATTTTGATTCCCCTACCTGCAGGCAGAGTGGAGAGTAGGGCACAACTCCAGGAGCTCTTCACATGACCCAGGAAACAAGAAAGACCAGAGAGGTCTGGGATTTGCCAAGCTCTCCAGAACAGTAGGTCCTCATCTGACCTTGCAAACATGGGATTCAGTGCTGCAGTCGCACTCCTATCCCAGGCCAACACGTAAGGGAAGGTGAAGTCTAGTCTAGACATTGAGGGAGTCAGTTGCTTCTCAACAGACACACTGAACACCCTTTTCTAGGAGTTGGGTTATTGGGAAGGATAGCCAATCCATAAGAAATTTCCTTTTAGAGGAAAGGGTCTTCAGGGAAAGAATTACCAGTCTATATGGAATTCCTTATGATGGATTTCTTCACAGAACTAAAACCTACCTGCAAACCCACAGTCCAAGGGTGGAAATCCTTTATGCGCTCTGTCTGACAGTAATATTTATTCCGGTTGAGAGCAAGACCAGCAACATAGACTAGGTCTGTGCGAATAGGAAACAATTTGATTTGGATTTGGATTTGGCTGATTCAGATGCCAGAGATTTGGAGACGTGAATCATTTTTCTGGTTCAATTCGGCTGAATTACTTTACAAGATTCGGAACCGATTAGAAGTTGATTCGGAGATTCGGCCATGAAGTATAATGGAGGATCAATGAAATATCTATAACTTTGTTATTTTTTGGCTGATTCAGATGAAATTTCCAGTTTGGTAGCCTCTGCTGAGAGCATGAAGCCTGCCAAGGTTCATGGTGATAGGTGCAGAGGTTTCTAGGAAAATGTACCTCAAGGTACTAACAAGCAAAACTCATAACATGTGTGTGTGTTAAGCCACAGCAGGGTCAAAACTGCAGGCATGCTAGCCCCTGCTGAAGCCACAAAGCCTGCCAAGTTTCAAGGAGATAGGTGCAGAGGTTTCTGCGAAACTGCACCTCAAACGTATGATAAGCAAAACTCATGACATTGGTGACACTGTGTGTGTGTTAAGATGCAGTGGGGTGAAAACTGCAGGGATGGTAGCTCCTGCTGAAGCCATGAAGCCTGGAAGCTTTCAGGGAGAGAGGTGCCAGGGTTTTTGGAAAACTGCACCTCTGTACTTTTACCTGCGCTGCTACATCCCTCTCCCCCCACTCCATCACCCCACCAACCCCAGGCTGTCCCTCCCCCCCGACGCCCCCATTTCCATTTTCACTGACTGGTTTTCTTGCCTGCATTGCATGACAGGCCAGCCTCTGGCTTCTTTACTATTCCTTCCATCCAGGACCAGGAGACACAGCAACTGCATGTACTTCCTCAGCCTGACAAAGGGTTTTTCAATCTGAAAGCTTCCTAAGATATATTTTCCTAACTATTTTGTTTAATTTCATTATGAACATATAAACATAAAACACAAGATAAGCCACCACACATCATGAGTAACATGTATCCAACACAACATCTTTACTTCTTGCTGTCAATTGCTTTACAGAAAGAAAGGCTCTATGGCAGTTCTGTCTGGCTGCCTTTGATGCTGCTGGTGCTATTGGTGTTAAGCCAGCTAAGTTATTTTGACCTGCTGTTGTTTACAGTGATGGACCGACTGAGGCTGTAGGGGAGGAGGAGGCCTCATGGGGGTGCACTGCCATGTTGTGCAGAGGACCCAGCACCAAGAAGGGTACGCCTGAACACACACACATTCCCACAACCACACATGTCATGAGTTTTGCCTGCCTTTGGCCAGAGGTGCAGGGCCTCAGAACCCAGACTCCCAGTGCACCTATCTCCTAGGTTTTGTGGCTGCAGCAGGCCCTAGTAGGCCTGCAGTTTTCACCTCCCCTGTGTCTTAACACATACACAGTGTCACCTATGTCATGAGTTTTGCTTGTTAGCAGTTTGAGGTACAATTTCCCAGAAACCCCTGCACCTATCTCCTTGAAACTTGGCAAGCTTTGTGGCTTCAGCAGGAGCTAGCATGCCTGAAGTTTTGACCCTGCTGTGGTGTAACACACATGTGACATGAGTTTTGCTTGTCAGCAACTTGAGGTGCAGTTTCCCAGAAACTCCTATACCTATCTCGTTGAAACTAAGCAGGCTTTGTGGTATTAGCAAGAGCTACCATGCCTGCAGCTTTCACCCTGCTGTGGTTTAACACATGCATGACATGAGTTTTGCTTTCAGGAGTTTGAGGTGCAGTTTCCCAGAAACCCCTGCACATATCACCTTGAAACTTGAAGGTGTCATGCTCTCAACAGTGGTTACCACACCTACAGGTTTCATTATAATCAGCCAAAGAACAACAAAGCTATAGATATTTCATTGATACCCCATTATACTCTATGGCCAAATCTCAGAATTGCTGAATCTTTTCTGAATCTTTTCCAAATCAATTTGGAAGCTCCGAATTGATTTGGAAAGCATAAAGCTTCTAGCAATTTGATTCAGATTTGTAGATTCAGCCTCCAAATCATCTGAATAATTTCCAAATCTGAATCATGATCCAAAGCTTTGCACAACCCTAACATGTATCTTCTAGGCCATTACAGCAGGTGTAGTTATACAAGCAATCATTGCCCCTGCCATGGGAGTTTTTCTATTGACTTAAATGGGAGTACTGGTAAGCTCATATCCCTGAGTAGGGAAGAGGGAAGCAGAGGCAAAATGGCTATATAAATTGTCTTTGGAAAGCAAGCAGATTGCTTAAGGGATATTGCAGAAAGCCTTCTCTTAGTAAGTATATATAATTCTTTGGCTAGGATTATAATACTCATGGGTGAATCTAGGATTTTGAAAAGGTGGGTGTACATGGTGAGGTGTATCATCACATATAACACAACACATATTTTTCTTCAGGTAAAAGAAACTAGAAGCAGTATTAATATGCTAGGGACTTAGAGCTGTATTATTCACTTTAGGATTAATGCAAAAACATATATAACTTTATTGGAATGAGTTAAAATCAATCTAAAAGGCTATGAAATAGGAACCATGAGCAGCTAACAGACAGTAGAATTGTAGAAGAAAGTCTAGCTAGATTAGTGAAATATCAAGACAATTAAAAAATGATAGCGTCATTAACACCTATGGATAGGGACCTACTGAACTCACAGCAGAAATAGAGTGCATGGGGGCTCCTTTAATCTTGCATCTTCCCTGGTACACACCTTACCCCTTGTCCTTGCTACCCCCTTGTTGCTGATTAGCAGAGGATGTGCTGCTCCTTGCCAATCAACAGAGGCGCTAAAACCGCAGTTTTAAACACAGCACGCGGCACTGTTTTTATGCGGTTGTTCGGAGCCCCTCACCCAATCAGTAGTGGGAGCAAAAATGGCATCATATTTAAAACCTCAGTTTTTGTCTCCTTGCTGATCTGGAGCAAGCCGCAAGTGGGGTCCCTCCCCCAGTGAGTGGGGGAAGGGGGAGTGCGAGATTAAATGAGCCACAGCACATCCCATTTCTGCCATGAGCATGGTAGGTCCCTACTTATGGACTGAAGAGTTGAGAAGGAATCCAGTAGAATGTAATGAACCATGAAATCAATTGACTCCCTCACTACTGTTTGAATAGAAGTGCTGCAGTTGGGTTTAAACTTTGGGCGGAGCAGGAATCAAAGGAGGGTGGAACACCAGTGCACTGCCCCTGGATCTGCCCTTGATTATACTTCATATGCCACAGAATTTTTAAAGTGTCTTAAATTCCCAATTTCTAACATAAAGAAAATTGTATAATATATGGGTATGGTACTCCCCAGGAACTCTACAACAAATGGGTGATTTTTTTTTCCTGTGCTCCTAACTCTCCTGACCACTTTTGAAAATCCCATCTGATGCCTATGGTGGACTCTGAAGTACACTCATCTCAAATACGGTTCCTCAAAACTGTGCAATGTTTATATGAAACTAATAAAGATGATTACTGTTGGGTTTATTTCATTAGGTGTCTAAATACTTTTAAAATCTGGCAGAGAATGAAAAATGTAGCTTTACTGGCACTGTAACAGTGTTAAAATGTGGATTAGTATTAGCATGTAATTTGAATTTAGAATAATAGAAGTAAAACCAGACGAGTTTTGTTTGGCATCTATTTTATGCCCTAGTGAAGCTGGCATACCACCATTTGATCAGGCACAATGCCATCCTAACAGATGGTCCTGAGTAGAGGAAGCCAAAAGACCATGTATGAACATCAAATGTGTTTGCTAAGGGCAAGATTCCAGAACGTCGAAATTGTTTTCCATTCCAAGCGTCTGTGCCTATGGCTAAGAGGGCTGCACTCACAACTCCATTTCCGAGATATGAACAGCAAAAATGACAAATTTACTTCCACAGCCAAAAAAGTAAGACTCTGCTTTTGACTAGTTCAGATTGCTGTCCTAGTGAGGGAACAAGATAAAAGTTACTAAAAGTCTCCTTGCGCCCAGCTCCCTTTTTGGTTCTTTGGACAAGACCTATACTGCCTTGGCTTAAAAATTAGCTCAGATGTATGGCTCAGTTTCAGATGAAGAGATCAAAAGAGCAAGAAATCCTGTTTCATGATATTCTCAGGATCTGCATATGATATTTACAGAATGCATCCATGCCACAGTGGGACATCTCTTTAAGGAGTGGAAATCTTTTACATTCATATGATGGAATATGATCATCTGAGTTTAGTAAAAAAAAAAGTTTGGGGGGGGAGGGTTGGAATATAACATGTACAACTGTTTTCATCTGAAACTCCTGTAGATTTGCTTTATTTTCAGTTTCCAATTATCATATTAATGGCTGGCTACTGAAGCTGCTTCATTGTCTCTGGTTCATTTTGGAAAGCCATGGATCTTGGCTAAGCTTGCAAAAGCAGGTAGTTTATCAGTACATGGAAGACTTGGATAAGCATACATGGAGAAAATACTGTAGCTTGTATGCATGAGTGAAAGTTACTTGGGCTTGCTTAAAGCCAAAAGCTACTTAGCCTTTCCTATCAGAGTTCCACTTTCCACTCATGGGGCCACGTCCTCATGAGTAGGACCATGTGTGCCCGGGGACAAACAGCAAAGGCACAACATGTGCTGTTTGTCCCTGGGGAACCTCTCTGGCACATGGCATGTTGCCTTGGGTGGAGTAAGGGAGGCTGAGGCCAGCACTGGGCTGGTTTCAAAAGCCTTACCTGGGATTCTGGGGGCCACTCTGGAGTCTCCACACAAAAGTGAGTGTAAACTCCAGTAGCTGTTGGAACATCTGAGTAGCAGTCATCATTTCTCTGCTTCTCCCTTCACCACTCAAGGATAGAGTGTGCACATGCCATCCCACTGAAACCAGCAGCTTAAACACTCCCTTCTACATCACAGTACAAAGTGGAGGAATAGGTAAACTGCCCTATAACATATGAAACATAAAATGATGCCCACCAAGCATGCTCCTGCCTCGTTCCATAAACTTGCAGCAATAACTATTTGCAAATATAATATGATTTGGATTTCATAGACTTTCAAACGCATAGAAAAGCATGAAGTTGCACAGCCAAACAAGAGCTGCTCTGCAGAACTGCTTCCCCTCAATCCCAGTGATTCCTGGGCAAACATTTGTGTAAGAATTACGCTGCTTCCTGCATACATAACTCTCATTCAGTAGCATGGCCACATAGGCAGAGATGGGAACGGGGGCAGAGCTGGCCTTAGGGAAAATGACACCCTGGGTGAACTTGTACTTTGGCACCCCTCACCTTGGTGCTGGTGCTCCTCTCCCTACTGCTCCTGCCCCAGCACCTCCTCTCCAAGTCAGTGGCACTGCAACAGGCAGAAGCAGGCCGGCAAGGGTGTGGGGTTCAGTCTGGCAGAGAGGAGGAGCAGCATGGTGCACCAGGCAGGTGTGCAGGCATGCATTATTGCCTCTTTCACTTCCTAGGCAGGCTCCTCCTGAGCAGTGGTGGGAGGCAGGGGGTGGGTTGGGCTGGACATTGCTCCTCCTGCCTGGAGTGTGGATCAGCTAGGGCAGGGAAGGGCAGGGCAGGGGGAGAGTGCTGCTGTGGACATGGGCTGCTCACATATGCGTGTGTATTTGTGTAGTGCCCCCCTGACCACGGCACCCTGCATGCCCACTCTGCCCGCACCTAAGGCCAGCTCTGAAAGGGGGCCAGAAATGCCTAAGAAAACAGCAGTAATAGTGGGATGGAAAGATTAATGTTAGCATGTGGGATGGAAGTTTTATAGGCTTGGGACTTGATTTTTCAGTGGATCTCAAGAGTTCCCAGCTTGCTATACCTACACCTTCTGGTTGGCTACAGATGCTAATCTCTTAATACATCTTTGAAAGATCTTGACTGCTGGTTCATCATCCTCAGGTCCTTCTGCCACAGGGAAGCATTTGATCAACAATTTGAAACTGAAAAATGCTTTAAAAGATTATCTCAAGGGTCACCCTTTTGCAAGTCAACCTATAGTGACCCCTACAGCCAGTCATGCTAATGAGGCAATTGTCTACATTTAGACTGCATCTTTCATCAAGGAGGTTCCTAAAGCTTTGCAAGCCGTATGTGCAAGCTTTGCAAGTCTGTAAATGCAAATGTATTCATCTAAGTAACTTTACTCATCACTGAAATGCAGTCACCTCATCATGAATCAGCGGTTCTTCAACAATGCAGAGCAACACTATACAACAGTTCAGGGTAGAGTGAAGAATACCACATTTAATTGAAACCTCAGAAGGAATGAGGTAGGCTAAATATAATGATCCCAACCGGAATCATCTCATAAGCAAGTCAAACATTTATAGGCGAGAGAGAGAAACAGTCAATATTTCATGAACAATGGGTTTCTGTATTTATGCCACCTGGCGTGAATGAAGTTTTGTAAATTGTTTGCGTTTTTAGATAAAAGACTTACAAGATCCCATAAAATTATTTTGACAAGTAATAGTTAAGCTATGAATGTGTGAAACCAAAATGATTTTAAAAGTGTATTGAACTCTGTATATAGTGAATACTTCTCATTTGCATCTGGCCAGAATACTGTGGTTACTCTTCTAATAGCTTCACCACTGGTAAAGGTTTCAGTCTGTGTTTGGTGCAGAAAAAAACATTTATATCTATAATAACACAGTGCCTCCAACAACATGCTCTGACAGCTTAGCAGCAAGTACCTACTGGGCACGTCTACATGAGATGATTACTGTGCAGCAGTCAGAAAATACTGTGCAGTAGCATATTGAGCATGGACAGTGATAATAGGCTACCGAGCAGTATTATCAGACTACTGTGCAGTAGCATTGTCTAAAAGATGTTCACCAGCACTACTGGACAGTAACTCTGGTGACTGCACATTTAATAGTATCATAGTATCTAGGGTCAGAAGGGGCCTAGAGCAGGCCATCTAGTCTGACCCCCCACCAATGGCAGGAACAAGTGCTGAGGTCACAGGACCCCAGCCAA
>JAGPOW010003642.1:90562881-90574713 GCA_030014935.1 Caiman crocodilus | reverse complement strand
GTGACCCCAGCACTTGTTTCCTGCCATTGGCAGGGGGTCAGGCTAGATGGCCTGCTCTAGGCCCCTTCTGACCCTAGTTACTATGAAACTATGAAACTATGAAGCTCACGTTTTCCATGGTTCTGTGCGTCTACTTCCCACCATCTGCTGTGCTTCTTTAGTGGGGCTGCTGCAGCTTCTCTGGGAGTCATCAGGAGTCCACACCCCCTGCAGCCAAAGCCCCTTTAGCCAGCTCAGACCAGGGTTTTTATAGTTCTAGTCTGCCCCCTTCTGGTAACCTGCCTAGCCAGCAAGACTCAGCTTTTAACCCTTACCCTGTCAGTTGGCTGTGCCTGAAAAGTTCTGGTCTTAAAGGGTCCATCCTACTTTCTGCTAATAGGGCTAGGGTTCTCTGTTACAGAGTCGTTTCACCTCTTGGCTCATTATGGTCTACCTGATTCCTTCTAAACTAGGGGTGGGCAAAATATAGCCTGCTGACTGGATCTGATTGGCTACGGCCTGTAGGTCTGCCAGTTGATTAGCCCGTAGCTACCCCTGCAGTGTTCCACATGGGGATCACCTCCACCCGGGGCAGTCCGTGCTGCGCTCCAGCCTGCACCCACTGGCCTAACCCACAGCTTCTGGTGTGGCTGCTGCTTGTCACCCCTCAGCTCTCCTTAACTCCAGCGACAATGGAACTAATGACCGTCCTTCCTTTTTAATGTCCCTCCCTCTTGATGTTCCACCAATCAAGCTATTTTGTCTTCTGCAATTCTGCTTTCTGTTATCTGCTCCTAATAATCTTGCTCCAATTTCACAAACTTCCAGACTGTTTTTAATTAATTCCAATCAAGTTATATTTGCTTTTGCTTTAATATGAACCCAAATAATATAGCCCTAGGCCCCTGGCATGTTAGTAAAGCTTCTAATTTACTTCTAAATGGAGGAAAATATGTGTTATTTTATAGGTAATGATGCACCTCACCATGTGCATCCCCTGTGAAAAGGTGCCGATGACACCCAGCTTTCATGTTTTCATGCATAAGCATTAACTGTAACAGCAGCTATAACTTGTGGGGGCCGAGAAACACCGGCAGAATGGGGCTGCCTGTAGAGCGGAATTGGTTGGAAGAGAGGCAGCAGTGGTTGAAACAAAAAAAACTTTACTTATAAGCTGTGTACACGAGGTAGACAGTGTAGGCACAATTTGTAGACAGACAAACAGAACTGTAGACAGGCACACCGATGCTCACACTCATGCGGGGTTGGGGTATGTTGTGGTGACTACGACAGGGAGTCATTGGTGGGTGATCAGGCCTCCTCCATGGCTTCGAAGTACACGTGGGGATCTCTTCCTACGCGTGTTCGAGCACTTCTCCAATTTGGGTGGGTATCACCCAAGCCTTTTATACAGCCAGCGAGCCAATTGCTGACCACCATGTGTGCATAATTTACACCAAGCCAATCATGAGCATGCACTCCATGGTACATCTGCAGACTTTTGGTGGGTTCTGATCTTGCACCAAGGACTATTCCCACCTTACAGGGAAAATCCCTGCACCTGGGACTCACAATGTGTCTAACACAGCTGTGCCGAGGCATCTCTTTAACCATTCAGCTCTGACATGCCCCCCTTGCTGAAGGCACAGTTGTAGCTGAGGCACATTCGAGTCGGCTAAATCATCGCACTGCCGCCTGATGGGTTCATACCGCAGACAGGTATAAACGAAAGCAGATAACAAAGCTAGTTCATTTTCCAATCAATCTAACCAACAATAACCCATCAGCACACAACTACACATTAACAAGTTGGTGATAAACAGTTCAACTATCAAGACTTCAGTGAGTGTCATCGCATACTGGTCTTTCAAAGTACTCCCTCTCAAAATATTCTCTCTCTCTGGTCTGGTCACACACGTCTCAGCGGACCTGCAGAGATAGTCTGCTGTCTCAAAATATTGCCTCTCTCTCTACAATCTGGTCTGCACACACTCCGGCTGAGCTGTAGAGAAAGAAACTCTCAGAAAAATTAATTAGCTTGTCTCACGAAAAAAAATTCAATCACTCATTATCACAAGATGATTTATCATCTAGCTCATCTTGGTAGTGGAACCACATCTCGTATGCTAGGTTCCATTGACCCTCATCGCCCAAAACTCGCAACTGCTGTTTTGTGAGTCTAGAGTATCGCATCAGGAATCTGAACATCTCTCGTTCCTCTGGTGTTCTCTGCATTGACTGGAACTGTCGCAGGCTAGACTCATGCACTTGATGATGCTCTGGGTCGCTGAACTCTCTCTGACCCAGTTTCACAAGAGCTTGCAGTTGCGGGAGTTGCCGCAAAAAATCACTTGCAGGCTGTCCCGCTAGTGGGTTTAGCAAAATTTGGAGAACGATAGCAGATTTTCCTCTGTACACTTCAACACATGCATCGATACTCATCAGCATGATTGAAACAGCTCCAGGATCTTGCAGGTAGTGATGAGGCCACAATTCCTGCTACTGGGATGATGACAGTCCCAGTGCGTGTTGTCTAGGATTCCACGTGCAATACAAAATCCCAATGATCGCTTGCAAAATCTGTTCCACACTGACTCTTGATGGTCCTCCTTCATGCCAGGCATATGCTCTCTGGCTGGCCTGACCTGCAACAAGTGCTGGAAGCAAAATAGGCCAATAAACACTGTACATCACCATTGCAATGTCAGCAGCATGTCCTCCACTCCACGAGTGTCCCAGGGACACCGGGGCTAGGGGAAAGCCCCGGCCCAAGCCCAGGGGGAGCACCCACTTACTGTTCCCAGGAGGCGAAGACTGGAGAAGCATGTGCGTGGAGGAACCTCCTGCACGGTTCATCAGCTGTGCTTACATTCCTCTGGGGCTGGGTGATGTCAAAGAAAGGGGCCACCTGGCTGGAATAAATGGCGGCACCAAGGGCATGCAGCGGCCGCTGGGGCTGCCGGAAGGAGCCCGCAGCTGGAGGCCCTCAACAGACTCCCAAGGGGTGAAGTGGACGCCGAGGGAGTGAACAGCAGCAGCACTGGGAGCAGCAGGAGCAGGGAAGGCGGGAGCCACAACTGTGGCTGCGAGGAGCCCAACCGCGGAACCAGCTCTGGAACTAGTAGGGAAGCGGGGATGCGAACAACCAGTGAGGGAGCTGGGGAGAGAGCCAGCAGAGGCACCGGCGAGGAGGCCGAGGAAAGAGCCAGCAGGGGCTCCGGTGAGGGGTTCAACAACATACCCTGCAGCCCTGCGAAGAAGCTCTGAGGCTGGCAGAGGCATTTGCTGCCTCTGAAGCTTACTACCCCTGAGAAAGGAGGAGCCTGGGGCCCACAATGCCAGCGCTGAGAGGGCCCGAGTGCCAGCGTTCCCCCGACCGGGGGGCTACCAGGGACTCCATGTGCTTCCAGTGCGGACAGAAGGGCCATTTCTCCAGGGAATGCCCGCATCAAACGATGGAACTCTGAGTCATGGAGGGATGAACAAGGGCCCCAGCAGACATGCGGAGAGGCCAAGAACCCGGCGAACCAATGGATTGCAGCTACATGGTTGGTAAAGGGGATGGGGTTTGGAGATGCCTGGTCGTCAAGGCCTGGGTGGAGGGCCAGCCCATGCGAGCCACTCTGGATTCGGGGTGTGCCCAGTCCCTAGTCCGGGGAGACTTGGTACCACCTCAGGGCCGGCAGGCAGCTCCCCCCGTGAGATTAGCTTGCCTCCATGGAGACATCAAGCAGACCAAGCACCAGTGGGTCTGCCTCCGAGTGATGGAGCACCAGGAAGAACTCCTGGTGGGAGTGGTGGCCCGGTTGGCATGTGAGATGCTCCTGGGACGAGACTGGGCACTGATATACGACATCTTGGATAGGATAAGAGACGGTGAGGTGGCACTCAAGAAGATCCAGTACCAGGATGGATGGCTGGGAGAAGTCGGAGAAAGTGGAGAGTCATCCGACGAGCCAGAAGAGGTGGACCTTAGTGACCTTACCAGTAGCCTCCTGTTCCGGGAAGCCCAAGAGGAGGATTCAGACGTCAAGGCGCTCCGGGAGCAGGCACCTGAGGGGCAGCCCCACTTTGCGGTAAGGGACCGGCTCCTCTACTGCCTGCGGGGAACAGGGAGGGGGAGACCAGGGGTCTACAACTGGTAGTGCCTGCCTGATTCCACCAAGCTGTTTGGCGATTGGCACATGCAAGCTCTGCAGGGGGGCATTTGGGCCGAGATAAGACCCTCACAAGAGTAAGCAGGTGGTTCTTTTGGCCTGGGATGGGGGAGAAAGTAGCCCACCGGTGCGTGGCCTGCCCCAACTGCCAAAAGACAAGGACCGAATGCCTTCCACGGGCACCTCTTCAACCAACGCCCGTCATCGGTACCCCATTTTCAAGGATTGCCTTAGATGTCGTGGGCCCATTGCCCCGGAGCAGCTCGGGCCACCAATACCTCCTGGTCATTGTGAACTACGCCACTTGGTACCCAGAGGCGATTCCCTGGCGGGCCGTAACAGCCCCGTGTATTGCAGACAAGCTGATAAAATGGATAGCCCGCACAAGGATCCCTCAAGAGATACTGACCAACCAAGGAAAGAACTTCATGTCTGGGGTTTTGAAGGGGGTGTGCCGGACCCTCCAGGTGAAACAACTCTGTACCTCGGTCTACCAATCCCAGACCAATGGGTTGGTAGAGCGCCTCAACAGGACAATAAAATGGGTGCTGCGTAGATGCATACAAGGGGATCCCCAAAGATGGGACCTCCTCCTGCTGGTACCGTTCACCCTTAGAGATACCCCCCCAAGACTCCACGAAGTTCTCTTCCTTTGAGTTGATGTTGGGGCATCCCCCACGGGGCCTCTTACAAGTCTTGTGAGAAGAGTGGGAGGGAAGTGATGGCCCTTCCCAAAAGCCACAGGCGTACCAACAGGCATTCCGGCGGTGGATCCAGTTAGCCCAGGACATGGCCCAGGAAAACCTAAGGGAAGCCCAGGCCTGACAAAAGGACCAGTATGACCGCCGGGCCAAAGAGCGGGAATTCGAGACAGAACAGAAAATTCTAGTGCTGCTCCCCGCGTCCACGAGCTGGCTCCTTACACAGTGGCAAGGACCATTCAAGATCCTCCGACGTGTAGGACCGGTGGACTACGAGGTTCACAGGCCCAGGCACCTCAGAGAAAAGCAAATTTACCATGTGAATCTTTTACAGGTGTGGCAAGAACCCGAAGGGTGGGTCGCCTTTTCTGAGGCTAACAATGAGGACCTAGGTCCCCAGGGGTTAGGAGGGGCAGAACTTCCTCTGGTAGAAACCCCAGTCAAAAAAGGAGATGAATTATCTGTGGTGCAACAACAGGAAGCCCAGAATTTGATAAATGAGTTCTGGGAAGTGTTCCGGGAGAAGCCCAGTTGGGTCCGGGGCATCTGCCATGCTGTAAGAACGGCCCCTGGGGCGATAGTGAGGGAGAGGTGGTGACCCATCCCCCACCATCTCTGGAAGACCATCCACAGAAAGATTGATTCCATGTTGAAGTTAGGAGTCATCCGGCTGTTGAGAAGTCCTTGGAGGAGCCCACTAGTACCAGTGTGCAAATCAGACGGGTCTCTGAGACTTTGCATAGATTACAGGCACTTGAATGCCATGGCTGTCTTCAACGCGTTCCCCATGCCCCATGTGGCCGAACTGATAGAAAGGATAGGGGACGCTTGTTAAATATCAACCCTTGTCCTGGCGAAGGGCTACTGGCAGATCCCAGTGGCCAGGGAAGATAGGTTGAAGACAGCATTTGGCACTCCATGGGGGCTGTGCGAGTTCATTAGGATGCTTTTTGGGTTGCATGGCACCGCCACAACATTTCAACGTCTAAGGGAGCAGGTGCTGGCACCCCACACCGAGTATGCAGCGGCATATATAGATGATATAATCATACATAGCCGGACCTGGGAGCAGCATAAGAGAGCCCTATGGGCCATACTCACAGAGTTGAAGCACACTGGCCTGACGGTGAATCCCTGAAAGTGTGCCCTAGCGCAGAAGGAAACAAAGTATTTGGGGTTCCTAGTTGGCAGGGGCATGATTAAATCCTTGGCCGACAAAGTGGAAACCATTCACAACTTCACAGCTCCTCAAGACTGTCACCAGCTATGGTCATTTTTAGGGATGACTAATTATTATAGGTGATTTGTGCCACGCTTCGCAGAGCTGGCAACACCCTTGTCGGAAGCCCTCAAAGGGCGGAAGACGGGGGCTGTCAGATGGGCTAAGGAGATGGGGCAAAGTTTTGAAAGGCTGAAAAGGGCACCGTGTGAGGATGTTATAAACCACACCCCTGACTTCTGAAAACCCTTTATCGTACAGACGGACACCTCAGAGACAGCGGTGGGTGCTGTCCTCACCCAGGAGGAAGGGGGGAATGAAAGACACAAGGTGTACGCAAGTCACAAGCTACTCCCAGCAGAAAAAGGGTATTCAACTATCAAGCACGAGTGTCTGGCAATTCGGTGGGTGGTAGACCATTTTCGGTACTATCTAATGGGCTGGGAGTTCACGCTAGTGATGGACCATGCCCCACTGAAGTGGCTGAGTACAGCCAAAACCGATAATGCCTGGATTAATCGGTCGGCTTTAGCGCTCCAACCGTATAAGTTCTGAGTAATACACCAGACTGGAAAAGCCAATACAATGGCGGACTTCTTGTCCAGCTCTACAGATGAAGACCAAGTCGGGGAACAAGGAAGCCGAGCAAAGGGACAGCCCGACCCGGCAGGTATGGCCCGGGTAGGGGACAAGAGTGCAACCCAAGGCATCTTAAGTGGGGGGTTATGTCCCAGGGACACCGGGCCTAGGGGAAAGACCCGGCCCAAGCCTACTTACCGTTCCCAGAAGGCGAAGACTGGAGAAGCACGCACGTGGAGGAACCATTCATGCAGTTCATCAGCCACGCTTACATTCTGCTGGGGTTGGGTGACATCAGAGAGAGGCGCCACCCGGCCGGAATAAACACGTAGAGTGCATGCAGTGGCTGCCAGGGGCTTCCGGAAGGAGCCCACAGCTGGAGGCCCTCAACAGACTCCCGAGGGGCAAAGTGGACACCAGGGGAGTGAACGGCGGCAGCACCGGGAGCAGCAGAAGCAGGGAAGGCGGGAGCCGCAAATGTGGCCATGAGGAGCCCGACCGTGGAACCAGCTAAGGAACTCGTAGGGAAGCGGGGACACAACTGACGAGGGAACTAGGGAGAGAGCCGGCGGAGGCGCCAGGGAGAGAGCTGGCAGAGGTGCCGGTGGTAAAGCCGGCAGGGGCGACAGGGCCTGGGGACAAGGAGTCCTCAGGCCCGGGCTACAGGGTTGATGAGCCTGCAAGCTAAGGTGGCGTTGGCCAGGGTATAGGGGGAGGCTGGAGCCCCGTGACCACCCGGCGGGAGTGAGTTGGCCCTGGAGGCCGTGGGAGGCGGGACCTTGCCGCTGAAGGTCCTGGTCAGACCACGTGAGGTGAGTTCCGTGGAGCAACCACCGACACCTGGGGCACCCTCTGGGAACCATCCCACGGAGGCAGGGCTGATCTGTATAGCAGCCTGCACAAAAGCAGCCCGGGAACGTCTTCTTGAGCAGAGGCAGGCACAACGAGGCTCGTCTGGTGAGAGAACTGGCCTCATGCTGGTCCACCAGGTCGGATCCGAACTCCACAACCAGGCATCCCATCCACATAGCTAGGGTTTCTGCTGACCTCATCTTGGACCTCTTACATAAAGCCTGTAATTCAGTCCAGGTTCTGCCTTGATAAGTGCTGGCAGTAGTGCAGGCCGCGCTCATCATTTGACTCCTCATTGCCACAGGGTGCATGGCTACCTGAGCCCTCGCTGCATCCAATAAGAAACTTGGTCACAGTTTAGCTCCTTCAGCCTCCTGATTATGGCCCGGAGGCGGGCCCGTGGGGATCTTGGGGGTGGAGTCGCTACTTCCGCCTGCCCGCTGATAGCTTCTCTTCTACCTTTCCGTGGCAGCTCCTCTCCTCTTCCATCCTTCCATGGCAGCTCCTCTTCTCCTTCACCTTCCTGTGGGTAACTTCACCCTCCTTCTCGACCCGTCCATGGCGGCTCCCTTCTGTTTCACTGCCATCTTGTGATGATGGGGGACCCCAGTTTTCCTCCGTAACTGCAACCCGCTTGACCGCGTGAATGGTGTACAATCGGGCTTCTAACTCAGTCCTTTCCTGCATCAGGGATGTAATTGTATGGAACATTACTCACAGCATTTTCCCCTTCCCGTACTCCATGCCGGTCCCTTCCACCATGGAGTCTCCCTCTGGCTCCACTTCTCCACAGAACTCCGAGAGCTCCGACTCTTCCAAGTCCAGTAACAACATGTCCTAATTAACTAGCGCTGATCCCTTGCTCTCCTGTACACAGCACATACAGCGAACAAACTCCCGACTGCACCCAGGACCCGGCACTTCAAAGTCCTGACTGCACCTGGGACTCGCAATTGTCAGACACAAGTATACGAATGCTCATGACACAGTCCCTACACAGTTCTAAAACAGTTTGAGATATTTCTAATTAATAAAGTTTTAGCAATGCTCAAGCCACTAACCGAACACAGCCACAAAAAGGAGAAGTAGGCCATGGCTCCTCAGTTGGACAAGAGATGCTGCAGTGCTTTGCAAGTTGCAATTGGGTAAGAAATGCCGCAGTGCTTTGCAAGCCATGATTGGTCACAAACTGCCGCAGTATTATACAATGCCTCTTACGTGTAACCCAATATATAAAGGTGACGCATTGCGAACCGGGAGAAAGAGACTCCTCGGGTGACAAACCAGTCACTTCCTTGTCTCACACCAAGGGCCCTCGAGTGGTCTTCAGTGCCTCACCTGTACGCAATATCACTGACTCAGCAGTTCTGTACTTGCTTCTCGCAATAAACTACACACTGCTTAAACCAACGGCAGAGTAAGTACCTTACTCTGTAAGGTAAGTACGTGTAATTAACCCAGCCAGCTCATCATTGCCTTGCACTAAGTTAGCAAAAAGTGCAACATGGCATCACGAACAGGATCCTCAGAGACCAATCTCAGTTCACAGCTGGCTGAGCATTGTTCCTGGAGACAGGGCTGCTACCCAGTCACCATGAATGACCAGCTGTGGGCTCATATCGCTTTCCATCAAGCGGGAGATACCACCACCACTGTGGGTACAGGGGTGTCGGGGTTCCTCTCGATGGATTCCATCACATCATCCAATCCACCGGACACAACCCACAAAGAGTGGATGGTGACCGGGTTAACTCCAGCAGCCTTGGGCTGCATACTATCCAACCCCTGAGTGCTCTTCAGACCTCAATCAACTGTAGAGACTGCGGTCCTAGCTCAGCTGAAACCTAGCCAGAAAGAGGGTGCGACTCTGACCCAAGAATACGTTTGTTGCATAAGGCACGCCCGGGAGGGTGGCGAACCAACCCTGGCTGACAATTTCAATTGCCCAGCTGTGAAAAAGGGGTCAAGGGGGCACAAGATGTTAACCACACTCTGTAAAAATTTGGAGACTGAGGGGCGCATTCTGGCAAAGTGGGGGGCACCGAAATGGAACAAAGGAAAAATGATTAACGTTTTACTTCATGCCTTTATGACTGCTTTGTAGGAGAATGTGGACCTAGAGGCGCAACTACACTCTGCCGCGCAGAATGCCCTTGACCAGGCTGCAACACCACCGCCCAAAGATGGCACTGGCGACTTCAACAGAGGGAGTGTCCAAAAGAGCGCAATCACGCCCACTCCGGCAAGTGCTCCACCCCCCGCGTATGTCACAACCTCTGCCCCTCCCACCGAAAGCGGAACTCCCCGAGCCCCACCTCCATATCCAATGGCGAGCACCACCCTCTACCCCTCCCTTGCTGAGTCCACCACCAAGCCGCTGAACGAGGCAATAGACCCGTCGTTAGACCCGGAGACGTTGCCAATCCTAGTAACTAAAACCACTACCGATGCTAATAACCAAACCACCTTGGTTACCATGACACGCACCCACAATAGGAGAGAGTTAAAAGAATTATATGAGAGTACAAAATGTACTACAACAGAAACTCTGATTCAATGGCTAGGGCATCTCGTAATAGAGACCGCCTCCGAAATGATAGACAAAGCCGAGGCCGAATATTTTACCCACCAACCAGTCTGGGGAAGAGGAGTGGGGATACATTCCACTACCATCAATGAAAATGACCACTGGCCAATACTGTTACCGGCTTTAGTGGTCACCACGCTAGAGACCAGATCCCATCTCTGGCATCAAGAAAAGGGCATGCCGACAGGTGTAGGCCTTTTACATGCTATATGTGGAATGCAATATATACTTTGGGATGCCACCACACACCCCATGGGTCTCAGAAGGGAACAAACATGGCCACAAAAATACCTAGCAAATCCCAGAGCAATACCATTGTCAGCGGCCACTATCGAGGCAGCTGTGGGCATTTATGCACCACCGGCATGCCAAATAAGTCTTAAGGTGCTATTGCACTCCTGCGTGGGGGAAGAAATGAGTACTATTAGCGGGGTCTGACTCACTGCTTGGCAGTTGGGTCGGAGCAGGAGGCCAACGAAGACCCCTGATAGGGCTCAGGTGTGGTCTCGGCCACACGTGAGCCCTCTCAGGGAAAGAGGAGGAGCAGCAGCAGCAGCAGCGGCGGAGAAGCAGCGGAGAAGCGGTGAGTGGGGTTAGTGCCGGGCAGCTGCAGCTGATCTGGAGGAGGAGCCTTCCTGATCACTCATACCTGAGCCGGCAGGGAGCCGTGCTCCTGAGCTGCGTGCAAACAGAGCACGCAAACAAGGAAGTGGCATGGGGACAGAGGAGGGTTAGGAGCATCCCCAGAGGTTGCTCCAGGGAGTTATACCAGCCCGCTGAGGCGGGAAGCTGTTCCGGGACCCACACCCTCCCCCTCACCCGCCCAACCCGGGAGCTTCAGAGGCCGAGGCTGCCGGCAGGCACTTCCAGGGAACTGGGACTCCTGATTGGCAGCCAAAAGACCATGGGAATACCGCGGGAGATTTAAATTTAAACAGAAACTGTGAAACTTACAAGCGGGGTCTGAGTCACTGCTCGGCAGTTGGGTTGGAGCAGGGGGCCAACAAATACCCATGATAGGGCTCAGGTGTGGTCTCAGCCACACGTGAGCCCCCTCAGCGAAGGAGGAACAGCAGCAGCAGCAGCAGTGGTGGCGGCGGACAAGTGGCGGAGAAGCGGTGAGTGGAGTTAGTGCCAGCAGTTGCAGCTGATCCGGAGAGGAAGCCTCCTGGATCGCTCATAGCTGAGCTAGCAGGGAGCCACGCTCCCGAGCTATGCGCACAAACAGAGCATGCAAACAGGTGCACTCTGGTGAGTACTTGTAGTGAGTACTTGTTTGCATGGTGAATACTTGTAGTGCCACTGCCAGGGGCCTGGCCCCTCTCCCTCCCTCTTCCCCGGTACTGCCCCCTGGGTGTTCCTCTGAGGCCGCCACCCAGACCAAGCCCCGAGGGGCTCGCTGTCCGCACCCCCCACCCTGGCTGGGGGTGGTGCCGGGGCAGGGCCCCTGGGAGTGGGGAAGATGCCTGGGGCGTCCCCTGGCTGCCCCTCTTGTGGCCGTCTTCAGGCCCTAGAGGGGTGGCTGCGGGAGCTCCAGGCCAAGGTGAGCAGGCTGCGGGGGAACCGGGTGGCAGAGGATGAAATTGATAAGTACTTCTGTTCTCTGCAGGGCCAGAAACCTACTGAGGAGCCCCCCAGATCCAGAAGAGTGACTCAACGGTGGCAGCAAGTTCCCCTTGGACCCAGGGCAGCCCATGCTGCTGCAGAGCCTGTACCTGAGGTACCACTTGGGAACAGGTATGCGGCCCTGGCCACCCT
>JAGPOW010003642.1:90525517-90562781 GCA_030014935.1 Caiman crocodilus | reverse complement strand
GTTAGGGTGGCTAGGATGTGGAACCAGCTTCCTAGGGAAGTTGTTCTTGCTCCTACCTTGGGCGTCTTTAAGAGTAGATTAGATAGGTACTTGACTGGGGTCCTGTGATCCTGGCACTCGTTCCTGCCATTGGCAGGGGGTCAAACTAGATGGCCTGCTCTAGGCCCCTTCTGACCCTAGTTACTATGATACTATCTTAACAAAGTTGTCTCCGGTCGAAAATACCATTCAGGGCTTCCCAGCCAATGTTCGCCTCAAAACGCGAGCGGTCAAGGTAGTCACCGGGCCCCAAAATCCTACGGCACAAACAGAGCAGAGCCCCCACCACATACCCTGGAGGAACAGGCCCACTTTGGGTTCCCCCTCAACCAATCGGGCCTAACTAAACAGTAGCTTTGGGCACTGGGGGATGCAGGACAAATACAGCTCGCACAGTGCTTGGGGTTTACCTTTCAAGAAAAACAGGAACGGGCAAAAAACAAGTAGTGGCCACCGGACAGCTATCTGGTGGCCTGTCAATGCCAACCCCACCACGTTACAAAGATGATGAACGCCCCTACGTGACTCTCCATGTCCTCAACCCCCAAAATAATAATCAAATCAGTGTCGTTCACTTTCTTCTAGACACAGGTGCACAAGTCAACGTCCTAAAGCAGACTACACCTCGCTGACCTAAGGCCCGGATTATTCAAGTACAAGGCCTTAACTCCATGGCCCCCACTCCGGTCATCAAATTTAAAGTTCAAGGGCATCCACAACCTCTGACGGCAGTCCTCGGAAGCCACAACATCCTTGGCGTCCCAGGAATTAAAGTCCTTAACCTAAAACAAATCATCTTTGAGGCTCTACCAATCAGCGTCCCCGCAGACAACATCCACTGCCCGGCCTTGAGTACCACCAATCCATGATGATTCCAACCTATACCCACCAAAACTGCGTTGCGCCCACAACTCCAAAACCTCCTCGCTGACCTAGAGAAGAGGGGGTGTATCCAGCACATCACCACCAGCTCTTATCTATCTCTGGGGTGGGAAATCGCCAAGCCTGGGAGGCCGGTTGTGGTACGACTCGTCATTGATTATCGCAAGGCTAACTGACGATGTTGTCCCCTAATACAACCTAATGCCTCCACACTTCTCCAAATTCTCTTCAAAATGGCTCAATTCCAAAACAAGCCCTGGTGGGGTACGACCATTGATCTAAAGGACATGTTTTACTCCATCCCGCTTTGTGACGAGATCGGGATCCTCAACATGTGCATTGACGGTCAAATGTTTTGGTGGAATGTCTGCCCGCAAGGATATCGCAACTCCCCAGCACTGGCAACTGCCACTATGAACTGTTCACTCGGGTGGTTCTTGGAAAAGAACCCGCAGATCTTGCAATCCACTCAATGAGTTTGGAACTACGTAGATGACATCGCCATCATAGGAAGAAGCGTCAACTGGGTCCAAAAGGTCACCACCGATCTACTGCTACACCTACAGAGTGAGGGATGGACACCCAATCTTCAAAAATCTCTCACCAGCCCCAAACAGTGTATCATGTTCCTAGGTACCCAGTTTGCAGGAAGCTGCTGTTCGGTCATTTCACACGACGAAATCCCATTCTAGAGATGGACGAGCACTACATCTTTCCCAAAATGACACAAGAACTTCAGCGACTTCTGGGGCACTTCAACTAGTATAGACATTATATCACCCCACATCATCTTCCAACCCTCGCACGCCTTCAGCGTCAAGCCCGCACCAAGCTTTGGCAGCACACACCGTGGACTGCAAAAGATCAAAAGGCCCTGGTACATCTACTGCTCATGGTCAAAACCACCCCGCTTGCACCTATTGACTTTTCCAAGCCATTAATAATTACCGCCGGCTACACTGATGCCCATTTATGGGTCACCATAAAGAATAATGAAGATCAACTTGTATTTGCCTCCCACAAGGTCCTTCAGGGACCTCAACACCGATATGGTACATTAGCCAAAACCATGCTAGCTGCAAACCTTGCCTCCACATTTGCTGTTGGGCATGGAACCCTCCAGGCACCTGCTGCCACACTTCTACCGCTCCTAGATTTGAAGCGACCGGAGCCACATTTCAAGGCGAACCGTCAACCTGGTCTACATTAGTATTATCTTTCCTGTACCATTGGGGACATTGGCAATACCATGACCTACCACCGCCACCCACGGTGCCCCTTAATCCTGCTCCACAGCTCTATGGAACAGTCACGCCTGCCTGGATGGCGTCTGACGGAACCACTTATAACGACGGGTGCTACGGGTATTACTGCCAACCTTGCAAAGATGTAACTATTCGTAACATACGAGAACCGGCCTCTGCCTAGCTACTTGAACATAAAGGGTTCAAGGCTGTGCTGAAACATTGCCTACAACACCACAACCAAACGCTTCCGGTCCCAGTCATTGCCATTGACACCCAATACATTTATAAGATTGTCATGGGCACAGCCCAACCAATGGAGAACTCTGATCAATGGAACCTGTTCTCACAGTTTGCGACGCTTCCTCTCATCAAGCATACCAAGTCCCACAAGGTTGACACCGACTTGGTACATGAAATCATCGACGAACTGCTTGAGGACCCACTCAGAACTGATGTCAGCATACAAGTCGCCTCACATCAGACAAAAGAAATCGACCCTTTACTACATTGGCTGCACGAATGCTGGAGCCACCTGGGGCCCAAAAAAGCACACCAATGATGGAAAGCCAATGTCTCAGCAATACCCACCCTGCCTTACGGAACCCCTGACAATTGGGCCCAAATAGCCCAAGCTTGCCAAACATGTGCAAAAGAGAAGCCTCACTCTAGCTCTCAACAAAATGGGGCATTTGATCCGGACTACTTCTCACCGGGCTCCACCTAGCAGGTAGATCTTCTAGGACCTCTCCCAGGGGCCAAAATCCTCAACAAGGCACTTGTTTGCATTGATCTCGGGTCCCGCTGCCTTCTCGCCATCCCAGTGTGAAAGTCCATGGCACAGGCTGTAATAACAGTACTTACTTCAAGATTCATCAGCTGGGGAACCCCAAATGACGTCCAGTCCGACGGTGGTCCTCCCTTCAACTCCAAAGCCCTCGACCGCTTTGCCCTTGAGCATAACATCACCTGGCACCTACATCTGCCTTATCACCCTCAGTCCAATGACATAGTTGAGAGACACGTCAGCTTTGTAAAGGAAAAACTCCGTCTCCGAGGAAATGGATCCTACAAAAATTGGACAAAGCATCTTGCTCCAGCGCTCATCGACCTGAACGCAGACAAAATACTTTGGTCATCCATACCTAAAAAGCCGTGGAAACCCTGGACACCCTGATATAATACCAATGATGCCACCTGGATAACCATCCCCCATCATCAGGACACCCGTCCCACACCGCTTGAAGGCCATATCTTTCAGCTGGGACTATATCCAAACACTTATCTAGTCAGTGCTCCACTTACAGATGGCGAAGCTCGCACCATCCTCGTGCATCATAATTGGCTTTCCTGGCATCAAATCTGGACTTCTTAATCCTTTTGCCACTACCTCACATCTGCCATCCCGTATCTTCCCCACCCCTCTTGTGTTTCTGTTTGTCATTTCAGAAAGTTCTCCATGGGACCAACCGTTCTGGGACCACAATGTTCCTGTTGCTCGTCCTTGTACTACTCACCCCGTGAGTTTGGACAACTCAATTCCAATACCCCTCCTGGTCACAACACGATTCTCACGCAGCTCTCGGCCTGGGCGAACCTCACCGAAGATCCATCTTCTGGCCTTATGGCCTGTCTGTGGTCACTGAGCCATGCTTCAGATCTGGTTTTAATTCCTGCTCTTCTCCCACTCAGCATCCAACGATGGTTTTCTTCACGATGCAAACCCCCACCCTTTATTACCATTCAAGTGCAGAAGGACATTGAATCTAATGCGACCTTCCGGTGGCCCTCGGATTTCTCTTTACACACCTCAGTGAAAAACTGCACTTACATTTCTACGGGTTTGTGGTCTCAAGGGGTGAAAATAACCTCACCACTCCAGAATATCACTTGTGGGTCCACCCCTTGGGGCGTGGACCCCAGGGGCATGGTCTGTAGTCGCCCTGATTCATCACTATAATGGAACCCAGATTCCATCACCCCATTATGATTCCTTTCCCTTCCACCCAAGGGCTCCATTGCCTCGATTTCTGCCACTCCCAACTCCCCAGACCATATACCTTGCATCAAACGCAAACTCCTCCATATGCCCCCTTCCCTTACCTCCTGGAACAAATCTGTTCATGTAGATTTCGCTCACAACGATACTTTATACTCCTTTTTCTTTTCTATCCTCAGGGCTGCTATTTTTTCTGCTGTGTGTCACGGCTGGGCCCTCCTGTGGAATTTCCGCCATCCTCATCGCTACTTTCAGGTGTACCAACCAAGTCTCAGTAGTTAAGCCAATCCGTACACGTGCCCCGACTGTTCTTCCCTTTCTATTCCTGCGCTGTTAGGCATGTTCTGGGCATGTTCAGACAGAATTCTTTGCACCATGTTTCGGGCCGTGTTAAGTGGAGTTAACTGTTTCTTGCTGTCTGCTCTCCTTTACCACCCCCTCACTAGCGCTAACACTTTGTCTCCCCCCAGTCCTAATTTTCTCTCACACAGAGCTAAACATGACCCGGTGTGGAGCCAACTCACCTGGGGAGAAAAAGTACAACAAAAACTGCATTGGGGTCTTGAAGGCGCTTTTGCCTGGGGTCTTGGAATCGGCAAGGCCCACGTCGCCATAGCAGAACTTGAGGAGGAGGTCGAGTTCCTTGCCAATTCCATGCGTTAATCCTTCCATCCAATTGATACCCAGTTTCAAGCAACATTGTGCATGATGTTTCAAAATTGATTAGTGCTAGACGCTATGTTGCTCATGCATGGCGGTGTTTGTCAATATCTTAATTTGTCCCAGGAATATTGCTGTATTTCTATTCCCAATGTTAGTATCCCCCTCTACCTCCAACTCAACAAAATGCATGGAATAGCTGCAAGGTTTAACAAAATCTCAGGACTTGCCCAGGGAGGATGGCTTGAGGGATTGTTTGATTCGCTGGGGTTGTCCATGTCGAATTGGATGCATAGCTTACTTGTTCCGCTACTCACCTTGCCACTTCCCTTCCTGGGTATCCTCATTTGCTGTTGCTTCAGTTGTGCAATGATCCAAATGTTGTGGGAGAAGTTAGTTTCGCTATCTGCTTTTGTATACACACGCTTGCCTGGAACGTACAAGGACCTTGATTTACAGCACCTGAATGAAACCTACGCAGATCTTGACCTTGAAACTGTGTATACTACTGTGCCATGAGCAAGGGGGCATGTCAGACACAAGTATACGAATGCTCATGACACAGTCCCAACACAGTTCTAAAATAGCTCCAGATATTTCTAATTAATAAAGCTTTAGCAATGCTCAAGCCACTAACCGAACACAGCCACAGAAAGGAGAAGTAGGCCATGGCTCCTCAATTGGACAAGAGATGCCGCAGTACTTTGCAAGTTGCAATTGGGTAAGAAATGCTGCAGTGCTTTGCAAGCCACAATTGGTCACAAACTGCCGCAGTATTATACAATGCCTCTTACGTGTAACCCAATATATAAAGATGACGCATTGCGAACCGGGAGAAAGAGACTCCTTGGGTGACAAACCAGTCACTTCCTTGTCTCGCACCAAGGGCCCTCAAGCGGCCTTCGGCGCCTCGCATGTACACAATATCACTGACTCAGCGGTTCTGTACTCGCTTCTCGCAATAAACTACACCCTGCTTAAACCAACGGCAGAGTAAGTACCTTTCTTCTTAACCAATACGCGTAATTAACCCAGCCAGCTCATCATCGCCTTGCACTAAGTTAGTGAAAAGTGCAACAGCAATGTGCCTAACAGTTGTGCCGAGGCATCTCTTTAACCGTTGAGCTCTGACATAAATAAGGTATTTCAATGTCATGTGAGCATACAGCCACCAAGATGGAGTCGTTCCTTTACATTGTCTCAAAGAATATTAAGTATTTTTTACAAAGTGGAACAGGTCCAGCAGGAAAGATGAGGGAACTCTACTATAGAATACTGTGCAGCTTAGTTCATAAGATATGAAGTGATAGAGGTGAGTTAAGATCCTCTCAAATGGAGGAGGAAATTCAACTTAGGGGTCCCACATCCTGGGTAAGGATAGAAGAAAGGTCATGATACCTCTGGCAGTTCAATTAATCTAGTCCACAGGAAATTGTTTTCCACCTGAAATTATTCAGCACATTCACCTGAATTCAGCTTTTGTTTCCCATCTTCAAGCACTTCCTTCCCCTACTCCCCACACCCGAACCTTCCCTTTCATAGAAGTCAGGGTAAATATGCACCTTTACAATCCTATTCTTTGACAAAGTAATAGTTGGGTAGAGGAAAGGCATGTGGTATCCTTGCACTTAGGAAAAAGGCAAAAGGCAGTGGAATGAACTACCTAGGGAAGTTGCAGAATTTCTGTGATTCAAGGTTTGTAAAGCCTATCTTGTAAGATGGTATTCAATGCCAAGAAATGCAAGATGCTCCACCTTGGGAGAAAGAACCCACAGCACACTTAAAGGCTTGGCAGTGCTACGCTAGCTAGCACCACATCTGAAAGAGATTTGGCGGGGGGGTCATGATTGACCACAGGATGAAATGAGCCAGCAATGCAACGTCACAGTCAGAAAAGCAAACAAAACTCTGGCCTGCATCTTCCTATGCATCTCAAACAAGACCCGGGAAGTCAACCTCCCACTTTACTCAGCCTTGGAGAGACCATAGCTGGAATACTGTGTCCAGTTCTGGGCTCCACAATTCAGAAGGGATGTGGAGAAGCTTGAGAGATTCCAGAGGAGAGCCACACAAATGACTGGAGGACAAGGGAGCACCATGTGAGGAGGGGCTGAGAGACATGGGACTCTTCAGCCTGGAAATGTGTAGGTTCAGGAGTGACTTGGTGGCAGCCTGTAAGTATATAAGGGATGTGCACTTGGAACTGGGAGAATAAGGCAGTTCACGAGGACACCCCACTGGAAGACTAAGTCCAATGGTCACAAACTCATGGGAGACCATTTTAGGCTGGACATAAGAAAAAACTTCTTTACTGTCTGAGTCCCCAGGGAATAGACTCCCTCCAGAGGTGGTGCAGGCACCTACTCTGGATTCCTTTAAGAAACACTTGAATGCCTATCTTGTTGGGATCATTTGACCCCTGCTGACTGGCTGCCCTTTGGGCTGGACCCAATGATTTTCTGAAGTCCATTCTAGACCTAATGACCATGAATCTATTAAATCTGTTGTTCATCTTTTGCAAGTGAAAATGACCCCATCCAGTGCCCGTGGGGTAGGGATGCGGGACAGGGGGCGGGGATGGGAGGAGAGAGAAAGGAAGCAGGAAAGAAAAAGCCCCTTGTGCCAGCTGAACTGCTGAAGCAGCCCTAACGAAGAGTTCCCTGTACCCTTTACCTACTGCTGCAGTCTGGCAGTGGGGGCTGCTGCCTAACTATGACTTCCTGCGCACCTGCAACAGCATGTGGCCCCACGGCTGCATGCCTGTTGTCCTTTGTGCAGCACTACTGCCATGTGTGCTATCGCCCTGTCATCTGGGCAGCTATCGCCAAGAAGGTGTTCTCAGTGTAATGGCCTGCTTTGGATTGTCAAAGCATGTTTTCCTGGCCCCTAGTGGCACACACCTCCAGCTGGGTCCCAGGTGCCAGTCCTGAGCAGGCTCCTAAGCTTGGGTCTTGCAACTTGCCTCCCTAGCAGGAATCCTGGTGTTCCCTATTTAAAAACTGCAAAATTTCTGACAAAAAAATCCCAAATCTACTTTTTAAAATACCCCTAAATCCATGTTCTTCCACAATTAAAACAAAAGACCACTATATATATAGACAGACAGACAGACAGACAGAGATCAGTTGGGCAATGTTTTACTGATATATTTACAATGGTAAAGCAATTTGGAAGCCTACCAGTGTCTCTGTTATCATAACAAAATAAATTCTAGATATCTATATGTTTTGATGTTTGCTTTTGGTTTTCTTATCATAGAAAAGTTAGAGCTCCCCCTGACCTCTTCACTAACTAGGATATGGGTACAGTTGCCCCTGCAGCCACAGCTCCTGCCAGCAGGTCTCCTTCTGTCCAGCAGCTGGGCATGCAGGGTGTGGGCTGGGGGAAGTGTGGTATCAGATTTTGAGCCCATGCTGCAAATATGTAGCAAGAGGAAGGTTTTTTTGTTCCCAGTGTGTCTTTGCCGCATCTCAAATTGCTTTGAGACACAGGAAGAGGCTTGTGAGGGATCATCTGGATGCGCCCACAGAGGCTGTTCTAGACCTGTGCTGAAAGTCAATTTGTAACATTCTACTAAAAGACTGGGTTGCCTCTTTGACAAACAAAATATCAGCATGGGTTAACTGAATGGCAAGACCGTGCATTTCTGAGTGGCGCATAAATACTTAAAATGCCGCTATGAAGCATCTGGATGATACCCTAAAAGACTGGGTTATCCACAGTCCTGCATCTTGTGTAGCAATTACACCTGCGGAAAATACATGTTAAAAGCCTACTCTTCTTCTGGGACAGCAATTCATGCCTTGCACTAGGGTTAATGGCATTGAAGGGCTGAGGTAAGGACATCTTAAAAATTTCCTTGATGCAGTCCAGGAATGGTGTTATTAAGTTGGGTCTTACATTAGTTATCCAGCAGAGGGAGCACAAATGATTGCTTTGTGGGATCCTTAACAAGTGAGTGCTGTCTCTTTTTGGATGCATAGTGACAGACAGGTGGATTTCTATTCCACGGTGCTGATGGGACATACAGGCCACAATCAAATTGGCAATTTACTTTCCCACATTAGTTTCCTTTCTCTTACATTCTTTTCCTTTTCCTTCTTCTTTCTTTAATAAGAACTTAACAGGACTTAACTTACTTTTTCTTGTCTAGCAGTAGGCAACGTTTTTGGCCAGGGTGCCGAAAAAACCACAATGTCTACCTTGTAAGGTGCTCGAGTGCCAGCATGCCAGAAAAACAAAACTGGGTCAGGGGGTACATGGCAGAATGCACTGCGTATTAATGTAATTAATAATCGTACCTGTTGCTTTTTTTGACAGAACATACCAGGTTTTCTAACAATTCTAAACCTGGTGACAATAAATAAAACTTCATATACAACCTTTGTTGTTGTGTCTGTTGTTGTGGGGGGTTTTTTTGCTAAGCATGTTGTGATGACAAGGAGAAAAAAAAAGAGGAGAGAAAGGAGAGAAAAAGAGGAGAGAAAAAAAAGAGCAAAAGGGAAAGAGAAAGAAAAAGAGAGAATAAAGGAGAAGAGAGAGAAAAAAGGAGAGAAGAGAGAGAGTGAGCCAGACACACACACACAAACAGAGAACCAGAAACACATGTGTGCAAACAGACAGAGAACCAGACATACATGTACATGCACAGAACCGCATGTGTGCAAACATGGAGAACTAGACACACACATGCAAACACACACATAGAATAGACACGCATGCACACAGACACACAAATGCACATACATGCACACACAAGCACAGACACACACGCAGATGCACGCAGAACCAGACACACACACACGCACATGCACACATGCTGCTGGGCCACAAAGACCAACTCGACGATGCCCTGGGCCCATTGCAACCCCTGTGCTTCCTTGGGGAGCCAGCATGGCCTGCCAAGGCCTTGACCGAGAGCCTGCCCATTAGCCAGCTGCCTCCTCCCTGTGTGGAGAAGCTGTACTGAGCCAGGCAGGGTCCTGCCCCACAGGTTCTGGTGTGCAGAGGAAAATGTCTCCAGATGTCACTAATTGGCACATGTGCCAGGGGTTACCTATCCCTGTTTTAGTTTAACAATAATGTAATTGAGATTAGAGTTTGTTACTAACCTAAAACCTGGTGGCACCCATCACTACAGGTGTTGTTTTAATTAATTAGGCACTCACTTCCTTACTTGTGCTGCAGTGTGGAGATCCCGCTTTCTCTGGCAAACCTCCTCCCAGTCCAATCAACCTGATGCAATCAGAAGTGGGGATTTACCTTGTGGGCACCCTGTACAAATGTTCAGTTCTCAGTCCCTACTCTTTCCTAGGAACCATACTAGGACAAAACTGCGATGCAACAATGGCTCCTGACTAGCTGACAGCCCTATGCTACGTACTGTTTGCCCTACTCCAACACTGAGCCTACCTCTGATAATGAGTCTTAGATATCTGGATTTTTCTTTTTTTCTTTTTTTAATTACATCCAGGGATGCATGAGGCTTATGCTAGGTGTATGTCTTATGTATCCTATGACTTGGAATGGAAAAGGACTAATCCCTTCAGAAGATTCATAGATTCATAGATTGGTAGATGTTAGGGTCGGAAAGGACCTCAATAGATCGTCGAGTCCGACCCCCTGCATAGGCAGGAAAGAGTGCTGGGTCTAGAGGACCCCAGCTAGATGCATATGCAACCTCTTCTTGAAGACCCCCAGACTAAAGGAAAATTATCCTGATTCTAGAACTGCATTTTTAATCAGCTGTATTTTTCTATATATCAAGGGGTTTTTTCATTCGTTTCCAAAAATGTTATTAAATGGACATCGTCATCACTACATCACTGACCACAAGTAGGTTGACTGGCATTTGAAATGCCTGCACAGACAAAGCCATCTTCCTCCTCCTGCTATTCCTACTCCTTACCTATAAATAAGTCACCAGAAGATAGGCTTTCCTTCTTTTATAGTACCAGTCTGGTATTAGTCCCTACACTGTACAAGGCTTCCTGAGCCACTGGTCCAACTGAAACTGTTAACGGAAGCAGCTGGATTTACATCAGGGTCTATTTCCCCCATTTTATCTTAGAAAAATCATTGCTTTTATTGATAGCCAAATACTTTCTGGTTTAATAATTTACTGTATTTTCTCATGTACAACATATCCCTAAATATAATGAACTTGCTTTTGAAAAATAGAATGAAGAAAAAAGATTTTTCCAGAGTTGTGGCTGCATATACCAGGGGCAGAGTCTAATCTTCAGTGGGCTCATCCTTCCTTTCCTGGATAACTAAATCTGAATCCCTGGCTGTTGCTGAAAACAGGTCTCCATGAATGAATTTATGTTTTGAAAAGAGCAACAGAATTTGAGCTACAGAAGCAAACAGGCTACAAAACAGAGAGATCAGGAGCAGCTAACAGCAAATTACTCTAAGAATGATTAGCCTGATTAGTGGAACATCAAGACCACGAAAAAGGAGAGCTGATGGTTAACACCTGCAGAGTGAAGAACAATAAGCCACTAGTTAATTAACTCAGCTGCCTGAACAGTAATACCACAGCTGTGGCACAGCAGAGTAGGGCTCAAATCAGGTTGCTTCTAACACCAGGCAGAAAATCAGCTTTGCCACTTAATATATGCACCCCAATTTTGGGGCAGGGGCTGATTGGGGTTGGGGGGGAGGAAGATGCAAATTGTATGTGAGAAAATATAGTATTCCTGCAGACAATAAAATATGTCAAGCATATTTGTAAATACGCTTGAAAAATTCCTTGGGGAAACTGGACAAAGTGAATGAGACCCATTCCTTTGTATGACAGGAATAAAATGATAACTGTCCCAGCATATATTTGCAATGGTTGGGTTTTCCTCTTAAATATTCAATGCACAATCACTTTAAGAACCAAAGGCCAAATCCATAAAGGACTTAGGAGGATTTAAGGCACCTCAGTCCCAGAATGAGATCCAAAATGTCCCCACACTCAACAGCTGATTAACCTTGGGTACCTCCTTGCTTGGCCTGAAAACTCTCTCTTGGGAGCCTCCTGCCTGGCTCTCGTCTAAGTTCCAGCGAGGTCCAGAAATCAGGCAGTGACAGCTAAGTCCCGTGAGAGCACTTCTCTGGCAGATGTATGTGCTCAGAGAATGTTTAACAATCTCACCTGTCTCACAAAAGGAAGTAGCAACTACCTTTGATTCAGAAAAGGGCCGCAAAGGAGCTCACCTTTTAGTTCAATAGTCCACTGATTGGATAGCTTGCTCAGGAATCAGGAGGCCAAGATCCAGTGTCCTCCTCAGCCCGAGGGGAGCTTGAACCCAGAACTTCCAAAAGAATGTCTTAACCATTGAGGAAGAATTCTGCGTTCCCAGTTTTGCCCCTCACCCGTTTGTTAGTTCTGTAAAACTACCAAGCTATAGACTAGTAGGGATGAAAGGGGCCAGACACCCTCTCTGTTCCTCCTGTTGAAACTGTTCAACAAATTATGCAAAAATTAATGCAAGATTTGTAGGGAGAGGAAGAGAGAGTGAGTGTCAGACTGTAGCCTTATGGCTATGGCACTTACCCGGGAGGGTGACAACCAATGACTGTCTTATATACAATGCATAAATAGTAATAAGACCAGAGACTGGAACCTGGGACTTCCTCTTCCAGCTAAATACCCTAATAATAAGACTACACCTTCTTGGTCACCTTCTTGATCACCTTCTAGCCACATTAATTATAGATGTCTTTCTTCACAGTGGCCCAGCTTCTAAAGGCTAGGGGAGAACATCTCTATATGGAATAACCCTTGTTGTGGGAAATGAGATGGAGTTTGCACCTCTGGCTGATGAAAACATTGGACCTTTATCTCCTGCTTCCTGGGCAAGTGCTCTGACTTCTAGGCTATGATATAAAAGGTGAAAGCTGCCACTCCTATCATCTTCTTTCTGTATTTTAAAAGAAAACCAATAATCCCTTATCGGCTGAAGATCAGTAGAAGGTATCTACCCTTACGAGAGGACTCTGAGAGTGTGTCTACACATGCATTTGATCAGAGAGTAGTTTACTTTGTGAGTAAACTACTAACGAGTCAATGTTCCCAGGCAGCATGAATAGTGTGTGCCCCTGGTGGCTGGTGGGGCACAGCTGCATTGGTGGTGGCAAGAGTGTGGTGGCAGTGGCGGGAGCCCGGAGGCAGTAAATGCGGAGCTCTTGCAGATGCTGCTGGCACTGTCGGCAGCAGGGAGGTGGGGGTAGCAAGCACTGACCAGGGATTGATGACTAGCTGCAAGCACCGCTGGCAGCAGCAGCTAGAGGAGATTGTGTACTTCCCACAGATGCTGTTGGCGGTGCCAGCAGCGGGGTGGCAAGTGGCAACTACCCGCAGGTGCTGCTGACAGTGTCAATGGCACCTTTTTGCAGGGAGTGCACAGCCACATGCAGGAGGTACATGTGCACCTGCATGTACCCCCCTATGAGTCACTCTTGCTGGACAGAAGTCTACACATGCAAGGACACTCTGGAGTAGATTTGCTGTTAATGGCAGCAATCTGCTCCCACCCCTGCCAGCCCTGTACCAGCCCTCCACAGCAGCCAGAGGGTGCTAGGCTGGCAGGGAGCATGGGGTAGGAGACATTGCTTCCTGTCCCCCCCTGGGGGGAGCAGGGTAGGCTCCACCACCAGAACTCAGGTGGGAACAAAGTCTCCCTGCCCCAGAATCAAGGAGCTCCTGGTCCTGGCTTTCCAAGCGGGGGTAGGAGACTTGGAAAGAGGGACCGGTCCCAGCCCCCTGGCCTGATCCACCAGCAGATTGGTGCAATGGGCTGGGACCTACTCTACCCTTGCAGCTCTTTCCAAACTCTATGCCTCCAGCACCCAATGGAGGCACAGGGCAGGGACCTGCCCCTAACTGAGACAGTTCCCAGCCCCCACTCCACTGGGATAAGGATCACCCAGTGGCAGCCCTTTGACTGCCAAGCTGGCACTGGAGGATAAGGATTTCCCAGCCCCACCCACTCCTAATCGTGACGGTGAAGCAGGGGGTTGGGAGTTCCCTGCTGCCGAGGCAGAGGGACATAGTTCCTGCCCAGGCTGTGGTGGTGGAGTGTGCCCTGGCAGCAGGCAGCTCTCAGGTGCAGAGAGCACGCTCCTGCCCCCTGCTGCCTGGCTGACCAAGAGTGCATTTGCTCCCAGTCAGGCATATATATGGGCACTACTGTGCAGTAACTAATCACAAGGAAATTTGCTACTTGCATTTTCAGGTAGCAAATTTACTCATGATTAGAGCAATTTACCGTGCGGTAAGTGTGTGCATGTGTAGACACGCAGGCTTACTGTGTAGTGAACTGCTCTACTGCGCAGTAAGGCATCTTGTGTGGATGTACCCTGAGCTTTGGAACCCAAGTGGATGGAGGCATTTGCCTGAAACCCTGATTCAGGTACCTAAGCTAGAGAAAAGAAGCAGGGCTGCTTTCCACTTACCCTGAATTGCCCTGCAGAGTTGCCTATCTATCCCCATGCGCTATATACGGAATCAGGGCACTTCATTTTGGGATTTGAATTCCAATCCAGGATTTGGGTTTACAAATTATGTACTGCAATGGCTAGCATAAAGGCGCAAAGTATTTTAATAGGTCTAGTCCTTGACTCACATTTAGTCCTTGGCCACTTTTTTATTTAGGCTTGTTATTTCCCAATAAGCAAGCCATAACTGGAAAATATTTCTAGCAATAAAGCATGAATTTGCCTGTTCATTCTTTCTAATGCAGTAAAGATTTAATGGGCACCTGACACCTCTCCAGTAGTATATTTTCAGGTACTAAAGTAAAGGCAAGTGGAATAAGAGACAGGTGGTAGTATCTACAAGCTGTACTAATGGGCCCATTGACATCTGTTTAATGCTTTACAAGCTATATTTCACATCCTACTGTTGCTAGTACATTTTCTCTGGCCCCCCTTCTCAACAAAGAAATTTGGAGAGGAAAGGAAACATTAATAAACTCAAAGTGTTTAATTTAAAAGCAGATATAAATTTTAATACTGCTTGTAAGAAAGCTTATTTGACAAGAAAACAGTTTATTGTAGTCTTCAATAATTTTGTTGCCAACATTAGTGAAAGGCTTCAACAAAGCAAAGGGTTTTTAAATGGAATTATTGCCTTTCGACAACATTTTTTGTTTGTTCTTGTCATGCAACAGCATCACTTTTTAATGGATTACAGAAGGAGACAGGTCATATTCTGTAAATGTTTGTGGGGAAAAGGGTAGTGGTTTTTCCATTGAAATTATCAGCTTTCTTGCATGCCCTCCTCTGGTAAAAAGTTACTTTGAATTTAGAGAGGTACTATGTTCTAATGGACAGGGTTGTGTGCTGTCCTGCCCTCAGGAGCCCTGAGTTCATATCCTGAGAATAATAACTGGCTTGGAAGCAGATCAGGCAGATAAAGTAGCCAGCCTACCTGTGGAGTCCAGAACATACCTCTATTTAGAAATACACACTTCAAACCCAAATGACTAAAAATGGCCTGCTTTCTTCCAACTTGCTGAAGGGATAACACTCTTGCTAGCTGGCAAGCACTTCTCTTCATTCTGGGGCAGGCTGCAGCTGTACTGGATTGCCAATAGACAGGAAGTTAGCTTCTCATTTAGGAGAAATCCTATAAATGACTTCGCTGCTTAAACGAGCACTGCCCACGCTTAATCCCAAAGTAGTATCATGCTTCCTTAGCATGTGAACTCTATAAATGCCTTACTTTTTTACTTCATCATTCCCTAGGTGCTGGTAGTTGTGTCTTTGTACATGAGAAGAATCACCCTGGGCTTAGTTCTTAACAGCTCAATGACTACAGTACTGTAATATGGGGTGGTTAAGTGGGGCATGGGCCATGAGTGCTGCCTTAGGGGAAGGGGAGCAGAAGGACAAGGAGGGGGCACCTTACTACCCCATCCTTTACTTTGGATCTATACCCCAATGGTTGGGGCAGACATCTCGGGAAAGGGATACCTGGATTCTGTATTGGGTACAATAGTCATTGGATAAAATACAGAAACAGTCCTTAGAACTGGGGCCAGTATTAAGTACTTTCCCCCACACCTCTGCACCTACCAACTAGTCTGAAGGATGGTGCTCTCACTCAGGCTCTCTCTTTGTTTCAATGACTGGTATTTGTTTTGTATTAGATGAAGGGCGGGGGGTAGGAGGCAACACTCCTTCTCTAGCTGCATTGTAAAAGGAAAGAAGTAGCACTGCTTGATTCATTCAGAGAATAAGTACCAGCTTTCAAGAAAGGGTTGCAGGCTCTCCCAAGTAGGTAAAGGTATTTTTTTGCAGCCCTCAGCATCCCTGAAATGTTCAGCCTTTCTGACACTACACAGCAACATGTCCAGTATACCAACTGTTTTGGCTGTTAGGTGACATTGTAGGGTACTTCACCCTCTCCATGCAGAGGCAAATCTAGAATTTTTTTTGGCACTCTGGGCAGTAAAGGGGTCAGTACTGAGGGTGTCTATATACATGTTTCAGGGCGGAGGGGGTTCAATTTAATTAGAGTGGCTCTGAGAAGGGCTCTAATTAAAGCACCCACAGCATCACATGTATTCAGCATTCCACACTTCAAAATGGTGGTGGGGGCGCTTTAACTAAAGCTCATTTGATGGATTTTAGTTAATGTGCCCCCGCTGCCATTTTGAAATGTGACTTGGAGGCTGCTGGTGCATACTAACTAGCACTGTCCAGCAGACTTGCACCAAACTTGATTAACTGAGTTTGCTCCAACACGTGTTAATTAGCCCACTTCAGAGCAGAGCTCTGTCATGAATATAGGAGCCTTGAGTGCTCACTTCCTGCCCAGGAACTGCTGCAGCTGCCAGTGTAGCATGGGCAGTATCAGCATGGGCTCTCTGGGGCATCATTCTGGCATCTTTTCTAAATTGGGTCTGGGGACTAGCACCTCACTTGTTCATCTCTACTTACGCTACTGTTTCCATGCATTGTAGAGGGACACAGTACTCTGAATTCTATCCAGAGAACCAGACACATAATAGGTAGACGCCTGAGTCCTCAATAACTAAACACAAGTTTAGGGCAGAAAGAAAGTAGGACTGGCAAGAAAAGACCCATCAGACAGAGGGAAACTGGGGCAAGCTGTAAAAATCTACTTGGGGTTCAGATTGCAGAGGGTTTTTGAAAGGGGCAAAGATGATTTTCTATTTGCTAGACTGATGAAGTATATCCTCAGATATTACATTTCCCTATTTAATTTTTTAAGTGTCAGCTTTTTGTTGTCGAGTCACAAGTAAGTTTTCATATGATAAGAGATGTATATGATTGCTGAACAACATCATCTGCTTCTACTAATAAACTAGTGGCAGTCTTACGAATAATCTTGAGTGGGGTCATCTACATGAGACACCATGGAGTTGCCTAATTAGATTCACAGGAAAGCATCTCCATCTACACATGTGGAGCTACTGGGCCAGAGTAAACTAATTAAGTCATCTGTATTATAGTACTGCCCAGCACAAGTGCTATCCTATGGTGGAGTTATTTACTCTGATGCAATGCATGTGTAGATGGTGAAGGGGCTGGCTGGGGCATGAATGAGTGCAGGGGATACCTGCCAACTAGCTCTGTACTGTAGTGCCCTTGGGCCTCAGCCAGTTCCTCTGTAGTACCTTAAGTTAGGGTGGAGCAGCTCCAGTCTGGCAGGTTGACCCCTGGGCCCCTTGCCAGTTGGGGCTGCGCCACCCTAGCTCAACGTGAAGCAATAAATGGTGCACCTGGGAGCAATAAACTCTGGTGCAAACTGCACCAGAGTTCATAGTGCTGAGCTAATTTTACATGTGGATGCACCCAGTAAGTAGCAAATGGACTACTTGTTCAAGACCTATGCTAAGCTTGGATTTTTTTTGTTTATTAAATGTTATCCAGATTACTTTTATGTTGCCAACACTTTGCCCTTTTAACACTGCTGTTCCCAATAGAATACCAGTAGAAACTGGTGTTAGCACAGCCAATTAGTTCTAATTGTGCTTAGTCCAGTAAAGTATTTAGGTGTGTACTTCAAACTGGAACTTGAAATCTAACTTACAAGATTGTAATATGTGAAGTTAAACTTATATACTGTAACACAGGGCCACAGTATGTAACTTAAAGGATAAAGACTTAGGAATTTTCCTACTTTCACCCTAAAGACTATTAAGCATTTTCCTTTGGAGTCATGAGGACAACTACATTGCCAAATGTTTAGCCTGTCAGCGTAAAGAAACACTGCTGCTTCTAACAGGTGACATTTATTAAGATCATAAGGGTAATTAACAGATAAACTGTCTAGAAATGTTTATTTTTCTTATTTTTCTTATTTTTGTTCTATCTGCTATTTAACTCAAGCTATGTCTGCTTCTCCCTCAGACCTGAAGAAGGTCACATTGATCCTGTCAAACTTTTCTACCACTTTTAAAGTTAATATAAGAAAAGATATCACAAAAAATGTTCTTGTCCCTCTTAAATTCCTAGAATATTACAGCTACAACTCTCCAACGCCACTTTTTTTTTTTTGCAAATAAGTCCTCAGATACCTAAGTCAACTACACTTGACTGTCTTTTAATCACTGTAAAATTTTAACTGGACAAGGTAAAAGGGAATGAAGAGAGAAAAATGCACACATTAGAGAGGCCTGAATCCCTTCTCACCTTCACCAGTATAAAGCAAGAAAAATTCTATCAAAGTATCTGGTATTATCCTAGTGTAAGCACTGTGTTAGTAAGAATACAGTCAGGGTCAATTCCCTACCTCTCTTATTCTGGGTTTCATTTTTTTCTCTTTCTTGCATTGGGTAGCAACTTATTCTATGAGAGGATGTGCTAACGACAATGGTGAGATGCAGTGTCAAAGCTGAGCCCATGGTTGGCAGGGCTCTTCCTGAACCACATGAATCTGATGCTCTTTTTCTTAATCATTATCTATGTTTATCACACCCACACACTATTGATGTCATGCTTTACAATGGGGCTGTATGTAAGTATCTCCTATGTGGCCAGTTCAGATTTTAACATTTTGCTAGTTCAGAAAAAATGCTTCCCATGCCTTTTGTGACATCACCACAATACATGATATTAATTAGGGAGAGTTTGCTAGCGTGTGCACATACTGTGTCCTCTATAGTTGTTAGGGAAGACATTTGTGATGCATATTTGATGATACCCCTCCCCAAGACGGAAGTTCTTAGCTGTGTTAAATATATATTAACTAAACTCCTGGAGAATGTGGCATTCACGATCCCTATATTCTGCATTTTCCCAAGTAAATAAAACAACATTCCTATTGTATAAAATGTGAACGTTTTCCTCATTCTGTACCTGCTTTGAGGTTTTCAAAGTACCTGCTGATCTTTTCTGTCCTTTTATTAAGTCCCATTTCCATTTGATCTTGATATTTATGTAGATGTCAGGCTGGTCTCAAACCATGTATCCGAAATACTGGACCTCAGCTGGGTTTTTTAAATTACACCTCTCCTTGCCGTATAGTATTGCAGTTTATCTCAGTAGATTTCTTTGTTACTCTTTAGCTGCCATCCATTGATACTAATGCAGAGATGGTTAACAAATATAAATGGGGAAAATCAGTAGATCTTCAGTTTACTGAACACCCGACGGAGAGCTGTACTGCAGTAGCTAATGCAAAGTTCTGGTTAAATATTGTCCTAACGTTTGCACTATGCCGTCTGTTGTTTTTACACTAAAGGCTCAGCAGAGGTTGGAGGTAGTATTGACTTTGTAATTAAACTATTTTAACTTCAAGATTTTGTAATCACTGCATTTAAACCATCTGGTATAGTACACAGGTGATTTCCCCCTCTCCTAAAGGACAAAACTCTGTAATGTTTTTAATTGCAAAGCAGTAGATTTCAGAGCCTGTCTCATCATGGGGTTAGTATATAGCCTTCAAAAGGGAAAATGAGGATAATTTCCTCTCTGAGACCACAAACAAAAGCTCTCAATGTGTATCACTAGGAGAGCTTTGAGGTGGGTTATGATCAGAATCTTACAGCCCCAGTTCCTGCTACCACCTGGCCCTAGGAGGGAAGTAAATTGTGCCCGCCCTTTCGTTGGCATGTTTTATTTCCCCTTGGAGTGGGCTCAGGTGTACTGGCTGGAGCACTGGGGCTAAGGTGGGGGTAGGTGAGAAGAATCCTTGGATACACCTATTCTTATGCTCTCTTAAGCTTATGTCTGGACATATAGGTCATGTACGCAGAGAATAAGGAATCTTACTACTAAGGGGAGTCCTTAATCTCACATCAGGTGGCCAGGCCTTTAGTTCTCTGTGCATTTGTAAAAAAAGATGAACATTTTTCTTTGGTTGCCTCATGTATTTACATTGTAGCACCTGCAAGTCACTGCATCCCATGTGCTACAGGCCATGCATAGTGCATGCACTGAGATAAAATTATACATTACCTGGATTTATTATTACCATTTTTTAAATATGCCTGTGGCCAAAAATGGAAAAGTCAGCCATCTGGAAAAAAATTTAAATGACACAGTCAGCAATAATACTCTACAGCAGCGGCTCCCAAACTCTGATAGATTGTACACCACCAATTTAAAACAATACAACCTTAAGTACCACCAGCAATTTTTTCAGTTCAACTTTAAGTACCATCAGCAAGTTTTTGTCATATAAAGTAATTATAATAAATCTGTTAATGTGTACAACTGACAAGATGTCTGCATACCACAGATCTCTCTTTTGCCTGTGTGCCATATATAACAGCTTTTCATCAGGGGGTTTCACCCATTTTCCAAACATTAATACCACAATAATGTCCTGTGTGAATTTGGGCAAGTCACTTAGGGCTTGCCTTGATATAACACTTGTACTTAACCACTATGAGATAAAGTGGCACAACTCTCTTGTGTGGATGTAGTTGTTTGGTGTTCCCATGGAAATTAATTATACCAATGTAAGCACTTTATAGCAGTGTAACTGTGCTCACACTTGGACTTTCCACTGCTGTAACCAGTTCAGTAAATATATATATCAGGGTGATAGGTATATGTGTATGTATGTGTATACACACACATGTGCGCATATACATATATATATCACCCTCATAACTGAATGAGTTGTCCTGATAAAGACTCTTAAGGAATTCTAAGCTCCACATTGGCTGTCCAAACCCTTAGTTCTCTATGAATTTGTATGTCCCAGGGACACCGGGGCTAGAGGGAAACCCCAGCCCAAAACCAAAGGAAACACCTACTTACCCTTTGCAGGAGTCAAGGGCAGTAGAGGTGCACATGCTGGGAAACCACTCGTGGTTTATTAGCCACGCTTACATTCAGCTGAGGCCCCGTGAGTGCCCGCCAAAGGCATGTTGGCACTGGAGGTCGTGGAGAGGGAAACCCCACCACTGAGGGTCCAGTTAAGACCATGGCTGGCAAGTTCCTGGTGTCTGTGCTCAGAGAGTAAAAGTGCCTCAGTACAGCAGAGTTTTCAGCACAATGCGGGCATTTGGTGCAGGGATTCCTCCCCATGTGGCGGAAAAAACCCTTGGTGCAGTGATCAGTCCCCACCAAAGCTTGCATCTGCACTCTTTGTATGCACACTTTCGATTGGCTTATCGTAAATTATTCATACCTGGCGGCTGACAATTGGCTCGTTAGCCATATAAAAGTTAGGGCAAGTTTCTGCCCAAGTTGAAGAACTCTGCATGCTCACTGGAAGAGACTTCCACGTGTATCTTGGAGCGAACTTGGAGACCTGATCAACTACCAACGACTCCCCATCACCGTTTATCCTGACGTACCCCATGCCCTGCATGCTCGGACAACATCGGTGTGCCACCTGGTTTTCTTTTGTTCTGCAACTTTACGGAGCGTGCCTACACTGTACTCCAGTAAAGTTCTTTTTGAATTCAACCAACAAGCTTTTTGTGCCTAATTCCACTCCATTGGTGGCCCCATCCAGCCACTCTCGGCCCCCACACCTGGGATCTGCCACCGTTACCCAGGGCGCCCTCTCGGGACCCTCCTATGGGACCGGGGCAGACCCGGTCAGCTACCCGCGCAAAAGTAGCCCGGAAACACCTTTTGGAGCAGAGGCGGGCACATTGTAAAAGACAATTCTTCTTGCTTTGGCTCATCTATTTACACCATGGCATCTACAGGTCAGTGCATCCCACGTACTACAGGTCATGCATAATTACTGCATGCCCTGAAATAAAATTATACAGCCCTATCTGTATTCATATGATTTTTAATATTATTTTCTCTATTGTACACATGAATAGGGAATGATAGAAACCTGAAGTCTTAACTCCCAGTCTGTTGGTCTGACTATAGATCCCTAGTGAAAAACCATAAATCATATCAAAGTTAAAATTTAAAATATTTGTCTCGTGATTCATTTCCTTACATGCTTTATTTTATATAACAACACAACTTTTGGAATCCTCAATCAGAAATTCTTTTCATTCTCCTCTCCATCCCAAGGTCTTGTGCTTTACCAACCATCTTTCAGTGTGCCAGAAAGTTGGAAGGAGCTCCTTCAACTGTTACGTGAGAAGATGTATTTATTACATCTTTTTTCAGAACAAAGGTGAGGTTTAAAAATAACCATAAACATGTAAATGGCTTCTGATTATTAAAATGATAAAGTAGTTTTCAGGTTATACTTTAACAGTGTTCAAGTTTTACTATCATTCTACATTGTCCATTCTGTACCGAAGCAGTTGCTATCAGCACAGATAAAAGTGCTGAAATCAGATCTGTCAAATAGTGTATGTACCTGAATATCAGGTATCTAATTGTTCTTCCATATGACGTGCTTGTCATGATGCACAAGCCTAAGCTTTGATCTCAGCCCAGGATTGTTTGGCATTTTAGCCTTAGGAGCTCTCCTGGAGGATAGCAGATAAAATGGTGCTTGAGAGAGACAGATCTTTTTACTGTTAAACAATGAAAGCATATTAGAAATTCTATGTTTGTATTTGTGCATGTGGAGACACAGAGCTGGGCAACCTCTGCTGTAGCCTAGCTTGTCTGGGCCATAGATTCACTTCACAAAATCATGTCACTAACAGTAGAATTGTCTCTCATTCCCAGGGATTGATATCAGTTTGACCTTAATGCAAATGTGTGAGCAATTCCATCTAAATGAATTAATACAAAAATCATTACTAATTTCTCATGAGCCAGTTTTCTTCAGGCTACATTTATCATCATACACATGACTTATTAATGACATGAGGATTAATATAATGATACTGGGCTTTAATAATCCTTACACCACTTTAAATCAATAGCAGCATTTTAGTTGGTTTAATGGAAAGAAGGTTTGAACCCAGCATGTCATTCTGTGATCATTATAGAAGTCAAAGGAAGGCAATGGATGTAGGTGTGTTGGCAAGTGAGTGTGCCATGAATGTTATGTGCTGTGCTGTAAATATTGTTGTGGGTGGTGTAACAAATGTAGCATTGCAAGAACAAAAAGCAGAATTTTAGCAGTACATAACCATACTAAAACCAATGAGACTTTAGCACCAAGATCAGTTTAGGTGCCTCAAGGACCTCAAGAACAAAGGCCTAGATCTTTGAAACATGTAGTCCCTTAACTCCTATCGATTTCAAAGGGAGTTAGTCCCTTAAGTATTTACAGGCATCTGAGCCTGACACCCCAAGTTACTTTTGAAAAATGGAACTTAAGAGCTTAAACCCTGCTGCCTTTCAGTAAGACATAGCCTCAAGTAAATGTCCTGTGTAGATATGGCCTATGCTTTAATGAAATTCAATAAGGCACTGGACTGCATCCTAAATCTCTGCTACATACATTCTCTGCTAAATTTTCTCTGTTTCAACTGATACTTACTTATTTATACAAAATGAAACAGCTCCAGCATAAAGCCTGGAGAGCATTTCAACTCTATTGCATATATTCTTTTTATATTAAAAGTTGTTGTTAATAATGATAATTAATGTATGCAGCACCCACCACATAATATACATTTAGAATAAAATTCCCCTTTTGAATTATGAGTCCAGAGGTTATTAAGTAGCATGGGGATCTTCGGCACAGGAATGAATTTCTTTTTCTTTTCTTTTTTGGAATAGGAATGAATTTTTTTTTCTTTTCTTTTTTGGACAAACCCCTGTAAAATTATTTAATTTCTTAATTTACTGTGTCACATATGAACAATATGTTGTCTCTAATAATAACCAGAAAGCAAATACATGTGGTCTTCTAAAGGAATTTTAAAACCTTATGACTTAACAGGAGTCTAAATATAAATGAATAAACATCAGGGGTTTATATATATATATATATATATATAGGAAATAGGACTGTTAAAGTAATGGTACTCAAAGGAAGACCACATGAGCAGTTTTTCAAGTGCTCAAGATCTAAGCCTGTGATAACAGCTGTGCTGGTCCTGGTAACTTTTAAAGCTAAAAGCACCAACACAGTCACAGGTGTGGGTGCTGTAGCTGAGGGCTTTCAAGAGCTCACCTTTACTGTGAGTGGGGCACAGAGAGGAATAGGGAACAAATGCTAGACAGTGAATTACGTGGCATAAAAGAGAATAGATTTGACATAAAGGTGCTACTACTAAAGCACATCTTGACTAGTGTTAAGAGCTGCTATTCATGTTTTGAAGATGAGGGCAGGTAGAGAGCATGCTACAACTACAGATCGAGAGAGAGAACTACAAGAACTGTACTTCTACCTGACTATGTCAACCTCTCTGTATTAGTAACAGGTTTTTCATTGTAGTGTAGATTTTATGAAAGATGAACATTTGTACATTGAGTATAATTGTCTTTCTTTGCTTCTTGATAGGACTTGACTATCTTGTAGATCAAACCTTCTGGAGAAAGCTGAATGATACAATGGGAGGAACACCCTATTAATTTACAATTGAAAATGTACAGAACAGGAAAGAAACAAAAAGACAAAATATCAATCTCTTTGTAAATGCAGAATTTCAATGTATGGCTCTCTTTACTGTAGCAACCAGGGCACAAGGGCAGAGTGAACATGTGGCCCTTTATTTGATCAAGGATAATAATCAACTAAGCCAAAAGGAAAGGAAGTAGCTTTTCCTATTTCAGCCGCTTAGTATAATCTTTTATGCACCTCCAATTGCATATCTGTGTGATCATTGTCAGTGGGAAAAACTTGCAAGTAACAAAGAATCTGAACTTGTAGGGAAAGGGCCAGTTTTAAAACCATTAGGTACTACAAAACACATTTAATAACGTTGTTCATTCTACTCCTGAAAATGCTCAATATGGACACAATTTGCTTCTTTACCCCCTGAAAAAGAGAGTTGAATACAATGAGAAATAAATGTTCTATAGGGAAATATTCCTTAATTTCTGCCCAGCTCTAGAACACATGCATCTGGATCACTTCAGGCTGCTAATCTTCAGATTGTTTTTCAGTTTTACATTCCAGACATCTCTGTCTGGATAGTTTGGGAGGGTTAGCAGCCTCCACAGATTATCTTGATCATGCCATAGGAGATTATAATCTGGCTGTCAGAAGTGTTTAGCATAAATCATAATCAATTTTTATTTGGAGGTCTAAGATGAATACATGCAATTGTTGTGTCTTTCTGTATGGCCCTGATGGTGCATGATCACAATGCATGTGGTTGGTTCATCCAATTGAAAAGGAACATGCAGCAAGCAATGAGCAGTACATTCCTTAGTGCTTCTGTGGTGCTGCTAATAAGTGTGTGGATTATAGGCAAAATCCTGTTTCCCTTTATGCACCTAAATGGCACACATGACACTATATAACTGCATCTTTTAGCACTTACATACAGTCTGTGATTCAGTTGTGAGATGAGGGTCATTGGGACTCTTGCACCCTCTCCCCAGCAGCCCCCATGCCCATGTGAGTGGCATAAAATGTCTCTGTCATGTTTAATAGCTTTATGCCTTTGGAATACAAGATTCTGGCTGGGAAGCTATGCAGAAAAACAGGGCTGTTGATGTGCATGCATAAGGCCAAGTAAGTCCTGACATTTCAGCTGCAGAAAGTCCATGTTAGACAGGTGTTAGACAGAGGAAGAGGAGGGCCTTCAAAGCTTTAGCTCAATAGACTAGTGGTTCGGGCACATGCCTAGGGAGCAGAAGAGCCAGGTTTTAGGCAGCTTTTCAACCAGAAGGACTTGAATCAGCTTCCCTCCTACTTCATTTTACTTCTAATAGGTACCAATGTAGAGCAAATTAGAATGCAAAACTGTGCATATCTGCCAAAAACTACAGTTATGTAGTAGTGTATTTAGCTCATGAGGTGAAATAGAATTTAGCCCATCTTTTTATAAAAATCAAACATTGGATAACATTGCTTTTACATCCCTGTGTGTACTTGCATCACACAGGTACAGTTGTTAATACTGAATACTGCCAGCAGCCCTGTAGTTCACCTGTCATCTACAGGTTCCTGAGGCGCTGCAGTCAATGTATTAAATATTTATCATGTATTTCTTTCTTTCTTTCCCATTCATTATTTTTCATTCAAGTTTGGGTCCTTATCCCTCCATTCTATTATTATAGTTTTGCCAATGTAGTTTTGTTCCACACCCACTTGACCCATGAACCAGCCTCCATTGTCCACTTGTTAGCTTTTCAAAAAATCTATTTAATCTTTTTGCTATGTTGCTCCTCATGCTTAAGATCAATATAAGCAAAGCTACTTCAATATATTCCTTCAGATCCCTCCTTAAAACTTTCCTTTGTCAGGACTCATGCAAAAACCTGGCAACAGTCAGGCTATCAATGAGCCATGCTTACTGCCTAGCAAGCTGATCAATGGAGTTTTTTTGTGTGTTCTTTGTTTGCCTACGTCAACCTGCTGCCTCTTGTCCTATACTTGCTAAGCTTTCTGAGGCAGGAATTGTTTCTTTTGATTCTTGTAACTGGGAGGTCTGGCCCTTTAAAAAGGAGCAGCCATCCCTGTTGTAAAAGCCTAACTGCAGGTAATTAACCTACTAGCAGTTAAACCCAAGAAAGACCCATAACCCATAATGACCCATAATGATCCATGACCCATAATGATCAGTGCTTGGTCCAGTAATTTTCAACATCTTTATTTACAATTTGGATGTAGGGGTGAAGAGCTCACTGGCCAAGTTTGCAGATGACACCAAGTTAAGGGGGAACGTAGTCACGCTTGAAGATAGGCAACAGATACGGGCAGACCTAGACAGACTAGCAAGTTGGGAGGGTTGGAATCTGATAAAGTTCAACGTTGAGAAATATTAAGTGCTGCACCTCAAGATGAGCAAACCCCAACACACTTACAGGCTTGACAGCACCAAACTGACTAGCATCACAAATGAAAGGGACCTGGGAGTAATAATCAAGCACAGTATGAATATGAGCTAGCAGTGTGATGCTGTAGCCAGTAGGGCAAATAATACTCTGGCATCAATTTATCAATTGATGCACCTCTAGCAAAACCAAGGAGCTGATTCTTTCACTGTACTTAGCACTGGTGAGACCACAGCTGAAAAACTGCACCCAGTTCTGGGCATCACACTTTAACATGGACACGGACAAGCTCGAGAAAGTCCAAAGAAGAGCCACCTGTATGATCAGAGTCCTACACTGCAAGCCATACCAAGGAAAGGCTGAGGGATCTGGGACTCTTCAGTGTGAGGAAAAGAAGGATGATAGAGGACCTGGTAGCAGCTTACCACTATACTAGGGGAGTACATCAAGGGCTCGGTGAGCAACAGTTCACCAGGCCACCTGAGGGAAAAAACAGGAGTAATGGCCACAAAATCCTGGAAGATTGATTTAGGCTCAACATTAAGAAAAACTTCTTCATAGTCAGGGTGTCCAGACTTTGGAATAAGCTCCCTCCAGATGTGGTGCAATCACCTACCCTGGAAATCTTCAAGAGGAGACTAGACAGTCACCTCGCTGAGGTCACCTGACCCCCCAGTTATCTTTCCTGCTTGGTGCAAGGGACTGGACCTGATGATATTCTGAGGTCCCTTCCGGCCTTACAATCTATGAATCTATGAAAAACCACCTCACTGCCCCTACCACATTCCAATGCTTGATGAATAGACAGAAAGTACGCCAGGGCCTATCTTGACAATGTGGTGTTCACCAGCATTTACAAGGAAGATCTTCATCGGGTCAGGTCAATGCTGCAAGCAGTTAGGATTGCAGGCCTAACAGCCAGTGAAATGCCAAATCAACTCTCATAGAACTAAGTATTTAGGGTATACATTAGGAAATCAGGAAGTTAGACCATTTCTAGACAAAGTAAATATGTTGGTGTAGTCTCCCATACTTAAAAGTCCTTCTTGGGGTTGGCCAGCTATTATCAATTCTTTATTCCATAGTTCTTGGCGATCAGCACCTCACTAACTGACGAACTATATAAGACAGCACTCAAAATAGTGCAGTGGTCTCCAGTGTGTGCTGAGGCCTTTGGAGAAATCAAACAAATACTGTATGCCACTACAATGTTACACAGTCCAGACTTAAACTATAAATTAATTTTACAGACAAATACCTCAGAGTGAGGCTTAAGGGCCGTTCCTCCCAGTCTCATATTTGAATTGCAAACTTCTTTAGGAGCAGAAATATTCTGTAATTGAGAAAGGGTGTCTTGTGATAAAATGGGCAGTACTATCTCCTTGGGCCCCTTTTCTTCTAGTCATGGGCCATGCCCCTCTTAGGTGCTACACATGATAAAAGAAGACAACCCTAGGCTGACACATTGGTACCTGGCATTATAGCCCTATTCCTTTGATATCTGCCACCACTGCTGCACATGCCAATGCAGGCTTCTTCTCATGGGGGGAGGATGAGTCTGAATGCAGAAGAGTAGGTTTCATACTCCACTCCTGGGGCAGGGGAAGCAGGGAGAGAAGATGTGTAATAGGGTTGTTTTGGAGTTTTAAGAAGGAACAGAGAGCCCTGTTGTAGAAACCAAGATGTGGGTAGCTATCTGATAAGAGAATATCCCACTAGCTGCTTAAAGCTAAGAGGAGAGAGTGGAGTTGAGAGCTGAGGGAAGGAGCTGTTTGTAGCCAGGAGACATATTGGAACTCAGATATGCTTCCTACCAAGAAGGGCCACATGATGGTACTGGGTCAGAACTAAAGGGGCTCTCCTTCCTCCTACAGAAGGGGTAAGAGTTTGTTTGCTCCTTTATGTGTTTGTTTAGTACAAAGATTGTTGTATATCTGTGGGGTCCTTATCCCAAGAAAGAACAGGGGAACCATCTTTATTAACAATTAACTATCTTTAATACTAAAGCAGAGCAGCAAACAGCAAAACAAGGGATGTGTCTACATGTACATTTGATGTGGAAGCAGTTTACTCATGAGTAAACTACTCAAGAGTAAACACTTCTGAGTAGGCATCTGCATATGCAGAAAGTGGGAGCAACCAGGAGGAACTGGAGGCTCCAGCCACAGCTGCCTGTGGCAAGAGACCATCTTGAAAAGGTATCCCCACTCCTGGCTTCCTGGCCAGCTGCATTTCTGGCCAGGAGCAGCATGCACAGCAAGAGGACAGCATGCTACAGCTCTCTCACCACAGTCTCTCCCTCCCCGTGCCATGGCTGCTTTAGCCCCTTCCTCTGGCAGCAACACCAAGCACCCCAGGCTCCTGCTGGCTACTGCACTTGCCCTGCTGGCCTATCGCAGCAACTGCCATCTGGCCCATGGCCTTCTGGGCCCTGCTGGCTCTCCTATGCATAGAAACCACCTGCCTGGCCCCACCATGCTCTCCCAGGGCTGTCACCACCAGGCAGTTGCCATGTGGGCCCAATCCTGCTGGTTGGACCCCAGCAGGAACATTGTTGTTGTGTTCCTGGATGCCACCAATGGGGTCTTCCAGGGTGGAAGCTGGGGTAGGAGCTCCTGGCTGGTGGAGGTGGTGCTGGACCCAGCTCAAGTTCATTGACATTAAAACTTAATTCAATGAGCCAACATTTCTCATCTTTGCTTTTTGTCATACAACTGTCAAATTTTGGCTTTTGGACTGTTATACATTTGTATTGCACAGTTGATACAGAATACAATCTTAAGCTGAAATCTGTATCATTTTGTTTTAATTTCTGGAAAATGCATAAAAGCAGCATCTGTATATGTACACAAAGTCTCCTCAACCAACACTACCATAATGTGGAATATAAGTATTGAAATCCTTATATTACCATAACACAGAAGATATCAAAAGATGCTTCTTACAATGCTTACACTACTTCAACCAACAAATTGCATAACTAAGAGGTGTCGTGGAAAGCACACGCAACAAACTTTTGGGTGAGGTCAGCAGAAGCTTTATTTGGATAGAGCTACAGCTGTAGGAGAGGCCCCAAAGTGACATGGATTCCATGCACTTGGAGGGGGCTCCCTCCCTAAACATTGAAGCAAAATGCTTATATACCTTTTTAACAGCCACCTACAATTCATGTGAACATATAGTGAAATTTTTAGAAACCTAGCTGCAGTACCAGTTACAAAAACATTATTTTCATTTCTTTATTACAAAACACTCTTTTCTTGTCTCAGTAATCACTGATTACTGCAAGGCCAGACATTCTTCCTCTTTTCCTGGCCCATACTTTTACACAACTTTTGTTTTATCTTTACAAGCTTTTTTTTAATCAAAGTTTAAGGCCTCTGCTTTTTTTATACCTCAGTCCCCACCTTTGAGACTTAACAGTCTCACATTTCTATTTCCATTAACTTTTGTAAAAATTCTTTATCATGGGTTCTGAGGGTGAGTTTATAAATCTAGCAGTCAGAAGCATTTAAGGCTACAGGTACCCTTTGTCGGAAGTGCAAATAAACATTAGAATAAACTGGCAATGGAAAAGCTAATAGTAATATGAACAGTCTCATTATACAAAACATGTTGGTGGGTATTGTTTGGCTTGCCTCTGCAGGCAATTTTTCAGGTTTTTGTTGTCTTTTTGTTCTCCTTGATGTTAGCAGCAATGATTCAGTCTCAAAAACAGAAAGGACAAAATATTTTAACAACGAATAATACTTATACTAGTAGGACAAATCCTACTACTAACCACACCCAAGAGGGCAACTAAAGTTTCTTCTCATTTTCTGAGCTTAGGTTGTCTAGAGGGCTGATATCTTCAGCTCTGGGTCTGGGTCGAGGTGGGGATCTCTTAAATGGAAAAGTTTATGTCTTCCGAGGACACAGATGATACCTTTGCTCTCCAACTGATGGAGTCAGTTGGATCAGGGTGTTAGTTTCATCTATGAGATCACTACCACTTAAGCCTTGATACACCTCACTTGCTTGAGTTAGGTCCTAAGGGTCCTTGTCCTTGGCATCAGGGAAAGGTTTCAACCTTGGTTGGAACTCAGCAGCCTTGGGATCCAACAGTGGTTATACTTTCTTGCAGTGAGAGGCGTGAGTCCACGTCTGATGACCTTGGCAACGAACAGCAGTGTTAGTGGTCAGAAGCACTTGAAAGGGTCCTTTCCATTTGGATTGAAGTGCGTTTTTCCATTGATGAACCTCTACATAGACCCAATCTCCTGGCTCAAGATTGTGACAAGGAACAGCCAGTGGTTGAAATAAAGCTTCTTTGACCTGGGAATGAACAGAATTAGCATACTTCATTAATGCTTTGCAATAATTTAGCACGGTTTTATTAGTAGGTCTGCTTGGTGTGGGGGCTACAGGTGGTGTAGTCAGCATTCTCATGGGTTGTGCCATGAATATTTCATAAGGGGTTAAACCGTGTTTTCTGTTGACAGTGTTTTTAATGTGCATAGAGCAATGGACAGTGCATCAGGACATTTGAGAGCTGTTTCAGCGCAGATCTTTGAAATGCACATTTTTAAACCTGAGTTTTTACGTTCTACAGCACCACTTGACTATGGATGATAACTGCGGTGTAGGTGTTGCTGTATGTTGAGTGCTTGGCAGATGTTTTTTATTATCTGTTCTGTGAAATGGGTGTCTCTGTCGCTATTTATTGCAAGTGGCAACCTGAACCTAGGGATGAATTCTTTCAGCATTTTTTTTTGCTACAGTGATGGAATCAGAATGTATTCATGGGTAGGCTTCTACCCATCCAGAGATCAATAATAACAAGAATGTACTTATCACAGGGCACTCCGGTTGCCCTGTACCTGCATGGAAGAAGAACTGCCAGAAAGGGAGCCCTTGCAGTGATTAGGCTGCACAGTTGCAGGTTGCCTAGGCAACTAATGAAGGTCAGCTGACCCAAAGGGGCAGGGCTTGGCTCTTATAAGGCCCAGAGCTGAGGCCAGGGAAGTAGTCCTCTGCTGGCAGCCAGAGGAGCAGGAGTGCTGAGAGAGGGACAGTGTGAGTGTAGCTCACAAGAGCTCCAGTGCCTGGAGCAATGATGTTGTGGTGGCTGGGTGCCTTATGTTTATGCTACAGCCAGAGGCTTGTGTTTGTGTTCTGTTGTTATTATGACTGGTTCTTTGGGGAGGCTATAAGGGGTTGGAGGAGGCCTCAGGGGAGCCCCACAGTAGTGTGGGGGATCCTGGTGCCCATGGGGGTGTAGTGTTCTTGTAGGTGCCAGAGAAGGTGCAGTGGAGTGCCAGTGAGGGTGCAGCAGCATGGGGGTGTGTAGACCCCAGCCCCAGAGGAGGGGTTATTTGGTAAGGAGCCCAAATTGGACACAGCAGGCCCCAGGAAGGGGGGTGACACTGAGAAGCCTGAGAGGGGCAGCACAGAGGCCCAAGAGGGGCATTATTTGAGAAGCCCAAGAGGGGCAGCGTGGGGAGGCCCAGAGCGGGCGCATGCAGTCCCAAGGAGGGGGCTATTTTATTGAGAAGCCCAAGTGCAGGCATTGGGAGTCCCTGAAAGGGGGCCACATCCCTTTGGAGGCCCAAGTTGGGCATAGTCAATCCCAGGAGGGGGGCAATGCTGAGGCCTTAGATAGGGGGCAGCATATTGAGACAGCCCAGGTTGGGCATAGCCAGCCCCAGAAAGGGGGCCACTTTATTAAGGAGCCCAAGGTTGGGCATTGGGAGTCCCTGAAAGAGGGCTGCAGTCATTAGGGAGCTGAAGTTGGGTACAGTCAGATCCAGAAATGGGGGGCAACATTGAGAAGCCCCAGAGGGGGCATGATAAGCACCTGAACGAGTGGTGCCAAATATTGGGAGAGGTGAGCCCCAGGGAGGGGGTAGGAGAATTGAGGAGCCCAAGTAAGGCGAGGACTAGGAGGCCCAGTGGGGGCACAGCAAGCCCCAGGGAGGAGCTAGGAGTCCAAGGGGGACACAGTGAACCCCAGGAAGGGGGCAACACTTGAGACGGCCCAGATAGAATGATAGAGGGGCTGCGAGGCTTGGGCTGTGGTATTGGGGAGGAAGGAGCTGCAGACAGTGCCCCCTAGTGGAGGGGGGCAGTACAAGTAGAAAGGGCAGCCGCCTGCTAATGAACCAATTAAGAGCAAAGATGTGACAGGTGAGTAGGCGGGCAGTCGCCCAGAAACAGGCGCGGGGGCCATATTGAGGGTGGCCCTGGCGCGCCCTGTCACAGTACTCCTAGAACAACACTTAGGTAGTTGCATGAAATCAATTTGCAAGTTCACAAATGGTCCCCATGGAGAAGGATGGGCTGTGGGTGTCATTTTTACTTGTTGCTCAATGTTGTGAGCTAAACAGATGGGACAGGAGCTGCAGTACTGTTGTGCCATGGAAAGAAAATTTGGGGCAAACCAATCTTTTTGTTGGGCAGCAATTATGCCTGCCTTGCTGGTATGGGCTTTTGAAAGTCAGATGAGCAAGGTATGCCAAAAGCTCTTAGGTGCTACCAGGAGGCCGTCCAGGGAGAGGCAGAGAGAGAGTCAGGGTGCAGTGAACACCCTGTACACAGCCAGCCATCTTTCTCCCTTTTTGTGGCCTGATCTTGAAGAACAGCTAGGTTTGAGAGGCTAGCCAGAGGAGACTGATTTGATGAAAAACAAACATAAACAGAGTTAGGAGCCTGCGGGCCAAAAGGGCCGCATTTCTGGCAGAATGGTCTGCCAGATCACTTTCTCGTGTGACATTTTTAAAGGGTTTTTCATGGGCTTTACATTTAACAATGGCAATAGCAGAGGGCAATTGAACAGCTTTCAAGAGGTCTTTTTTTTGTTTTGTTTTGTTTTTTTGACATAACTGACTGATTTGAGCTCCTGATGAAGTGAGAAATCCTTTGTTTCCAAATTTGTTCAAAATCATGAACAACACTAAAAGCATACTTAGTCAGTATAAATGGTTGTGATTTGATTTTTTTTTTTGCAGGGATGCAGGCATGTGTTAAAGCAATGAGTTTAGCAACTTGAGCAGAGTGAGCTTGAGGTAAAGAATAGGCTTCTAAAATAGCATACTGAGTGCATACTGCATATCTTGCAACTAACTTGCCTGCATCATTTTTAAGGCAGGAACTATGTACAAACAGAACAAGGTCAGAGTTTGGGATAGGAATGTCCTTAAAGTAAATTCGAGGGGTTAACAACTGAGTCGTGACAGATAGGCAGTCACAAGGTTCACCATCAGAGGCAATTGGCAGAAGTGATGCTGGATTCAGAATTGAACAGTGATTTAAGGTTAAATTTGCAGCTGATGGTAAAGGTTTCTCATATTTAGTAAGATGGGAATTGGAGATATGCTGAGTCTTGCCCTTCAGAAGAAGAGCCATTACAGCATGGGGAACTGCAACAATTAAAGAGTGTCCTAGAACTAGAGTACTGGCCTTTTCAACTAATAAAGCGGCAGCAGTCACTGAACAAAGGCAAGGGGGAAATTCTGCAGCCATGGGATCAAGGGCAGAACTATAATATGCATTTGGGCAATGCTTCTCACAATGCAGCTGAGTAAGTACTCCTAAAGTAACTCCTTCCTGTTTATGACAAAACAAAGTAAAAGGTTTCTTGTAATTAGGGAGTCTAAGAGTGGGAGCAACAGTGAGGGCTTGTTTAAGGGCCACAAATGCTTGCTCAGCTTCAGGAGTCCAAGGTAGGGGTTTCAAGAGTAGTATTACAGGCAAATGCTTGCAAGGGTTTTGTAAAAGCAGCATAACTTGGAATCCACTGGTTATAATAACCCATTGCACCTAGGAATCCCCTTTATTTGTTTTCTAGTTATAGGTTTGGGAATACCAAGGATTGCCACCTTTCCTCTGGTAGAATTGAAGCTTTCTCCAGCTGAAATATCATGCCCCAAATAGTGTACCTTAGGCTTACAAGGCTGTAGTTTAGATTTTTAGGCCTTGTGGCTCTTCTGAGCTAAGGCTGTAAGGAGTATTAAAGTACTTTGCTTACAGGCTTTCAAAGTGGGTGAGGCTAATAACAGATCATTAATATACTGAACAAGGGTGGACCCCCCCCCCTTTGAATGTGGTAGAATCTAAATCTTTCTTTAGGATCTGGGAAAACAGAGTAGGAGATTTTGTATATTCCTGAGGGAGTCTTGTCCAGGGATATTGGAGTCCTTGATAAGTAAATGCAAACAGAGATACTGGCTATCCTCATGAGCAGGGGTAAAGGGAAAAAGCAGAACAAAGGTCTACTACTATAAAATAAGCCGTGTCAGAAGGGGTACAGGAAAGAATAGTAGCAAGGTTCGGGACCATGGGGAAAGCGGGTAAAACAGCAGCATTTACAGCTCAGAGGTCTTGTACAAGATGATATGTATCTTTACCAGGTTTCTTAACAGGTAGGATAGGTGTGTTGCAAGAGTGTATCGGGACAATAATCTTTTGCTTAAGGAGTGAGGAAATAACAGGCTTAATTTCCTCCTCAGCCTCCTTTGAGAGAGTACTGCGGGACATGAGGAAGTGGCTTGGCAGGGTTTAAAGTAATAATGCACTGGTTCAGCACTCAGCATGTGCCCCACTTCATTCACATGGGTGGACCACAGCTGTGGAGGTCTTGCAAGAAGGCAGTGTTGGGATCAGTACTCCTGAGTTAGGGAAACCAAGCTTGTGGCTTTGCTATGTTTCGGTACTTCAAGGTAAACACCCTCTGGGTTACAATCAATTATGCATCCGAGTTTACACAGCAAATCCTTCCCAAGAAGGTTGACAGGAGCATAGGGACTAAGAAGGAAGGCATGATTCTCAGACAAAGGGCCAATAGAGATAGATACAGATTCAGAGACAGGATGTGGTTTAGGTTGTCCACCTACACCAACTGCATTTATGGTTTCAGGAGAATGAGGTAGAAAAAGAAATTTAGTACCTTACAAGTATTTATCTTTGTCCAGTTTGCCCTCTTTGGACAGATTGTAATTGCCTGAACCAAAGCTTTTCTTTTGTTAATAAAGTCCTGACCAGTTTCCGGGTCCTCGTTTGGCCATGAACAAGAAGTATAAAGGCACATCCTGGTTTCTTTAAGTAATTTAGGTATCAGGGCTTGTAAAAGTTGATTTATGTCAGCCCAAGTGGGGTTATAACAAGTTATTACAGTTTGTAACTTTTCCTGAACCTTCTTTGGGTTTCCCCTTAGTTTAGAAAATTTTTGTTGCAGCTTGGTGTTGAGCTGGCTGTTGTGTTGGGGTTCTCATGAGAGCAGAATTGGAGCAGAAATTAAGAAAGTCGTCTTCTGGGTCCGTTGGAGGGGTCACCCCAGGCAAAGCTGGATACAACAGAGCTGTGGCCAGCATATAATTTGTGGGAGCAGCCAATTTCTCCCTAACAGTTTTAATTGTTGTTTTAATTTTTCTTGAGAATCTTTCTTTCAAATTTTGTGGGTCTTTTGGTTTGTTTTTTGGTTGGTTGGTTGGTTGGTTTTTTTGAGATTCGGAGCATCTTTTAGACATCTCCACATACCAATTTGGAAAAAAAAAAAAAAACAACAAAAAAACCAACAACATTCCACTGACTTTGATGTCTTAGATCCCCAGGACTTTCAAGCCCCCTGTAAGTGCACTACTTTATCTTGATCAAATGTTCCTTCCTGTGGAAATTGCTTCAAGGGATCATCCCTCATATACCAGTTCCACTTATCCAGGTACTTGCAAGTCTTGGGAGACTAGTGTGTGTACATAAAGTACGCCGGAGTCCCCTTAAGGGGGACTGGAACTGGTTTCAACTGACCTGTACCCATTTTCAGTTACACAAGGGAAACACAGGAAAGGCTTATTTAGGAAGTTCAGGCTGCTCAGAGCCTTGCTGCGCGGTATTTTACTGCCCAGACAAAAGGCTTCTGACCCAACACCAGCTCATACAATGGAAGCAGGGAGGGGAAACACAAGACGGATCCTTTCACTCCTGCTCTTGGCAGAAGCTACTGGGACAAGGGGTTTGGAAAAGACAAAATCACTCAGACACCTTGTCCACTGGGTCATGAGGTTTCAGCTGGGCCCCCTTGCTTTCGATGCTACCTTTATCAGGCAGAATCAGGGTGGCTAGACCCAGCCTTAGTCCCAGACCTGGTCAGTGGCTCATTTTTTCCACACGCACACGCACACGCACACGCACACGCACACGCACACGCACACGCACACGC
>JAGPOW010003642.1:90418768-90525417 GCA_030014935.1 Caiman crocodilus | reverse complement strand
CACACGCACACGCACACGCACACGCACACGCACACGCACACGCACACGCACACGCTCTGCCAGACCTCCTCCCCCACACCGCCTTAGTTAATTAACTACAAGCCCAATGCACTGTTGGATGAAGGTGCTTTGAACAGTTTCTCCCCCAATAGCACATACGTCACCAGACACAAAATTGGATCCTTTACCAGACAGAAAATTCTAGCCAGCAGTAAGCTTCTAAACTGACCTGTATTCAATAAGGTTCGGATCCAGTCACCGTGGTCAAATCAGGAGCCTACAGCCAATCTTCCTTCGAAACCCCATAAGAGATTTAAAATTAGGTCTCTTACCCCTTACGTTTGGCACCATGGGGTTTGGAGGAAGCAGTCTTCCTCAATCCGTGCTGTGGATCTGAGTCACGGAACCAGGATTTGCCATGGAAAACACGCAGCAAAGTTTTGGGTGAAGTCAGCAGAAGCTTTATTTGGATAGAGTTACAGCTTTAGGAGGGGCCCCAAAGTGACATGGATTCACCATGCACTTGGAGGGGGCTCCCTCCCTAAACATTAAAGCAAATGGCTTATATAACTTTTTAATAACCACCTACAATTCACGTGAACATATAGTAAAATTTTGAGTAACCTAGCTGCAGTAACAGTTACAAAAACATCTTTTTCATTTCTTTATTACAAAACACTCTTTTCTTGCTGTCTCAGTAATCGCTGATTACTACAAGGCCAGACATTCTTCTTCTTTTCCTAGCTCACACTTTTACACAATGCCTTTTGTTTTATCTTTACAGCCTTTTTTTTTTTTTTTATCAAAGTTTAAGGCCTTTGCTTTTTTTATACCACAGAGGGGTGACTGGGCACCAACCCTGAGCACTGACTTACCGAAAGAAAAGGAGCAAAAATAGTTCCTGGCTTTACCTGCTGCCCTGTGCACCCAGAGTGCAGAACAACCCAGATAATGCCTCTTGAACACATTTAAAATTCCTGTCAATGTTTTCAAGCGATTAAATTCATTAATTCTTTTTATTTCACTACTTTATTAGTGCTACAATGCCAAAAGAAAGTTTTCCAATAAGGTAGTTTAAAAATCTCTGATTTAGCACAAGCAAAATTGAATTAGACTTTGGAAGGAAATGCACATTAAATAGTGTAAGATAAATTTTAATTTTGCCAATATATTTATATTTTTTATCATTTTGCTGGATACCAATGTCTATTTTTAAGCATTTATTTCAATCTTTATCAATTTAAAATTTCAGGATTGCATGAAATAAGAAGTGTGTATGTGTGGGAAGGTGGGGGAAGCAGACCATTTATTCATGACAAATGTAACTACTGTAGGACTGCCACAAGCTGAGCAGCAGAACTACCATTAGTCCTGGCTCCACTTGCCCATTGCTCCCTTATTCATTTTGTCTTTTTTAGTAGCCAACCCCCTGGGACCATCATTTTTCATATGCCCCCTTTCTATAAATTTTGATTATTACTGATGGTAATATTTTTGGTTGGTTTATGAGTGTGGGGTGAAATCAACATTTATCAACATTTTCCAATAAAAACTGAATCCTGCCAAGCTTAAATATATTGCACATGTTTGCTTATGTGGACATAAAGGCATCAATTTATCATTTTGAATGCAAAGATTTTTAAGTTTTCCCCTTGCTTTTAATTAAATAATTCTAAAGATTCTAACTATGTAAGAATTTTCTTGATTAGCTGAGTAATTTAGAAGATTAGAATCTTTATTTTTACCTTTCCTTGGCTGTTGGTAATGAGTTATAATTTACAGTAGTTTAATATTTTATCTGGCCTATCCATCATAATCACAATCTGCTCATTTGGTGATGGGTGTTGGAATATTGGGTCTTGTCTGAGCCAAGATGAATAGTTTAGATGAAACACATTGCATCAAAAATGTAACTGTATGAGAGTTATGCATATAAACTACAACGCTCTCAGATAAGATGCTTGGCATACCATTGCCTAAATAATACCAGCCACTTGTTGCCATCCCTGCCATAGATCATACAGTCTATGTAGGCCTTGGTAGCTAGGAGCTGACCCATCAAAAAGAAATCTTGCTTTTTCAAGATGGGATGACCCAAGGTGAGCTGTCATAGCATATGGTAAGACATTGTTTACTGCTCCTCTAACATGTACTATTTAATCTTTGCTAGCTGGTGCACCAGTCACCTGCTGATAGCAACACATTTGCTAATTAGATTGTAGACTGGCTAGCTGTACTCTTTTCCTGGCTGACCTTTCGGTCTTTGTTTTATATCTTGTCTCGGGTGCAAGAGATAGGTAGGGCCAATCTCACTTTTGGGTGCTATGGCATTAACATACTTGCTAACATCCTCTGCACTGCAGTTTAATGAGCCTTTTATCTTCATTGCACCGTGTATTCAGGCCTAAATCTGTATTTAAACACTTCATCTTAATTACTCTGCACTTCTTGTATAAGACAAAGAAACAACAATATACCATACTAGTTGATTAACTTACTCTGAACTATTATTATAAGTCTGCACTTGGGAGGAAGGAAAAGAGGAAACATTTTGAGAAGGGGACGCTAACTCCCTGATGGTAAGACCTGCATGATGGAAACTAAAGAGCACAGTGCCTTCTATGCCAGGAAGTTGCAAGTCCAAGAAGATAAAGATTCTGAGCAAGTGGTTCAGTTGGCCAGAGAGCAGGCTGCTTTGAAGAAGAAATGTGATCCTCTTGAAAGTCTCATTGCAAAGCCAATGAATGCCTTAATAGAAGGACAAACCCACAAGAAAGGAAAGGGTAAAAAAAAGTTATCACTGGTGTCTGGATAGTGGAATGCCAACAGGTTTTTGGTAGGTTTTTTTCTGAAAGAAATGTTAATTTCTGTCCCTGTACTTACATTTGCTGATTGAAAGCTGCCAAACATCTTGCATACAGATGCAAGCATTCAGGAGTTGGGTGCCTCAATCTATCAAGTGCAAGATGGCAAATTTTGATTTTTGGCTTATTGCAAGCCATGGGCTGAATCAGTGAGAGAAACTGTCTTGGTCACAAACTTGAATTTTTAGCTCTGAAATGGACAGTAAGTGAAAAGTGTCATGATTATTTATATGGAACACAATTTGAAAAAATGTCAATGGAGCAGTTCAGAGATCAGTGTAACAGAACTTGTGGTGGGAGAAGCTATAAATGGAAATGTTGATTTAGATCAGGGGTGGGCATATATGGCCAGATCCAACTCACCAGGTGATTTCATCCAGCCTATGGGTGCCCACCAATTAATTGTACCCTGTCCAGCCTGCATGCTTCACTCCCATCCTCATGTGTAGGAGGGCCCCAGCCCCAGCCCCAGCCCCAGGCAGCATGCACAGCTTCTGGGTGAGCCATTGCTGCAGCTGCTGGGGGGCCTGATCAGCTTCTCTGGCCTCCAGGGCCTCCTTGTTGTGTTCCTGCTGCAGTGCTTACTCCAGGCAGCAGGTAGGGAAGCAGGAGTGGGTGGCAGAAGCTGCAATAGGGCAGGAACATGGAGAGTGGGGCTAGAACCAGTGGAAGCATGGATTCTGGGGCCCATATCCAGCAGGATGGTAGGAGCATAGAGCCTGCATTGGCCTGATTCCATCACATGGGGCTCGCTGCATCTCACATACAGCTCCCAGGACTCATGTGGCAGTGGGAGGAAGCCCCATGCAATGGACCTAGCTGCTTTTCCTGCTGCCATGTGCAGCTCTGTGCTGGCAGTGATGGGGAGCCCCAATCCCTGCTTCCTGGTGGAGTCCCAGGATCTGCATGTGGTGGCAGGGAGTGGAGCCAGGTCACTGGCTCCATTGTGCAGAGCTTCCCCCCATTGGTGCATGAGTCCCAAGATCTGCCCATGGCCATGGGGAGCCCTGCATGGTAGAGGCAGGCTGGCCTGGCTTCACTCCTTGCCGTTGCATGCAGCTCCTCCAGTTGGCTGGAGCTGCATGCTAGTGGGCGGCCATGCCTACATAGGCCATGAGCACCCCAAGTGCCTGCCTCCTGCTAGTGGTGGGGGCTGTGTGCCATGGGAAAGGCATGTGGAGGGTCCCCACGCCCTCTCCCACACCCCACAAACCTCACACAGGCACATCCACACCTTGACCACACACACTGGCCCATAACCTCCTAACCCAACTTACTCTACACCCTCCCACACACACACACCAACCCACCAACCACACCCCACACATTCCTCTACCCCCCCGCACAATATATGAGAATAAGACTTTATTTTTGAGCTATAATGCAATCACCTCTATATACACTATGCAAACACACATAAATAAGGACAAAATATATTTTTAAATAAAATTAAAATATGCTATAGTAGATGTTTGACTTTTAATATATGATTTTTTTTTCTGGTTCCAAGAGGGCAACTCCCCACCCCCAAGGAATACTTCTGGGGACAAGAGGAGGGACTTCGGGTGGCAAAGTTCAGGTGTTAGGGACGGCACTTCTGGTCCCAAGATGGCAACTAGGGAGTGGAGCACCTGTCCAAAGGGTGGGGCTACCTTTGCAGCCCTCAACAGCTCACCAAAAGTCATTAAGTGGTCCTCCAGCTGAAGTAATTGCCCATCCCTAATTTAGATGGAGCAGGAATGGGTTTTTTGCCTAAATACTGGATCCCAAATAAACTACACGTCTGAAAAGTTTTCATAAACAGAATTTTTCTCAGAGGAAGATGCAACTTTTGCAAGGTATATTAGAAGTTACAAAGCTGGAAGCCAGAGTATTCATGCAGACAGGTTGTCAAGGATTCCATATAACAATATAAATGACTATGACTCAAGAAAATTGGAGGAGAGTGGAATGGGGGTGTCTGCACATGCAATTAATGTGCCAGAATTTTCTGCAAAGAAAATTCAAACTCATTAAAGAGCTCCTGGTTCCATATTTACATGGGTGCTCCTGTTGGGAGCAGTTCAGTTCAGGCCTGCTTCTTTCTCCCTGCATGGCTCTGCCCTGCTGCAGTAGCTGGGGGAGGTCCAGGGGATGCTTGCCTGGTTGCCAGCCTTGGGCTGGCAGGAGCACTGCAGAGTAGGGGAGACCTGTCCAGGAACAGGAGACAGCTCCCAGCCCTGTGAAGCTCGGGATCACAGCTCAGTTTGGTGGCACCGGCTTGGGGCAATGCCCCATGGCCAAGCAGAAGGGGAAACATCATTGGAACCAGAGAGGAGATGCGAGGGGGAAGCAGCACCAAGGACCCCTCGCATCTTACCCCTAGCCCCAGCACTGCTTCCCTCTTGCATCTCCCCCCGGTCCTGGTGCTACTTTCCCTGCCTTGTGTCCCCCCACCCATCCCCCTGCCCCCTGTTCTGGTGCTGCTTAGCTGCCAAATCCTCCAGACATGGGCAGGGAGCAGGAGCCATCTGGGGTGTGCACTCCATGGGCATCAGCAGGGCTGAAGGGACAGGGGAGCTCTCTGTCCCCTCTGTCCTGCCGGTGCCCACACAACACACCCCCCAGTTGGCTCCTTCTCCCTGCCCATGTCTGAGGGAAGCCAGGATCTGAACAGCACCAGGACCAGGAACACAGGAACAGAGAGCTCCCCTGTCCCTAGGGGAAGCCAGGACAGGAGCTGCAGCACTGGAGCCTTGGATAACTCCCACATCCTGCTCCCTATGGCCCCCTGCTGCCTATGGTGACCCAAAGCAAATTGCTCCTAGTCAGCATCTACATGTGCACTTCTGTACAGTGGCTAATGTACCATTGATCTAGTACCTGTATTTGTTGGTACAAGCCAAGGGCACATTAGCCTAATTTACTGTGCAGTAAGTCCTGCACACGTGGAGACTGATGCTTTACTACGCATTCGAATTCTGTGAAGAGGGGCAGGGTCTGGCTGACTGAAAAAGACTATCCTTCTAAAAAGAAGGAATAAAACCACACTGACTGATCAGGGATGAGTGAGCTCTGGCTCCTGCTAGCTGAGGGGTAACAATGCTGCCCAGTTTCCCAGGAACTGCAAGAGGTTGAGGGAACTGTTAATAACTTTTCTCTCAACTAGAGAAGCATGTGTCCTGCTCTGATCATGTGCTGGAAAAAAGAAATGTAACACAAGGGTGTTGGATCCATCCAGGGGTGCCAGAGGAGGTAGATTAAATCTGCACTAATTGGGAGGAGCTCCCAGAAATTTGATTTATCCCACTAAGAGGATGATATCCTGCATAAGCCAGTTTCAGGCATGTATTTCAAGAAACGAATACTGAGATCTGAAACAGAGTGGAGTTATTCAGGAGCAGCTATTCTCTTTCTTTTTTTTTTTTTTCCTTTTGTGCTTTTTATGTGCTCAGAATGCAACGATTTCTTAGGGGTGGAGAATGTGGTTTGCAGCTTATTCACCCCTGAGGAGCAATGCAATGTGCATATGTATATGTATATTGTGAATTTTTAAAATCTTTAATTTGTTAGATGCTCATATATTGTTTATTATCCATTTGCTGTTATAGAAAAAAGATATTTTTGGACATTTTTTATTCATTATTGGTCACTGAGGGAAATTGAATGCCAAGTTCTTTACATTAGGTGCTGCTGATTTGTTTATATATTAGTGAACCCAGAAGGGTTGTGCACTTTGTACTGCAGGAACTTTACAATGGTAAGTAAATGATACACAAGGGAAACAATCCTGCTTTCTTTCTCACATTTTATAGCCAGAAGAAGACATTTTGATAATCTGTTCCATTGGTGCTTAGTTTCTGCCCACAGGCTGCGTCTGACCTGTGGGGCTCTGCACAGATCCAGAACTTTGGTGGCAGCATGAAATGCTGCAGCTTAGATGGATGTGGTATGTGGAGCTGGGCCAGTGTGTAAGGTCACCCTGCGTCCAGAAAAGGCACACAAGAGTGGGTTAATGTGCAGAATTATGTCACAGCCAGATACCAGGCCACACCCAGACCTAGTGGATGGGGCCAGGCCAGCATGCGGGGCTGCAACAGGTACTGACCCCATGCATCTAGCTTACACTGCATCTGGCCTACAGACTGACCTCACCCACAGTCCCACACCACATATCCAGCCTTCAGAGCCAGAAGGTTGAGTGCAAAAGATATAGTCTGACCTCCAATACGACACAGAATTTCACCCATCATTTATGCATCAAGTCCATAACTTCTGGTTGAACTGAGGGATATCTTTTAGAAAGTTCTTCAGTCTTGATTTATAGTAGTTTGGTATAGCATGAAATCATTTCAATTCTCTTTATTTTATAACAGCTATCCAAAAAGACTAGCATCACTAACATTACTCATGACTAGAAAAAACACTTCTATCACAATATTTGTCTTATTTACTCTGTTTCAGTCAGTGCACCTACAATCCTGCTATCTTGACTTGATTAGAACAGTAGCCATTACTGAGTTGCATTATAGCTTATCCCAGAAATTTACATTTAATTTATTTCTTCATTGTAGTTTTTAATTATTGTCAGATAGTTCAGAAAATTGGGTGGGATGTAGAAAAGCCATGCTCAAGTCCCTGTGGTACTTGATTCAGAGCAGAAACTTGAACCTAGTATGTCCTAGCTATTCTAATTCCAAATAGTGTACAAGGGGCTTAACAGGTGAACGCTAAAACCAAACATCCCCCTAAATTTGGGAACTTTGGATTTAAACTCTCAATTTCATGGTATCATTACAATAACATCTCCTCTATCATTTATATGTGACAAGGTTAGTTATAGGTTTATATCTCTGTTTCTTTTATATAGGTTTGTGAACACTCACTTCCTGTACCTTAGATACACATACACACATAGAATTATATCTTTTTAAAAAGAGGTTTTATTAAAGCATAGCTGATTTTGAGGTGTGCAGTATGTTTTGATCATGTCCATTTCATTTATGTTTGATACAGAGCGCTCTATCTAAAGCCTACTGAAATCAGTGATTCTTTCCACTTACTTCACTTAGTACTAGACTGGGACCATCAGAAGTGTTTTTGAAATTCTATGAGATTTGTGGCACATCTTCCATTTACTCTCAGTTATCTGACTATAAGAGAAGGTAACTGTTTGCAGTTTTTAAAGGGGGGAATTAAATAAGAAAGGTGGACAGATTCTTTTTTTTTATTTATAAAGAGATATTTTTTCTTTTAAGCATGATATAGTCATTTCTTGTGCACTTTTACTTTAATGCAAGTAGAACATTAGACACTAACTGAAATTAATATTTTAATGCACAATAGGAGAAACCTTAGGATTTGGTCTATATTGATTTGAAGCAGTAAAAATTGACCTTGTAAACATTTCTTTAGGAGGTAGAATGCATATATTTGACAATCTGTCAAATAGGAGAAAGTAAACAGTGACTCTGTAATCCTAATAAATAAAGAGCATCAAAGATTTTAAATAAACAATTTTTTATACAAAAAGGTTTATGTGAAAGACTAAAACAGTGTTTTAATAAGTTAGAAACAGGTATCATCATTTCTTTACAACCAAGGCATGTTTGCAAGGATCACTGGTTTTTCGTTCTGTCCCTGAAGTTTTCACTTGAAAGCTGTTTTGCTGATGCATTAGTTTCTGAGTCATTACAGCTAGTTTTTTCTCTTTGGATGTTAATGTCTTCAAGATGGCTCCTGTAAAACCAATTTGTCATACTTTTTAATCCCAGTCATTGAAAGCGCTTGTCTGCAAAACAAACCTTAGAAGCTTGAACTGGAAAAATAAGTTCTTAAAATTAAAAAAAAAAAATCTTTTTTCTAATTCAGGTGCCTCCCGCAGTGGCTCCCATGAAGACAGTGTTGATTGGTGGTAAAGATGATGCCATTTCTCTAGTAGGTTGTCCATGAGACTCCAGTGTTTCATGAGAAGGATACTGATTAGATGTTCCATACATGCACTGGGAAGAGGATGCAGATTGCATATTCGAAGCTATGGAGAAAAAGGTAAATGTCACTGCAGGGTTTCTGTTTATTTTTCTCTCAAAAGTACAACCTGCCTGAAATAGATAAAGACTTACATATCAGACACACTGGGCACATCTACAGGTGCCCCTGAGTGTCCACTTGGTACCATGCAGTCTTTTAGTACCTGCTTTAGCAAGTATTAAATGACTGTGCAGTACCTGCTGGTACTGTGCAGTCCTGGTGGTGCATGGGTCATTTTCAACCCTACTGTGGAGTAGCAACAAGGTACTGTGCAGTAGCACTGGCATCACAGTTAGTGCCCATTGATGCCACATCACCATAGTGATGAGCTACAGCAACATAGCTGGTCACTATGGTGAAGTAGCGTCTCATACAGATGCACCCACTTTCTCCCTAAGTACAAAGAGCAAGGGCCTGATATCAGAACCCTGTCTGGATTCAGATACAAATTTCCCATTTCTTTACAGCGGGATATTCTGAAACCTCAGGTCTGACTGAATGTTGTTAGAAATCCAGCTGTGGGTCTGAAATACAGCAGGAGCACAACCCCACATCTAAAAGAAGGTATGCAGAACCAAGTATGTTTGCTATTCCTCTTCTTCCCCCATCTTGCATCATTCATTCGAGTATTGACTCACAGGCTGCACCACTGCTTCTGTGCATAAGTAATCAAATCTACCATCTGGCAATTATCAACACAGAACACAAAAGGCACTTGGTGAAGACAATCCCTGAAGTGTTTTTTTTTTCTGTTTGTTTGGGTCCCTGCTGTAGCTTCATTTAAAGGAGCAAGCTGGAAATGGTTACTTGGAGGTCTTCAACCTGCAAGTAGATCAAATTTGGTGTTTGTTTCCAACTGGCAGAATGATGACTGCTGACAAAGCAGATGTGTCACAAGACAGATAGGTACCTGCTCATTCCTATGTTTGGATGAACATCTTGGCTAAATTTTTCCATGTGCTCTTTTCCATAACTGCTAACACAATCAGGCGACAGACAACATGTGCCAGAAGCAAATAAAGTGTTTCTTTGAGATCTGCAGCAACCTGACTGGCACATTCAGTGATAGCCATTATGCATAATACCATTCATATATTTGAATGTATAAATGAACCTCTACTTCTCAAAATTATGGGTCAAAACTAGTTAAATTAAAAGGTAGGTTTCTTCGAGGCAAAGGGACAAAACAGCTATATACATACTGTGCTTACTAGTTTCCTGTCAGATGGAACTAATCCATCATTTACATGTTTATTAAATATACAAGCCACTGGGCCTGCGATTTTTACACCAATGCTTCCATAATTTGGGTACAGACAGAAATGACAATTTATACCTAATCTGGCCACAGAAAACAGTTCATAGCTATGGCCAAACACAGGTGCATGACTACAAACAACTTAAAAATGGCCAGTTGGGTGCAAACCTGACCCCTTGTTGGACAAGGTACGAGATAAAGAAGTTTCAAAATCTGGCGTCTTTTGTAACTTGTGTCTGCAGAGCTGCCAGCCTGTCACTGTTTTCAGAATGGGAGGGGAAAAGGGAGTGGAAGGAGTTCAGTTTGGGGGTTTTTCAGTTCCCCTGGAGGGCGGGGAAGGTGTATTGGAACCTCCCTGAGATGGAGGAGAGAGAACTCCAGTTCGCCCACCCTTCAGCACCATCTGGGGGGCCCCAAGAACAAGCTCCCTCTGTTGCCTTTTCCCTGTCCCATTCTGAAAACAGTGAGCACTAGTAGAGAATTCTGGCCCTTTTCTGTGGGAACCTGACTGCAGGCTCCCAGTCCACAGCCAAATTCCGCTCTCCCCTGGAACCAGCAGCGAACTTCTGTTTGGTTTGGGGCAACACTGCAACTCAGAACACTTTGCAAAAATCATTCTGAGTTACAGCTGGGAGCTGGACTTCTGCCTGAACCCGAAAGAGTTTCTTTTTTTCCTTCCTCCAGCAATCTGCCTGAAAGAATTGAGCTCTGAGGCTTCTTAAGATGTCTATTATCATTTTTCCAATCAGATCTCCCTTTTCTAGACTAACAAAACTGAGTCTCTTCAAGCCTTCCTTAAGAGGCCATGTTCTCCATGATTTTTTAAATATTTTTGCTGCTTCTCCGTTAGCTTTCCCCCAGCTTATCCACATCTTAAAGTGTGGTATCTAAAACTCATCCCTGCATTCCAGGTGGGGCTTCCCTAATCCTGACTACAGCAGAATGATTACCTCCCATGTTTTATATTGATGTGAGGACAGGAGGACTTAGCCAAGGCATTTAGAACTATTGTAGCAAGGTGTTACAAGCTTTATAGTGCTGCTTGGTCACCAGATATACTTACCAACAGGGGTTCGACAGAGAAGTGATGGTGAGGAATCTGCATAGTATGAACCTGCCTGCTTCCTTCCATTATCATCTAAGATGTTCAGTGGGTCATGGATATCATTGTATGATGGCAGTGATCTAATGCTGCTTACGCTACTGATTACAGAAACATGCTGATCCACCATGGATCCAAGCCTGTGAGATTCTGGGTAGTTTATGTTGTTTCCATAGTATCCTACTGAGAGGAAATAAATAAGATAAAATAAAATTCACAAAAAAGGAAGGATGTTCTGAGGGTTAAAGTGCATATCTCAGAGAGGGAATATCTGTGTTCTGTTGCTATTTCTGTTGGTGAACATGGAACCAAATGGAACCTCTTTGAATCTAAAGGGACCTTGGATTAAAATCTGAGCATCTATACACGTGCTCTGGGGTAGGAGTGTGCATTTTAATGAGTGGCTTTTGGGAGCCGCTCTCATTAAAATGCCTGTAGCATCTTATGTATGCTGTATCCTGCACCCTTTTGGCTGAGGGAGCATTCTAATTGGAACGCTGCAGCAGACTCAATCCAACGCCTTCTAATTAGAAAGCGTCGAAGCAGATGTCCTACATGAGTATGGGCATCCTCTAGGTTTAAAGTCATTTTTCCAGGTTGGATCCAAAATCAAGAGATAAATGTTATAATTCCAGGGGGGATGTAGAGAAAAAAATTTAATTAGAACAGACACTCTTACATTGATTTGGTGCCTCAGAATATGAACCTGAGAACTAGCTTTTATATGATCTTAAATTCAAACTTCAAATTGTAATGCTGAGTCTAGCTCTGAACACATCTCTTTCATTATACTGTTTTTGTTCGAAACCTAAAAATGAAGGATTGTTTATGAAAATTCTAGGGGCGTTTATATACATGCTCTGGGAGGCAAGGGGGGGTGGTGCTTTAATTAGAGCTGCTCCAAGAGCCACCATAATTAAAGTGCCCAGAGTGTCATGTGTATCAGAGTCCTTGTGATGAAAAATGGTAGCAAGGGTACTTTAACAAAAGCTTGTCAAATGAACTTTAGTTACAGTGCCCCCACCACCATTTTTCAGTTCAGGACACTGCATAGACAAGATACTACACATATTTTAATTAGAGCGGTTCCTGAGAGTGTCCAGATTCTAATCCTAGTTAGTTAAAGCACACCCACCACCATTTTTCAGCACAGGGAGGTTGATACACGTGACACTGGAGTCTGCTGGAGCATAGTAATTACACTGCTCTAGCAGACTTGATTAACTGAGTTTGCTCCAACGTGCTATAATTACAGGACATCAGAGAAATCTTGATGCATGAATATTGGTGCTGTAAGTTATCAGTGGGTGTGTCCACATATGTAACTAGTGCAGATGAATAAACTCTGGAGCTTATTGCACTGGAATTTTTCAGTTCTAGGCACACTTTTTGAACATATACCCAGGAGCAATTAACTCCTGAGCAATCAGCTGCGGAGTTTATTCATGTGCAGCACATGGAGATCGGTTGGAGCAATCCTGGCTGGCAGGGGTTCCCAGGGGTCAGCCTACCAGCCTGGGGCTGCTCTAACCAGGCTCATGTTCTGCAGAAGAGCTGGCTGGGGCACAAGTCTCTTTCTGTGTGAGGCTAGCCAGCAGGCAGCCTCCATACTGACACACCTTCATGCCCCAGCCACCCAAGTCAGTGTCTAAACATGCGCTGCTGTGCCCAAAAAAACTGCAGCAGGAAGTTTATTAGTTTCAGCGCCCTAATAATGATGCACATGTAGATGCTTACTGCAAAGCTACGTAGTCAGCTTTGCAGTAAATGTCTCATGTAGACATGCCCAGTGAGTGACATGCTTTAGTCCAGGGGTAGGAAAAATGTGACCCGGGGGCTGTATGCAGCCTGCCAGGCCATTCAATCCGGCCTGTGTAGCCCCTAAAAAATGTAGACAATTAATATTTATCTGCCCTGGGCTGCCGGTCATGCAGCCCTTGATGGCTTGCCAAAACTCAGTAAGCAGTCTCTACCCAAAATAATTGCCCACCCCTGCTTCAGTCAGTATGTTTCATTTAATTGTTTACATAAATTTGGAATTTGTCCTGACCAGTTACTGTGTGTAATATTACTGTGCAAGTTCCTTTAGAACAAGTACCATTATGTATACATATAACCTGTTAAACATTAAGGAATAAGCATTAAGGAACTATGTCCGTGCAATGAGGAGAGTAGAGACCCTAACATTTGCCCCTGGTTTTAGCACAGAATGAAATTTTCATTTTAAATTTCCAAATTCAACTGTGACACCAACAAGCAGAACATAGAAGAGCAGTTGCTCAAAATTGATTCCATAATTCCATTCTGCCCTTTTTATAATGTGGCCCAAAATAATGAATAGCTGAATGGATGATTTAGGTAGAAAAGTAAGAAAATCTACATGATAACAGTATCTGGCACCTTTTATCTTGAAGGATCCCAAACCACTTTATACACTAATCTAGAGACTACAGTTTCTATAAGAATCATTTCACCCACACTGTCTCTGGGATGGAACATGACAGCTGTGTTACAGGTCACAGAAATATATGCTACAGCCAAAATCCTAAATAGCAGCCAAGCCAAGTGCTTTTAGCATCTTTTATTTTTTCATTTTAACTTTGGGAGCTAGTGGCCACTGCAGTGGCTCCTGATGTAAGACAGAGTAATGAGAGGGCTACTTTATCCCCAGCTGCCTAAGAAGCTTTTTGAGCCACTGTAAGTATAGGGATACATTGGCTCTTTGCCTGCTTTATCTGAACTGTGCCAGATGGAGGTTGGCATAGGAGATTCGTAGCCCCCAGTGCTAATTGAGGATGCCCCTGGTTGGCCCCAAAGCCCCAGGCAGAAATTAGTCCTCAGGTAGCTGGTTGGGATGGCATTACAGCTGCTCTGTGTCACCAGAGTAGCAGAGTACCAGATGCATAGGAAGACAAAAGATATGAAAAGAAACTGAAGAATGCCTTATGTACTGATAAAGCAGACAGAGCAAAAATTTTGCTTCTAGATAAGAAGGGACAGTCAGAGAGAAAAAAAAAAGGAGACTTTTAAGGGTTAATACCATTGGAAGCATTAGACGGATATGTTGCTCCTGGACAGGCAGCAGCCACTGAATTGCTCAGAAAATTGAAACTCCCAGTATTCAAAAACTGCATATTTTGTGCATCCTGTGGAGCTGAGGAGGGCCCATAACTAGAGGGAGACCTGGCATTGTATGGAGACACAGCACAGCTGCTATTGAAGTAGTCCCTGGAGAACTGCTGCTCACTCAAGGCTGTAAATCGACCATGCTCTGCTCTGTGCTGATAAGATCCCGAAGTTGGATGAACCTGGGTCCTGAACATGGTCTGGTAATTGGAGTTGGGGCCATAGTAGCTCTGATTAGTTTGTGAGAGAGTCTGGTAGAGAGGCTCTGAATAGGAAGAGCAGTGTGAATGTGTAGATAACATGGGGCCTACACTCGGAGGTCTCCCAGTCATTGGCCCCTGATTGATAACACTTCCTCGACTGACCATGGCTGGAGAAATGGGTGGAGTCATCAGAGGGCCAGTGCTTTGTGAGAGCTCCATCTGCCCTGAAAGAAACAAATATTGGCATTATTTAGTATCATGCTGTCTCATTTTCAGAGACTGACTTGGGTTTCCTTAAAGTTTAAAGTATAGCTATCTGATGACTTGGTGAACACAAGTTATGGTTCTAAGTTGCTACAGATGATAAGCTTTGTTAGAGTCCACAACTTGCACAGACTTCACCCTTTATGTTAAACTGCAGCAACTCACACAATTCTCTTCAGAGGTACCTGCTTCCATCCTCCGCACGCTGATCAACCTTGAGGCTGCCAAGTTAAATAGTAATTAAAGCAGCTGTCAACCAGATTGCCATGGAACCTTGGGGTATCATGAGATCCTTTTAAGGGTGTAGCAGAGTATTGTACAATATTATCACTGTTAGGTGTGCAAATTCGTACACATGATTCACAAAATAAGTCCAGAGATTTCAAATAGGGAATCACAGTGTCAAAAACATTCCAACCTGCTGTGGCCTTTCTGAATTCTTTACAACAGAAGAATTGCTCTATTATTTTTTTTGCAGTCAAGAGACATGTGAAATTAGTTTTTAAAATGGGGTTTTGCCAAATTTAGAAAAGTTATGGAGTGGTGCCTTGAGGTTAAAAAGGCTGAGGACCACTGGGCTAGGGGCAATAACACAATGAGTTGTTACCCATCGTGTCAGTTCATGGGCTCAGGCTGATGATGATCATACCCTCTGCACAAAGGTAAACCATTCTGAACAAAAGAGGTCCACAGTAATTTAATCAAAGTGAGTGGCAGCTGAAGACTTTATAAGCTTGAATCTATGTAACAGTATAGAGGGGGACTTAGAAACCTCAGTCACCAGTGGGTTAAATAAACTTTACACAATGTTCTTTTTTTATAACTCTGCATGACTGGACTAAAAGAGCAATGATACCAGCAAAAGATAAGAGGAGAGACTGATGCCTACCTGTTAGCTGCAGAGTCTCATTGTCTCCTGGGGAGAAAGGATTCAAACCAGAAGGCAAGTTGTGCTGGTTAGCTGACAGTGAAAGGTAGGCTTGCTCCACAAGGCACTCATTTTTCACTGATGTGTCACTAGCCAGGGTAGCAGCTTTGTTACGATTTGCCAGGAAGCAAGAGCTTGGTGATGCAGTGAAGGTGGCTTTACTTGCATCTGGAAAAAATTAGTGAAAATACCTGGTAGCTCGTGCACATATACATAGTGTGGAAAGTCATGTCAGCATGTAAACAATATGTGAAGTGACTTATGATAATGGTTAAATAGTAGATCAATTTGGTAATTTATTTTAAAATTCAAAATCTTATAAAGTTCCCAAACATTGCATTTAGTCAACATATGCATCTTTTAAAGGGTTGCTGTGGTCTTCCCTTTCAAGTCTCTTCTATTGTGTTCTATATCCACCAATCTATGCTATAGATACCAGCAGAAGAATTGCTCCAGATTGAAGCAGTAATAGTAAATACATGGATCAGATTTATCCCTCTTGTAATTTTACTGAAGTAAATTAAGTCAGTTGAGTCACACAAGGGATGAATTAGGTTTAAGTTTTATCCTTAACTGCATGAAGGAGAAAAGCAGGGAGATTTAAAGTCCCTATCCTAGTTGAGACCTGTACTTTTCTGTACTTCAAGTTTTTAGTACCCCTGATCACAATGAAGTCAGTAAGAGTTCTGCTGTTCTTCAAGTGGGACCAAGATTTTACCCTGCATCCTCACCATAGTCCCCAAACTGAATTTATATACTGAACAGAAGAAGACTGCTGTAGAGCTGAATTTAATAACAACAATAGCCAATTTCCATTATAAGATAAAGATCAGTGGGATTTACTGGCCTGAATGCATGCAATTAGATGATGAAGAAACAGCTAAAAATAAGTTTAATCTAAATTGGTGTACATCAAATGTAAGTCTGCTGAACCAAATGCAGTTATCCTGGATTTGTACGGAATAATAGACACCTACATTTGGTCTGGATGCAGTTTCCTAAGCTTCATTTAGTCCAGAAGACTGGACTAGATGACCTCATATGGTCCCTTCCAGCCTCCTTTCCTGTGATCCTATAATCACAGTGGGCATTTATACACATGCTTCAGGAGTGTTTGGGGAGGAGGGGTGCTTTAATTAGAGTGGCTCCAAGGGCCACTCTAATTAAAGCACCCAGAGTGTCATGTGTACCAGCCTCCCTGTGTTGAAAAATGGTGGGAGGGGCACTTTACCTAAACCTTATCAAATGAGCTTTAGCTAAAGTGCCCCCACCACCATTTTTCAGCACGGGGAGGCTGGTACATAAGGCACTGGAGTCTGCTGGAGCTCCAACAGACTCAATGAAATCTGCTCCAATGCGTTGTAATTACAGCACGTTGGAGCAGCCTCTTTGCACGTGTATGGGCACTTGGTGAGACTAAACAATTCCCATGGGTTGGTCACAGCATAAAGATGAATTTTGTAGATATTTCCTGGATGTGTTTACTGGCCCCACCCCTCAACACTGATTGGCAGAGATGCCTGAGAGAAGGGACAAGGAGGTGGCCACCATTCTGTCTGCTGGCTGCCTTTCATGAGGCCCAGCCCATTGGCACTGATTGGTAGAGAGGCCCCAGTGGGGGGATTAGCGGCCACCACCTTGTTTTCTGCCCGTGTGGCCTCATCAGCTGGTGCCGTCTCCCCCTCCCTCTGGCAGACTGTGAAACTGGCCCACGGCAGCATTTTATTTTTATAAATTACATGAAGGAAAAAGCAGGGAGATTTCATCACAGATTTCTTGGTTTCCTCAAAATCATGAACTGAGTAGACTCCTCACCTATAATCCTACATTAAAGTGCCTGGAACATGATATAAATGTCACCGTTCAAGCAGTATAATAGCTGGGAGTGTTTTAAAATGCTCTTTAAAGGTGAATTCTATACTTTACTTCATGCTACTACTTAATACTTTTTCATATACTTAAAGCACACAAGTAGTTCAGCTGAAGTTAACCAAACTGGTCTTGTGTTTTAAGGCGGAAGGCAGGGCAGTCTAGCATCTTTAAGATTAATTCCTGCAGAAAGACAAACTTTTGTGAGTGACTGCCTACTTCATCAGAGAGCATCCAATGAAAGATTATGCCTTTCTGAATGAATTAGTCCAAGGGTGTCTAACTCATCCAGTCCTGGAGCCTGGATGAGCATACCTGAGCTTGTCTGCAGGTTGGACCAGGCTCAATTCCCTGCAGAGTGTTTGTGGTGCTGAGCCCTGCCCATGTACCATGAGTGCTGGCCCTCAGGGATGGCATGGGGAGCGCAGACAGGACCTGGTGCCATGGGCAGCACAGGATGCCACAGGCAGCCTGCATCTCAGACCACTGTGCCACGTGCAGCAACAGGTCCAGCTTACATGCAGCTGAAAGCACATGTCCCAAGCTGGCCACAAACATTGGCACATGCATAGCAATCTCCAGGACTGGTCAGTCCAGCACATGACGCATGGCCGTGTGCAGTGCATGAGGCACAGGGGGCTGGCATATGGCACATACACCTCATGTTGGTTCCCTGTTCTGTATGCAGTGCATTCCAGCTCTGGGATCACTGTGCATATGGCCCATGGGGCCAGCATGGGGTGTGTACTGTCTGTGATGCCCAGGCTGGATCCAGTGCTTCACATAGCACAAGCTGCATGGAGCACCCCAGGCCACCCCCATGCCATCTGCAGCATGCATAGCACCAGGTCCAGGCTGACTTCAGACAACCATGGCTAATTACTTCTCTTGTATTTTAAGTTAGACGGGTAGATAGGTCTTGCAGGCCCAGGGGATACATAAATAAAAGCAAAAAGAACCAAACTTTACAATCCAGTTACCCAAGTTCTTCATGTATTTATCCAGTAGATTCTGGAGTTCCTGTTCTTTGTCATTGTTGAACTGGGTCTCCATTGCTAGCAGAATGTACTCATCTAGTAGCATACGAATCAAATGAAAAGAACCTTTAAATTGAAAAGAGAGAGAATGAGAAAGAGTAGCTGAGTTATCTTTGTGACCATCTCCCAACACTTTACAAGAAGTGAGTGAAACAAACAAATAATTGTTGGACTTTAAATGACCTGCTAAGACCAACAAGGAATAGTGCTGGACTTCTAGCTCTAATCTTTCTTTGCACAGGCCCACCTAGTTCAATTGTTTACTGTCCTGTAGGCTATTTAGCCACTAATTACATCAAAGAAAAATACCGATGAAAGTGAGACATGCTTTATACTTGAAGAGGGCACACACTGGAGTTAGATAAGGCTGAGCTTGACTCAAATGTGCCTGACTCTGCTTTACTTATGTTTGCCTTGTAAGCAGTCAATGGTTGACAAAGTATTGGAGCTTATTTCAAGGAAATATCACATTAAAACAGATATCCCCTTGTAGGCCTTCCAAATGCTCTTTCAGTTTAAGATAAAAGTTAATTTGTAGCTACAGGAAGAAATTAGGAAATGATGTGCTAATGCGAAGTGATTTTCATTTAGTCCAGAAGCATTTTTTAATTTTGAAATACTCATTTTGAAGTACATCAAAATGTTAAAAAAATAATACTTTAGGATATGCTATTTGTATTAAAATCCTAAAAAAAACCCATAAATATAACATTGCAGTTTCATGTCTAGGAATCCTAGAGCTCAATTTAGACATGGTTAGCTACATTTGTTGTAAAATGGCCTTACTGAAAAAACAGTCACTATTTTACTAAATGGATTCATGCACAATAATAATTTAAATTGCTTTTCTCAGATCTTGGGAAATGTGATTGTGGCTCTGTTGCTCAATCAAATTATACCTATTAGTTGTAGCTCTAAATGACAAACTAATTTGAAAAAAAATAATTTAAAAAACCTAATAATCAACCCCAGCATCCAATGAATTACTGCTAGGATTTTTTTTTTTTTTTTTTTTAAGAGGGAGGAGGCAATGCACATTATACAGTGTTTTGGAATTCGGTCAGAGAAATATCAGGATAATCTCATGTGTTCTGTAGGTGGTGTGCAGGTTAAACAGAGTGCTCAGCACGTGGGCAGGAAACAGATGGGGTTTTATGAAGCCCAGAGTACCAAAACTTGATGCGTTGTTTAAGGTGAGATTATGCATCACTCGGGCACCAAAAAAGCTCCATTTGAGAAGGAAATCTTGGGCTTTCTTCTTTAATGACCTTCCATTTTGTTTGCTTGCCTAAAAGAGAGATGAAGAAAGAAAAATCAATAAGTAAACTAAGTTTACTTCTTCAGACAGGGAAGTCCACCCTTTTCATGAAGTCAGAAACACAGCAAGGCAGGGAGGAGAGTGAATTGTTCTCAACAGTTCATAGGATTCCTAGGCCACTTGGCTGAACAGAATAGCTCAGGTTGGCTGGAATGTAGAATGCTTCAATGGTATATCTCAAAGGAGCAGCATGCACCCCTAAATGACCAACCCCATCCTTGGAGAAGCACGTTAATTGACAGACTGCCCTGTCCCCTGCCTGGGAAGGGTGCTGGCTGTCAAGTGGCATTTGACAGGTGCTGAAAAGTAGCAGCTACCACAGACAGCTGGGGGGGAGGGTTCCTGCCCTGAAGAATGCCCCTTCCTATCCCACGAATCAGCTGATTGGCAGGAGGGGAGCATTTTCCCATAGTGGGAACCCACCTGGTTCTTTCCATAGAATAGCCCCACTTTTTTAACTCCCTTGGGCTGACCTGGAGGAGTGCAGGGAAAGGAAGCTGCTGTGGCAAGGCTCTGCATGGTCCATGCTTCCTACTGGTCTGGGCTGACCCAAAGCAGTGCAGAGCTTTTTGCTGTCATGGCAAAGCTCCAAGGCCTTGCCACTATGGATGGCAAAGCAGCCTAACTCCCCCTGCACTGTTCCAGGTCAGCTGGGCAGTTCAGGCAGCAAAGGAAAGTCAGAGGGGCTGGGAGCTGGGCATGTGGAGGCTTTATCAAGCCTGGCTTCTACTTGCTGTTTTGCTGCCCAGCTGATCAGAGAAGAAACTTTCCTGGGAGTGATTTAGCCTGAGTTGTTATCAGGTTATTTTTCTCCTGGAAGCCATTTATGCTTTGGGAGAAAATGACTGAATATCTGCACATTTTTTGGTTTCTACCAGGAGAATGGCGATTCTTCAGGTAGAAACTGAGTATCTGTATCTGGCCTCTATTTACTCTTGGTTGTTACTTCACCAGGAGGGCTTTGCTGTATGTGGTAACATTAGAAGCTGTCATTTTCTCAAATGGCAAACAGAAAGAAGCAGGTTTACGAGTCTCACAACAACTGCATTTTAATGTGAACAGAAGGTGGAGGGCAATGGAAGGATTACGTGTTTTGTAAATCATTACCTAAACTGGACTCATCTAGTGGGCTCTTGTGATTCTCATTTTTTTTAGATGATTACAGATACACATGCTATTCTGTATCTATTATGTGATACTGTATTAAACAAACAAATGTGTCTTCCAGGGTTGTTTCCCCATGATGAGTTGGGGAACAGAATAAAACATTTTAGATAGTAAATATAAAATTCTGTCTTTATATATTCAGGGCATTTACAATTGATGGGAGTTAGGCATCTGTGTGGCTCTCTTCTTCTGAATTTTGGCCTTGATTCAGCAAAGTGCTTAGCAACAATACCAGAAATACACAGAAGTGAAAGTGTCCAAGGTCACTTAGGAAGTTGGCGGCAGAGCCAGGACTAGAAATCATTCCTCTGTTTATTAGAATATGCTACCTTCCCATTTATATTACAGTGCTTAGTAAGTTGTGAGGAGCAGATTTCAGTATTACAAAGCACCAGGGACCCAGGTTTTCTGATTTTCCCTTTTCCCAGAGAAAAACGGTTTTCATTTTAACAGCGAAACATGCGAATCTTGCTCTTTTGCAGAGCGTTCTCTGCAGGCTGGCAGAGTTCTAGCCTGCAAGGGGCTGGGGGGAGTGGGAGTAGGGACCTGGACAGCAGCTCCCATAGGTAAGTCTGGTGTGGGGGAGGAATTGGGGCCCCCATAGGGAGGGAGAAAGGGGGCTGAGCAGGGTAGGGCTGGGGGTAGGGCTGCTACTGGGCCATGCATGAGGCTTGGGGATCAGGGCTGCAATGCACAGCCACAGGGCCCCAGTGGAAAGCAGTATGGGGTCATAGGCAGCCTGTTCGAGGGGCAGGGGTATGGGGCCAGCTCCCTGCCTCTGTGCATGCTCCTGGGAGGGCAGGGGGACATGTGCCACCAGATCTGTGTGTGGGGTGGGAGTGGGTGGGGGCAGGTTTGGGCTGTCTGCTGTGGGCTTGAGCTCCCCGCCCTGCTGCCCTCCCCCGGAGGCCTCCACAGCCCTGTGGGTGGGACCCGGCACAGCAGGGCAGAGCAGGACCAGGCAGGGAAGCTTGATGCTGCCACTGCAAGCCCCATGCTGCCCTAGCAATGTGCCCCCTGGAGCAGCGAAGGGCACAACCCCATGCTGCCACCTCCACTGCTCTGAGACAGGCAGGAGGCACACTGCCCTCATAATGGCTCAATGAGCTTTCCTGCCTGGCTCTGCTCTGTGTTGCTGTGCCTGCCAGGCTGAGGAGGTGGGAAGGCAGCAGGAAAGAGAGCCTGATCCTGCAGCAGGCAGCTTATCCCCACCCTGAGCACCAATCTGGAGGACACATGCCCCCCACTACTGTCCCCAGGAGCGCATGCAGAAGAGAGCCAGCCTCACCCATGCCTGCAGCCCTCCACCCATGCCTGCAGTGAGCAACCCGCACAAGCCCCAACTCCATTAGCTCCATTCTGACTGTGCTGTCTGTGACGGAGGGAGAGTCAAGCTCCATGCTTGGACTGCAGTAGTCACCGCCTCTCACAGGCAACAACTGGGGCTCAGGTGTTGCTGTGGGGGTAGGGGGCTGTATACCCAGGTCCCTGGCCCTGTAGCCTTGGCAGCTGGGAAGGGTAGGGAACTGCGGGTGAGGGGTGAGTGTCACCAGCAGAGCTGAGGGGGTAGTTGGGGGGGGTAGGCTGTGGTGGGAGAGTGAGGCTCAGCTGGCTATGGTTGTGGAGTGAGGGGCACCAACAGGACTGGGGGGGGCTGTGGGGCAGAGTGAAGGGCACTAGCAGGGACAGGGGGCTGTGGGTGAGGAGTGAGGGGTACGAGTAGGGCCTAGGGGGCTGTGGGTTATGAGTGAGGGGCCTGGACCTGCATCCTGGTGAGTGAAGGGGGCAGAGGGAGCTGATTTTTCCATGATAAAAAACCCAAAATCAAATACCAAAATGTAAAGGTACTTAGAATTTATTTTACTATAGTGACTGATGCATTGGTAGGCTTCCAAATTGCTTTAAAATTGTAAATACAATCAATAAAACTGTGTTCACTCAATACCTATATATATAGTTGTATTTCATTTTAATCATGGATTTTGAAGTTTTTATCAGAGAATTTGCAGGTTTTTAAATCAGGAAAAACTAGGATCCCTGCAAATCACTACATTTTCAAAAAAAATTTAAAGAAACACTTCTTTCATAGGTGCCAGCTTTGTTTTTTGCCAGTGAGTGCTTGCAAACAAAAAAACAGAACAAAACAAAACGGTGCTTTACTTTAAACTAGACACATTCCTGTGCCGAGTCCTGTGCATGCCTAGAAGAGGCAACATGTTACTTTAACCCAGCTCACCCAAAGTCTGTAAAGACCAGGTGCTTCAGTGGGGCTTTTTTGGCACTTTTATCTAATAGCTGATTGAATCAGTTTTAGCTAAAAGTGACAAAAAGCCCTACTGACTTTCCTAATCTTTACAGATCCTGTAGAGCCAGGTTGAAATAAAGTGTTCTTTATTTTAGTAAAGCATTTTTTGGGTTTTTGTTTTTAACATTTGCAAGTAGCCATGGAGATCTAATGCGTAAAACCAAAATGGCCATAGCTCATGGGTGTTGCACACCCACTAATACTTTTCATGGATGCCTGAGTCCCAGAGAACCCACAGAGTCGGTGCCAATGGCTTCTTCTGCACTGTAAAGGCCTGATTCAGAGTCGGGCATTTGCCTTACAATCATTAATCTTACTATTTCCTGAAGCTCAGAATTTCCCTAATGACTCTGGTGTTTTAGATGCTTTAAGTCTCACATAGGGTTGCTATTTGCTATTCCAGTTGCAACCCAGAATGAAATTCAAGTCTTAACAAGTGAGCAGGAACCAGTTTGAGTTACTGTTCTCAAATACACAAGTATTTTGGTTGTAGAAATCAAAATATAAGAGTAATAATAATAATGATAATTTAACTGTACACAAACCCATGTGCTGGCAATATTAAACAATTTAATATGGGTAAAGCAAAAATATTTTACTTCTCCATAAGAAGTCATTTCCAAAAGATGTTAAGTAATAATAGTTTGCTCAGATTAAAACTACAATGGGGCACTTCATGATGTTATTTGTTATTCATATAAGTGATCTATTGTGGATATTAAGTAAATACAATTTCCTCCATTGTATTAAATAGAAGCATATGTAGTCCTACACAAGTAATGTAAAAAAATACTAAAGAGCTGCATCTCTAGGGAACAACTCCAGCTCACCTTATTCATCTGAGCAATCCCAGGAAAATCAAAAAAGTTATGGAGTATACTTCTTTTATATGCATTCTTTGGGGTACTGATTCTGAGGCCAGAATTGAGAGGTCGCTGAGTTGTTTTTATTTAGAGGTCACTGAATGAGTTGGGATTTTCAAAAACATTCAGGATTGGTTCTAACTCTTAAGTTATTAGAATAGATTCTCAGTGGGAATCAGTAGTGGGAGCATCTACATATGCAACAAATAAGAGTGAATATACTCTGGTCCAATTTGAGCTGGAGCAAACTAATTCTAACATCACCATCTACACATGAATTTAAGTGCAGTAATTTACTGTGCTACTGGATACCACCTGTATCTGACAAGACTATCCAGCCACACAGTAAATTAGTCTACCGTGCCCTAACTTTTGCACAAGTGTAGACCGTGATGCTTTACTACACAGCAAATTAGTCTACTGCACAGCAAACTGTCTTGTGTAGACACAACAGCTAGAGCTAATGGAGCTATAACAATTTAAGCCACCTGAGAAGTTGCCCATTGACTGAAGTCATGGATTTCAGTGGGCACATTTACACAAGATGCTTTACTGCACAGAAGACTAATTTGCTGCACAATAAAGCATCACTGTCTATACATGCCCAGTGAGAAGAGAGTAAAGCCAGTACTGACTGTTTTTGAAATATTCATCTTGTAGCTAATGGGACAGCTTACATGATTAAGGTGAGTAGGTTTTGGTCCTGAATCAGACAGAACATTTGATAAACATTTGATACCTTGATAACCCTTTGCTCAACCACAGTATCCAACCACTCAATAAATGATTCCACAGTGGCATTCTTCTTTAGCAGGTCCTTCAGTTCTTGAAACACTGTAATAGAGTCATCTACCATGTAAAAAGGAAAAAATATCGTTGCACACTACTCTGAAGAGGAGAGAAAACCACTCACCAGTCATTTGACAATTTTGTAGCATGGAAAAGAAAGGCAAGGCAAGAATTAGAGCAGTGAAAGAATAAGACATTCACCGATGAAATAACCATTCAGGTGTTAAAAGTTCTTCAACACTGCAAATTAAGGGAGACTAGAACAATAGATGTTTTCTATGAAAATAACAGTAAACAAGAGAATACTGACTTTTCCATTTGTTTAAGGATTTACTTTTGGAACTATGACTAGCTCCAAGTTTAAAAGAGCACAGAACACACAGATAATGTGTGTGTTAGGTAGTGGATAACAGCTTATTGTGTTTAGCTTCTCCAATGTCAATGGATTCTCATTAGGAATAGTACAGTCAAACAGCAAATACTTCCATGGTTCCCTCCTTTATAAAGCCTTTGATATGCTTACCCAATGGATTTATGGATAATATCTTGTTTTTGCACTTAAGATAGCAAGAGCAAAACATAAACCAGTAAAAGATGGGAAAATGAGAGTAAAAGGGCAACTAAAATGGAACTGGTTGTGATTCATTACTTAACTGAAGATAGAACAAAATATAATTCCTTCAGACTTTCATGTTAATAGAAGAAGCTTTTTCTGTCAGTTCTGTGAGTTTCTGACCAATATGTCTCCAAAGTGATAAGTAGTAGTAATAATATATTTAGGCCCTGAAGAGAAGAAGGCTGTATCCTTTTGCCTCAAAGAAGCACCTTTTCTCCTTTTATAGTTCCAGATTGATATAGGAATAAGTTTTAAAAAGGAGAAAATGATTTTGAAGAGAAATCAGTTTTAGAAATTTTTTACAGAAAATAGAGAATGGAAAAATAGATATTTCATTTTACCAATAACTTTAATTTTGTATAAAGATTAGTTTTGTCCAAACTATCCTTTTATACACAAAAAATTCAATCAGCTCTAGAACCTGGTCAGTGAAGCTAGAAAATAAAAGGTGATTTTAGCAGTTTTTCTTTAGTAGCCCTAGTACCCTGTCTTTACTATTAAGCAAGTTGTTAAGAACATTTTCAGAAGCTGATCACTTTTGCTGGCCTATGTGAAAAAATGTTATATCTAGATTCTAGAAGATGATATAGAGAGTATTTTCTAAACCAGTGGGAACTAACCTTTGTGGTAGTCATGCCACAAGTTATCCCACATCCTCCCTAAGTGCTACTATGATCCCCTTCCTTTGCCCATACTGCTGCTCTGCCTTTTGCTCCCTATACTGTGCTCCCTGCCTGATCTCCCATTCTACTTTCTGCCCTATCTGCTGCTGTGTTGTCCTCTCCCTGATCTGTCATATGCCACACACAGAGGCTACGTCTAGCACTTATGCTTCAGTTTGTCCAGTCCTGCTCTAAATGACCACCATTTCAAAAAAATGTCCAGCTGGGAATACAAAATCAGGTGCAACTTTGTTAAAGCTCCATTACCAAGACTGATTCTAGCATGTAGTATTTGGTCTTAACTTTCTCTTGTTGGATGCAATGGTCCAACTGAAAGGTTTTCTTTGATTTTTTTTTAGGTGAACCCTAACCTAATAGGCAATTCAGAGTTGGATGCACAAAGTTTACTTGACAAAATACCTTACCACAAACTTACATTCAGTGTAGACCTCCCCATCAGAGTCTGGGCTGCTAGAGACTGTGAGAAGAGCTTGAGAACCAATGCTATTCAAATCAACTTTTTCAATATCAGATACCATAGAGTTCACCACAAGCTGATCAAACAGGGCTGGTCGGGCAATCTGGAAGAGATGTCAAGGTAAAATGCTAAGGCTTACACCAGCATAAAGGACTCAGTGGGTGCAGATACATGTGCGCTTTACTGCGGAGCTGACTAATTAGCTCCACAGTAAAGTGTCACTGTCTACATGTGTATTAAAGTGCAGTAAACTCTGCTGTACATGACAAGTACTATCCTACAAAAGAGTCAGTTAGTGCACCAGGATGCATGTATAGATGGTGGCCTGGGCTGGTTGGGGCACAACAATGCTATAGTACAGGACTGTTCGCTGGCTAGCCCCTCCCTATAGCACTCTTGTGCCCCAGCCAGCCCCCTCTATGACCCAGAGCCCTAGGTTGAACCCCCAGGTCCTCTGCCAGTCTTGGGCTGCCCTGCCCCAGTTCAAGTTGCTGCAGTCCTGGGTACATGTGTAAATGCTGCTCCCAAGAGCAGCTGACTCTGGCATGAACTGCACCTGGAGTTCAGTCAGGGTAACTGCACATGTAGATGCACCCAGTAACTCCTAGAAGAGAAAGCATCTTCGGTTAGCTTATGGGTTTTTTTCTTTTTTTCCAGGCTGATGAATGATCAGATTTTTTCACAGCCCAGCTATCAAACTTCCCCACCACTACAAGACAAGTATGTCAACAGTAATCATAAAGAGCTATCACAACCAAGGGAGACCTGATTCAAGCTTCATGCTAGCTACCTCTTGGTTTGTTCAAAATTAATACTTTAGTAAAGTGCTTTCCACTGGAGCACTTGCTGAATGTCACTTTAATTTTTTAGTTTTCTTAGTTTATAAATAAGAGAAGTGAAGGCATTTATATAATATTTCCAAAGTTACAAAGGAGATCTATAGCAGACATTGACTATCAGATCTGTGTACTACCCACAGGACAACATGGTATTGTGCTGTTTCATAATTGTGAATAACTGGATATTGTCAGTGGAGAGCTAGCATCATCAGACCTATGTCACTCACGTAGCGAGATACCAGTTTAATCTAAAACAGAGAAAGTCACTAAGCACCACACTGAAAGTCATGGAGAGGAGAATTCTTCTCTGTTATGCCAGATGAATCGTTTGATATTTTCTACTTTGGGGAAAAAAACCTAATGAACTCTTATCCCACATTGTAATTTGATTGCCAAAGCAAGAAGTTTTTGCAGAGAAACATACTGAAGGGGATTATAGTAGTGTCACCTGAAATGCAGATTTTCCTCTGACTAGTACTAATTTAAAAATGGGAAAACTTGTTTCATGAACTTTTTATCATAAAACACATTCTATTTTATTCAATGGAAAATTTCAAAATGCTTTGACCAGTTCTACCCATGGCATTCTTTTCCTTGTTTTGTGACACTCAGTCCTGAAGCCACAGGGAGGGAAGTTTTTTTGGCAGCAACTGGACTTTTAACAATATCATGCTGTATCCACTGCTCTGTGAGGCTTATTACATGTAATGTATAAGGTCCTGTATGATGCAAATTCCCATTCTTATCTTTCAGGCTTACCTGAGCTAGGTGCAAGAACGATGTCTGTCGTTTCAGAGAAGAAACAAATCTTCGTGCAATAGGAAGTTTCTTTTCCATCAGGGCTTCTGGTAGGTTTTCCAAAGAAGAAACTACCCACTGTTCCCAGTTTTTAGCAAAAGTTCTTATATCTGCTAGTAAACTAAAGTAAAAATAATTTACTAAAGAAAGACCAACATCGATTTGCATCTTTTTTAAGGGATATCTTTTAAAAAGCCAAGGGGCCTCCCGCAGAAATATCAGCAACATAATAATGCAGACAGACAAAATCTCAAGGAGGAAGGAATAAGAGGATTCACACATGACAGATACCAGTCCCATTCATAATGAATTGCTGGAAAGGTGCTTTGATATTATAGGCATGATTTTGATACAGAAATCTCACTAGGGAGAAATTAGTCTCTCTCCTAATAAAAGAACACTTTCAGTCTCCTTTATCCACAAAGATCTGTTCTGTAACCTACGTACTTTTTATACCTTCTCCCTTCATTCTCTTCCTTTCATATCCCAGTTCACTCACTACTCCTGTCTGGAGGGTTTCTCTTAAAGGAATGGCTATATTAAATTAAATATATTATTATATTATATTAAAGGAACTGGCTATATTAGCTATTCAGCTAAAGTAGGGATATTCAAGCTTTTTTAGTCTAAGTAACCCCGGTGGTTGGACACCAAGCATAGGGGTCAAGGGGGTGGTGTGTGGCCAGACACTGAGCGGGGAGGCAGGGACAGTGTGCGGGTGGGCGGGTGGGGATGGAGCATTGCCACCTCCCAGGAGCAGGGCCAGGGTAGGGCAAGGCGGGGAACCTCACTGGGCTGGGGTGAGGGCAGCAGTGTCTCTCTGCAGGGTAGGGAAGCTCACCAGGCTGGTGTGTGGCAGCAGTCACTACCACATGCAAGCTTCCCCACCCCACAGAAGGGTGCCACTGCCCTCGCCCCACCTTGGTCCTAATCTTGTGAAGCAGTGGCACTCCATCCCTGCACACTCACGTGTACCCCCTAGGACAAGTCCAAGTACCCGTAAGGTAACATGTACCCCTAGTAGGCAACTCCTGAGTTAATGGGAAAAAAGTTACAGCTGCTATATGAGAATTCCCATTTCAGCCAGATGCCATAGGTAACTCCTGGGACAGGGGTATCTTGAGTAAATGAGAACAGATTCTCAGCTGCTGTAATTTAAATTGGCAAGGATGCCACTAAAAATGGTCACACTGAATACAGGTTGTAAGAGCTCTCCCCCTCATTACTCCCTAAGAGCTATTCTAAGGTGTTAATAGCAACCACAGGCCTTATCCTGCAATCTTTATCCATGTAATTAGTTTTCAGTCAGGAGAAGAGTGCCACTGAATTCAGAAAGCTAGAATTTGATCAGCTGGGCCCCAAAAATGGAAATTAAAAAAAAAAAAAAAAAAAAAAGATTACACTCAGTCAGTCTTGTTTAATTACAAATGTAATTACGAGTCATAGGAGGAGAGGGCAACTACCCAGTACATCCAGAATTTAAAATATTTTGGAAAAACTTTCCACATAGATCTATTTCAGTTTTACAGACTCCATCAGTTCAGACTACTTGCATGCATGGTTCCATTTTAGGAATGTATAGACAATTAATGAGGGGAGTGTAAAAAATATATATACTATCAACTCATCATCTGCTGCCTCGATAGCTTTTTTGGAACATTTTATCTCCTAGTAATTAATACAGCATTAATATAAACTTCCAAGTACTTACCTTTCTGGCATTTCTTGCATTGTTGCAGGAATAAGTACATCTGTAAGGACCTTGAACAAGATAATATAATACATTTTATTACACTTCCCTTTTCAACATATTGAGACAGGAATTTAAGTCCTGGAAAATTTCACTTCCATTCTAAAATCCTAAAAATCTTTCCCATTTACATCCCTTTGAAGTTTTCCCCATGCTTCTTGAGAAAAGAAAAACCTAGATAAAGAAGAATAGAAACAGAAGAAGAAAGAAGAAAAGAAACAGACATAAATAGCAGTGTCTTTTCACATTCTTCATTGCTAGGGATATGTTAATTCAGTAAAAATGAGTGAGAAGCTCAGGATTTGACCTTGTGTGTGACAAAAATTGTGGCTGATTAGGGAACAGAAATTCTGTTGACTAGGGAAAAGAATTCTGTTTTCACTTACACTGGTTTTATGCAAATAACATTTATAGCATCAATGCTGGTTTTACACAAGCGTGGAGAAGACAGTCAAGTCCCAGGACTTCTCTTGTTCTAACTTCGTATTATATTTTACCTAGATACAAGCAATGAGATGGCAGAGGTTATCCATATAACTGAATGCCTAGCTCACCTTGTACAGTATTGAGTCACAGACACAGAAGATGTCAATGATGATAGGATTTTCAAGCAGAGGCAGAAGGTGATCTGGCATTCCTTGCCAAAAATGTAACAAAAAATGCTGAATCTATGGAAAGGAAACCAAAACATTGGTTGTGCATAAGCATTGCCTTTTCTGCTACCTATGCATATATAACCAAGAATGTGTGTGTAAACAGACTTACCTCTTCAAAGTTCCCATTAATTGCATTGTCAAGGACACACTGACAGTGTGTTTTATACATCATGATAAGGGTATCTACCTGTTTTGGAAAGAAGAAAGATTAGACAGAATCTGTCCCCCTTCCCCTTTAGTATTATAACAAAACAGATTTCTGCTTTCCTTTGCTAGTGCTTAAGTACAGAACACAACATTTGTAGTATAAAAAAAATGAAAATGTATGACACAAATATATATATTGTGGCCATAGCTCTTAGGAAATAACAATACATTGAACATTCATATCTAATACTTTATCAACATTTCCAGGGCCCCTTCCTATTATCAGAAGTGCAGGTGCATCACTGAGTATATTTTGAAAATGCATATGGAGCTATTGCATGTACAGAAAGATGTTACTTCTACCAAGTCAGTTGGTGAAATACATGGACATTTTTAAAGATAGGATTAATCACTAAGGGCAGTGCAGGTTAATCATTAGGCTACTATAGGCGTCTATGAGTGTTTTGAAACATCATCTGGTTGGACAAATGAGAAAAGAGCTGTCAGTCATTTGGTCAAAGTTTAATCATCACCTTACAAGAGCAGAGCTTTAAACCAGAACTTTTCTTTCATCTCAATAAACTGATTCATCTCAAGTGTAATGCTTTTTTATATTAATGAGACTGCAGAGAAATAATTGACAATAGAAATTGTCTTCATGTCTAGAAAAATGAGATCACATGTCAGTAAAGTTGTTCATCTGCAAACATTTTCAAAAAGAAAAAAACCTAGACACTGGGAAAAATTTGGTTGATGGTCCAGGCTCCTAAAAAGCTTGCTAAGGTTAACAAATGTTTCCAGTGAACCACAGTTCATTTTTATATGAAACAGGCTATACTTTAGACTGTCAGAAAATGTATAATGAGTTCTAATACATAGTTCCTTGTGTGAAACAACACTATTGACTTTGAAAGTGTTGCACAATAACATGTTAATGAATTCAACATGTTAATTAATTATTTGTAGACCTTTTGAACAATATTTAGTAAATTAAAAATCAAATTTCAGAAAATATCAGCCTCTTTTAATTGTCACTCCCACAGTTGACATTTGCTTTTCCAGGTTCTCCACTCAAATTTCTTCATCCTCATTAGAATCATTTGAGCTACATTCTGGATATTTTCACAGTTCTGCAGCTGAATGAAATATTTTTTTCCAAGAATTATACTGTGATACATCAATGAAACTATAGTTGTACAGCAGTGGCCACGTGGAGCAGCAGCTGGGCAGCACAGAGGCGGGTGGTGAGCATGAGTGACTGGTGCCTCCAGAATCTCGGGAGGCACCTACAGAAGCTGCCAATGGCAACAACACTCAGGGGGGGCACCAACCCTACCAACAGTATCAGTGTCGGCCATCTGGGGGGCATTGCCCCCTTCAGGGGGGCACATACACCCCCATACACACCCTACCAGTTGCCTGTGGTGGTGAAGCATCCACAGTGCAGCCTAGCACGGCGCAAACTCTGGGTGGGCAGCAGCAGAAAACACTGCCTTATGGTGGCAAGCAGGAGGGCTGCTTTCCTTTGCATTGAGCAGTTCATGCCCTCCTGCTGCTGCCACAGCTTAGCCCTGATGGGCGACCCAGAGCCGGTGCAAAGCCCAGGCTAGCAGCTGCAGCAGGGAATGAACTGGTGCTCAACGTGGGGGAAAAGCGATTGCTCCCCCTCCCACTGCAGGTGCCCTGTGCTGAAGCCACTCGGAGCTCATGCAGGGCTGCCTGTGCCTGCTCTCTGTTGCCATCGCCGCCCCACAGTTCCTTCCTCTCCCTGTTGGTGCAGCCCAGCCCAGCTCTACAGACCCCTGCCAGCCCACACCCCAAGCTCCTACCTCCCCACTCTGGGCTGTACTAGTGCTGGCCCCAGGACACTGGTGCAGGCCCTGCGCTCCCACTTGCTATCACTTTCCCACCCCGCTGTTTTCCTCACTTTCCTGCCCACCCACCCACTGGTCACTCTGCACTACATGGCTCTGATACCCACACACACTCATCCACACATCCCTACAACCCCCATATGCAATCACTTCTGCATATATAGCACAAGCACACACAAATCAGGACAAAATATATTTTTTAATTAAATTAAAATATATTGTTATGGGTGTTTGATTTTTAGTATGTAATTTGTTTTTTATTTCCCTAAGATGGCAAACCCTCTTCCCCAAAGGAGTACTTTCAGTGGCAAGGGGAGGGACTTCCAGTGGCAAAGCTCAGAGGTTAGGGGCAGGACTTCTGGTCCCAAGGTGGCAACCAGTGGGCAGGACACCTGTCAAAGGGTGGGGCTACCCATGCCACCCTTGACAGCTTGCCAAAATTCAGTAAGGGGCCCTCCGCCCAAAATAATTGCCTGCCCCAATCTACAGAGCCTCAGCCATGCTGTACTCGGTCTTCTTTCAACCACAACAGAGATTATCTATATAAGAAAGTTCTGCTTTAACCTAAACTAAGCTACGTTCCCACTATCATTTCTAAAATGCAGAATATACTTTTGTTTATCCAAAAAGAACCTGTTTTTTGGAACCATGAGAATTATCTAAGACAGCAACTGCAGACAGGAGGACAAGGCCAGTAGACTTGTTTTGCCAGATACCTCCAACTGCCCTCAGACATTGATGTTACAAGAGTACCCTGTAACAAATGAGATATGTCAGAAAGTCATATATAGTTAGTGAATAATGTTTCAGTAGCTGGTACCCATCATTGGACGCATCTACATGAGATGCTACTGTACAGTGGTTAATTTGCATTTATTTAGCGCTTGTATAACAAGTACTAAATAAAAATACAGTAAACAGAGTTACTGCACAGTAGCACCACCATACATCTTTTAACTGATGCTACTGAACAGTAACCTAATAATACTGTGCAGTAGCGTATTAGCACTGTCTGTGCTGAGGTGTGCTACTATGCAGTATTATTAGGCTACTGCACAGTCAGAGTCTCATGTAGATGCACAAACTATGTAGCATAATTTGCAGGTTTTGTTTAGAACCAGCATCATTGTTGTTGTGCACTATCTACAGCTTCTTGTTGATAGCTATTCATAACACAAGGTTTTCCATAGTCTCTACTCTTTTTACACCTCCTGAAGAAGTAGACATAAGCCCAGTAGCTACAACTTCTGAGAAGATGAACAAGGTAATAGGTACTGGAAGAGCAGGTCAGTAGCTTTCAGTTACCCCTCTCCCCAATATCACAATGGTAGCTACCATTTTGGCCACCTCAGGGGATTTAACTGTCAATTTCCAGAGTTTACAACTGGATCTAGGGAGTTAACTTCTGACGTCTGGAGTTGTAAAAGATGCATATCTCCTGTGGAACACGTAAAACTTACAGATATATATGATGATGACTAGTGGTTTACATCAGCAAAACTGCTAATTGAACAGTTCACAGAGCAAATGTGGATCAAAGTAACACAGTACTGACTGGTGAAATACATAATTTACCATTTCTTTTGTGCTAGTCAGTTACATAAGTTATAAGGCATTGTTCTTGTTTCCTACTAGGATAACATATAGAACTGAACAAATTGTCCATACTACAATTGTACATAAAATTAAAACAATGAAATACAAATAGAATCCTGGCTAAGAAGTGTTTGCTAAGGAAATTAGTGAATAACTTCAAGTAATCCATATGCTCAAAATTTTGTGATCTATTCATAGACCATTGATGAAGATGGGAGGAGGGAAGAAAAGACAAAATTCACCCAATTATTTCTTGCTCCAATCTAATCAGTAGAAAATTTACTTTAAAATACAAAGGCATTTGGAATGAATACAGCTCTTAACTATTTGTTTGTTTTGCCCTCCCCTTCCTACATACCATCAGTTTGTAAAATACTAGATGAGTTAATAGGTAAATAATTCAACCACTTTTCCACTGGAGAGCCAGTTAATCGGCATTAGTAAAGGTTTGCCCCTTCTATAAATCAGTCACCTATGTTTAATTATGGACATTTGTGACTCTTTCATGTCAATACTATGATGTCTCAAAGCTGAGATATGGAAGGAAAGTTCGCTGACAAGTTTTGGTTTGTAAGTCAAGAAAGAGGCAGCTCACATTTTACCTTGTCTTTAGAAATGCACCCTTGAAGCACAAAATGTTGAGCACTGGGGAATTCTGGAAGAAGAGTTCCCGTTTTGGAACTAAGAGAATACTTCCGAGTGAAGCCACCCTAGAGTATAAAAAAAATACAAGGAAAAAAATTAGATATGTGCCCCACTACTAAAACAATTATTAATACTAAACTGATGTTTTACCTAGCAAGACTCAAAAATTCCAAAATATTTAAGTTTGGAAGTAATCCATTCATAATATTGATTCTTATTGAACCTTGGTCCTAGAATAGTAAGGACTTAAACACGTGTTCATCTTTAGTCCCCCAAATTCTGTTTACAAAATGGTACAAACCTGGACTTAACTCCACTGACTTCATGAACTTCTGCTGGCTTCAAAGAACTGACTCAAGATTTACAGGCAACTCTGTAAGAGCAGGCAATGATATTGGGCCAAATTTATCCTAAATATAACTCTGCTGACTTTTCACAGTGCTGTTTTAGACCCATGGTTTCCAGAAGAGACTTCTTAGAAACTTTTAATCCAATAACACATTCACTTCAATAAGTGTCCAGATACACCAAAGAGGCTTATGATGGAAATAGGTTCCCATGTATTTATAAAGGTCCCCAGAATAGTCTGACTTATACACAAGTGATTACCATTCATTTCCTTCCATAAAGCAAATTAACTCTGAGAGCTCTGCTACTTTCATATAGCTGACCGAGTTCTAGATTAGTCCAAAAAAAACAGTTTATTGGTTTGATCCCTGCTGAAGATTGAGTTATCCAGGAGGAGGTAGCCACAGATTATTGCTGGTCTGCAGCAATACTATGAAATAACTCCTAAGCTTAGAACTGAAGTTCCTAGACAATAGGAGCTCTGTCTAAGTAAACCCTCCAGGACTGAACCTTGGAGCAAGAGGTGAAAAATAATTTGTTCAACTAAATACCAAGGCAATATAGGTAGGCAAATTATCATTAGCCAAGCTGGAATTTGGTCAGAACATTATGGTCATTCCCCTCTTCCAAACAGTGTTGGGTGCCTACAGTTAACCCATAAGGATGGTATTCTTAGGAATATTTCAGTGCTTCAAACTAAGCTGGTTGTGGCACTACTTAGTACTGACTAGGCATGTCTATACATGCAATTAATGAAGACCAAAATCTTGTGGAGCTTATTGCTCCAGAGTATTTTGCTCAGACACACCATTTGAATGTGCACCCAGGAGCACAAAACTGTGGAGCAAATTGCTCCAGAATTTATTTGTGTGCATCACATGAAGCCCGGTTGGAACAGTCAGGCTGCCAGGTATGTGTAGGGAGGGACAGGGTGTTGGGTGGAACACAGGGAGCCTCAATGCAGGGCTACCTGGAAAGCAGCCCCCACACTGAGGCACAATACACCGCAGCTAGCTGTGGAGTGGCACATGGAGATGGGAAAGCAGCCGGCCCAGGCTAACTACTCCACCATCTCCACATGCTGTGGAACAGCTGCCTGGGGTGAGGCCCCACGGGTTAGTTCTGAGCTGAGGCACCTGTACCTCAGCCAGCCAGGGCAGCATCTACACATGTGCTGCTGTGCATGAGAAAACACTGCAACAGGGTAAGCCTTGTATTTACCCTGCTGCAGAGTTTATTATTTTCATGTGCTCTAATAGGGAGGTACATGTAGATGCTGACATGTTTACTGTGCAGTTAACTGGTCAACTGTGCAATAAACATCTTACACAGATGCACTCAATCAGAGAAAAAATGCGCCCTCCACCAGCTTTTGTAGTTCTTAAACATTCTCCATTGTTTTCCACTTAAGTAGTAGCCTACCTTTAAGCATGCTGAATTTGTGAGGACTAAAAAGCTCAGCACAAGTGCAGGCTATATATAGAGAGAAAAGTATATTAAAATTGTAACCCTGAACTTTCATATTAGCCATTCCAATGTGAAGAGACAGTAGGTGCATATCAAGAAACAATAACAGCCCTACTTTACTGACTGTGCAATAGGACATGACAAATTCACACTTCTTTAGGTTGATCATTTTATAATTCTCATGCAATTCTGGCTGCATCAGTTTACTTCCAGCAAAATTTGAACAGTAGCACCATGTATAACATTACTAAGGCTTTCTTACTTTTACTATTTACACTGCATTAAACTTAGTAATGCAGTATGAACTACTAGAATAAAGATGAAACTACAACTGTCAAAATAATTTAACATAATACATGTCATCCTTCCTTGATGAATCATGTTGGCTCCCATATATCACCTCTAGGCAGACTGGCCGAGGCTCAGCATTCCATTTCAATCTCACCTAATCCTGTTAGACAGGCATAGCAGTGCACAGAGCCTTGAACAGACCTTTTGAACTGAGAAGACTTTCACCCTAAGAAGCCTACTAATTCTGGATGAGGCAGGATTTATCAAAGGTGTTACAAACAATTTCTGTGCCTTAGGCAGCAGCAGACGAGCCAATAGCCATCATTCTTGTGCCCCCTCTAAATTAGTGCTTGGGGATGCTGCTTTATTTGCTCACTTCTAGTTATACTACTGTCCATTAGGCAAGTACATTTACATTCTAGTTTGAGAGCTTAAGTGGTAGCTGGCCTTGTTCTAGCACTCTCTAGGCACATCTACCCGTGCATGAATGTGCTTTTCTTAATGTGCATTAAATGTAGTACCTCCAATGATAGGTACTAAATGAATGTACATTAGGCTGCCCTAATGTGCAGTAGTGCAAGCACATATTTTTTAGGTGATGTGATGCTTAATGCACAGTAGCCTATTTTACTGAGCATAAGTGTAACAGCACTTTTTTTACGCTACACTTTAATGCATAGTAAAATAGGCTACTATGCATTAAAGTACACGTGTAGATGAACACTGTGTAGGGTGAATCTCACCTTAGTATATTAGCAAATTGAGCTGATGTGGTAAAAGGAATTAAGAAAAAGATGTTTTGTTGTGTCCCCTGATAAGATCTCACCCGTTGGAGGTCAGTTTTAAATTAAGTAGTTTCAAATGCTGAGTTTAGAAAACAAGAACTGCAGCTGATCATTGTTTATCATTCATGTTCCCCTTTAAAAAATTGAAATGTTAAACCTGATATTGCTGATCCATTTTTGAGGCTGTGTATGTGAGCTCTCTCATAATCAGATTTTAATGAACAGTTCAGTGCCATTTGAAAACAAAACAAAATAGAGAGCTAACAATGAAAACTGTATGTTACTTAAACAGCACCTTGCCTACATCAATGTATTCAACCACAGGTAAAGAGAGAAATGAAAGAAATTATATCAATTTAAATATTGTATTGACCTAAACATTAGATGGTTAGATACAGATTTGAGTCAGTATTTCTGCAGATCTACAATTGCCTTTCAGCATCAGGAGGTTTTTTTATTGATAACAGAAGCAATCTATATAACTTCATTACGCAATTGTCCATTAAATGTATTAAAAGCTTTTATTAAAAGAAATTAGTTCATTTAAAAGGCTTTCTTTTAAAGAGTAGAATATTTGCAACATTTTACTCTGCTAATGGGCTTATATGACTGTGGCTCAGTGCTAGGTTTGATATCTTAACCCACTGCCACCTGCCCTTTCATTTTAATACCATCTGTTTCTAATGGCTATTTAACATTAAGATAATTACAGCAATATTACCTGCCTAATTAACCATGCAGTCTCTAATGGCACACTAACTGATTTAGATAAAAGAATTTGCTAATATCTTCACATACAGAAAAATACTAGAAATGTGATAAAACATATCAGTAATAAATATTCACTGAAATTTCATTGACAAATTCTTTAAAATCTGTTTATGTTTGAGTTGTTAGTGGGAGTTCCTCCTCAAGAAATCAAGGTAAATCATTTCTGGAATAACTAATTGAACATATTTTCAGGGTAGTGAACAGGAATTCAGGCATATTATCCATTTACTTTAATGGAAAGAATGTTGCCTAATTTTCATTTACACCAATTGGATAAGACCCTGCTTAATTCTTGCTTCTAAACCAGCCTGCAAAGTCCCACACAACAGAGAGTCAGACCACACCACTCTTATGTTGAGAAGTCTCTTCTTGCCAGTACTGGGCATACTTCATTGGGTTTAGCTGTCAGTCAAGCCAAAGATGCTGTACTGGCAAAGGTAGGATGTCTAATAGGAATGAGGACCTGTGGAAATTACTGTGTCCAAGGTGGAAAAAAACTCAAAAAGCTTAATGTATTCAGGTCAGCGTGACCCAATAATCCCCTTCCCAGAATTCTGAAAGAATTTGCACATGATATTGCAAGTCTAAAAGCTAGAATTTTTAGTAAAACTATTAAGCTGGGTATTGCAAATTGTAACTGGAAAATTGTAACTGTACTACCTGTAAAATATACCTATATTACATTTAAGAAAAGGGAAAAGAGATGAGCTGAGTAACTCCAGGCTCATTAGTCTGCCTTCAACTGTATGCAATTAAAGCAAGGGCTTTAGAACAAATTTTGAAGGAAAGAATAAAGACATGGAGGTAAAGGGCAAATGGGCTAAAATGCAACATGCATTTATCAAGGACTGACCACTCTAATATCTCTCTTCAATAAGACAAATGATTACTAGACAAAGAAAAGGCAGTAAACCTAATTTCTGTGGACTTTAGTAAAGATATGGTATCATAGAGAAAGTATTAGTTAAACTGGAGAAGATGGGGATTAGTGCAAGAATTATTAGGTAGGTAAGAAGAGATGACAGTGGGCTGTAATGAAAGGGAAACTGTTGAGCTAAAGGCTGTTTACTGCTAATAAAGAGTCTCAAGAATCAGGCTTTGGACAAATATTAATTTATACTTTTATTAATAACTGTGGCTCAAGAAGCAGGAGCCTGCTAATGAAAGTCGTTGGTGACACAAAGGTGAGAGGCAACACTTGCATAGTGGTAGAGTGGAATATCATTCAAGAAGAACTGAGTGACCTTTAAAAATTGACTAAAAGAAATGGGTTTAAATTTAACAACACAAAATTCAAGGTCAGGTATGTAGTGACTAATAACAAGAATTTCTGCTATAGTCTGGGAACTCATCAGCTGGATAAGGCACAAGAAGATGACCTGGTGCCTGTCAATCAAAATATAACTATGAGATGTCAGAGTTACAGAAAAAGGCAAATATGATCTTAGAATGTCTCAGACCCAGTATTTTCAGAAGCAAAGGGAAAAAATAAAGCCATTGAACAAGCACTGGTAAACCCTCATCTGAAATACTAATTACAGTTCTAATAATCTCATTCATTCAAGAATGACATATCCAAAATGGGATAGGTGCAGAGAAGGGCTACAAAGGTGATTAGGGAAATAGAAAGCCTATCTTATGAGAATACTATAAAAAACTGTCTTGTTTAACTTTAAAAGACAAAGATGGGAAGGGGATATAATTGGTCTCTATAAATATAGCAGAGAGATAAACACAACAGAGGGATAGAGCTATTTAATCTATCAGACAATTCAAACCTAAGAACAAGTGAGATAAACTGTCCATGTATACATTTATGGTGGAAATTAGAAGAAGAAGAAAGTTTCTAAAAAGTTAGTGACATGCTGGAGTAGCCTTCCAATAGTAGGTTTTTGTAGTCATTATTGCAAATTTTTAAGATGGAATAGCCTTATGAAGGGGGTGCCTACAGCAACAGAAAACTAGACTTGATGACCTAGGAGTTTCCTTCCATTTCTATATATCCTCTATTCCTGTAATAATGTAATATACACTTAGCTTCAGTAAAAGTAGTGGATAATATAGGGCTGTTACAATTTTCAAAGAAACTGGTATTGAAAAACTCTACCCAATATCATTACTGTGAATAAAGTTTCAAGGTGAAAGGAATCAGGGCACAGTGCTTACCTCATTTTTCAATTTGCTTCCAGAAAACCTTTAAAAACAAATTAATGTTATTTCTTCATTAAAAAAGAACAAAACAGTGATTTCAAAAAATGTAATGCATCATCAAGAACAATAACGATCAGGAGCCTCCAAAATAAATATGTCTAAAGAATTAGGTTTTTAAAAAATATTATTACTTCTGTAAGTTCCCCAAATCATGCAAATAACACTAAAGCTAGGGCAGACATTTTTAAGAAGTGAAGGATTTAGGACAGTGAATAAGCAGGAATGTACTAGGTCAAGATTCTGTCTCATTTGCAAACCTGGGTAACCTCACAGAATCAAATAGGCAGCACAGAAGCAAGTTTATGATGTATTTAGCTGGAATCTAGAATATTTTATAATGGTTGAAGTAGATTTAGACTGGGGGCGTGAGGGAGGGGGACGAAGCTAGGGAAAGGGGAAGGAGTATTCAATATTTCCCTTTTGAGGTGAATGAAAAAAAACCCATAGATTAATGATTGCCAGAAATGGCCTGCTTTCTGTACATGCAGAACAGTTTTATTGTATTTAGGATGTACTTCTGATGGAGGCATTTCATTAATAACTACAAGGAATACTTAATAGTTCAGTTATTATTGTATTATACTAATGACCATATCCAATGCCCATAAAAGTCAATGAAAAGACTCCCATTGACCTTACTGGTTTTTGAAGCCAGCCATAGGTGCAGTAAACACAAAACATAAAATTTTAATTAGAAATGATAACCTAAGGAATCCCAAGGTGCCTGGTTTTATAAGGATCAATTCAATGATGAAAACAATGTTGTTATGACTTGTTTAATTATTGGCATTTCTCCCTTATTTTAGCTGCCAGGTGATAAGATTACACTGGCAATATGAACCTTTAAAATTGTTAAGGACAATATTGTGGTTTCATGTTTCTAATTTGTGCCCTATTGACAGGGAGTGGAGCTTTAACAGCACAGCAGAGGTGGACAAAGGCATTCTGCCCACACAGGTCAGACCCAAGAGAAGAGAATGGCCCAGAGGCATAATTAGAAGGTGTTGACTCCTGACATTCAATCACCAAGAATAAAAGGAGGGTACAAACAGACTCACTGACTACAAGGTATGTATTTTGGATAGAGCAGCATGGGGACAGCCTGATTCCAGATAAGCCAGGCAGCCTTTGCTGACAGAGCTCCTCTAGAGCTCCATTCAAAAGCTCTTCCCATACTGCTGCCTATGTAATTAGTAGGAACGGGCTACACTTTCTTCTCTGAAGGATGGGAGGCTTATTATTAAAGGCCTCAGGGATAAATTTACAGAGGAACTTTTGATGTTTAAGTTGGCACCAGGCATCTCTGGCTACATACTGACATGCCCTCAAGCATGCTGTGCTGCTATAGTTAGACATCCTCTGAAAGCAGGAGTATTCTGCAACAAGTGTCATTCTTTCTGGTTTAGGGAGCAGCCTACCCAGAACTGTGTAGCTTGCTTGAGGGTGCCACTGCCAGGTGTGGTCAGGGTACTGAATAGTTGTGGCTTAAGTCCAATGGAGATCTTCAGAGCTTCTGTTCAGCTGCTGCCTATTGCTACTGGTAGTTAACGTTCTGAGAGTAAAGTCTCCAAGGTGACTTAAATTTCTTCTGGGGCCGAGAGGGACAGAGGCACACATCTAACTACCCTAGTCCTACTGCCACCCAGCTGCTTAGACCACTTTTCCTTGGTTGTGGAAAACTAGCATTTGAGTTTCTTCTCCAGATCAGGAACAGTAGAGGTTTGAAAACAGGTTTCTCCTTCCCTCCCCACAAACACTCCCGGGTGAGTGTGCTAACCCCAGGAGATGGTTGAGAATACCAAACAGAAACTTAGCCTCCACCCTTTTTCTCAGCTTTTTCTACTGGCTAACTTAGGTAGTCACCTACAAAGCCTGCTGGCTTCTGTGCATCCTAACTCTCCCAACATGTTTGGGTAACCTGTGTGCCTGCCTTGTAATTGTAATTTACACTGGATTGCAAGACGTACAGAAGTTAAGTACCACCGTGCCCTTGTCGTGTAAGCTGTCGGTCCCTATACATGCAAGCAGGAATTCTTTGAAGTGTGTAGTAGCCCAATTCTTATTGAAATTGGTGGTATCCTGGAGCCTAGTAAGTGGCAATAAATGTCAATCTACATCTTTATGTATTTAAGTTCCTTTAAAAATCTGACCCTGGATACTTTTGTATTAATTCCACTTAACCTCATAGAAGTTGGCCAGGACACTGACCTGAACCAAATGGTATGTTGCACTGACTGAGATAGAACCGCTAGCGAGATGCCTCCCTTTGTTAAGCTCCTTGTCTTTCGGTCAGTTAAATAAGTGATTTGTTTGCAATAGTTCTGTATTGTAAAAGAAGCTCGTTGACCTGTGTGCCACCAACACATCCTTAGCCTTTGCTAAATGCTGGATAATGAAATGGCAGATTCAGATTTTTATATACAGAGTATTGCCAATAGCAAGCTCTCTTTTCTCAATACAATGACCACGTTAATCTCAACTTTTTTTGCTTGCCCTGTTTCTTGGTCATAACTAAAAGCTGCCCTGTTGCCGAATTTTCTATATATAAACTCACTTATTCTTTTCCTTTCTCAGAATCCCAAACCTGTCTGCATACTGTCATTGACAATGAAAGTCATCATTCAAGCCATATGTGAACAGAGACATTTGTTTTATGAACTATTAATCTTTGGTAAACCAACATGCAGCTATCGTAATGTATTGATCTTGCTAGCTGTCCCTTAAATAAACATAATTAGAGCTTCCTGGTTTAGGTTTAAACTGGTATTTTCCGGTAAAAGAACCAGTAAATATTAATCTACAGTGAGCCCTCCCTCCTGCCCACAGGTGCCGGCTTCACACCATTCCCCCAGCACTTCACAATGTTCATCTGTACTGGGTGAGGAAATGAGAAGATGCACTTTCTAATATGCTTGTTTTATTGAAGGTTGTTGCTTTAAGATTAAAGGGCCAGATTGCCAGTTAGTGTAAAGCCACTCTGATTTAAATGGAGCCACACTGACCAGCTGGGGACTGCTTATTGCATCAAAAAAATTAATCCTGGAATTTGGAGAGTAAAATATTTTCTGAAGACAGGAGTACTAAATCCAACAGTATACTGAACTACTGGTGTTTAGACAAAACAGTGATCGGTGCTCTGTGAATGTAGATGGATAAAGGAGGCGATGCTTAGATAAACACTAAACACATTCCAGAATACAATGACAGACTTAATCTCAAAAGATATGTTACTGTACCTTGTCAAGCCTTTTCCAGAATACACAGAGTGGTAATAGGCACTGCTTTCCTTAATGCCAATTCCATAATAATGATACCTGCAAAAAATAAAAGGACTACTTATGCTCTTGGGGGACACCCATAAAAAGACTAAAAGGAAATAAATCGATGGCAAAATTGAGCGTGCTTTCATTTGGCCACAATAAGATTTGTGACTTGTTGAGAAGGGAGACAAAGTACTGGGGAACTCAGCAAATAAAACTATCAAATGATGCCTGAAATATATAGGCAAATAGACAAATAGGAGAAATCTTTCTTTACACTGCCTTTTAATTAAAGTTGGCCTTTTTGTTATTGTCTTAGAGCCAAATCCTGCTTCACTGACAGCAGGAAGGATTTTGCTATTATGTTGAATAGGGCCAATACTTGGCTCAAACACCAAGGCTAAATACAGACAGTCAAAAAGTCAGAGGCTAAATCAATTCAATCTTCGCAGGTTAGTCTACTCTGTGTAGATTGAACTAATAGGCAAGTGGACAGACATTCACTTTTGATTCTGAAAGTGCAGCCACATGCCTTCAGTGGCCCAGGCCAGGGGGCAGTAGAACACACTTCCCTACTGGGCAGGAACAGACAGCTTGCACCAAGTCTAGTTCCTCTGGGAGGTGGGATTGTGGGGGAGGTGCAAAGCATCTGGGATGTTGGGGGACTCTGAGGTAACCTGAAGTTCAATAAAATGATTTAACCTAAATCAGTTGACACTGTATCTGTCCAAGTCTGACACTGTATCCATCCAGGTTTATCTTAAGCTTGTTTCAGCCATTTTGAAAACAGTTTATGTGCACTGAATTTCTGTTGTGCTACAGATTTGAACTAATTTCTGATCACTCGTACCAGTTTATGTAAAATTTCTATCCCTAGAGCAAAGCTGCAGACTTTCTTGACTCTAAACTACCTTTTTTCTTTTACAAGGACATTACTGAAAACTTCTCTTTCTAGGAACTTATTTCACTGCTGCTCCATAGCTTTCACAGGCTTTCAGTTTGCTTTCAGGTGACAGTTAAGGTGCTGGGTTGATCCATCTTTTGGCCTTTATATCATGCTCATCACAGTCCTATCTGAATTCCTACAAAGTCCTAAGTAGTTTATGATCATTTTATCTTGGAGACAATCTTGAAACAACTATAGCGCTTGCACCTGTCACCTCTCCCACACCCCTACCACCACTCCCAACCCAGCTCTGGCTAACTTTCTATCCCATATGTAGCAGTGCTCTCTCTCAATTGCCACAGTGGCTGGGTTCTCCTTTAATGCTTTGTCTAAACTTTGTGCCCTGACCTAACTATATGTGCTCAGAAACTCTTTTCAGTAAATCACTACTTGTTTTATATTGGTGTACAGGTCCCAAAAAACACAACATTGCACTGATTAAACTGCTTTGAGTTAAAATTGCCTCTTTAGTTAAACTGGCACAACTTTGTGTATAGAGAATGCCTAAATTATATCAGTATGACCCCTTTGAACTCAATGGAATTACTTTAGCTTAAATAAGTAAATTTGCTCTGAAATTGCTACTTGTAAATTTCAGGTGTAAACAATAAAAGTAGTAATGGATTTCAAAATGACCCATTAGTGTCACTTACATCAACATCATTTCCTCATCTATAAAGGATAATACCTTACATTTATACAGCATCTTTCCTCCAGAAGTTACCATTTGATTTACAACCTTTCTCTATTAAACCCTTCATCACTGAATTTTTAAAATGCCCAATATGGAAGGAACTACCTAGAGGAAAGGGAAATGGGGTGGGAGAAAAGCCTAAGGGATATTGTTGCGTGGTCAGTTGCAAGATCCCTGAAGGGAGAAAACATGGTGTAAGGAAGGAATAAATCCAAGTATGGGTAGTCCAATCATTTAGCACATTTAAAATCTAAGTTGCTGAAATACCTGCAAATAATCATACACTGGCAGGAAGGCTGGTATAACACATCTCTTGATTAAATGGCCTTGATTCTGGATGAACATGAAAAGTAGATACTATGCCTCACATTCATAGATCAGGTAGAAATAACTCAACTGCTTCTCTCTCATTCACTAGTATCACTGATCCTGATACAGCCTGGAGTCTCACTGAAACAGACCTGGAGTCCATACTCCATAAATCCATATATCTTATATTGCCTGTCCTCTTGTATCTTACAGAGGTTTAAATCAATTCTAAGCTTATGGAAACATCTCCTTCACATGCACTCATATGATTGATTACTAGCATACCAATATTATGGAATTTTATTTACTCAGATACCCCCAGCTTAGTGACAAGAAACATTTAAGTTTTCATAGTAAAGTCACTTCTGAAGTATGAAATAAAAAGTAACATGAAGCATAATACTGAGGAAGGAGAGAGGCATGGTTTTGATCCAGCATCTCAGTATTACAGATCCTAATGTTATAGCATCATAGGGTTTTTTAAACAGAATCCTTCCAAGAAAAGTGACCTTTCAAGTCAGTGTGTTAGACTCCAGCTATCATTTCTTCGTGCAACAAAAGGACAGGACACAAGAAATACTATTGTGAAACTCACTGTTGAACTTGATGCCACCAATTCAAGCATGAAAGCATTGAAACAGACAAAGTTATATGTGAAAGTTTTGCTCCCTAAGGTGCTACAGAAACTACTAACAGGCAAAAGGACAGCATGCCTATACCAAACAGTCATGTTCTACAAGATAATTTAGGTTCTAACCCAGTACAGAACGCATTTCTTTGCCATGTATACACTAGCTTGAGGAATGGTGATATGACATGATTATGATAAGACAGCATCTGATGAAGTGAGCTTGGGAGTCCAAAAGTTTATGCTATACATCACTGAGTTAATTGATAAAGTGCAAATCTACCCTGCTTTCTGCCTGATGTGACATAAGCCATTTTTAAAGATATATTAACATAGCCTACAAGTATGGATACCTGTTTGGATCAGTCTTTCATTTTTTTGCTCTATAAAACAGAGCTAAAAAGTAAAATAACAGCAATGCCTTTGGGTTTAGGATCCAAAAGGACCTATCATTAAATTCCATGTGGTTTTCTGTAGCATATGATCTCTCTCATGGAAAAAAGTGATATTTTTTTCCTCTCACTGTGTTCCACATACCCAGTATTAAAGACCTGGGTCTGGCTCAAATCACTAAATCTGAACACAGTTTATATTTTTCAAAATTCATATGGATTTTTTTCAGTCTGAGCCACAGACATTTCTTTTTCATCAAAATGGAACTGTTTCAGATGAGATATGAATTACAAGTGACTGAAACATGTGAGAATAAGTTCTGAAAAATATTAATTGATAAACTTTAAAAGTCAACAGTTGTACACTGAAATAAAATTCAGACAACTATTATTACCATTTTAAAATATTACATACATTATAATATATCCACCTGTGACCTGTTCATTTGCATTGTGATATCACTAAATCAATTGCCCAGGTCTTAGTTTAACCTGCCATATCTCTCAGCAATTTCAAACTCTTACCAGAACTTTAAACTCTCCTACAAACATGTACCTTCTGTTCCCACAAATGTGAAATTCCCACTCCTCAAAATTATCCTGGCCAGTGGCCCAAAAAAGGCACTCCTCAGTGACAGATTTGAGATCTAATATCTTGTGACCTCTTAAGGCCTGAAATAGCAGCTGTATATCACTGGAAAGTGGAGATTCCCAGGTATCCAAAGGGAGGCACAGTACCTGCCCCTAACCCAGGAAGGTCACAAGATATCAGACTTTATGCAGTGACATTTTTACTAGCTAGAGAAGATCTATTTTAAATAAATGTTAGATTTGTTCCAAAGGAATAAGTTCTCTATTTAATCTTCTTCTCCAGGACAAGCTTTATAGCGGTAAGGAATCATCACAACTTTACACACAAGATACAAAATTACTGTCAGCAATTTTTTAAACTCAGAAGACTTTTCACATTATATGTAGCATATATTATATAAAAGACAGAGCAAAGCTATAATCATCTGCCCAGATGTCTTACAGATTCACTACTACATGCTGTCATTGACACCACACCTTTATTACAGCGTTCATCCCATTACATAGAATTGTACAAGTTTATAGTATGTATTATTATAAATAAAAAACAATCTGAAATGGTGAAGAGCTTAATCTCAGTTTTCCCAACAGAACCTTTGAAAAGAACCTACTAAGCTGCTCTCCATTCTTAATTTCATAGGTGTGCTGTAACATATGTTTCTCTGCAAGTAGTAGACCTGATTTTAGCATACACTGACACAAATGATGGCTGATAAGGAAATGATAGGATTAAGCTGTTCAGGGACTTGCAATAACTTGTTATCATGAGGCCAGCTGCCATATCAGTTTTATTAACCCACTAAATCACTCCTAATAAATAAGATAATAGCTTTCAGACATGATGGATAAAAGCTAAGATTTAACATTGATCAAAGTCTACAAAGAAATTAAAATGTAACTTGAGCTCAAACACAATCTCTTGTGTGTATACTCTACACAGTGTGTACATTTTCCTGAATAGCTGCTACACGTGATTCACAGACCATGATTATTAGATATTATTTAAATTATGGTAACAGGTACAATATGCTCAGAATTGCCCAAGCATACAGGGTAATGCAGTCCCTGCCCCAAAGAACTTACAGCCTACTAAATCCTAATCAGAAACTGTGGTCTGAAGCCTTTTCTGTACTGGACCCATTCTCATCTTGCTGGGATCTAGCTAGGGACTCTCCCCATTGAGCAACGTGGAAAAATCAGGGTGGCCAAAACAGAAAAATAGTAGAACATTTTCAACTGAATGAAATTTCAGCCAAAAAGCCAATCTATCCTCAGCCAAAATATATTGCAAAAACATCTTGGTTTTGGTGAAGACTTGAGACACAATTTAAAGATATTCAGTAAATGCTTATACTGCAGCACTACAGCACCACTGTACTAGGCTCCTTACTCAGAAAGATGTTTCAATGCGATCGGGTTAAGCACCTATGTTCTTTGTACATTCAACAGAGAGATGACAAGTGGCAGCTGATTCAGGTTGAGGTGAGCAGGTGGTCTACACAGAGAAAGTGTTGAAGCATATGTAGATCTAAGACTTTTGACAAGTGGGTTATAATATATGGGGCAAGTCTGTATCCCCCTGTAGCCCCCTGACTGCATCTCTGCCCCCCTCTCTACCCCAGCTCTCAGCCCCTACCACCTTGATCCATACCACACCACTACTGCCTTCAAGTTGAGCTACTTCATTAGGTACATGGTGCTTAGGCTTGACTTGGAAGACATGCCAGCAGACTGCATTACAACCAGAGATGCCTGAGAGTCTGGACAGCAGGAACTGAGCTCAGACCATAGAGGAGCAGGGGAATGAGGTACAGCTGGGGCATCCAGGCTGGCAGAGCAACAGCTAGGGGGAAACAGACAGGGAGCCAGTACAGGAAGAGGGGCCCCATCTGCCACTGTTGCCATCCCTAGGTGATCTGGGGACTGTAGGAGCCTCACGGCTGCTCCTGACTCACTATAGCAGCCTTTGGGCTGCCCTAGGGTAATTCCTGCCCTGCTCCAGCAAGGAGCTGAGGGGAGTAGCTGCATGGAGTGCTGGACTTGGTTTGGGACAGCAGCAGGAATGGTTGGTTCCCCCTTCTTGCCCCTGCTCCTGGGCTGATAGGGGACACCTGATGGGGGAGGAGCAGGGCTGCACAGGGATCAGGCACAGAAAGGGGGAGCAGCCCACTGCCACCACTGTCCCCAGCCAAGCCTGGATCTTAAGCAACTGGAGTGGCCCTGGGGCATCCCCTGCCCCCAGATCAGCCAGAGACATCAGTAGCCACTGCGTACAGGTGACATCTTCCTGAGCCTGCTTCTTATCCAGCCCTCTGAATGTCCTCAAGTGGCCGAGGAGCTCTCACTCCCATCATCCACCATGGCCTGAGCTCAGTTCCTCAGAAAACTGAGAAACCCAGCCATCCAAAGCCATGGGGAAGAGGAACCACCAGCACATTTTCCATATAGTTCACTGTGCTACACAGTGGAATGGGGAAAGGGGTGCAACTGCACCCCTGCATTCCCACCCCACCATGCCCATGCTGACTGGACCCACTCCTGAAGTCAGAATACTAGAAAGCCAAGCATGCAAAAGTCATAGTACCAGAAAGTGAACAAGCATGCCATCGTAGCCTAGGGGCTAAGCCGCTGCTTTGGAAGAGGGGTGTCCTGCATTCCAGTCTCTGTCAGTCTTATTTCTGTTTTGTTAATCAATAAACATCTAAAATAAAATGTACAAGTGTAATTGAAAGCAAGCAAGAGGGAGCATGACCTTGTAGCCTCTGTAGTTACTACACTCCCCTGGAGGGGGAGAGCCCTGGTTTCCGCTCTCTGCCTATAGGAACCTTTATGTTTATGGTACATGACTACTGCTGTCATAACTATCCATGCCTAACTTCAACAATGAAAATGCCTATGCTATAATCTGCTGATTAGGATATGCTCCTGGGAAGCTGAGTTAGTGTAAAACAGGTGGAAGGTAGGAAAGTGACACCCTAGAGACAAACTGGGTATGTCTACACATGCATTTAGACCAGCTTAATTTTACTGCATGGTAAGTCATTGAGTAGTTTTTTTGCCACATAGGCCAGCGGCATGTTGGTGGGGGGGACACCAAGCATAGAATGGCATGGCATAGAAATATAGGAGTGGACATGGGGCTTTTGGCCCGCCCCCAGGCCCACCCACAAATTGTTGCCCCCCCCAGACTCAGGAGGCACCAGTCACCCTTGTCTGCCATTATAGAAGCATGGCAACAATGATGCCTTTGTCTTCCCTGCTTTTCACTTGTGACCCCTATCGGGTATTTTGGTTTTGTTTTCATATGGTAGTTTGTGGTTGTGCTGTCCATGAGGGGTAAAGTGAAAAATGTCTAGGGCTCTTTGGACAAAAGGTTGCCCCGAGACACACTGAACTAGTTTTGATGGCTCAAGTAGGCCCTCCGATCCTGTCACTGTTAATCCTATATATTAGAAAATATTTCCATCTTGTGAAATGCTATTAAAAGAGTTTGACTGCTAGCAAGTGACTGTTCTCAGTCATAACAACTCAGCTAAGTCCTACACAGAAATATCTATATTACAACATGGGATACCAATAGTCCCTGAAGTCACTCAGAGCCAAATGATGATGCATTCATCTTCATTGTTAAACAGTTAGTTGTTCACATGAGTGTTCCCAATGACTTTACCAGAACCACCCATGGGTATAACTGCTCTCCAGCAGGTATAATTAGGGTTCAGGAAGGCTGGTCATCAATGGGTATGTCTATACATGCAGTTAATGAGACTGAATATACTCTGACTAAATTAGAGCTGGAGTAAACTAATCCTGATATCACTGTCTACACATGCATTTAAGCACAATCATTTACTGCACTACTGGATACCACTTTTTATTTGACAAGACTATCTGAAGGCACAGTAAATTAAACTACTGTGCACTAATTGCTGCATGTGTGTAGACAAGTGATGCTTTACTGAACAGGAAATTAGTCTGCTGCACAGTAAAGTGTCTTGTGTACACGTGCCCAATTAAACTACTATTCTGAAATTAATACAGTTTACAGAATTATCTGAGGACTGATCACCATTTACACTGAGGCTTCCTCAGGATCACCTGGCCCTGTAAAGAATGAGATTGATGTGGATTTATACATATATTGACCCCTTTAAACTGCCATAAAACTGTAAAAGCAGCTTAGTGTAAATGAAAATCTAGATGCATCTTTGAAGAAAAGCCAGCTGAAAAAAGAAAAAAACAAAAAACAAATGCCAACTGTTCAAGTAAAGCCAGCTGATGCTTTTTCTTATAAAGAAACTGTTCAAGGACAGCTAATCCATATGAAAATATAACTCACTAATATCTTCAAAATCAGGGAAGCTAGGGGATCTACTAAGTAAATGCTGGAGATGCTGTATTTTTTGTGCTAATATTGTCAAGTGTGTTAGACAACAGAAGAGTGTATTGACAGTAGCCTGATACATAGTTAATATTGGAGGAAGGTTTCCAGTTAGAGACCCAAATTTCGAACTTATTCTGTCAGATTCATAGAAATCAAATCACCTAAAATGTCATACATGTGTGACCTTTATTTATAACACATTTGGGTCATAATCTGGTAATCTATTTACTGGATGTGGGAATTTTAAAATATTAGCAGAACTTTGGGAAGTATTTTTCCTTAGCATTTTCTGATTCATTATAATTTGGAAACAGGTAAACATAGACTCAGTATCTATTGGGTTATGTGGGTCTTCATGAGAACTTGCTTAATCTTGAAGTTTGGAAGCCATTTTTTTTGTTAATTATTTTGTATGTACTGTGAACCTGAGTTTTGGCGTTCATACAGAATACATTTCAAATCTAAAGAGATGCATAACAGCAAAGGTCTCAGACAATATATCAGGATACATTTGCATTAGGATGCTTGTAGGCATAGTTGAACAAGAGGTTTCAACAATGCACAATCTCCTTTTTTTTTCCACCCATGGAGGACATTTAACCTGTATAAACTTTCCAAGAACAATTTTGCTCAAAAGCTTCCTTTTGCCATCTGAAGTTGTCTTGCACAATGAAAAATGAATTTATATCCCATTTTTTTTCTTTTCTGTTATACGTAAATAAAACCTGAAAGGTGGTTGAGTTTTTCAGTTCCTGTTTGGGTTAGAAATGTAAGTCCTGGCCACCCTCTTTTTTTAAAAAGCTGGGAGAAAGCCAACAGTTTGAAGTCCAATGCTGACAAATGCAAGGTGTTACAACTAAGGAAGAATAATCATAGTTTCATAGTAGCTGGGGTCAGGAGGGACCTGAACAGATCATCTAGCCTGACCCCCTGCCACAGGCAGAAATGAACGCTGGGTTCACAAGACCCCAGACAGGTGATCATCCAACCTCCTCTTGAATTTGCCCAAGGTAGCGGTGAGGACCACTTCCCTGGAAGTTGGTTCCAGATTTTGGCCACCCTAACTGTAAAATATTACCTTCTGATCTCTAACCTAAACCTATTCTCCATCAGCTTATTATCATTATTCCTCATCACCCCAGGTGGTGCTGGGGAGAAAAGGTCTCTACCTATTTGCTGTTTATCTCCCCTGATGAGTTTGTAGGCAACTACCAGGTGCCCCCTCAGCCTCCTCTTGCTGAGGCTGAACAGGTTCAGCTCCCACAGTCTCTCCTCATAGGGCCTGTCCTGATGCCCTCTCACCAAGTGGGTGGCACTTCTCTGAACCCTCTCCAGGCTGGCCACATCTCTTTTTCAAGTGTGGCGCCCAGTACTGGATGCAGTAATCCAACTGGGGCCTGACCAAAGTCACACAGAGGAGGAGTATCACCTCCCTGAACTGGCTTGAGGTGCACCTTTGGATGCATCTCAAGATTTTTTGATTTTGATGCATTTTGCATCAAAAACAAAAATGCAAAATGGGTGAAAAGCTGGATGGCAGCACCAATGAAGAATCTATGTATCTTGGTGGATCACAGGCTCAATGTGAGTCTGCAGTGTGTTGTAGCTAAACAAAAGCAAATGTAGTGTTGGGCTGCATCAAAAGGAGCATTAGGTGCAAGATGCAGGAAGCAATAGTGCCTCTTTGCTTGGCACTGGCTAGGCTTTATCTAGAGTAGAGGTTGTCAACCGGAGGTACACATACCCCCAGCAGGTACTTTGAAAGGTACCAAGGGGTATGTGGAGGTAGGCAGGGATGAAGCACCACCGCTCCGTGCCACTGTCTCATAAGAGCAGGGCCAGGGAGGGGTGAGAGCAGGGCCAGACAGATTCCATGCTGCCACCTCTTGCCACCTGCCTGCCACCCACCCACTCTTCATCCAGCTGCTTGCCCCCTTGCTCAGCATTCGGCCGTTGCCACCCCCCACACCCCAGCATCCGGACGCTCCCCCTGCAGGGGTACACTTATTAAAAAAGGTTGAAAACCCCTGATCTAGAGCACTATGTACAGGCAACAAAAAGCACTTGGAAGTGAGCCATTGAAAGAAATAGGTGTGTTCAGCTTAAGGAAAACTTGATTAAGACGGGACACGATAGCAGTTTTCAAAGACTGAAAGGGCTGCCAAAGAGAAGGGCTACCATAAAGTTCCTGTGATTGCAGAGAGCAGGACATGGAACAATGGATTGAAGTTGCAGCAACCTAGGTTTAGGTTGGATATTAGGAAAAATGTACTCATTTTTAGAACACTGAGGCAGTGGAACAGACTACTTAGGGAAGTTGTGGAATCTCCATAATAGGAGGTGTTCAAGAATAAAACAGTGCTCCATACCATCTTAGTCATGAACGAAAATTAAAGCAGTTGGGATAAGGTTTTATGGAGAGGCTACAGAAAAAGGCGTTCAGGCTGTCCACTTGGAGGGTGTGATCTATAGGGTGATTTTTGCTGTGCCAGTGTTGCATAGCAGAATGGAGGGTGTTTGATTTTTTTGTCCTCCAAGGCTTCTGTGCTTTGCTGGTTGCCACATGGGCCCAGGAAAGAAAATTTTTCCTCCTGATGCTACGTGTCAAGGTTTTGTTTGTTTTTCCTTTTGCTTTTCTCAGAAGCATTGGGTGTCGGCTGCAGCTGAGGCTAAGAATTTTAACAGGGGCATGTCAATGCTCCTGCTGGAACTAAAACCTAAAGGTTCCTTATTAGAAGGTCTTGCCCTTCTACTCAGGGTCACGTTTGGAATCAGGAAGAAATTTTACCCCATTGTCAAAGTAATATGGACTGTGGGGAGGTTCTGCTTCCCTCTGTAGTTGGGGGCATGGCCCTCCTCCTTGGATCTCTCAAGTGCACTTTAACAAACCTTGCAGTGGCAAAATACTGATGACCTCATTTCCCTGCTTTATCTATGGCAAGTTAGGGTGGTTTTGGCATCTTTGGGCCATGTGCCTTGCAGCTATGCAGCATGGTCAATTGTAGTCTTAGGAATTGGGTAGGAATAGATTGTGTAGGTTTAGGAATAGCTTGTCTGAGATGGTTTGGATGGGGTGATCCTGCCTTGAGAAGGGGTTGGACTACATGACTTCTAGAGGTCTCTTCCAGCCCTATGTGACATCTCTGATGACTTCTTCAGCAATGCATTGGAAGACATGACTTTCTTCAGAAAGATACTTAAACCAGATGTATAACTTGAATCATGTCTATATCTTAGAACTAATCACATACCAGTATTTAAAATTACATAATCTTGAATTAGGGCCTTAATAGAAAATGTACGTCTAAATAAATGCACAAAGACGTGGATCATTTTAGTCCCATAATGGTCCTCATGGCAACATTGGCATCCTTCTGGAAAGAAACAAAACACTATTCTGAAACTGATAGAAATTCACAAATAAAAACTTTGAGTATCCTGGACTTAAAGTTGAAAAGCTACTACTCTTTTTGAAAGCTCCCTATAAAGAACAATAACATATAAACAAACCCTCTTCTATCTAAGAAGTGCTCCTCCAACTTTGACAACTATGAAAATTCAAACTTACGTTTAAACATAAAAAACTCCATGACTCTTGGTGGGTATATAGATGAGCTTTTAAGATCATCATAACAAGCTCTGCTCTTGCAGCACATCCACAGAAAAAACTCACAAAAGTCTTAGCTTCAAACGATTTCCATGGTCTTCCAAGTTGGGAAGGCAGTTTACTTAAAAGCCTGATTCTTATCTATACTCTGATTATATACATCACTACATTATAGACAATAGTAAATCTGTCTTGACATACCTGGTATCATATTGCTTCTTACTTAAAAATACACACAATCCATGAAAAAAAACAAAAAACCCACACTTTACATGTTCTCAAACCAAAAAAATCAAAAGCTCCTTAGAGACAACGGATCAGCACTTCTTCAAAGCTCTTGGAGGCTCTAAAGGAAACGTGCTGTCCTCCTAGCAGATCTACCATAATACAACACCATTTTGGGTGTAAGGCTGGAACTAAAACTGGTATAACTCACATGCTAGACATCATACTCTTACCATAGATACTTATGTGGAAAACCAATATCTTGTGCTTTCAACATCTCAACCTCTACAGTTCAACTATAAAACAGATTGATTATATATCAGATATATGCTGCTGCAAATTATGAACTCCCCAAAGGCCTTATGAATCTATCAAAAGCATCCTTATATTTTCTTCTAGTTCAGGGCTTAAACCCAGCTTCAGAAAGGTAAATCTTATTTAGGCACCTAATTTACTATTGAGGAATGATAAATGTCTTTCTCTAATAGTTTCAGATAAAGCTTTAGTGTCACATAGAAAACAAAATGAAAAGCTGTCAGATTTGCACAAAGGTAGAATATCAAGATGCAATTTTCCAGCAGAAATGAGTAATTATAATAAATACTTGGCAAAAGATTTTAATGTTACAAAATGTGCATGACTTTGTTTCCAAGAATTTCATTATCTTTATAATCTCTGGAATTTTAGAACTCATACATGGATTTTTGTTTTAAATTCAGATTGTGCTTTTTAGTTTTACTACACACACAAAAGATGCCATTAGTAGCTCCAAATATTTGTATACAGGTTATAGTGAAGCAAATTATAGACACAGAAATATGTGCATTTCCTACAGCCTAGTACATAAGTGGATTTATAGACAATTGCTTCTTACTTTGAATGGCCTCTTGTCCCAAGCCGGCGTGTGGTAAGGAGGGGAAATTTCTGCCGAATGGTCTAAAGAGAAAGGCAGACTTATTAGTATCTAGCAAAGGCATATTTCCTTAGCTAAAAAAGCAGGTGTTGGACAGTAGCTAGATTTATGTTCCAGAGGAAATTAAATATTAGATAATAGATAAATGGTACAAAAGAAAAACAGTGAAGAGAGATAATTTACATTTGTTCTTCACAAAGAAGAAGCATTATGCCACCAGAATCCTCAGACAGACAGAAAGCTGTTTATGCTTTCTAATGGTGCTTTATATCTGAGCTTATCTCACTTTAACTGCAGGAACACCTGCCCCTCAACTGCCTTCCAAATCTCACTCTTACTCATATGCCACAAAAAACTAGCTGTCTTCAAAAGGAATCTGTGCTTTCAGTTTTACACAAACAGCTCTGGTTGCACCAAGCACCTAAGAAAGTTTGAGGCAGCATCTGTTTTGTCCACTCTGAAGGGATTTGGTTTTCTAATGGGCTTTAAAAATGTTTAAGTGTAATTGAGAGGTTAAGACAAGCAACACTGTCCTTCTTAGATCCTTAAATCCATTACTGTAGTATCTAAGCCTCTTACCATCTTTATTGTATTTATCAATTTTTTCTCTGGATTCCCCCTCTGCGATAAGGAAGTACCATTTTCCCCATTTTACAGATAGGGGAACTGAGGCTATCTGATGAATCCAAAAGTCCCACGACACAGCAAAGACTCTAAACTCTGGCCTCTCAGTTTCTAAGCTACTACCTTTATGAACAGACCATACTTCCTCACAAATAACCTGAGGCAGTAGATATACCAAATGAAAGAGTTATTTGATGAGACACTGCAAACAGAAGTCACAACAATAATACTGTTTAGGTTGAAAGTTATCATATTCCTCACTAGTACTGACATCAGTTAATCTAAGTGCATTGTGAATTGCCCAATATATCCTATGCAGAAAGAAAAACATGGCAAGCAAACATTTCATGAGTTGGATTTTATTTCCATTACCATTATTTCATTAAACTAATGCATTTCAGTTCCGTAAGCAAATTGAGCAGATCAGTAGTGTTTTAAAAAAGATGATCTGTAAAGAATTTTTGGTTTCCTGTTTCATTAACTACACCAGATTTAATTTAAAGACTTTTCATCTTACTCTGATTAAATGATTTTGCGATTAATTGTGGGGGAGGAACAACAGCTTTTTATTTATAAGCTCTTTCTGTTATTATTTCTCCTTCCTTCTCTAGTAAAAGTCATCAAAGTACTTATGTGGCTTTAGATGGCTTGAATATAATTAAAGCTATGCTTTCCATACCAGATCACTCAATCTGAACTTTTTTTGCAATGGCACCCCAATGCCATTACAAACCAAAGAGAATTTTAGTTTAACTTCTCTGAGGCTATAGAATTAGTTTCACAATTTAGATGAAATAACCTAGGTTTAGCTGGCCCCAATTTAACACAAGGGCACAGACGTCATAAAAAGCACAATGAATTGTGCATTTCTGAGAGTCATGATGACATGACAACATTAAGAGTTCTAACCAGTGTGATTTTTTTGACAAATGTGTCTAATAAACTATAAATAAATCATGTATTTGCTCTTTACCTTCCCAAATGTTGCAGCACAGGCAGGTTCTAGCTTCTCTTTTCGACAAAAGTCTAAATAATGTGCATAAAGGATGCACCTGGGCAAACAAACTCCTTCACACACAATGTAGTTTTCTTCAAGCCTGTAGAGTATATAAACAATAACAAGAATAAAACAAATATCTGCTGAGTTTCTCCATTATCCCATACTGCCCTTTTTACTTAGTGTTCCTGCCACAGCCCACTAAGCAGTAACTAACTGCATGGTACCTAGAACAAGAGCCTGAGAGAGACCAGCTCCATAGACAACGCATTCAAAGTGCACTGGTTATTCACTCCCTAGAGAATAGAAAACCCAGGCTCAGGTTCCTGAATCAGGCTTGCACAGTGTCTTGTGTTGTAGCTATTCCACTTTATATAAATAATTTAATATTCACTGGAATTTATTGTGTGCTTACCTGAAATGTGGGAGACGTTGGTGTAAGTCCCTTGAATTTGAATATTCTACTTAACAATATCTCTAACTTAACCACAGGACTATTGCCTATTCTGTGCTTGCTATCTCTTCAATTAGAAATTCAATTCCAGACCCAAGAAATCTTTATGACAGAAACTTGAATACCAATGATTTGGCATGTTCCAAGAAGAAAACATTTTGGTGAAAAATTGCTAACCAGTGCTAATTCAGATTGTCTACTGATGAATATCAAAGAGAATTCCATAGACTGAAACCACACCTGGTAGCTATTCCTAGATCTTTTCACGTTGTACCTGTGTACCGCTAAACACCTGGTCCAGTAGGGTATTTCAGCCATAGCTCATTTCTATTCTTCAACATTATATTCTTCATGGTCATCAGTAAGGCTTGTACATTACAAACACAACAAAAAATAAAACCCCTCATTCTTTCAAATGGCATAAACATGTGAAAGGAAATGCTGTAGAAGACACAGGATATGGCATAGGATCATATCCCACTTTTTAGGGTAAAATAAATAAAAAACTCAGCACTAACAAATACAACCCTGCATTTGCTCTTATGATTTTCACAGTTAGGGGGAATAATCTAGGTCTGCCTCTGTAGTGTATAATGCAGTTCCCAATAGTCCAAGGGCACTCTTTACTGAGCAAGAAAGGCAGAGTTAGAGAACTATTTGGAACAATCATGCCAAAATAAAATGCAGTAAAATTAGCTTTCCCATTAACAGTGGGATACACTGACCAATTGTATGACAGTTCAGTGAAACTAGCATAGACATAGCCTTAGTGGGTAACTAAGCACATCCTTTTACAAGTTTATGCCTTAATCGTTCACCTCTCCATTTCTTTCTAACACTGTTAATGGGGTTTAAGTGTTATTGTAGGTGTGATCATTCAGAAAAAATGCAAAAAGCAAGGTTTTCTTTCCAATAATGTCACTTACTTGTTTTTAAGAGAGAAAGACAAATCATGCTTCATGGAAACAAATTGATACTCTGCCAATATGCATCATATACTGATTAGTATTTTATTATTTGGTAAACAGAAAGGAATATTTCAATTACAATCTATCCTTTTACTTGATTTCCATTTCAGATGCCTGAATTTACATTCAGCTCTGATAAATCTGTACAGTGACTTTATTCTTCAACAAGTTTGCCATTTCATAGAAAGCACATGTAGTGAATCCCATGAAATTATTCTGGCGGATATATTAAAAACAGAAAGTTCAGCAATATAATTTTAAAGAATTTTACGACAAAAAAAACTTGTGTGTTACATTTTGAAATAACGATTTTCAAAATAATATCAGAATACACCTGAATCAAATACCGAAACTGAAAAAGTGGTTATGTAATGTAACATGACTTACTGCATCAACCAATATGCACATTCACTTTGACACAAAATGCTGTGTGATCTAGTTTTACTTATGTGACACTAAAAGACAAGTATCAATATTTTCTTTAAATAGTAGAGTAATATTCTTCGGGAATGCTTTCATTTTGAGATTTTCCAACCCAAATATACTCAGACTCTGTAAATAATGAGCATCTTTCTCTCCACAAAAAAAAAAAAATTAGCAAAAAAACGGTGAAGTAAAACAGGTATGCTCTGTATCTGAACTAGAGGAAGGCAGGGTAGATTTGTATCTTATAGATGAACCAAAGTAGATATATGTATCTACTTATATATGTGAATAGATCTATAGATGAACAAAAGCCTTACCACTGTAGGGTGAGTTGGGTCTGTTTCTTTTTATCCTTCATGATCTGTGTGATTGTTTTCTTTGGAGACATGGGTTTGTCCAGGGATTTTATTTTATTGCCATGAATATCTGCATCCTCCTCTTCTGAGGAAAGGGTTTCACTGTTAAAATGTATTTCTAGCAGGAAAAGGGGAGGGGGAGAAAAGAATATAAATCCAAGTGTCTCACTGTATTTGTTTATCAGTTTCTTGTCCTGATATATTTGCCACAGCACTGATTTATTCTTGTGTTCATTTCCTGTGATTTTACCTACAGTATTTGTGTTTGCAGCTGGTAATATGGTATGTATAATTATGGACAGTGAGATGCCTTGGTTCAGTGGTTCTCAACTTTTTTGGCTGAAGGTACCCCTCTTTCAGCTCCAGACACACTATGGAAAACACTAGCTCTTGCTTTTCACTCATTTTTGACTACAGAAAAATAATAGAGCAATTCTTCCATTGCAAAGACCTCAGAAAGACAACAATAAGTCAGAATGTTTTTTAACACTATGGGTTCCTATATGAAATCTCTGGGTTTATCTTGCAAATCATGTTTACACATTTAACACTGTGTGGCATCCCACAGCACCTTTGAAAAGCTGTTGAGAATTACTGCCTCTGGCTGAAGCAAATCTCTCTACCTATCTAGGTCAGCTAATGTAGCTGTATAAAACAAAGTAAAAACTTCCAGCATGACAAAATACAAACTATATTGATTTAACAGTCCTGGCTTGCTCTCTCTCCCTCTCTCTCTGCATCCTGTATCACTATAGTCCAGATTTGTGGCTAGATGATCTCAGACCGAGGACTTTCTCTTTCTATGTATGTGTGTTAGATAGATAGATAGATAGATAGATAGATAGATAGATAGATAGATAGATAGATACAGCAGTGCTAGGAATAGATACATGCATCATACATACATAGATGGATAAGTATATTGGTAGACATAGGAGTGCTAGGGCTAGATAGACACATACATACATAGAAGGATCAATATATTGGTAGATGCAGCAGTGGACAGGTAGAGAGACAGATACATAGACAGATGGATAAGTAGATCGGGAGACACAGCAGTGCTGGGGCCACATCCACCCCCATGTCTCGGGCGCCCGGGGGCAATGCCACTGTCCCACCCCGTCCCCGTCCCCGTCCCCGTCCCCGTCCCCTCCGGTCCCTGAGCCTCCAGCCCCGGCCCCGCAGGGCGGCCCCCGCCGCGCTCTCACCTGCCTTGACGCCCGGGGCCAGGCTGGGCTCGGGGCAGAGCCCGTCCGCGGGCAGCGCCAGCAGGTCCTGCGGGGGCAGCGCGGCCCGGCTCGGCGCTGCCTTGAGCGGCATCGCGGGGCAGCGTCTGCCCGAGGTTCCCCGACGGCTGCCGCGGGGGCTAAGGCCGGCGCCTGGGCGGCTGCATTGCTCCCGGCCGCCAGGCTGCCCCGCCGGCTGCGGGCTCCTCCCCGCCGCCCCCCGCCTGCCTTTATGCCGGCCCCGGCGCGTTTCCGGCCCGCGCTCCGCGCCCCGCGCCCTGCCCCAGCCCGCCCCCCACAGGCGGGGGAGCCCCCGCCGCGCCCATGGCCCGGCCCGGCGCGGGGGCAGCCCTTCAGCCACGTTAATGAGTAACCTCTGGAGCCGGGCTGTGTGGCGGGGCCGCCCGCGGGCACCGCTCCCCCCCTCACAGCGCAGGCAAGGGGCGGCCTTGGCGCGCCTCCTGCCCCTGCCCGACCACAGAGCCGCGCCCCGGGCTGAGGCATGGCCGGGGCTCAGCGTGGCCGCGGGCAGCCGCTGCTCCGTGTGGCGGCGCTTCTTCAGCCCGCTCCAGTTGGCTGCGAGTTGAGCAGGAGGAGCCTCTTCCACTTTGGGATATCCTGGCCACGGCTACACATGCTGCGTCTACATGGGCATGCTCGTACTGCGCAGTAAATGTAGCGCCTTATGCCGAATTCGATACCTGTGTGGTGCGGGTATTAACTTTGCCGGGGGGTGGGTGTGTGGGGGGGGGCTGTGTGTGTGGGTGTTGACTTGGGACTAACTTTAGCTAGTCGTTTGTAGGGATGCATTTTCATGAAGAGAAGGCTGTGGTGTCAAAGTAAAATGTCAACGTGGGAACAAGATGTGTTGATCTTATTCTAATAAAATGCTTTCATCTGTCCAGAACGAACATTATGGAGAACACTGTTACAGTTTAGATTCTGTTTTTATTTCACTGTAGAATGTTAGGAAGGAAGGAAGGAAGGAAAATGTGGAAAAGTCAAGGAAGAAAAGAAGGAACTGGAAAACCTAGTTCCTGCCAAGCTCTACAGAGCAGCTCTCTTACCAGGTTGGAAATTCAACCTGATAAAAACATGAGATTCTGTCTTGTGCTGATTTGCATCTTTTACCTGCCCAAGGCAACAATCTTGGTCATTTTGCTTCTACTGTGGCATGGCCAATGTACTCTAGCATTGACAGTCAGGGCCATCCCTAGGGTGGTGAATTGAGGCAACTGCCCCAGGCCCCACACTTTGGGAAGCCTCACAGAGCCAGGCCAGCTTCACATCCAGCGGCTCACCACCTTCCCACTCCCACCCTCTGCTGCCACCAAATCTGGGCCCCACACATTTTGATTTGCCTCGGCCCTGCACCCTGATCTTCTCTGCTGACAGTCATCATAGAAGTCGTATGTTAAGGGTTAATACCCCCTCTAACGTCCACCGCTCTGACCTGCCACTAAAGGCCTGGCAAGCAGGGGCTTGTTTAGGAGCTGCTAGTTACTCTGTGCCTGCTCTACTTGCTGACTCTCCACCAGCAGTATAGGCCAGGGGAGAGGTAGGGGAAGGATGAAGGATGGAGGGTATCAGGGGTCCCCCACTGCTTCCTCACACCACTCAGATCACCCCCACTGGCCAGATTGGCCTATGCCATCCCACTCAGTTGCCCCTCACTGCCCCCACTGTCCTCCTGCTGTCCTGCACTGCTCAAATTGCCCTTCCCACCCCCACCCCCATGCAGCTCTGCCCACATACCCCCACAGGACTCTTCTCTGGCTCCCTGCTCCCCACTCCCCTGTAACTGCTGGTGCCATCCTTGGGGTGAGGAAAACTCCTCTTCTCCTCCAGGGGCTGAGCAGCTGTGGCAAAAGAGGAGGAGTACTCTATGGGTACAGTTTAGACATGCAGTTTAGGCACATTAGACTGATTTAAGGTACATCATGGGCTCACATCTACATGTGAGCACCTTTAATACACCTTAAAAATGTCAAATTTAGGCTAATCATGCCTAAATTTGATACCTGCAGAAGCAGGTATCAAATTTAGGTGTGATTAATTAAAGTGCACTAATGCATGTGTAGATGCATTAAAGTGCATTAACAGGGTAACTTTAGGCCTGGGTCTGCCCAGCCACTAGGGCGTCAGCCAGAACCCAGCCTCACAGCTCCTGGTTGGCTGCCTCCCCTGCCCCAGGGCTGGGCTGCTCTCCAGCAGCCCCTAGCTGCCATCTGTAAAAGCAGCCCAGGCAATTTCTGCCTGTCCTAGCTTGAGCTGCTCCTTGGCCACAGGTGAGTAATGAAAAGGACTGCAGCCTGCTACATTCATTGCCCAGCCCTGAGATTCTCCCCAGAGCTGCTGGCTCTGATATCTATGGCAGCAGGGTGGCCAACACCTGCCCCTGCTGCTCCTCACCCCAGCCCCCCACTATCTGCCGCATCTTTGCAGGAAGCGTAATGAAATTCCTCTGCTGCGTGGCTCACAGTCTTTGGCTGTGCCCCTGTCCAGGGTGCTGCTGGCAGCCATCCAGGGACAGCATTGCAGGGACAGCCATAGGGGGCCCAGAGAGCTGGCACAGGGATCATATCCAGCACATTGTCCCTGTCGAGCTGCAGCCTCATCCACATGCCCACACCCATCCTGAGTGCCCAGGCCTGAAACTGAACCTAGGAGGAGATGTGTAACCTCATAGCACTCTGAGGCAGGACTGATGTCCAGAGATGGTTCACACGAGGTGGGAGTTTGAACGTCCACATTTATGAGGCTAAACCAGGTGGGATGCATGTGTGAGGCCACTCCCAGTCATCTTAGCAGTGCTGCATGAAGGTCAAGGTCTTGAAAGCACAGTGGGTGACTGTGACCACATTTAATCGTCAGTCTGGTCATGCCCAGAAAACCATGCCCTTCATGTGGGAGCTAACCTGCATTTTGGCTCCCTGGGAAACAGACTGCACCTCTGAGAGTGACACCAACAAAGGTGGCCTAATCTTGCCTGCTCCCCACCCTGACACCTCCTGTCACATGTCACCAGAGGAGGGGGCCTCAGCCCTTCAGTGCCCTGCCCCACCCACCTCCCTGCCTGCTGCATCCACTGGCATTGAACAGCCCTGCCCAGCAGCTGCTTCACCCTCTGCTCAGCCCCACAACCTGCCATGAAGAACAGCCAGCCATGTCACTGCCAGCTGCCAGCTTTTCCCTTGGGGGGGCGGGGGCGGGGAGGCAAAGGGCACCTGGCCAGGCTCTGCCTGCTGCACAATACAGGCTATGGATACTGGGTGTAGCCAGACACCATCATTGACAGGGAGCCCTGTGCTGAGCTATCCCTTGACACATGGTAAATTGTGCCACTGGGGAGGGCCATCCCAGTCACTGGCCCTAACCCTGCCCCTGGCCCCTGTCCATACTTCCCTTGGCCCCAGAGTCCCCCCCCCCATACCATGCAGAGAGGTGGGACACAGTTCAAAACTTTATTGAACAACCTGTGTCCCCACAGCTGGGTGGGCAGAGGCCTCTCACACATCAAGGAAGGCATCAATCCCAGAGGCAATGTATTCCTTGGCAGCAAGGTTGTGTAGCACTGCAACAGGTGGCAGTGGAGGTTGTGGGCAGCCCAGGTTTGCCACCCACAATGTCATAGCTCAGGGTCCCAAACCAGGAGGGCAGGTGTGCCTGGGGTACCAGGAGGATCAGCAACAGCAGGGCATAGTGACTTGGCCACCCTCCACCTGCACAGGTAGCTCACTGCACACCACCTGAGGTACATGCATCAAGGGAATACTCAGGGAACAGCAGTGGCATGGGGGTTGACAGCCTCATGGCACCACCCTGGATAGGCCCCCTGTGAAGAAGGCAGCCCCTCACCCTAGATGTCCAGGAGTCCTGTGTGCCCCAAGCCTGGGTATCATGGGCTAGGCAGCAGTACAGCAGAGCAGCTGGCTTGTAGGGAGAGGAGGGGAGTGGGGCCTAGAGCTGTGGCAGCAGGTACTGTGAGAAGCCTGGCCTGACCCACCCTGGGAAGGGGGCAGGGGAGGCAAGTGCCTGCAGCCAGCACCCAGAGGCCCGCCAGCCCCAGGGGAGCAAGCAAGGCTGCGGGGCTTGGCTGGCAGCCACCTAAGCACAACTCTTCCTGGACAGCTTTCTGTGGTCCCTGGGAACCCATGCATGGCTGACCCCTGATCTCAAGCCAGGCAGCACACAGCCTCTAGTGCAGAGCATCTTATTTCTGAAATGTTGCAAACTCACATAACAGGCTTCTGTCTCTTGCCTTTGCAGGACCAAAATCGAACTTGAGGGAGAGGCCACAAGGCCCTGTGGAAATGCTGTCTTAGGGTTGCTGCCACCCACTGCTGGAGCCGCTTAGACATGCTGACTGTCAGCAGTGCACCAGGGACTGGACTGCCCTGCTCCAGTGGCTGGTAGTGGTGATGGAGAACTGGGCAGCATAGAAGCAAGCATGAGAGGCATGGGAGCTGGCCTGGCAGCAGAAAGATATCACCTGCGAGACCACGCAGGAGGAGGCACAGGGCCAGATGCATCAGGAGCACTGGCCCAGCTAGAGGCCCTGGAGCAGTACTGCTTTGAGCTGCTCCAGCAGCAACTGGTCAGCCAGGGCCACCCAGTGGAGACCATGTCCATGCCTTCCCACTCCTAGCCCCTGGTCCCAGCCCTGCAGGGTCCCTGGGTACCTTCTGCTGGCCCACAGCAGGACCCACCTGGCCCCTGGAGGAGAGCCTCCATCACACCTCACTCACAGGATCCTCTGGCATTCACCATGGCCCCTGGACCCATAGTGGAACTGTCTACAGCCAGGGTCCAGAGGCTACATAGTTTTCAGTTTGGGAAGAGGGTTTTTTATTGTTGGTGGATGGTGGTGGAGGGGGCTCTGTGTGTTTGGGGGGAAGGGGAGCTCTGTTGCTTGTGGGGGGAGGTAAGGGGGTGGGGGAAATAAATGTGAGGGATGTGAGGGAAATACAAATTTTCATTTCAAATGTGTGCATGTCCTAGAGTGGTGCTGGGGAATGGCCAGTGGGGCAGGCAGGTGCCAGCAAGGATGTCTGGGCACAGCTCCATGTCCTGGTGCTTCAAGTCACACTGAAGCTGGCAAATCAGGTCTTCAAAGGTGGCCCAGGTCATCCAGGCCACTGGTTAACATCCCATTCATACAACACAATATGCTGCAACCAGTCCTGGCTGGCACAATGGGCCCAGAGGTGGTGGGGCTGGTGGGATAGGAGAGTGACAGTCATCTTGTCAGTGGTGTTCTGGAACCAGAGTTACCATGGCTGGTGGCAGCAGTGACACGGTGGCAGGGTCGTAGAAGGCCATGTAGCAGTCATCTAGCAGGTAGCCAGAGCAGGTTGGGAAGTCAGGTGGCCCAAGGTGGCCGAGTGGCAGGCATTCAGAAATGGCAGTATGTGTAGGGTTACCATACATCTGGGGTTTCCCAGACACATCCTCTTTTTTGGCCCCCCGTCCCCATGTCTGGGTGAGTTTTTAAAATACAATCAAAAGGCCAGGTTTTTGCTCTTTCTTGCTTTCCTGGCCTGCTTGCTTTGGGCTGGGAGCAACAGGCAAGGTGTTTGGCTGTCAGGGATCACATGATCCCCACTGAGGCCCCAGTCAAGTAAAGAGACACTCTGTGTATGTGTGGGTGGGTGGGTGGGTGGGTATGCGCATGCAAACGCAATGTGGGAGCTGCTTGGGCAGCTAGGCTGGGGAGGAAGGGTGCTGTGGGTTAGGAGTGAGGGGCACTGGCAGGGCTGGGGGGCAGGGGTCTGTGGGTTGGGAGTGAGGGGCACCAGCAGCACTTGAGAACAGGGGGCTGTGAGGCAGGGGGCTGTGGGAGTGAGGTGGGGCTGGCAGGCTGAGGGTCAGGGGCTTAGAAGTAAGGGGCAAAGGCAGGGAACAGGCACTGTCACTCCCCCACAATCATATTCCGTCTCCTCTCTACCTTTCCCCCCACATTTGTCCTCTTTTTTGATACTGGAATAGGGTAACCCTAAGCATGTGAGCAGGACAGCCACAGCAGCCCTGAGAAGCAGGGTACCCTGTCCCTGGGCACCAGGGCCAGGAGCTGGGGCAGCCAGGACTGGGAAGCACAGCTGTGGCAGGAGCCAGGTTGGCATGTGCTGCCTGTTTCTCTGCCACACTGCTCCAGAAAACATCTGCCCAGAGGTCACAGTGCAAAGGCTGTGCTTTTAAGATGCTTGCCAAGTGCTAGCAGCTGGGTCTGGCTTTAGCATGGTTGTCAAGTGCTGGCAGCCATGTAGCCAGAGGCTGGAACTTCCCACAGTAGCCACATGGGAACACAGCAGGCCTAGAGTGACTTGGGACTAAAGTTAGTCCCAAATCCCACCACGCGTAGACTCCTGCCAGAAAATACTTAATGCATATTAGCTTAATGCAGGGGTTTAGGTTGTAGCCGTATTGGTCTAAGGACATAGGCAGACAAGGTTCCTTGGGTGAATTTGATATCTTTTATTAGACCAACCCAAATGGTTGGGCTTTCGGGTTCAAAAACCCTTCGTCAGGCTAAGGAACCTTCCTTAGACCTTAGAAGTTTCCTTAGCCTGACAAAGGGTTTTTGAACCCAAAAGCTTGCTTAATAATTTATTCTCCAACCATTTGGATTGGTCTAATAAAAGATATCAAATTTACCCAAGGAACTTTGTCTGCCTATTAGCTTAATGTGCATTCAATTCAAGCACATTGAAATTCACTTAGAGATGTGCCCTGTATCTTTTAGCCCAGATTGGGGTCCAAGTGCCCCCATTCCTTTTTGTGTGGCCTAATAGGGCTCTGCCACACCTGCCCTGGGTGCTGGATCAGGACCGCTGGCTGGATCTTGCCCATGGATGGATGGACCCTGCCCATCTAGTCTGCTGGGCAAAAAGGTTGTTACTGCATAACAACAGTCATTCTGTATTAATGTTTACTTTTTCTAGAGATTGTATGATATGAGCCTCTTTAAGTAGAGAGAGGTAGTTAGCTATGTTAGTTTCAAGTCAGGCAGAAGACAGGGAGATTTGCACTTTATGGACTAACTAAATTAGAGATACATAGGTTTTCTCAAGCAACAGCAGTGTAGTAGCTGAATTACCCTCAGATGTTATTATTTGCTACAAATGCCATACATGCCATCATCTGCTTATAGTGCCCCTCTGCTGTCAACTTTGGACAGACAGCGTGATTCCTATATGAAAGAATGAATGAACACTGATTTGACATCAATTCCAAAATTATACCTGAGTCTACGGCAGAACATTTCACTTCCCTGGACATCCCATTGCTGACCTCAGAGTAACTTTTCTCAGGCAATGAAATTTTAAAAAACAACTTGAACAGAAAATGGTGGAACAACAAACCATGTACAGACTTAATTGTGGGAAGTGCAGTCTATAAACTGAGACTACAGATTCTCAGTACCATAGCAAGTTCATGCCAGTGTAGCACCAGCACTGAGTGCCCTTGATCAAATGGATGGTGGTAGGATTCCCTGCAGCAGCAGGCTGAGGAAGGCAGGTGCTGCTGCTTTTAGAGCAGTGGATGCACAAAGAGCTTGGATCCACTTCTCCCTGTGCAGCCCTGACTCCATTTTCATGCCTGCTTTCTCTGCTTTAATGACTTAGCCAATAAAGAAGGTAAAAGGCTTCTTCCTGTATGGCAGGATGGATAGCTCCCAGCCCCCATTAGCACTGCTGCCCAGCTTGCCCTGCTGCAGTGATTCACATGAGGATGGACTGAATGCCCATCCTAGCCCCAACTGAGGTGAGCCCAGCCTCAGCTCAATCCAGGTCACAGGCAGCAATCATGCTTGTCTTGCCCAACCCTGGAAGGAGCTGCACACATGAGGAAGCAGGGAGTAGACAGCACCTGCCCTTGCCCTTGGTGCTGCTGATCTAACTACTGCATGGCCAGTCAAGTTGTCCCCCTGGCTCATATGGGCTCCGGGACTCTGTGCCTGCCTTGCTATTGCCATTGCAATCACTTCTAGCCCCGGTCCCAGCTGGGATCTACCTGCAGCAATGGAAGAAGAGGGCAAAGCAGGGAAAGGGCAGGAGGGAGGAAACTTGTTTTTGCATTTTTTTACAAGTTCTCACCCCTTGTCCCTTTTGATGTGTGGTGCTGGACATCCTGCAGCTGTGTGGGGACATTTTGTTTGTGTTTTGTTTTACACACATATTTATATATACTGAAAGTATTCTCATATCATACAATTTCCAAAAAAAGTAAACATTAATACAGAATGACTGTTGTTATGCAGTAGGGCAGTGTATGCAATCTTTTTGCCCAGCAGACTGGATGGGCAGGGCCTCATCCATCCATAGGCAGGATCCAGCCAGTGGTCCTGATCCAGCACCCAGGGCAGGTGTGGCAGAGTCCTATTAGGCCACACAAAAAGGAATGGGGGCACCTGGACCCCAATACAGTCATATGAGGGAAGGGGCTTGGTCTGGTATGACCCAGCTCTGATCAAGCCATGTGGAGAGAAGGGGGCATAGCCCAGACCCAATCTAGATGTGCAGAGGGACAAGAGCATGGCCCAGCTCCAATCTTGGTCATGTAGGGAGAGGGGATATGGCCAGGCTCTGACCCGCTGCACAGAGCTTTGAAATTTGGCAGGCGGGTGCGTAGTGGTATTAATTGCCATTGCACCTCTGACACCAAATTTCCCAGCACATGGGCTGGATGCCATTGCTCCATGGGCTGGATTTGAGCTGCTGGCTGGAGGTTCAGCACCCCTGCAGTAGTACATAGAAGGGTCCTCTGCTCATGATCTGCACTAGATGCCAAAATGTCTGGCTACCACTCCACGGATTCTTATCCCATTACTCAGATTATACTTTAGAATCCTTATGTCCTTCAGCGGGTTAACTGCTTTCTCTCTCCTACATACCTTGTCTTTTCTAGAAGCGGCCCTCTCTTTTTCTTCCCCCTTCCCTACCCCTTGTATTCTAATACCTGCTTTCCGTCTAAAAGCTGTGCCTTCCTGCAGTCCCTTCACAGCATCTGAAGAAGTAAGCTACTGCTTATGATAGTTTATGTGTCTCTGATTTAGTTAGTCTAGAAGAGTAGTGCTCAATCCCCAGCCCACAGGCCAGATTCAGCCTGTATGGCCATGTCATCCAGACCACGAGTCTCCCTGTTGGTCTGGAAATCTGGGGGCAGGAGAATTGGTGGCAGTATTAATAACTTCTTCCTAATACCAGATTTCCAGATCTATAGAGAGTCCCAGGGGCTGAATGACCTGCAAGATCACGCTGACTTGCAGGGTCACTTCATGCCAGATCTCTCCCATGGGGTTGGGTAGGCACACAGCTAGGTTACATCTGAGGACTGACTCTGCACACTGACCCCATGCTGGGTCCAGCCAACAGACTGACCCTGTACACAGGATCTGCCCGTGGACCAACCTGACACCACTCACCCAGCAGATGGGGCCAGAAGGTTGAGCACCAAGGTCTGTAAATTGCTAATCTACCCTGTTACTCTACTACTCTAAGTGCAATAGTTTCTATCCACATGGTTCCAGGCTGACGTTAGTCATCTGTCCCTCCTCAGACTGACAGCATGAGCCTTGCAAAAGCCTGTATGACAGATTACATGTTATAACTTCTGTTATACAGAAGTATAGCAACCCGTATGACAGATGCATGCTGTAATATGAATATGAGAAATATAATTGAGCAACAAAAAAGACTTCAAATGTCTTTTCTTCCCAGCTATTCTTCTGCAGGATAAGATTGTTTCCATTTCTTAGTGATTTGTCCACTCTAGTTTTACATATCCTGAGTGACAGAGTTTTCACCATTTCCCCTCAGAAATTATTCCAGAGTTTCAAGAATTTGATTCTTAGGAAGTGATATTTAGCTTAAACTTTCTTTTATTTAATTTCATCCTGTTGTTTTTATTTATAGATGTATTATTCTAGCATGTCTCTTCTCCCTCTTACAGGACAAACACTTTTTATCTGATTATCACCACCCCTACCCTTCCACTGTGAGCCATCATTTCACTAACCTGTACACACAGGACCAAATCCTTATGCAGCTTATACTTCAGTTACTACTCAGTCCAGACACTGGGTCACATTCAGATCACAGTTATCACTTGGTGCAACTTCAATATTCTGGTATACTGAGAACTGATTTTATACTTTGACTTCATTTAGAGTTGCGAATGATCAAATACTTCAGGATTAGGTCCACAGCAGTTAACTCTTTCAATATATTTCCTCTAAGGTAAACTGCTTTCAGCCCTTATCTATTTATTTATTTCAGTCTTTTATGAAAACAGTACATGAAGATCCATACATTGGTACCAAAGTGCGCAGAACTGAGTGCAATATGTCTGGTGTACGTTTTCGCTGTGTTACTCCAGAGCGACTCCACTAAAATCAGCAGGATAACAGCACCGTGAAATTAGCTTGATGCAGCAGTGCATCTGGTCCAGAGACCAGCTGGCTCCCTCCCCTGGTGCAACCAACCAATTATGGCTACCTCCTGCATGGTGCCCTCTTCTTTTATCACACCTGCTCAGGGTCAGCTATAATTTGGCTCATTGAGAGAGAAAATGCTGAAAGAAGCCACTACTTCAATTAGCTTTACCTAAATTCTGTGATGACTTTTAAGAGCCATTTAAGCAAATCTAAATGCTCAATGGATTTAGTAACCTTTGTATAGCTCATATAAACACCCATCTACTTGTCTTTTTAAAGCCAGTAGAAGATTGTCCTGAGGTGTGGCCATTTTAATATAAAACTAAGCATATGTCTGCAATTATAAGAGAAAAAAATTGTAGGCTTGTGTGCCTAAGCAAATACACACTGCTTTAAGAGAACATGAGAACTGGTATCTCATCCTGTACCACAATATGTGAGCAAACATGTCTATTTCATAATTAATAGAAATAAAATACATGAGAGAGTCTATAAATACATTGTAAATTATTTTTTTGATGCTGGGTGCATTGTAATAAGCCTAAAGTATTTTCCAAAGTGCTGAATTTGAAAACTGCTGTGACTAGCAAAAAACAATTTATACAGAAAGAAAAGATATCTTTGAAGGAGAATTATGATGAGTAGAAACTGCTTGGTCAAAAGCAGAACACTCCCCAACAAAAAAGAGGGAAAAATGGGAATTGTCATTCATGTAGCAGTTTAATAAATGCAACCCTTCTGCTTATGGTGAAAAATGATCTATTCTTCTGAACACTAACTTCTACACCTTCTATGCTTTTTTTCACACAAGCCTATGGCAGAACACTTTAACCTCCATTGCTTCAGAGTAGCTGTTCTAAGACAACAAAACTTTAAAAATTAACTTGAATAGAACGTTGTGGAACAAGAAATCATCCACAGGCTGGATTGCATTAAGTATGGTCTAAATAGGAACTATGGATGCTTATCCCATGGATAAGATTTTGTGACCCTTTTGCCTCTATGGGCTTATTACTTGTTTGCCTTTCCCAGCTCTGCTCCCCCTCCTGTCTCCTACTCTTTGGTCCTTCCTTCCCTGTTTTTTTAATTCGAATCACCCTCTCCATTTGATACACATCTCCATGCATGTCCTTTCACAACATCTGATGAAGTGAGCTAGGCTCACAAAAGCTTATGCTATACATCTCTGATTTTGTTAGTCTATAACAGAGGTCAGCTCCTGGACTTCATTTCCCAGGGGTCCCTGCCTCCATCACTGTGGCCAGTTTCCATGGAGACCTCAGAAGCAATGGGGTGGTGACAGTGCGGCGCCAGAGTTTCCATGGAGACCAGCCCAAGTATGACTGCTCCAGGCATGTAGGCAGCAGGTCACAGTTCTGCCCCAATTTTGGCCCATGCTGTCACTGCTGCAAAATCCCGGCCCCAGCCCTGCAGCACCTCCCTGCCCAGCTGTGCACCCTGCCAGTGCTGCTTGGGCCAGTCTCCATGGAAACCCTGGCTTTGCATTGTCATGGCCCTGCTGCTCCTAGGGTCTTCGTGAAAACTAGCTGCAGCAACGTGGGCAGGGGCTGTTGGGAAGTGGAGTCTGCCATGGAACTGATCTAGTCTGTGGGCTGGACTGTGCTCACCCTGGTCTATACAATACGAGTCTACACCCCCTTTCTTCACCTTAATCGGGTACTGCATTCTTCCTGGTTTTTCTTACTTTTCACTTGCCCTCATTCTTTCACCTGTGTAAGCTTTATCTTATTTTCCTCAATAGGATCTTTTTTGTGTGGATAAAACAAAAACAATAAGACTCACTTGACGACAAACACCTCTTCCCTTCCCCAGAATTCCAGATCCTGCCTTACTTCTGCCCCCCAAAAGTCATCTAGTAGTGTTATTATCTCATCCTCCTTACTTTTCCTTGAGGAAATGGGCACTGTCTGGGGTTTTCTGGTTAGTGTCCTCCCTTGGTGCACTCATTTTAAAATGTTACCCTCTCTCCTGTCCTTGTTTTCTTCTTTCGTTGTCTCCCATAATCACTTGATTGTGCATTTGGTGTCTCCACAGATAAAGGGGGGCTTTTATCTGTAATTGATGGGCAATGGCCCATGCTCCTAATGCACATCAAGTAGGCCTTGCTCTTCCCTGGATCTCATTCAGTTCAGATTCTGAACTGTTCACTCCACAATACCTGCAGTTAATAAGGTTATAAGATAGCTTTCTCCTGGCCAATTCTTAGGGTGCTTTCTCATTCTTCTTGACCTCTCCATTGCTTCTTGACAGCTGATTACAGTCTTTCCAGGTATCTTTTGTGGTTGTGTTCCTTTGCCTGTCTTTCTACTGCAATTTCAGTGTCCTGAAGTTCCTCTCCTCTCATTTACTTTGCTGGTTTCTAATAGCATAACTAAGGAGGGGTGACCAAGGCAGCAGCCCCAGGTGGCAACCTTTGTCGATAGGTGCATTGAGAAGTCAGTGGGCCATACCACCTCAGTTGGCATAGCAGTAGCCAGCATTGCCCCAGGCTGGTCTCCTTCAAGGTTCTTCATGTGCCTGGTCTTGTAATAACAGGGTTCAATAAACCTAGGCATACAGTGCATGAGAAGAACTAAACAAGTTTTATTGTGGAACAGTAGGTAACCTCTACAAAACCTTTGTCCTCTCTGACTTAGGCTAAATACCGACATTTGGGGAGGTTAGAGGGGTTAGAACAAGTAAAATATAACTACCCAATCTAAGGTAACTCAGGATGTGGAAGCTAGTAGAGAGTAGCTGGGGGGATTGAGGGTGAAATCAAGCTCTAGGGAGAGTTGAGGGGCCCACCAGAGGACTGGAAGGATCTGGGGGGACAAGTAGAATCTGTGGGAGGAATTGGAGGGATCCACAGGCAGGCAGCAGCCACAACAGGGATCATGAGGCAAGCAGGACCTGCAGAGGAGATGGGGGGTAGATGAAGTACACAGGGGGCATCAAAGGGGCAACCAGCATCTGCAGGAGGGATTGTGGGGAATAGGAAGGGCGAGCAGAGTCAGCGAGGAGGATCAGGGGGGTAACAGAATCCATGGAGGGACAAGCAAGATCTGAGGAAGGGATTGGGGCAGGCAGGGTCTGCAGGGGAGTTGGTTGGGTCTGGGGGGGTTTGGTGGGATCAGAAGGGTTCACAATGTCTTTGGGGGGAGAGGCATTGGAGGATAGGGAGTTCTCTCCCTATCCCTGCCCAAATCCAGGGCCTATTTTTAGACCCTTGACCCCCTGAACCAACCCCCTCATTAACTTATCCCCCATGTCTCCTGCCCCTCTTCCCACTGGGACTTCTTCATCTAACATTAGCAAATGATGAAAAAACTGGCAGTGGGAGTAGCTTGTGGGATGGGGATTTTGGTGGGCTGGGAGGAAGCAGGGTAAGCTGTCTGGTCCATGGGTGTGTTGTCCAACTGGAGGTGGAGCGGGGGGGAATTGGTCCCATGCCAGGAAAAGGGTAAGAAAAGCATAGTCCTGGGGCTCAGGCTGGGGCCAGTGGCTGCGCTTTCCCAGCCCTGAAGCTGTGCTGGAAACTGTACAGAAGTTCAGGAAAGTAATATCAGTCTAAAAATAGCCAAACTGATCAAAGTTAGACTACCTCAGAGACAGGGTTAACTTAGGTCACGCCTATCAGTTTTAGACCATTTTAACCATCCTAGGAGTTCTATACAGTTCAAACTTAGATTTACTTTACTAGGGATTTATCTTTGTAAAGTCCATATCTGGGTGAGCTAAGTTAGATTGGATGGCCATTTTTAACATCTCCTAACCTCTCCAACTGTCTGTATGTAGCTGCAGCTTAATTGAAGGGTCATCCCCCAATTCCTAGCCTGTACAGTCTAAATAAGGGTGTGTCTCCAAACTACAACTTCTATTACCACACGTGGCTCATCCTCATTTTTTCATTTTATATCTAGGTAAATTATGAGTTCAGTAGCCACCTTGCTGATGAGTCCAGTCTCTGTTTCCTCCTCCAACTCCACCTGTACCTGCTCAGGCTAAAAGATTAGACTGTCTTTCTAGCATTGCATTACTTTCTGGGCACATCTACACATGTGCTTTAAAGCACATTAACCTATTTTAATTCATATTAAAGCATCACTTTAAAAACGTTCACTTTCACTAATGTGCATTAAAGTAGGCTATTGCACATTAAGCGTCACTTAAAACACATGCTCTTTAGTTAATGTGCATTATGGTAGGCTAATGCACATTTTCTTAGTACCTCACAATGAAGGTACTAGATTTAATGCGCATTAACTAAAGCATGTTAATGCAGGTGTAGACGTGTGGTGGAAATTGAACTTCACATCTTTCTTCCCAAACTTCCTTCTGTTTGTCACTTTCCTCCCCAGCTCTCAGAGTGTGGACACATGATGTTTTGCACTGGTGTAATCTGCCTCAACACCTGTATAAAAATGTAATGGACCCATATCATGGGTATTAGTCCCTCTAACCCAAGGTAAAGTTACCCCTTAGAAAGCCATAATTAACTATATTTCAGGGTAAGCTACACACGTGTTCAGGTGAAATGTCCACAACTGTAGCTGATTTCTAGCGCTGTGTGAAGCTTTGGTCCTTGATTTGATTCAGTGGAGATTCAGCCCAATTCAGTGGCTGAATCTTCAAATCTGAATTGAATCAGGAGATCCGTTAATCTCTCTGAGTTGAATTGGAACCCTCCAAGTCTATTTGTAGAGATTTGGAAAGACTCAATGATTCGAACATAGACATAGCTTTAAATGCTTTTTCTACATACCTCAAGGTACCAGACAGCTTGTGAATGCTGAGATGGTGGGGTGAATGGAGCACCCCACAGAAGCATGGGGGGGGGTGGGGGGTGGTACCCAGCGCTCTTGGAGCAGACCTGGAAGTGAATCAGAGGCACTGGTTTTGCCAGAGAGCACACTGGGGACCCCCCCCACACACCCTCCAGCTTGGCAACTGGCATCTCCTGGGTCTGGAAGGGCGCCCAGGGTCCCCCCATGGCCAATAGCCAAGCCGGGGGGACACAGGGTGGGCCCTCAGTACATTCGGTGGCAGACCTGGAAGTAGACCAGAAGTACTTCCAGTCCACTTCCAGGTTCACTGCTGAGCATGGTCCTGTGGGATGTTCCATCCTCCTCAGCATTTCAGATCTCATAAGCCATGCCTAGTACCTCAAGGTATAAAAAACATTTAAAGCTGTGTATGTGACTGAATTGCTGATTCTCTGAATCAGTATCGAATCTTCAGTTTTGGAATTGGGCAAATCGAATCAGGACAGTGATCTGAATCAAATTGAATCACTGTCCCCGATTCATGCCAAATCAAAATCTGAATCAAATTCAGCCTGTTTCACACACCCCTATTGATTTCATCCTTGCACAGCCCTAAATTTAGTGCAAGTAAATGCATGCATGTTTCCCCAACCACTTAATGAAAAGCCCCTATACTTTAAGCACCAACTTGGGAAAGTTGTTTTTCTGCTCCAGACACTGAGATAGCTTATGTAGTTATACAAGGTTGATATAAGTTATGGCATCAGTACATGTATGGTAAGCATAGCCAAGCTAGTTTTAAAGCAGGTATCTCAGATTCTCGTAACAGTCTAGTCATAGCAGCACAGAGCTCAGAATGGACTGAAATCACACAAGACAGGTCCTTAGGCTCATAAACTCAGAGTCCAATTTTATTTTTTACCTTTTCATATATTCAGTATTTCACCAAGATCTTTCACTTCTTTTGCAACATCTTCATAACCTGTATTCCTTCCAAACTCAGGAATTTAAGCCATTGTTCTTGCCTTCACCTCCCTCTTTCACTTTGTTTCAGACCAACCTCAGACCATTCTGCTTTCTTCTGGTCTATCCAGGAGTTTGCTGCAAATAATATCTTTCCTCCTTAAGGCTTATACAAAGGTACTCCTATATTGGAATCCCATTTACTGGCTGCCCATTGCCCACCTTAACAAATTTGATTTACCAGTCCCCGAACTATTCTGCCTCCACCTACGTCTTTGGATTCATTTTTGTCTTCTCTGTTCACTCCACTTACGAATCCTTGCTAAGTGATCCATTCTGCAGCATTTATATCAACATAGACAAGATGTTATTGATTCCATTTTCCATGTAGTCTGTTTTAAATTTGACAAGCTGTTTTACCTGTCTTAAAATGTGGTGGTCTGAAGTCTCTTAAAAGTGACTGATGCGCTGAGTGCTCTTTCTTGGTCTCATTGACATTCATATTTGTTCTTTGTTGTTTGACATAATCTTAGAAACAGTCAGCCTAATTTGAAAGGACTTAATTTTCTCTTACATATAGAAAACACGATGCATATATCTTCTATTACTCTCATTGTGAGGCCTTATTCCAAAGTGTTTCATGTTCAAAAAGATAGCTTCTTTTGCAACAGACGCATCTTTTTATTAGAAAATCTCATCTTTCCATGAAGCCTTTTGAGACTGATCTATGCTAGGAATAAATCCCCCCACATAAGATAAAGAACTTAGCCATTATCAATCTACATCCTATAAAAAGTTATAGCAAACTCTAGGCTCTCTGGGCTTCTATACACATGCAGGTAGCCTGCTCTGATGCACTGGAAATCCAGTGTGTCAAAACAGACTCAATTAATTAAGTCTGCTGGAGCACAGAAATGGATGCATTCCAGCAGCCCAGAGCATCATGTATATCAGCATTGCTGTGTGTTTCTGCACTGACAAAATGGCAGGGGTGCACTTTGAAATAAAATACGTCCAATGAGCTTTAGTTCAAAGCATCCCACAGCCATTTTTTCAGTGCAAGAATGCAAAGAGATGTTGATATACATGACACGTGGGCACTTTTAATTAGTGCATTTCACTAATTAAAGTGGCCAGTGCCGCACCAAGAAGCACATGTAAAAATGCCCTCCAAACCTTGTCAAGTGAGGACCACACTTTCCTCCTACAGCATCAGTCTGACCATTTTAGCTCCCAATAAATAATGCAGCAGGTACAGATGAAATATAATACTGTATCAGAATGCAGTCCACTTTAGATAGATGTTGGATAGGTGTGTTTTAGACAGTCAAGAAGGCGGGGAGAAGTCATGCTATGCTTAATATAAGGTTTTTAAGCCAGTAGTGCAATAAAATAGACCAAGGGTGTCAAAGATACAGCCCAAAGTTCAGATCTGGCCCATGGAGGCCCATCATTCAGCCTCCAAGGTTGTCCGCTTGAGTTTACCTACATATCATACGAGGCACATGCTGGACTGGCCGTACACACAGGGCCCTGAACACAAGTGACAAGGACCTGGCTAGTCCAGGACCTGTGCTGTATGTGGCACTCATGTTTGGCCAGTCCAGGACCACCCCCTCCACCCCTCATCTACCCACATACTGGATCCATCTCTCCTGACATCCTCTCTGACTGGTCCAGGACTGTTTCACACATGACACCAGCCAGTTCAGCACATGCACCACAAGTGTCAGCCAGTACAGAGTGGGCAGTGTGTGTAGTGTGGGTCCTGGACCAGCTGGAGCAGGCACCATGTATGGTTCAGTCCAAGACTGGCCAGAGCAGGCTCTGCATCCAGCATGCTTCAGGGGGGTAAGAGAGGCCATGGGCATGATTTGGCCCTTAGGGCCAGCTTTACATTTATCCAGCTGATGGACTGGTTCCATACCATTCACCCAGCCCAGAGGGCCAGATGAGTTTGACACATCTGTGATAGAAATTGCTCTCACTTCCTTCCTTTTTTTGCCTTCGTTTATTTCTATGTGTGCATTTGTCTTACCCATGATACTCATGGATGTAAAATCACCAAGATTCAACGGCTTTTGGACACAGTAATAAAAATCCATAAAAGCATGGGAAAACATATCTGGCTAAGTTATAATAGCCCTTGAACTCTTTGGTGAACCAGAACTACACTTCGCAATTCACTTTATTACAATATATATTCTTATATACCTATTCTATGCTATACGTGTTGTTATTATATGACATGTATAACATAGAATAAGCATATAAGAATGAATTATTTTCTTCTTATTGTTGTTATTGTCTTTATTAATGAGTATAGCATGCATATATTTATGTGTTATATACTTTAATGGCAACTCTTGAAGTCTGGGCCATTCCACATGGGTGGATGCAATTTTCTTTCCTTATGTTTCTAGCACAGTACATGGAAACAAAACATTTTGATCTTTTATTTGTATCAGTGTGACTAAGCAATAAGAATAATCTGGAAGGGAGAATCTGTGTGTTGAACTGAATAATATTTTGAACATAAATGTGGTCATAGAAATAAAATTTATCATTGATCTGTTCCTGTGTAACTTCTTGATGTTGACATAAGTGTATGGAAAATGTGTTGCTGCATATCCACCCTGAACAAACGTACTACAATAGACATTTTGATATGCTGTTGACTTCTGGGTTATTAATTTCCGTTAGTATAGCATGAATAAACATTTATTTCTTTACAAACTTATTTAGAGGTCTTTTTAAATTTGCATACCAGCAAGCATTGTGCTTATGGTTAAGGTAAATATCAGTGGAATGGCTCTAGTTTACAGTATAAAGGTTCTGGTTTCTTGTCTCTTGCTCATCAATGTTTGAGTAAAGGTTGAACCTTCCACATACTTATGCTGAATTTTTGTTGCTTTTTGCTTGGAAATCAGGGAGCTTGAAAGAATACCTACACCAGTCACTGAACGAGCAGTCTTTATTTTTGCATCTTATTTTGAAGGTTCTTCTGGGAGGCAGTGAAAGTTAGGATGAGATCAGGTTAGCAAGGCTATTTCTTGGACTCATCAAACTGATGATATTACCACAATATTTAGTGAATTATAAAAGTGATTACAAAAGTGTTTTCTGAATTAGAGAAGACTTTCTCCACATCCAGCACATGGATCTATTTCACCACAGAATTTTGTACAAAGAAGATAAAATTCAGACCTGGTATACAACATTTTTCTGATTCATTAGTTCTGAAATGGGACGACTGGCTTAAATGACACCCTTTGTGGTGTAGCTAGGTACAAAACCAAGGAAAATACTTGGGAAAGGATCATGCAGAGTGCTGGATTAAAGGTGAGGTTGCTATACAGTTACATTCTTCTCTCCTGGTTTCAGTAGCTACCTCTGTGACCTCAACATAGAGCACATCTGGGGCAGAACACAGGGGAACAATCATCTAGCACAACATGTACTCCCTCCAAGGCAGTATAGTTTGTGATTCAAAGGATGTTAAAGGTTTCAGTTCCTTTGAGCAGCAAAAACTCCACTAGTTCAATGCTTTAACAGAGGTAGGAAAGTTAGGGATACTTGGATAATGGGGCCTCAACCAGTGGTACCATGGTAAGTTAGAGCACTCTCTTGTACTCATTGAAATTAAGTGGATGTTTCTGAATTGGGACAGAAAACTGTATCAGCATCTCTCTTTCTCTGCTTCAGTGTAGAGCTCCAGGCCAGATCCTTCCACAGACCTCTTCTTTCCTTGTTTCCTGCTATGGATTTCAAGCAAAAGTGCACGTTCTCCTCCCCCAACCACCACCCCCACTTAAGACCCACCTCAAGCACAGGTCAAGTACAACTTCCCCAGTTGTTGTATCTCTCATTGTGCAGTCTTAATATACTGACTCTCTTTCTATAATGTCAATTAGAAGAAAACAAAAGCTGGGAACATTTCTTGATGAGCCTCTTCAAAGACCAGTAGCACCGATCATATGAAATCTGTAGGGATCATGTGCTAGATCTTTAGATTTATTGAGTTAAAACTGTATGTTCCAAAATGATTTTGCCAGAAATGAATGCCTCCTGGGCATTTATTTCTAGGATGGAATCAGGGAGCTTGACTGCAGAGTTTATCCCCAGTGTGCCATAAAATACACTGATATGGAAATTCATAAATTTTAAGATCCAGGAGACCATTATGACCACCTAGTTTTAGCTCTTGAACCACAAAGGCTGTAAATATTCGGCAACGGATTTGTGCCTCAAGTTCATAACACCCATTCATGCTATAGCATATCTTTTGGAAAGATATCCATCCTTGTTTTAAAAGTAAGATGTAAAGGAGCTACCACATATCTAGGTACATTTCATTGCTTAGCTACGCTCACTGTTTAACATTTGAAACTTATTTCTGGTCTAAATTTTTCTAGCTTCTACTTCCAGCCATTTGATTTAAGTTTTACTTTGTTTGCAAAGAGTCATGTACTGTATTATTGTCTCCCTTGGGATTGACAGTCTATAATCAGATCACCTCAGAACCTTTTCTTAAACAAGATGTGGTAAATTTTTAGCTGATCACTATAACCAATTGCCTTCTACACCTGGAATCATTATTGTAGTTCCTTTATAAACTTATTCCAGTTTTGCTAAGCTGTCTCCTCTGAGAAATTATGTGACTGCATCCAAACTCTGCTCAGGTTTGGTAATGCTGCATCAGTGGTTACAAAGGTGCCACAACAACAGATGTGGAAAATGCATCATTGCTTTTGAGTAAGAACAAAAGAGAGAATTAATTGCTTTTGTGGTCAAAAGGCTAAGAGTCTTGGACCCCAATGTCATCCAGATGCACTTTACAATAGAATGTGTACACATATGTGTATGCACAGAGAAGAAAATTTCAGATACTTCCGTCTATTATTGTAGGCATAGGTCATGCTTATTTCACAGGATGAAAACAAGTGAGCCTTATTCCTTGACAGGCATTGGAATAACAGTTAACATATGCCCCCTGGAGGGCTAATTTTCAACTTTACGCTCCATATACACTGTGTGCAGAATTCTCTTTCACCTCCTAAAGAATGACTGAAGTACAGACTTGAGACTAACTGAGTTATCTGACTAAGGTATAAAAGCAGTTCTATCATCCCTGCTCTCAGTACGTAAGTGCCCCCATTATAGGAAGAAGGAGACATCAGCACATCCCTAAGGGTGGTCCTGCTTCTAGAATGGTGCACATACATGTCTAGGGAGGATAATAGAATTGGTCTTACACTTTAGTCAGGTAATTCAGGTACTCTCAGGATGCATTTTGGTCATTCAGTAGGTGAACCAGAATTCTGTCCCATGAGTTAAAGCTAGAAAAAAAATGGTATGGAGTCTTTCTTTTTATAAAGTTCTTCACATGGACTACTGGCTGGTTAGTGCTCTCCATGGTGTCACCAAATCCTTGATACATTCTTGTGCTTGTCATGATTATACCAGCTGGACAAACATTTTTCTCAACTTAATGCTGTAAATGGTACTTCAAGGAACAGGTCTACAAAAATCAGTACCTGCTTTGGTTAAAAGCATGTAAGTAGTATCATACCTACAAAACCAAAGACCTATATGGCATGATCACTCACTACAAAAATTGTCTTCTACCTGACTTCTGACTTCAGACTAACATGGTTAGCTACCTCTCTCACTACAGAAATGTAACGCTTGTTTCCTGAGTAACAAATACTGACTACCAGTAGATGGTGATGTATAACAGTGTATTTCCCATTCTCACTCTGTATATAAGGATGTAGGTATAGGAAGGGTATTCAAACCCAAAAGCTCATGAAGAAGAATTTTTCCAACTATTTGAATTAGTCTAATAAAAGCTATCAGATGTACCCAAAGCATCTTGTCTGTCTCTGTATATAATGCACTCTTATTATCTTTGACCTGGAATAGTACTTTGTTTTTTACTGGAATGGACAAATCTGTTTCTCCCCTTGGTTAAGTGACATTCTGTAAAGTGTTATATAAGTCATACTGTAGTGGACCCTCCACCCTATGGAAGATACAGTCATTAACAGGCTCCACTGTGCAAATACATAGGAAAAACTGCCTATGTTTAAAGAGCTAACAATCTAAAAAACAGCTGGTTGATTCTTTGAATATTGTATTGTAGTTCTAATTTTATTCTGCCTAGTGTTTAATGATCTTAACATCCATTAACATTAATTAATTTAAACTTTCAACATTTCTGTGGGTTAGATATATATTGTAAGTCATACCTTACAGGTGGGGAATCAGAAGGCACTTGTACACATGCAGTGAGGCTACTCAGATGTATTGTAATTATAGCATGTCAGAGCAGACTTGATTAATCAGGTCTGCTGGAGCATAGTAATTACCGCGTTCCAGCAGACTCTAGTGTCACATGTGTTAGCAACCCCACACTGAAAAATGGCATCAGAGGAGCTTTGACTAAAGCTCATTTGACAAGTTTTAGTTGAAGTGCCCCTGCCACCATTTTTCAGCATGGAGACATTAATACATGTGACATTCTGGGCACTTTAATTAGAGTGGTCCAGAGAGGTTGAAAACCACTAGTTCCCTTCACTGTGCATCTGGGCAGCCTCAATGCACACATGTAGGCACCCTCTGATTCCCCATCTGTAAGGTATGACTTACAATATATATCTAACCCACAGAGATATTGAAAAGCTAAATTAATGAATGCTAATGGATGTTAAGATCACTCAGAGAGCCACTCTAATTAAAGCACCCCTCTTCCCCCCTCCTGGAGTATGTGTGTAAATGCCCAGAAGAAATTTATGGCAAGAAAAATCCCACAAGAGGCCATTTGTGTCCTGCTCCTTGTTCTGAGGCCAGATCAAGTATAACTAGAACAGTCATTCTCAGTCAGGGTGATACGGCACCCTGGGGTACTTTGAGATCCTTTCAAGCCTGCCACAAGGTGCCATGCAATGTTAGTACTGTTAGGTGTACAAGTATGATTCAAAAGACAAACCCAAAGTTTTCAAATAGGACTCGATAATGTTTAAAATGTTCAGAGGTGTTGTGAGCTTTACAACAGAAAAATTGCTCTTTTATTTTTCTGTAGTCAAAAAAAAGAGTGAAAACTAAGAGCTGGCATGTTACAAGAGCTGCCTTAAGTTTCTCAAGGAGTGCCTAAAGTCTATGGAGGAGTGACTTGAATCTAAAAACATTGAAAAACACTGACTTGGACACATTTGGATATTTTTAAGAACAGGTTGGACAATGACAGGGATTCCACAAACTCCCATGGTAGTAATTGCAGGTCTATTCATTATCCCAAGTCAGAAGTTGTTTGTAGTATAATCAGAAGCAGAAGCTATGTCTTTTGACACTTTAGAGGGTAGAGAATTATGCTTGTGACAGGGTGCTGTTCAACACAGGGGTTAACTCCCTATTAAGAGTTGACACTACCCCTGTCACTGGATATCTCTCTTGACATGCCTTAATGGATTTATTGGAGTCCCAGGGAAAATATGCCCAAGGAATCTTCTTCTTTAGCTGGTCTTCTCCCTGGTTCTACTCTCTACAGTCCATTCATTCTACACTGATCCTGGAATGTATCCTGTCCAGGGCTCCTCCACCCCTATACCCTGGTCTTTCACTCACCTGGATGACACCATCAATAATGGCAGTTCAATAAGGAGAGTAGATCTGTCTGCCTCACCATGTGCACTCAACATCCCATGAGCAGGGATAGTTGCATCAGCTTGTTCTACTCATAAACAAAAAAGTCAATGTAAACTACAAAGTAAAGGAAACAGTACAGCGCATGCCCAATCATCTTCCTCAATGCCCTTAATTTATATGGGACTCTCTTACCCTCAGAAAACCATGTGTCATTTGGTTTATCCTCTAACATATTTGGGCTTCACTGTTGTCTTTACACACCCCAGTCCTAGGGTGAATCACCCATTTTTCACTGGTACTCAGACTTCTTACTAATCATGAGTCACCTTCTCTCTAGGCATCCAACTCTCAGAACAATAGGCCTGCTGGCTATGTGGGTTCCTTTCAACTTACAAAGTTCAGAGTCTTTCACCCTCCAAATCCAGAGTACAGAGATGCCTTCTAGCTTGCCACAATAACTCTGCAGGATAGGGATGCTGGTCCAGGCCATATCCTTCCACCTATCCAGTTACAGGATGGGACTCTATTTGCCCCTGGTGGGGCTAATTCACCCCTTCACAACAGAGCTCCCATTTGTTACTCTTGTGGATCAAGCCACTGTGAATTCCCCATCTCTATCTCTCATGTGGCTTGCCAGCACCTCCATACTGGTACCAGGTAAGTCTCCTGGTTAGTTACCCCTTTCCAGGATGGTATCCCCAGCAGTGGCCTTGCTTACCCCAAACAAGTACCCCACTTGCCACAGGCTGGCAGGAATGGCCCATTTGACCAGTGTCAGGGTCAGGCAAGTGTCTGCAGGGAGGGCCCAGTGTCCTGGCACTTCAGGTAGGGCTAGTGTTGGTGCAGCAGGTCATCAAAAGTGCACTGGGTCATCCTGAAGTTGTCGTCTCACTGCTTGTCATCCCAGTCTCATTGTATGATGTACAGCTACCAGTCACAGCTGGTGTGATGAACCCAGAGGCAGTAAGGCTGGAGGGCCTGATGACAGTGGCTCCAGAGGTGGCATCCTGGAGCCCCTGGTTGTTGTGGCTGGTAGCAGCAGCTACACAGAGGTGAATGCCCTGGGAGGGTGTCTGGAAGTTGTCATCCAGGCAGTCATTGTGGATAGGGGAGCCAGCCAGAACAAGATGGCCATCCACCAAGTACTGGTGATAGTAATGGGCCAGCAGGATGACCAACATGGCCAAGAAGATCTGGGAATCCTGTTCCTGGGCACCAGGGCTAGGGGCTGGTGCAACCATGGCTGAGAAATACAGATGCGGCAGGAGCAGAGCGGCCATATGCTGTCTGTGCCCATGCCCTGCTGCTTCTCTCACAGAGGAAGTGTCTGCTCAGACTGCACAGTGTGGGGCTCTGTTTTAAAGATGGCTGCCAAGTGCCAGCAGCTGGGGCTGGAAGCTGGAGCTCCCCCTGGTGGCCACAGAGGGACATGGCAGGACTGGAGGGAACTGGCACTAACTTTAGTGCTAGATCTCTGCATATGTAAACACCTGCCAAAAATCAGTTACTGCACATTAAGATAATGTATAGTACATTTGATTACAACTAATTGCATGTGTAGATGTGCCCATAGAGTATAGATTATCACTCAGGTGGATCAGTGGTGGGAAGAACTGGTTCAATAAGGTTGTTTATAAAATTACTCTAGATTTATACAGGTAAAACTGTGAGTAGAATTCAGCTTGTTGTGTTTCTTTTGCCTTTGGAGTTACCTTTCCTTCAAAAACTGATGTCTTCCTATGAAAATAATTAAGTTGGCACTACAGCTGTTGTAGCTTTACGAGGTAAACCATAGGTGGACAGTTAAGCATTGATTTCAGTTAACCAGACTGCACTTTCTCCACTGGAATTTTGCCCTGAGATAGTTATCTTAACTTACCACTTCTTTTCTGTAAAGACAAGTCCTTTTTCTTTCTGCCAAATTTTGTTAGAACTATTTTGTGATTAGCTCTAATGCATTAGCTTGACAGCTTGACAACTGAAAGTCACTTCATTGTTTACATGTTTACCCACTCTGTAGATGGAAAGAATGGTAGGAAGGATGGGAGGGTGGTAGGAAGTCCAGATGGAGTTTTTACTGGCAGTTGTAGAAGCAATATCAACCTCTCAGTGCATTTTCACAGAATATGGGCAGAAAGTGGAAAATATATTTATCTTTGAATGAGAATTTACTCAAGTATTTTGCATAGTTCTACTAGTAGCACTCAGCTCTCGTACATCTGGCTTATTGTACAGATGACTTCTAAACTGGCATTAACAATGACCAACAAGGGCATGGGACCAGTCATCTTTGTGCATAGTTAAGACCATTAGCTGTGACCGCCATCACTCACGCAGCATATGGATAGTTCTGTGTGTCCAGCAAAGAGTGTACAGCCTTTCTTTGAACAAATAGCTTGGTATAACTATGCTGCCATGCAACACCCATTTTTTATGTTTTATGAATTAACATTCCATCTTTCATATTTTTATTGCACTACTGCTCATTGTACATACAAATGGAAATGCTTAAGACTAGCAATTTCTAAGTAATATGAATGACATAAGACTGCCAGGTAGTCTGGTGTTATGTGTGTTCTGTGCATTGCTTGCTTTGTTTTTACTTGAGAAAATCCTTTTTTCAATTACATTGTATATTTAATTAGCTGATGCAAAACCAGTCCAGCTTGATGGCACACCTCTATTGCTTTCACTGGGTTCAGCACTATTTTGCTTACATAACTTCTCATCAAATACACTGTTATTGACATATATACTTCTACATTCTGGTTTAGCTACAGATCTTTGGATGTTGGCTTCTTTGTTTGAAAGAAATCACATGCTAATAGCCAGTTTCAAAATCAGACTAAAGTTTAATGTAGTTTGAACGAGAAAATAATTTCTTCAAGAAAATAAAGATTACTTTGTTTCCATCATCTCTGAGATGAAAGGTGGAAAAGGACAGGCACCTTGGGATGCAGACTCTACAGTCAAGATGAGAATAAGATGGGACAGTGAGGAAAGGAAGCAGAAGGTGACTTTATACAAGGACTTTAGTCCCACATACAAGCGTGCAGGATTTGAGTAGGTCATGTTGAGTGATTAGAAAAATGTTGAGGACCTCTGTGATAGTTCTTAGAAATACTCATCAGTCTTAGGTCACAGATACCTTTAGAGTTTCATATAAATTGGACCAGCAATTGAAAAGTCAGCCTACTTTTGCCTTGCTTTCTGTTTTGCACACTAAAGTATGAGGTGTGCTATCTCCTTAATCACAGCCAGCTTCATCTAGTTCTTTGTTTTAATTTCAACTCCTTAAACACCACCTGTTCAATTTGAGAAGTGTTTTGAAAACATCACAGAGGCCTTTGCTGTGTCTCTTACCAACATAATGAATGAATGGCACATATGTGCAGAACAACACATTTAACAGCCCAACCCACAGCAATCTAAACCTTGTGTACACTGTAGTTAATTGTCTATTTGAGTCATGCTGTAGTCTGAGATAATTTTGTTTCTATCTTTTGAGCTCCTGTTCAGCATTTTGTCTCAGAGAAAGAATAGTGCTGTTATAAGAGTCTGGTTTTGTCTCAGTTCAGGCAATTTAACAGAGCTCAGCAAATGGTTTGACTCCAGTCCTCCAGTCATAGTTGTTTTGGGTCTGGCAGGGGTTCATCTGAATTTTATTCTTCTACAAACTGTCAAAGTTGTCTGACTTGGACACTTATTGCTGACTAATGATGAAAGATAGTCTTGTGGATGAGACATAAGAGAGATTTGGGTTCAGTTTCTGTTCTCCACTTATATGTCCTGCTTGCCCTTGAAAAAGTCACCTCTCTGTTCCTCATATGTAAAAAGGGGTCTTTTGGGTATCTGTTTTTTATGACGTATACAGAAAGGGCCTAATGTGATAGAGCTCTTACCCTTATAGAGGCCTTGAGGTTGCTAATAACAGATTATAGTCTATTTAGATATCAGTGAACACTTCTTGCACAGGAAAAAAAAAGACCTCCTCTTAACAAGCAAAATGTAATTGGCTTAGCAGCTTGATGTCTAAAGCACAGGCTTGTTTAACTTGCAAGTTGTTGTAAAACAAATTGAAAACAGCATGCAGCCAAAAGTAGTGTCAGCTGTAATATAGGCTGGGACAAGAGTATGGCACATGAAACGACACTGAAGAATGGCTTGGAAGTTTGTGTTTAAGGGTATGTGGCCTCAGAGCTCAAGTAGTCTGTAAAGGGCAGGACATACAGATGCTGTTAATGTGTTATGACAGCATTCCCACAAGACACTTTGCTGACCTTAAAACATTTTTCTTTTCTTCCTTTTAAGGCACAAGACACAAAAACAAAGATCAGCCATTGGAAAATGTAATTCATAATAAAACAGTTTTCAGAAGAAAGGATTTGGTGTCTTTATATATTTTTTTCAGTGTGTTTTTCTTTTCTATATACAAACTTGCTGAGAACAAACATTGATTTATTTCTCAATTTATCTGGCTCCAGTCAAATGCCTCTGCCACACTTCATTAAAAATGAGTTATTTGGAAATGTACTGCTTACAAACTTAAAAGAATATAAATAAAACAACAGCCTGGACAAAGACTTGGCCTGGTGGGCAGCATGAAAAATCTCATGGGAAGGAAGCTCAGAATGGGAAATTCCAAAGCTCAGTTCAGCTTTGTACTGTTTCCTCCATGGTATTTCAGATTCAGAAGACTATGTGAAGTATTCATGAAACTAGGACTTACACTATTAATAAGACCATGATCAGTTCTGCAAATCTTTATTTTGAAATACAAATAAAAGACTGGACCAGAAAATGGACCTTAAGAAATCACTGGAGCAATCTAGATTTTTTTTTCCTGCAGATCTGGGGGGAGGAAGGATAAGCAGAGTTTTTTCTTATCCCAGTGGATAAAATTGGCTCTTTTTGAAGAATACATATTAAATTAAACAGAACATCTTTGATTTAGTTTTGCTTAGTCTCTGATTTTATTTTTGGATTTGCTCATGGCTCCTGTGCTAGAGAATTTGAAAGGGTAATCACAAGCCTAAGAGTATCCTGGGATTTCCCAGTGATATGTGCTACTGCAAAATTTATTGGCTCTTAGCATGGATAATGCCCTTGGCGCTCATCAGTCCCAAAATGTTCTCAGTAAACAGACTCTAATGCTGTACATATACCCTTCCAATATTACTCAGTGGTAACAAAGGGTAGTGGGATTTTCCTACTGTGAAGAAAGACAGACAGATAACATGACAATAATTATCTAGCTGCATTTCCTAGGATGGTATTTACCATTTACTGAATAGGTAGGATGAATGTTCACATAAAGATATAATCATAGAAAAAATTGGTGTGGAAGAAACCTCCAAAGGTCACCTAGTCTAGCCCCTTGCTGAAGGCAGGAATATACATTCATTATCCTTTCTAGAATACTGGAATAGCTTCCCATTTGGCATTCCTCTCTGCCTTGTTTCAACAGATGTCCTATTTAAAGGAATCTTGTAAGTTTTAAAATAATATTTTAAAAAGTGTACATGCCTACATTGTTAATAATGTCTTTGTGTTTTTAAAATCCTGCTTGCTTTGTATTACTAGTGGTAGGCTTGTCTTCTTTGTTTCTTTCAGTCTGGACAAGGTGTTCCTTAGACATCACAATAATGGGTGTATCATCATGAACTCAGACTGACAATGAAAGGCAGACTAAATACGCTTCACTTTTGCTCCTAGTCAACATTTTGTTTCCGCTCTAGAACAACTATAATGTTGATGTTTCCTATTTGTATTTAAATATTCCAACACAGAAATTGCAAATCATATTATTTCAAGCAAATTTAATCATAAAAGCTCACGGCAATATTTTTAATGCTCTTAAGGTTTATAAAGTCTTGCTTTCTATAAAAATTACATTTTAGATCCAAAGTAATCAGGTATTAGTTTGTTACTATTGTATGGACATTATTTATGGGTAGAGTAAAGCATTGGGAGATAACTGCTTCTTAAAGTTATACTGACCTATTTTGTATGGAAACATTAACTGATACAACAAGCATGACAAAAAATTGTGTAACTGTTCCCATTGATCCACCTGTTGTGGAGCTAGCCACTTGAATAAAAATATATAACAAATCAATGTTGCTATTATGAAAGAGGAAGTATTTCCATTTACCAGTTTTGATTCTTCCATTAATACTTATATCTTGATAAAACAGTATCAGTGTATGTTGTCATGTAATTGTCACGTTCCATATGTCAATTGAGCAAACTGTACTTTACAGTGCTATGAGCGTGTGTTTGAGCAACTCCAAAATTCATTAAACTATTCTTTAAGTGATTGCAGAGGAAATTTCTCAAGCCCCAATACTGGAAAATGCTGAATATTCTTAACATCCATTGATGTCAACAAAAATTGGGGTGCTTGACACCTGGCAGGCTCAAGTCTTCAGTTACTCTGGTTCAAGTGAAAACAGTTCATTTCCCAGTCATAGAACAATGGGAATCAGAGACATCACTGCTGATGTTTTTCATTAAGTTTCTGTGCTTGGGATAATATCTGGAAATTTCAACTTTCATTTGAAAAAAATAAGTTGCAGGGCAAAACTTGAAAGCCAGACTGCTAAAGTGTCAAATACCAGAAAACAAATACAAACTATCTCTTGTGACCATCATTGTCATCATCATCATCTCTATTTTTGAAACACAGCTCATGAATTTGAATGCTTATAGTTGGCAATATTAAAATTGCTTATTTTTTAAAACATAAAACTAAACAATAGTTCCAAAAAACCATAAGTCCTTTCAACTAATACCATTGCCAATAAACAGGCAACTTGGTTCTTCCATCAGTTTAGCTGAATTTGGGTAAAAGAGATTTACATCTATATAAATAAGAAAAATATTTGATCAATGTAATAAGATATATCGATTCCTATGTACTAATATAATTGAGGTAAAGGAAAGTTTTCCAAGTCATTAAAGTTATTATTAATGTGATGCCTGCCTGCTATTGTTTATTTCACAAATGGCATGGGCAGCCTCTGCATGTGGCACGTGGCATCAGTGCATACAGATGGAAATGCTTAAGACTGGCAATTTCCTAAGTAATATGAATGACATCAGGCTGCTAGGTGTTTTGGCACACATAAATACCCTGCTGTAGGATAGTACTCGCCTCCGACACTACTATCCTATGAAGAAGTTAAATAGTTTACTGAGCCCTAATACAGGCACACATGTAGATAGTGACACTTTACTAAACAGCTAGTCAGCTCCACCCTAAAGTCTACATGTAGATGCACCCACGGAATAGCAAACTGGGCACGGGAAGGGGATAAGACTGGCAGTCAAGAAGGGCATGGAGCTTAATTTGTGGCATACCTGCCAAAAAGTTTGACCCTTATTGGTTTATTGTGTCACAATTGTAGCTGCATTTAAAACAAAGTGTGTTGTTTAAGAGGGAATATATTTAGGTTCCACATAGAGCCTTACAATGATATATTCTGCCACTGGGAACAAAGTAGAAAACATGGAGTTCCCAGTCTGTTCTGGAAAGCAAGGTAAACTAATATGAGTGTAAAAAAAAAAATCATGATGAGTTGAAAAAGAACAGAAAGCCCACCCACTCTCCCTGAATTTTTTTCCTTCAGTACTTCTTTGCTTCTGGACTCCATTTGCTGAAGAAATGTGCACAAACTATATAGCAATTTGTAAAACTTGACATTTGAAGTCTTTTGTACATCCCTACAAATTTAGAAACCGAAAATACTGTGAAGGAAAGTGACTCTTTTGACCAATCAGGCATATTCCTAAGAGGAAGTAAGTTTGTTTGTCAAGTAGAAATGGCTTTTGCACTTTAATCATATATTGTAGCACCCGGCCCTTAGGTTCCTAGCCACCTGGGAGAATTCCCAACATCCCAGCTAAAGCACCTCTTTAGTGCTATTCCCCATGATACAGGGGAAAAGTAAGGGCCCTAAAGAATGGAATCCACAACAACCAGTACTTCCCCCAGTGGCCAATAGGAGACACTTAAATCCTACCGCATCCAGTTCTGGGTGCCACACTTCAGGAGGGATGTGGACAGCATTGAGTGGGTCCAGATGAGACCCACTTGCATAGCTAGGGGGCAGCAGGGCAGGCCCTATGAAGAGAGGCTACAGGACCTGAACCTGTTCAGCCTCTGCAAGAGAAGGCTGAGAGGGGAACTGGTGGTCCACTACAAACTCACCAGTGGGGACCAGCAGGGAGTTCTCCCGAGCACTACTAGGAGTAACTAGGAATAACAGCCACAAGTTTACTGAGAGTAGGTTCAGGCTAGATATCAGGAGGCACTACTTCACAGTCAGAGCAGCTAGGATCTGGAACCAATTTCCAAGGGCAGTGGTGCTCACTCCTACCCTGGGGGATTTCAAAAGGAGGCTAGGTAATCACCCAGCTGAGGTCATTTGACTCCAGCATTCTTTCCTGCTCAGGACAGGGGGTCAGACTTGATGGTCTGGTTAGGTCCCTTCTGACCCTACCAACTATGAAACTACTCATCTCTAGGAGTTAGGCAACTTAATTAAGTCCCTCTTTGCAGCCAGCCCAATCTGCACTTAGGTTCACAGCCTGGAAACTTGTTCTGGAATTAAGGACGTATGCCAACCTTTCTCCTAGTTGTTCAGGTTAGAAGGTAGGACTTCGAACACTCACCCAGGATGTAGGAGACTTTGAATCCATCTGAGTGGATTTGAACCCACTTTTGCCACGAAAGTTCCCTATCCACCAGGCCGTCATGTGCTATAGGGTAGGGGATGTGGTAGGGCTTCTGAAACTGTGGCAGTTTGTGTGGATAATTATTTATAGTTATTCATTGGGCCAGAGAAATCAGATATGGAACATTACAGTAGCTGTGACATGGTAGTACACTCAACTGGAAAGAGTCATAGAGAAGTAGAGCTAGAAGGGACCTGTAGAGGTCACCTAGTCCAACCTCCTGCCTGAGGCAGGATTATCCCTATCCAAACCACCTCATACAACCATAATCAAACTCTACATAAGATTACCCTTAATGCTGACACAACACAGACCTAACACCCTAACCTGCCATAGGTAAAGCAAGGGAACCACAGCAGCCAATGGACTGCTTCTATATCAGTGTTGTCAATATATGCTCAAGTGATCACAGGAGAAGTCCACATAGATTCATAGATGCTGGGACCTCAATGGATTGTTGAGTCCAATCCCCTCCCCGTGGCAGGAAAAAGTGCTGGGGTCATGTGACCCCAGCCTGGTGCTTGTCCAATCTCTTCTTGAAGACTCCCAAGGCAGGGGAGAGTACCCTTGGAAGTCCATTCCAGATCTGGCAACCCTAACCATGAAGAAATTCTTTATGATGTCCAACCTAAATTTATTCTCTATCAGCTTGTAGCCATTGTTGCTGGTTATTCCAAGAGGTGCTCTAGTAACAGAGCATCTCCTATTCCCTGCTGGCCCCTGCCAGTGAATTTGTATACTGCCACAAGATTCCCCCTCAGGCTTCTCTTGCAGAGGCTGAAAAGGTCCAGGTCTCTCAGCCTTTCCTCATAGGGCCTTCCCTGCAGGCCTCTAACCATACGAGTGGCTCTCCTCTGGACCCTCTCAAAGTTGCCCACATCCCTCTTGAATTGCGGTGCCCAAAATTGGACTCAGTACTCTAGCTGTGTCCTGACCAGTGCCACATAGAAGGGAAGCATCACCTCCCTGAACCTTTTTGTGATGCACCTCCTAATGCATGACTGTGGTGGAGCACCTTAAGGAGTGCTTGCCACTTGAGGGCTTTCACAGGCTCTGAGGGGAGTCTGATTTGGAGGAACAGCAAAAGAAACCTCTCCCAGGAACTGTTTTAAGGGGGAGGGGTGTGGCAGGGCACGATTGGTGCCTGCCACTTTACAAGCTGAGCCAAGCAGCCAGCAGGTGCTTGACTGTGGTGGCCATTTTAGATCTCTGGCTGCCTATATAAGCAGAGCAGTTTGCTGCTGGCAGGTTAGGCAGAACACTGCCTGGCTGCATGCAACATCCTGGAGGTAAGGGCAGGAGCTATAGGGGATGGCTAGGAGGTTCCTCATCCTGGGAATGACCTAAAACTGCACCCTGCTGGGAGTGGATGGCCTGGTGGGGTTCTCAGTGGCATGGGAGCCCCCAGGAAATGCCAGTCCAGTTACAACCACGGTGAAAGGTGAGTAGGAGTGCCTTACTACAGCCCTCACCTTTGGATGGGTCATTTCTCATTGGAGGTGGTTGAGGCCAGGCACAGCTGTGGCCATCTGAGCCCTGTGGGGCAAGATCCTGAAGATTGAGAGTTGGGGCCAGGCATGGCTGTGGCCACCTGAGCCCACCAGGGAGGGAAGCTCCATAGCCCAGAGGGGGCAGCCCCAGTGAGGGGGTGGTGCACAGCCCCAGTGAGGTGGGGGGAAAACCAGAGGGTGGGGAGTGAACCCAGTATGTTTGAATGTATAGAGTTGCTCCTGGTAGGGGCCAAGGCAAGCTTAGACCTGGTTGGGTAATTGGCTGGCCACTAGCTTGGTGAGGGTCATGGGAGAGGCCCAAAAGATGGTACATCTGCCACCAAAGGTATGAGCTAGCTAAAGCCTATGGCCTAAGGGGCCAGCTCCAAGAGGAAGCAAGGCAATATAAATTGTTGAGACATGAAAGAGACCCTGTGAGTGGGCGTGGAGTGTGAGAGGAGGACAGTATGAATGTGAGTGTGTCTGAGGCCTCACAACAAGGGCTAAGCTTGGTCCAGCTATAGGCCGGGAGCATTGAGCAATCTTGATGCCATCTGTGAGGCTTGGGCTGCAGTATAGAGGAGAAACAGAGCTGCAGATAGCACCCCCTGGCATCAAGGCAAGAATGGGAAGCCTCCCGCCTTAATTAACAACTTAATTAATTAACAAAAAGGCATGACAGGTGAGACAGGTGGTGGCATGCCCAAAGGCAGGTGGGGAAATTAGCACTAACACAAACCTGTGGCTAATCAAGGACCTCCACTTTGCCACAATTACAAAGTGAGGTTAGCTCTGCTAATACTTTATCACATTGACAACTCATATTCATCTTGGAGTTGACAACAACTCCAAAATCTCTTCCCTCCACTGTGCTCTGCTACAGAGAAAGGCAAAAACTCTCACTGTCCAAACCAATCTGATCATACAGTAAAATTACTTCCTGACCTGAAATACGGTAACTGGTCTGAACCTGAGTAGAGGAGCCTCTAGGCAAGAAACCTCCAGCTTTGCTCCTAGCTGGAGAATTGGCACATTTTAGTTAAAGTCTGCAGCCTTAAATGTAGCCAACACCTAATGTCTCTTGGGAGGCTTAAAAACACCTTGACACAGATAAGCGGGGGCAGATGAGAAAAGGATGGGTTTCAATACTGACGTGTGTGAGGGATTGCACCTGGGGAGGAAGAACCAGCAGCATACCTACAGGCTGAGGAACTCTCTTCTTGTCAGCACAGATACAGAAAAGGATCTTGGAGTTACTATTGTTTCCAAGATGAACATGGGCCACCAATTTGGGAACATGGGCCACCAATGTGGGGACATGGTCAGGAAGGCTAACTGCACCTTGTCATGCATCCATAGATGCATCATGAGCAGGACCGAGGAGGTGATCCTCCCCCTCTATGCAACACTGGTCAGACCACAGTTGGAGTACTGCATCCAGCTCTGGGCGCCACACTTCTGGAGGGATGTGGACAGCATCAAGAAGGTCCAGAGGAGGGCCACCCGCATAATCAGGGGGCAGCAGGGCAGGCCCTATGAGGCTATGGGATGTGAACTTGTTCAGCCTCCAGAAGAGAAGGCTGAGAGAGGATCTGGTGGCCATCTACAAACTGGCCAAGGGGGACCAGCAGTCCCTGTTCCCCCGAGCACTACCAGGAGTAATGAAGAACAATGGCCACAAGTTGACTGAGAGTAGGTTCAAGTTAGACATCAGGAGGCACTACTTCACAGTCAGGGTGGCTAGGATCTGGAACCAACTTCCAAGAGAAGTGGTGCTTGCTCCTACCCTGGGGGTCTTCAAAAGGAGGCTGGATAATCACCTAGCTGGGGTCATTTGACTCCAGCATTCTTTTCTGCCCATGGCAGAGAGTCATAAATTCATAGAAGTAGGGTCAGAAGGGACCTTGTAGAACATCAAATCCAACCCCCTGCCTAGGCAGGAGAGAAAACTGGGCTCAAATGATCCCAGCCAGGTAGACATCAAGCCTCCTCTTAAAGACCCCCAGGCTAGGAGCCATCACCACTTCCCTTGGATATTGGTTCCAGGTCCTAGCCTCCCTGACTGTGAAGTAGTGCCTTCAGATGTCTAGTCTAAATCTACTCTTTAACAATTTGTGGCCATTATTCCTTGTTTCCTCAGGAGACACTAGGGGGAACAGGATCTCTCCCAAACCCTACTGGTCCCCCCGGTGAGTTTATAGATGGCCACCAGGTCCCCCCTCAGCCTTCTCTTGTGAAAGCTGAACAGCTTACGGTCCCGTAGCCTCTCTTTGTGGGGCCCACCCTGCTGTCCCCGGACCATGCGGGTGGCCCTCCTCTGGACCCTATCAATGCTGTCTACATCCCTCCTGTAACGCAGCACCCAGAACTGGATGCAGTACTCCAGCTGTGGCCTGACCAGTGTCACATAGAGGGGGAGGATCACCTCCTTGGCCCTGCTTGAGATGTATCTGTGGATGCATGACAAGGTACGGTTAGCCCTACTGACTTGCATTGTTGGCCCATGTTCATCTTGGAGTCAATAATGACTCCAAGATCTCTTTCTACCACTGTGGTCTCAAGAAGGGAGTTTCCCAACTTATAAATGTGCTGCTGATTCCTACTGCCCAACTGCAGCACCCTGCACTTGTCAGTATTGAATCCCAGACTTTTCATTTGCTCACCCCTGTAACTTGTCCAGGTTCTGCTGTAATCTATCCTTCCGTACTAGCATACGCACCTCACCCCAAATCTTGGTATCATCATCAAATTTAAACAGGGTGCTATTTACCCCATTGTCCAAGTCACTAATAAAGAAATTGAACAGTGCGGGCCCAAGGACCGAGCCCTGGGGGACTCCACTGCCCACTTCCCTCCAGGTCGAAAAAGACCTGTCCACCACCACCCTCTGAGTATGACCCTTTAGCCAATTTGCAATCCATCTGACTGTGTAGGCATGAATGCCACAATCACCTAGTTTTTTGATGAGAATGGGGTGGGAGACAGTGTCAAAGGCCATGCTGAAGTTGAGAAAGATTACATCCACTGGAACACCTGCATCTAGAGCTTTTGTGACCTGATCATAGAAAGCAATCAGGTTGGTCTGACAGGACCTGCCCCTAATGAAACCGTGCTGGTTGCCCTTAAGCATCATCCCTGCTGCTGGCCCATCACAGATATGCTCCTTGATTGATCTTCTCAAACAGTTTCTCCAGGATTGAAGTAAAACTAATGGGCCTATAGTTGCCCAGGCCCTCCCTCTTCCATTTTATCTAGATGGGGACCGCGTTGGCTTTCTTCCAGTGTTCTGGCACCTGGCCAGAGCACCATGAGTGCTCGTAAAGCCTTGCCAGGGGCCCCGCGATAACCCCTGCCAACACCCTGGGTCGGACTTGATGATCTGCTCAGGTCCCTTCCGACCCTACCAATTATGAAACTATAATTTCTTATGGCTCCATAGAAGCCTAATCAATAGAAGATGAACTGAAGTCACACTGTATCACCACATCTTTGACTGCCCTGGTTATACCCTTCCCCAGCCAGAGCATAACCCTTTTGGGCCTGCATAGAATGACTGAAGTCCTTTCACTTCCAACTCATAGACATATGCATACACACACAAAGAAAATTGAAGGTACCTGATACTGTCACAACCACCCTTGAACAGGCTTTCCACCACCCCAGCCTTTTAACAGAGAGCTTTGTAATAGAAGCTATCTACATTGTAGGCAAATGTACCCCATGGATAGTATCTTATTAGAACAGACATTGTGGGCACCTAAACACATGCAGCAAGGCTGCTCTGACATAATGTAATTAATCGAGTCTGTTGGAGCATGGTAATTACCACACTCCAACAGACTCCAGTGCTTTGTGTATCAGTGTCCCCATACTGAAAAACGGTGGCAGTTGCTCTTAAACTAAAGTTTGCTCACTGCTAGCCGCCCCACTGCCAGATTGGGGCAGGGGGCTGGGACCTGTTCCTCCCTCACTGCTCTTTCCAAGCCCATGCACCAATACCCAATCAGGGCACAGGGTTGGGAAAAAGCTGGGAGTCTGGGAGTTCCCGGCCAGCCCCGAGCTGCACTGGGAGGTCTGCATGTACAGCCTCGAGCTGGTTGGGGACTGCTTGAAACAGGACAGCCCCCAGTCAGCTCCAGGCTGCATGTGAAGACTTCCCTGCACATCACAGGGCTGGCCATGGCCATCTGTCTTGGTCTGGGTCAGGTCCCAGCCAGCTCCAGGCTAGGAGGGGAACTCTCCCCATGCAGGGAGCTCCCAGCTCTAGGTCCGCGACTGAGATTGCAAAACGGGCAGGAAGCAATCTCTCAGCCCTTGCTCCACAATCCCGAACATGGAGCAGGGGCTGGAAGCTCCCTGATGCTGGGGCAGGGAGCACAGTCTCCATCCAGGCTCCAGTGGTGGAACCTGTTCCTCTCCCCTGCTGTCTTGCTGACAAATTTGCTCCCCATCAGCCATCTACATTGTGCCTTACTACACAGTAATTACTTGGCAGTTAATTTGCTACTTGCATTTACAGATAGCAAGTTAACTGCTGAGTAGAGCAAATTACTGTGCAGTAAGGGTCTGCCTGTGTTGACGGTGATTTTTTCTATGCAATAATTAGCTGGAAAATATTTTTTTCAGCTGTAGGCTTGTGTTATACTAGTTTCCCCAAAAGATTGGGCTTACCACAAGACTCAAAATGATCTCTTCCTTATGATCTTTAGTAGCCTGTACTCCTTACCTACTCAAGGTTTTTGTGGCCTTTTAAAAATTGCTTTTATTGTTTTCTCTTTAGATCTCATTTAACTATACTGCCATTATCAAAGAATGCTGTCCTAGATCCTTATAATCATATACTGAATGTATTCTTATCTACATTTTATAGCTATTGGAAAAGAAAAATGCTACACAGATTACTTCTTTTGTGTTAGACTGGAATATATCAAAGGACTGATTAGTGATGGCATCATTCTTTGAAACTTACTTTGATTTTAGTTTTAGATACTTGGTGGATTTTAACCCTCATCTGTGTTTTCTTTATCTTGTTTTATTTATTGGTGGGTAATTGTTCTCTTGCAAATGTCCCCTGTCAAACTCCGCTTTTAAATATTTATATTGAGAGTAACATTTCTCTCTGGTCTTTCCTTCATTATCTTTTCTCTGCAGTGAAATGTAGAGCTTTTGACTCTCACCTTTTGCTGGTTCCCATGAGACATAGCAGGAAGGGGTCCTTTGACTAGGGCCATTTCAAGTGTGTTGCTCACTGCCTAATATTTTCAGAAAGGCCCAGTAAAGAAGGCAAACAGTCTTGTGGCTTTCTGGCTGCATAATGGAAGGTAGACCAGAACGTATATATATGAGTTAGGTGACAGCAGTTACAAATTGGCATTTGGGCTGCATGGCCCTCTAAAGACTTAAGGGTTATTAAACTGTATTTATAGTACTGCCAGGTTCCATGGGGTAATGTTTGTTTTGTTTTGTTTTTCAATGGCCACCTTGTGAAAGGCAAAACATACCTGGTTGTAGGAAATTACCCTGGGTCTTTTACCCTTGACAAACCCAAAGGAATCATTTGATACCCTCACTTGCAGCATGCATTTACACTAGAATATGGATCAATATGTGCATTTCCTTTTATCTTATTTTTATTAGAAGTGTTATTTGTTTATTTCTATTAAAACCTAGTTTGAGGCTCACTGCACATATGCATACTATGGATTTGTAGTCTGAGATATAACTTCTAAATTTTCTGTATGGTAAATCTAAAATGTTCATGCATACCACTGTAAAAGAATATTTGCAGCTATCCAACTGATTCTGCAACAACACATAACATAGATTTATCTGGGTAGGGATTTTCTATTTACCTCTCATACAGTATCCAAACAGTACTAATTCCCCAGCAGGAGGTTTTGGCCAAAAATAAATCCTTCCATGAAAATGTTTTGCAAAATCTTGTTCTTATTGAAGAAGTCTAAGCAATTGAGTTTATTGCTCACATCATTTTATGATGTTTTTATAAATAACATTAAACTATGCACCAATTATATGTGATGTTTATTCTGTCAACCTCCATTTTCCAAAGCAAGGGCCCAAGAATTTCTAGATCAAGTCTACCTCTTTAAAAATTACTAGCTTTTTGCCAGGACAAGCCAGGACAGAAATTTCAGTATAGGTCACCTAGTTCTGCATTTCTTTTTTGTCAAATCTCAGCACCACAACCTAGTTTCTAAATGTCAGGCTGAAATCAGCCTAGGGATGAAGAGCAGCTGATTAAAATTAAATTCAGGGGAGACTGGAGGGATGCTGGAAGGTTGAGGGAAAAACTTCAAGGAATCAGCTTCCTCCATACCATTTTCCCACCTCTGAGAATCTCTGTCCTTGAACTCTTGAACCTTGGTGTCCTTTTGCATTCATCTGTGGTAGAGGATATCTAATTAATCACAGTGCCAAAAATCACAGTGACACTTTGACTAACTAGCAACCAGAATATTGTACTCTATCCAGATAGATTCAGACCTGGCCACAATGATCTATGCATGTAAGATCTCCATGTTTGATTCCTTTAAATCTTATCTGGGATAGAAGCATCCTCAAAAAGTCCCATCTGGTACAAAATGCAGAAGTCCATCAACACATAGTGCTGTAAATACAGGCATGTCACCCTGGTGCTCCTCAGTCTTCAGTTGTTTCCCATGTATTGCCAAATCAAATTTGGAGCCTCTGTCCTAGTATGTGTATGCTTCTACCATGTCAGTGCTACATTCCAGGCTGCAGACCCCACACTCCAGAAAGCATGCTCCACCTACTCCTTCCAGATCCACAGGCATCAAACCCCCAAAACGAAGCATATTTGCCCCTTAAAGCACTCCTGACAGCACACCAAAAAGCACACACAAGAGCAGAACTAAGGTGGGTTTCAGGGCTACTCTAAGTTGGTTGCATTGCCTCATTTGGGGGATGTGACGCATGTGATACAAGAACAAGTAGGTGGGACATTGTCCTCAGCAGTGCTCCCACACACAGCAAGGAGGCAGTGCAGATGAGCCCTTTACGATTAGATCTATATTGCCATTTACCCCACCAAGCTGACTTCCCACAACCACGGAACGCAGGAGGAGCTACACTCAGGAGTATAGGAGACCAACTTCTCCACGGGCTGGACAGAAACTTTAGAACTAACTTCCCAGAGAGAAAGAAATGTCCCAAGGCTGGAGGAAGATGTGATGAAGCATAAAGAAAGAATACAACTTTAATTTTGAATTGAAATTGAGCTGGGGTTTATCAGTACAGTGTTTCCATTCACAACATCCCCCGCCTTCCAAGAAAAGACAGCTGCATTGCTGGAAACTACCAGATACAGAGATATTTTCACCCGTGATGTTTACATCTCAAGCTATATAAACAGCAAATAGCACTGCTTTATACTAAGCAAATGAAGGTGAATCATAATATCATTATTTATGATTAAACATGATTAAAGATTGCAATAGTTATGCAATAATACCTATACAACACAAAGCCAACACAGTTCCTAGGTCAGGGCCAAATTTGATCTCATTTACACTGGTATAAACCAAGACCAGTATCAGTGTAATAACTGAAGTTGCACCAGTGTAAGAGTAGTAAAAGTAATGTCAGCTCTACCCATCAGAGTCTGTAATAAGATGCACAAGAGAAGATACAGTCAGCTCTGGTTAAATATTATATTCAGGATGGAAAGAAGAAAGGTTGGAGATAGGTCATTTTACTGTGTAGCAAAAAACAGGACCATTAGTGAAGACAGACGTTTAAAAGCTATCTCTCAGTATTGTGAATGAACATTAGAATATCAAGAAGCTAGTGATTACGCTGAAAGTAAGTGGCTGGGTTCAAATAGAATGTATAAAGTGCATCCTGTTCAGTTCTTTTTCTCATTAAAGAAAATGTGATTGATTATATAACAATAATATTTTCTCATCGCTGTCTAAACCTATTCTCTTCACAAGTTTGGCTTTTTGTCAGTTTAGGCAGAAGCAGCTAATATGAAAAACGAGTTTGCCATATGCCAAGAAAATCTGTGGATTCTAAAGCTAATGTAGTACCATTTTGGTAGCATCAGTTGAATTATTGCCAAAGAAATTAAAATATTTAGTGTGATAAACAGTCAGAATATACTAGCAGTGCTCAAGTGCTTTCTTTTATTTTGAAACACACAGAGCGTAAACATCATAATCTATACAACCAGACAAAATGTTTGAGAGTAATATTTCAAAATTAAAAATGTCCTTTTTGAAAATGCTATTTGATTGGCCATTTATGAGGTCTATGAAAACTGGCAATCATTTTTTTCCTTCCTTTCTTCCCCATTTTATCCTTTCAATGACAAAAATGAAAAGAGGAAGGAAAGACAAACAGGGAAAGAGAATGAAAACTGAAAAAAATACCACAAAGATTTCAGCTAAAGTGTTTTATGTTTTCAAAAAAACCAGTAATCAGAGCTTTCTGAACACTCGCTCACTCACTCGCTTGCTTTCATCTCTTCTGTTTATGCACGTAGAGCCCCTAAGTGCATGAGGAGCACAACTGAAATCTGTATAACAGGCTTCCTACTCTTTTTCACATCTCAGTTTGAAAGGAAAGGTCTACCAGAGGCTGGGTAGAGTCAAGAAACAACCTTTCTTGATCTAAGTAATCTGTCATCATGTATATGTCCTCCTTGGAAAAAAAGTTAGCATAGTTCTTCACAACATACACAAATTGATTTGTGGCATTTACTGCAGAGTGAAGGCTTCTGCTTAATCATAGACTGAGCCAGTACCTCATACCTTTCATGGGAACTACCACTATTGACAATGTAACTGCTGTATCCAATAAATAAAATTTAGGCTGCCAGCTCAGATTGTTCTCTGTATAACATCTCTGAATGAAAACTCCCTGGAAGGCCTAGAAAATGCCTTGCAGAGTATTCCAAAATGGATCCTGTAATTTATGTTTTTTGTAATCTGAGGAAATCATGGCAGCATTTGCAAGAACGGCCAGTATCTGTGAAAGAACTGTGACTAAGGAGACACAATTCTATACAACAAAACTTCTATGGATTTAATATGAGATGATAATGCAGAGAATGGCTATACTGTGTCCTTCACTAAGCAAGGGGATCCTCACATCTGGAGAGACTTTTTTTTTTGGTAGAATGAAAAGGAGAAGTAAGAGACTTCCAATTCTTTTAATAAAACAGGATGCATGTCAGTTTGTTTTCCATGGTTTTATTGCCTTCATTGCCAAGACTTAAAATGCAGAGGGCAAGTTCTGGCTCTTAATTGAGGATCTGATCCAAAGCCCATTGAACTCAGTGCAAGGTGGATTTTGGATAATACCCAGGAAAACTAATACATCCAAACTTGTGTTTTATACCAGGGTTTGTCAACCAGAGGTACAAGTACTCTTGAGAGTATTTGTGAAAGCCCTAGGGGATATGCACAGGTGGGTGGTGATGGAGCACCGCCACCTACTACCCTGCACCACTGCCTTCCAGGAGCAGGGAGGGGGAGGGCAGCAGCACCCCTCTGTGGGGCACAGAGGCACTGCCGAGCTGGCCAGGTGTTGTGGGGGAGCTCACACATGGCAGCTGCCAGCACCACCAACCACCCCACGCTGTCACTGCTCTGTGTGTGCCCACTACTATCCCCTGCCCTGCTCCACATCTTGCTGCACACCACCCCTTCCCTCCCCGCTCTGCATCTGGCTGCTGGGGGTACGCTTATTAAAAAAGGTTGAGAACCCCTGTTTTATACCATGATATTAAAAGAGGACAACTGTGAGCAAATGCAAGCTGTAGACAACAGCTACAGACGGGCAGGCCTGCCGGGAGAGGAGAAGACACTCTGCCACTGAGCCAGGTAAGTTGAGCAAGAGTATGTGGTTGTAGCTTGGGGGAAACGAGTGGAGAGGGAGAGGCAGCAGTGGGTAGCCTTAAATGCCTCTATACAAATGCTCGCAGCATGGGAGGTAAGCAAGATGAGCTGTCTCTCTTGGTGGCTGTGGAGGACCCAGATTTGGTTGGGCTCATGAAAACCTGGTGGGACCCGACCCATGACTGGGCCATAGGCATCGACGGATATGTCCTTTTCAGGAAGGACAGAGTGGGGAAAAGAGGCGGAAGGGTTGCGGAAGGGTTGTCAAAGAGTGTTTCTCTGCATCGAGCGTCAACTTGGGGGTGACTGAGGACCAGGCAGAATCGATTTGGGTCAGGCTGCAAGGAGGACAAGGGGAAAGGGACTTGATGGTGGGTGTCTGCTACAGACCACCCAACCAGAGGGAAGAGCTGGACCTCCGAATTGCTGGCCAGCTCAAGGAGGTGGCCAGGACGAGGGATGTCATTGTCATGGGTGATTTCAATTACCCGGACGTCTGCTGGGAGGAGCAGTCAGCCAAGTCCGAGAGCTCCTGGAAGTTCCTGGTGGAGCTGCAGGATCTCCTCTTGGTCCAGGAGGTGCGTGGCCCCACCGGGGGGATGCGCTGCTGGATCTGGTCCTGGCCTCGGGGGACGATCTGGTTAGAGGTCTTCAGGTACGGGACTCCCTGGGAGATAGCGATCATCGCCTGA
>JAGPOW010003642.1:90333271-90418668 GCA_030014935.1 Caiman crocodilus | reverse complement strand
ACTAAAATGATATGTGGGCAGCAAGATAGGCCTTATGAGGAGCGTCTGAGGGACCTGAACCTGTTCAGCCTCAGTAAACGGAGGCTGCGGGGGGACCTGATGGCAGCCTATAAACTGCTGAGGGGAGATCAGCAGGAAATAGGGCAGGCTGTTTTTTCCCAGGCACCACCAGGGGTAACTAGGACCAATGGTCACAAGCTACTGGAAAGCAGGTTTAGGTTGGACATTAGGAAACACTATTTCACTGTTAGGGTGGCTAGGATGTGGAACCAGCTTCCTAGGGAAATTGTTCTTGCTCCTTCCTTGGGCATCTTTAAGAGTAGATTAGGTAGGCACTTGACTGGGGTCCTGTGACCCTGGCACTCAATCCTGCCACTGGTGGGGGGTTAGACTAGATGGCCTGCTTAGGCTCCTTCTGACCCTAGAAACTATGAAACAACTGCTTTCCAGGCTTGATCAAAATTGCTTTGAATTCAATAGGACTCTCTCCATTGCGTTTGGATTAGATCCTCGGAGAACTTCATGTTGTTTTTACTGGGATTTTACAAGGCTTCTTATACTTACATTAACCTGGGCAGGAAGCTGTGCTTACAGAGGCACAATCCCAAATTTATACCAAAATATTTGGCATCTGTTTCATACACAATTATCTAAGAGTACAGAGCTTTTGTACTCAGAACCCAGCCTACAGACTAATCTGTTTTAAGGTTCCTCTCTCTCTCTGTCTCTCTCTTTGTCTCTCTCTCTCTCCTGCTTATGGTAGCATCACTTTAGTGGCACTGTTGAAATAACACAAGCCATTTGAATTAAAAGCAAGCATTAAGTGAAGTGTGACTAGCTTTCAATGCAGACTTTATTTCTTTGCTGCTGTTTACAGGTGAAATAGGAACAAGAGCTGTTGGCGCTGCAGCTAGCTTAATTGGCTGAAGGCAACTAGTGAGGAAGGGAAATAGAAACATGGCATTAGTCGGTTTGTTGATCCTCTGCTTTGTGATTAACTTCGATATATCCCACTCTTGCCAGAATGCCGACAAGTTTGTGGGTGCTAGTTCTCCTGGGGACATTGTTATTGGAGCTTTATTTGCAGTTCATAGGAAAATGCTACATCCAGATGAATACTCCGTAAGACCAGTATTTCAGAATTGTGTTGGGTGAGTAATTTTACAAACGCCACAGATGAAATACCAGAATGATTTTGCTAATATCAGGTACATTTCAGAGTGGAAGACTCAAACACTTCTCAGTTAATTGCATCTCTGAATAAACTACTTCTTATAAAGAGGTGAGTCCAAAAAAGCACCACTCTGTGGAATGAGGTGAATAATTGCATAGAGTATGGCAAAGACAAGTTCACCAGAAGTTATTATGGGCCAGGTGCATTTGAGGGATGACTCTCTTTTTGTTCACCTGTCCTTATGTGCAGATTTAACCAAGTAGTGTTAGAACTTAAGGGTGAGCAGCCTTTGTATTTCAGTTATTGGTTTCATTTTGATTAGTTATTTGCCTAAAAAGTACTCTGCTAAAGAGTACTCTGCTCTGCTATCATGTATTATTTGGAATGAAATAGCGGTTAAAAATAAAATGGACATAGACACATTCATGGAAATGTGTCCTTTCATCTTAAACCTGAGGCAAACCATCCAATATCACTGTGAGTTTGGGGCTTGAAAAAACCCAAATTCTGAATAGAAAAATCAGTTGAAACTTTTAGGTGTTAACTGGTTTGACTTCAGAATTATAATACAAAATTGAATGTTTTAGCATTGGTGTAAATTTAATAAACTGTCACAGCTGTAGGTTGAAACTAAATTCATGTTTACACAAAAAGCCTTGAATGTTTTAGAGAATCCAGCCTGAGGTCAAAGTTGGTATATTTTCATTGTGGATATGTTGCATTACTCTAGAGTCTGATCCAAAACCTACTGAAACCAATGAGAATCTTTTTATTAACTCTAGTGAGCTTTGGATTAGGCTTTTAAAACACCTAACTGAATGCTAGAGATCAGAAGCTCTGAAATAGTTTCTTTTCTATAGTCCTTTCTTTTTTCTAATTCCAACTTATGTTGGAAGAGTATTCTTCAGATAGAAAAATTATGATAATTTTTCCAGCTCCTCAGCTGGAGTATACTGGTGTAGTTCCAATGAATTCAATAGAGCTCTGCAGATTTGCCTAAGCTAAGCAATTGGTAAGTTACTGCCTGCTGCTTGACAGCTGAGAATCTGGTTGTGTTCTGGTTTTGTATTTAATATTTTTTTTTATTTAAATTTTATTAAGGGCATTACGTTTTTTTGGTTATACCTTGCATTTGGATGTGAATCAAAAATACACAGTGAATAAGCTTCCCGCCCGCCCCCAGAAAATCACACACGTAATGACATTTCATTTTAGTAATTTTATATTTCATTTTAGTAATTATCAAATACCAAGATATAAACTCCAAACAGTTCTTCCCCCCACCTTATTTCTAAAGATATTAATTTTAAAATTGTGTTTTTTGTGTCAGTTTTGAAATTCAGGTGTTTCTTCAGACCCTGGCAATGATACATGCTATTGAAATGATCAACAATTCAACACTATTATCTGGAATTACACTGGGCTATGAAATCTATGACACTTGTGCAGAAGTTACAAAAGCCATGGGAGCAGCTGTGAGGTTCCTGTCTAAATTCAACGCGTCCAAAGATGAGGTTGAATTCAAGTGCAACTATTCTGACTATATACCGCGTGTTAAAGCCGTCATTGGAGCCAGCTACTCTGAAGTAACAATGTCAGTTTCAAGGCTACTGAATCTGCAACTAATCCCACAGGTAGAAGGAATATTCTTATTCTGAATGCAGGATCAAATTAGCATTGGTATACATAGGAACAGCTCCAAACAAAATAAATGGGAGTTGCGCATGTGCATGCCAGAGTTGGATTTGGCTCAGAGGCTTTCTGGAGTCTTCAGGAATCATTAGGAAGATGCTAACCTGACAATATCATATGAATTATAGGATAGAAAGCTGCAGGGCAGTGGGGCATGATGATTGTTGAAAACCATGGAACTAGTGAGCAAAGGGAAAGTGATCTGAAGTCTGTTGTTTCCAGAGACATCAAGCTTGCCTGAGGTGATTTTGGTAATGTCTTGTCCTCTGCTGCAAGAAAGATAAAATTCTAATTTGAACAGATTCAGGGTTTGATCAAACTGTGCACAGGGTGTTCAGGAAGTTTGGTATAAACCACCTTTCTGTTCCTGCAATCTTTGGAGCAGCCAAAGACTGCTGGAATATATAGTTCTCCAGGTTCACTGCATCCCTTCCCTAAACATCCTTTTCCATCCTCAGCACACTCCCTACATACAGGGAGTGGAACTTGTGAAACTACTTAGATGCTGAAATCTACGCATGTATATAAGTACCTGCCTTTGGTACTTTTGCTCTGTCAGACTAAAAGGATAGAGTTACGGCCAGAATCTAGTCCTGACCATGTTAAAGGAAATTTCTTCACACTTAAACGTGCTGTTTCTGCTGCTGAAAGCAGAGCATACAGCATGTAGGCTAGAAAGTAGGGTCACAGTAAAGAGATAGAAAAAGACATAGTAGTATCATGGAGTCCAGCCAACTACTGTAGTAAGAAAATGGTCATGCTGCACACCCAACAGATGTAGCAAATATTTATCTTTGATCTTATTCAAAAGCTATCTTGCAGTGAACCAAGTCTTGCATTGTCACAGGCAGTGTGAAAATTAAGGGGAGCCTCGGGGGCTGAGCCCCCTCCCCACCCCATAAGAGATGAGAGCCCCCCTGTAAGATTTGAAAATCAACCTGGAGAGGGGGTCTCCGATTAGTTTGCTCTTTCACTTTGGTGATTTCATTATCAATGAACCATAAGACCCAGGAGTTACTTCCCTTTCAGCATACTTCACTTCTGGTAGGAGGTAGGAGATACTGTCTCTACAAACCGTTCTTTCTTGTCAGCTTTAATAAGAAGAAATGAAGACTATTCTTAGTCCTGGCCTGGGGCTAGAACATGTTGCTGGGAGGTGGGAGATGCTCTGCATGAGGAGAGCCAAGTGCTCTCATCTCCCACTGCCTAGGCAAGTTGCTCCCACTTTTAGGTAATTAGACTAAAAGGTAAGTGAATTGCTGCTCTTCCTTTCTGTCACGCAGTCGCTAATCATGTGCTTAATATATGAGGGGTTGCACAGAGTAACAAGCTTTCCCTGGTAGAATGAAATCATCTGCTGTACTGGTGTGGATCTCTTCTGAGCATGCTTAGAAAGGTAAGGTGAGGTACAGGATATCAGAGAGAGAAGAGGAGGAAGCACGTTCTAAAAACCAGGTAAATGGCCCCAAATGCCACTTACACAGCCAGAGTTAGGCACCTAGTTGCCCATACACATTCCAGGAGGCTGCTCCGATGTGCTGTGATTACAGCGCCTTGAAGCAGAATTGATTGATTGAGTCTGCTGGAGCATGATAATTAGCATACTCCAGCCAGCCTTTGCATCTTATGTATCAGCATCCCTGAACTTCAAAATGGTGATGGGGGCACTTTAACTAAAGCTTATTTGACAAGTTTTAAATAAAGCACCCCTGCTGCCATTTTGAAGTGCAAGAATGCTAATACACAAGATGCTCTGGCCTTTTAATTAAAGTGCCCCACCCCCAGAGTACATGTATAAACATCCCTAAGTATTACTTACCTGCCTGAAAGAGAGCTGGATTTGGGCCTAAGCTTCTGGCATACTTGGGAGCAGTAAGGGGTAGGGAGAAGGCACAGCAGGGCCATGGAGTGGCAGAGCTGCAATACAATGTTTTGGTTGACCCTAGGCTACTCAAAAAGTCTCCAAGAGTAGCCTGTAACTAGCCCCTATGTGCTCAGAGGCAGAAAGATGGCTTAGAGCTACCTTTATCTTCATATGTAGCAAGTTCACACTTGGAACACCAATTGGGGCAACCCTAAGAACATTAAAAGAAAGCAATTGTACTGGCTTTGGATCTCTTAGCATTTACTCAGAATTTCTGTAACTATTTACTCTGTCCCTTTCTAGGTGAGTCAGGCATCCTCTGCTGAAATCCTCAGTGACAAAATCCGATTTCCTTCCTTTCTACGTACTGTGCCTAGTGATTTCTATCAGACAAGAGCCATGGCCCGCTTGATCCATATGTCTGGGTGGAATTGGATTGGAATCATAGCCACTGATGATGATTATGGGCGCTTTGCTCTGGAGAGCTTTGGGATACAGGCCATGGAGAACAACGTCTGTATCGCTTATAAAGAAATGTTACCAGCCTTTCTCTCTGATAGCACCATTAATGCCAAAGTTAATCAAGCATTTGAGAAGATTATCGAGGAAACCAGGGTAAATGTAATTGTTGTTTTTATGAGACAATTCCATGTGATGAGACTATTTCAAAAAGCCATTGAGAGGAACATAAATAAAGTCTGGATTGCAAGCGATAACTGGTCAGCTGCTGTCAAGGTTAGCATGATTCCCTACATCAAGCGCCTTGGAACAGTGGTGGGATTTGCATTCAAAAGTGGAAACATATCTACATTCCATGACTTCTTGAAAACTCTGCATGCAAAGCCCATGGAAAATAACAAGTTTCTAAATGAATACATGCTACTTTTGTCCGCCTGTGCCCATGTAAAGGACCAAGAATTGAATAACTGCATTTCAAATTGTACCCAGGAGAGTTTAATGCACAAGGCTGGAGAAAACAATCAAACCTTGAAAGATGATTTTCTGATTGCTAACATTGAGCCTGGATTTATCCACAGTACTATGCTGGCAGTCCAAACTATTGCATATGCCATTCAGGAGCAGTGCCAGGATAGGAATTGCAAAAATCCTTTTGCTTTTGCTCCCTGGGAGGTATGGGTAAATTCTTTGCTGCTGCTTCTATGTGCATTCTTCATTCCCTTATATTTCTTCCTTGCTTTTTACCCGAGTTGACTAGCCAAACACTTGTGTCTTCTCTCACTGAGTAGTTTAGTCTACTTCCTGTTAAGTCCCTTCTTCTTCATTGCCTATAGATCCATCATCTTGGATACAAAGAATTATCTAACTCAAGTGTGACTAACTGGTGCTACACTTGCCACAAGTGGCACAGGCAGCCTCTTTGTGTATCACATGGCAGATCAGGGAGAGGGCAGGCAGCACAGCAGCAAACAGAGCAGAAAGCAGAACGGCAAAATAGGCAGGGAGCAGAATAGCAGATTGGGCAGGGAGTGCAGGAAGCAGATAGCAAAGCAGATCAGGTAGGGGAAGGGGATCAAAGTGTCAATCAGGGAGCTTTTGATTGAAAGTTAAAATGATTTATGTTGTGTGTGTTTGTGTTAACCCTGATTTCTCCTGCTGTTTCCTCCACAAAACCATCCTCAAAATACAGATTCTAGGAAAACAGAGTGAGCTATGGGAAAACCAGACACTATGTCTTAAGGATGGGTAAAGTACATTGCCTAAAATCTATCCATTTTCATAATCGTTTTGGTGGGGAAACAGAAGAAGAAATCAAACCAATAAATCTGACCTGACCTTTTTACCCAAGTACCTTGTCAGGACTATTCATTTTTACACACTTTTACTAAGAGACTTAAACAAAGTTAATTCAAAAGGCAAACAAACACTGATGCCCCCTGACCTGATGTGATTACTTCTTCCAGAGCAGAACAGGTCAAACCAAGATAGGATGTAAAAAAAAAACAACACATATCAATCTCCTACATAAATGGCCAAATTCAGGCATGGGGAAAGTAGATATTATAAACTCCAGTGAATCTGAACTCTCATTATGTCTCAGTTTAACTCAAAACCTACTGAAATAGCTAAAGACCCAGAACATATGGAGAAAGAGAGGTAACTTAACCCTTTGAATTGGTTTGAAAGTGTATCTCCCAAGAATTTATACTTTAACTATACCAAAGAATATATAGATAAAATTTAGGCTGAAACTGAATCCTGGACACAGAACCATGTACTGAGGAATGAGGACATCAGGGAAGTTTCAACTCTTGCAATAATTATTAAAACTAATAATAACAGATTAGACACTTTGAGCTTAAATTCTCATAACCAATAATGTAACTGGGGAGGAGGGGGAGAGATAACCAGGGGAGCCGCCCCAGGCACTGCCTTTGTAGTGGGGCACAAAAATAGCCACTACCATGGCAGACTGCACTGCTGCCATTGGCACCATGGCAGCTGGCACTGTCCCGTACATTGCAGCTGCCCTGCTATGATTCAACTAAAAATGTATTGTAAAACTCTCTTATTGTCTCCTCTTTTGAAACCAATGATACACCTGAAGTACAAAAATGTCACATGATGTGCCCAGGGACATGCACAGTGGTTATAATCTCCTGTTCCGTCTTATACCATGACTACTGTAGTAGACTATGTCCAACTGGAATGTAAATGTACAAATTAGAACCCCATTTAGACACTCTTGTAAAATGGAGGAAAATGAGGTGTGGATGACTGCATTAATAAAATAAATGATGCTTGTTCTCATGGCTCAGTTTCATAGCCATGGCATTTGTGGATGGCATTATGCTATAATGATGTCATAGTTTATTGTAAAACCATGGCTTCCAAACCAGGACCCCAAAGAGATAGGGCATTTCAATAGACTTCAACTGAACCATCCATCCAGACCTCATTCTATTGACATTAATTTAACCTTTCACACCAAAAGTTTTTACTCATGCCAGGTAAAGTAGGTAAAATTTCTGTCTAAACTAAGAAGCATGGAATCAGTGATTGTAATATTACTTATAGAGCCTGTCCTCTGGGACAATGATGAATGAATGATTTGTGCCTTAGCAAACCTTTAATTTGAGGGTGGAAACAGACTTTGCCTTTGTGCTGCCAGAAATTTTTTTATGGCAGAACAAAAGCCAAGCAAACAGATGGCCATGCCTGCTGTCGTGCCACAAATGCCCATAGTTTGTGGCCAGATACAGGCTACTGGGCTCCTCCTTACAGGCCAGATCTGTGGCATCCTTGCAGTGATGTGCTACTGCCACGTGCCTCACCACCACTAGTAGGTCCAGAGCTGGCCTGTAAGGAGCCTAGTAGCCTGTATCTGGCCTGGAGGGCCAGTTAAGATTGACACCACAGTCCTATGTGATTCTTTTTAATTCATATTATGGAAGCTGAATTGCCTGACAGCAGCTGACAATGTATCTGGCACCCCTGACATGTTTTATCATAGAAACATGGATTTGAAGCCCTGGCAGCTCTACAGACTTGCAATTCTGGTAGTTTCACAAATCTAGAAGCAAAGAACCTTGTCCAAGAAAAACTTTTTTCAATTTAACAAATATTCTGTGTGAAATGTTACCTACTAAGTCTTCTAATGTTTAAACCACAGGACCAGATAAGAGATGCAGGCTGTACTGAAGGTGCTGATTGCTATATAATGCTCAAATCAGAAGGAGCCCACTATTCAAAAAGCATTTCTAATTTTGGGTATCTGGCCTGAGACAGCCAGAGTCTAATATTCAAGTGTTGTTGAATACTGAATTCTCTAAGGCTCAGCCCCTCTAGAAAAAGACCAAGTGTCTCTAAACCTAAGCATCTAGAAAACTGAGGTACCCACATGTATAGACTAGTTTTGAAGTGTTAGGACTCAAGTTCTTTGTAACTTAGGCCCCAACACTCCTTTCATGTACACCAGTGAAATTTAGAAGTAATTGCCATAAACTGCATGCTTAGACCAGGGAGTTACTATTATATTTGTGCACATGACAAAATAAACTGACCTAATCAATGTGTTTTCAAAAGAATGGTTCCTTGATTTTGTTCATACAGAATGTGGAAAAGCACAAATATTTTAATGACTAGCAAGAATATTAACTTTAAATATCCTTCCTGGCTCTAGGCATTAGGTGACTCATCCTAAGAAGAACAGTTTCAAAGACTAAGGCTCAGACAGACTTGAACATGATCAGAGCTTTGGGTAAGATTAGGTATGGATCCAATTTGAATCCAAACTTAGCCCATCTCTAGGTTGAATGTAGCTGTAAAACAGCAGCTGGCATCAGGGCAGATTTTCTACAAAAGGAATCATTCTGAAGGCCTCTTTATCCCTTGTCAGCAGGTAAAACTACATTTTAAGGACCATAAATCAATATATTTTAAGGCTATAGAGGCTACGTTTGCTATCTAGTCTTATCTGCTGCATCATGCCATTTTATAGGAAGAGGCCAGACTAGAAAATTGTAATGTTCCCTTCTGACGTTAAAATCCCTATACACCTAAAAAAGTAGTGTTTTTATCTACATGTAGCCATATAAAAAGATCATTTGTTCCAAGCTGAAATGGTATTGATGTGTGCCATGTTTATTATTTTTACTGCTATAGCTTCTTGAAAAACTGAAGAAAGTCAAAATAACTGACAAGGAAAAAGAAGTTCATTTTGATGCCAAAGGAGACATGAACACTGGGTATAATGTGCTCCTCTGGAAGGAAATCAATGGGCAGATGGAGATCACCAATATGGCTGAATATGACCTGCAGAAAGATGATTTTATCTTCCCAGATGAAGAGAAAAAAACTGAATTTTTGAATTTAAAGGTATTTGGCACACATGCTCTTAGTTTGTCAAACAATGGTGTGTAGAGTTGCATATCCTCCTCTGGCAGTATCTCGCACTTCTAATGTGTTTTAACTATTAATCGTTTATGGGCTTACTATTACTAACGAAGATTCCTCCTAACTCTTAGTGCTCAACTGTCCCATTACTTTCATTAAAATTCTGCCACCCTCATATACACTAAGTAGGATTTGAATGTGAGAGTAAACTCACAGTTTTCAATTGAAAAATATCTCAAATTCCTCCATAAGATGTTTCCCTATCAGTTTACCCATTATGTCTGTCATAAGGATTATGCATAAGAACTTTAAAGTATCGTTCTAATAGAACAAGTCACTATATAGGAACATCATTTTTGTAGCACATCCTTTTTTCTTTTTCAAGTATTAGGGGTCTTATATGATCAAGTTGGTCTTGTTGTATGATCAAGTTGACCCTGCAGGGTCAGCACAGCTAAAAGCAAGTGAGTTAAATTGCTTTTCATTTGCTTTATTACCCTACTGCCACCAGTAGCATTGCATAGCAGTTTCAACTATTTCCGTTTGTCCATTCTCATTTCTTTCAGTGCCATTACACAGGTTCACAGGTTATAACTTGATTGTGCAACTGTGATTGAATACCTATTCTGTCCTACAAAATTGTTATTACTGATAGGGCATGCAATTTGTCTTGGGAGAGTCACTGCTCTTCTAGGAGAAACCACAAATGTATACATGTTCATGCTTTTTCTCTCAGAGTGAAAATGGCTGCTCCAGGAGGAAAATAACCTAGGAACAACCTGGGTTAAATCACTCCCAGGAGAGTGAATGTCTGTACATGCTTTGGCTTCTCTCAGGAGAGAATATAATCCTCCAGCATCCCTCTTCCTCCATGCCTACAAAGACATTACGTACGTCTCTTGCTGGGCTTTGCTGCTTCAGCAAAGAGCAGAACGTGCCCCTTCACAATTCCCACATTGTGCTTCAGGGAAACACAGGCTGACCATGGGTAGTCTGGGTCAGGCAATCAGGACTGGCCTATGCACTAACATCTGTTGCCAGACAGACTAAGGAAACCTGCAAAGCATGCTAAGATGTATGCACTGTCTATACCGTGTCAGCACTGTGGGATCTCCACTCTCTAAGGCAGCAGTTTTCAAACTCTGCACAATCTCCAGGGGGGTGGGGTGTGAAGGAACATGGGGAAGCTGGGCACAGTGCAAGGGGGCATGGGCAAGCAGTTTGCATGAAAGTGGTGCCACTGCAGCCTCATGAGGGAATGTGGGGTCTGTGAGCCCATCAGTCTCCTCCAGCAGGCTGCTACACCTCTGGGAGCCCAATGTGGCAGGTGCACAGCCTAGAGCTGCAGTGAGGCCATTGCAGGAAGCACTGGAGTGGCAGCAGGTGGAGCCCACCCCACTGAGCCAAGCTGAGCCCCAGTGGCTGCTAGGATGAGAGGCGCCCTGTGCCTGACTGCACTGCTTTGAGGGGTGGGGGGAAGGGGACAAGCAGGAATGTAAACAGAATTATAACTGGGGCGGGGGTCAGCTCAAAAAGTTTGAAAACTGCTGCTCTACGGTCTCAGTCCTCAAATATCTGTACTTGCAGCTCTGGGTAAATTTTTCTACCAGGAGAACAAAACAGGGAGGATTCTCCAGGATTATTGGAATGTATGTACCTAGCCAATGATAAAAGAAGGGAGAGACAGAAGCCTGCATGAGATTAAGGATCAAATATTTAAAATCAGCAAAATCCTGAATCCAATACAGATTTAGGCACCTAAAATGTATGCAGTTCTCCACTCGGCAGGTTAGACTTCCATGCAAGGCTGGATGTAGTGGTTTCTACCACTTGGGAAGCAGAGTCTGCATCCCTGAGGGCCAGCATTTCTGCCTTTTCTTTTATTCTTTTATTTTAAAATAAGGCCAGAGAAAAGCAGTTGTGCTTTTCTGAAGTAATTTAAGGTTAAAGCATTCACAAAGGAAGTGGGAGATGCAGGTATAACATTGTCCTCACAATGTTTCCATATTCCTCATTAAGCTGCCATTTAAGAAAATACAGATGCAGTCCTTGGAACAGAGACAAACTTTGCCCTTTTCCAGCTAAGTGCCCTAAATACCAAGTTACAGAGAATGGTGTCCTTTTGCACCATCTGTCCTGTTCTCTCTTTGTGACCAACAAGTTGGTTTCTACATAAGTTTAACAAGATGGCTGAAGAACACTCCTCGCATCCTACATAACCTACATCCTGGTACTTAGGGCATTCCTTTGAGGAAGTGGGAGATTTGGAGCTGAATGTCTCAAGCTCCAAAGAGAATTGTTAAGAGAATTGAATTTGAGTCTACCATGTTGTATCACCACTGGAATAATATATAAAATAGAACACAGCCCACACATTTTGTGTGGAGTCCAGTCCTGTAGTTGTATGCTGTGGTCTGGGAATGCCTCCCAAATCAAACCCTTGGATGGTGGAAGTTCTAGGTGCGCTTTAGGTACTTGGGCAACATTTAAGTCATAAAGATGCCTATGTACTTCAAATGCCTCTAGGAACAGGATTTGGTTGAACAAGAGTTTTCATAATTGAAATATGGATGTAGATGCCTGAATTCCTTCTAAAATTCCATTGAAAGCATGGAAGTGTTAGAAACCTAAGTCCATTTTTAAAAAGACACAGAGGCCAGATCCAGACATGCAGGCACATGTAGTTTGTGGCACCACAAACTTTTTTATGGCACTACAAACCACATTAAAATGTGCCCTGCCCTGCAAATTTGCAGCATGGGGGCAAAATTTACTATCAGGAAATCCCAGGAGCAAAAAACCAAAATGCTGCAAAAAAAGCTGTGCAGCACATACCACAGGAGTGTGCACTAGCAGACACAGTGCTGGCCAGAGGGTCTCCCCTCTTCTACTTCCACCCTGGCTCCTCCAGCATGTTGGGAGCTGGAAGGAGTGGAGAAATGGCAGTTTCTCCAAAGCAAGGCACTTTACCCTGCACCAAAGTACACATGCAGGGGTGTGTACAGCTTTGTGCTGCTGATTTTTGCTACTGCAAGAGCAAACCCCTGCATGTGGGGATACACCCAAAGTCAGTATTTAGGCTGATGTGAGCTACCTGCCTAGGAATCTGCATAAAAATCAATGAACTTCAAATCTTTTCAAAACCTGCCCACTGTTTTACTGGAAATGCACTGGAATTCAATTAGCACGGAATCCCACACTGGAATGTTATAAAGTTCTTTGCAGGATCTTTGAAACATCTTTTAAGTTCAAAAGCTTGATCCAAATTTAGAATGAGATGAGCATTGTTTATTCTAAATGGAAAGTGTTCTCAGGAATTAATTGTGCTTGGGCTGCTTTTTTGTTTGTTTTCTCCACAACATTGCAGAAATTTCGGTCAAAGTGTTCCCAGGAATGCAGGCCAGGGCAAATGAAGAAGGTTACAGCAAGTCCACACACATGCTGCTATGAGTGTGTGTATTGCCCAGAGAACCATTACAGCAATCAGACAGGTAAAGAACCGCGAGTCAAATAAAGAGACCCATACAGTTGTTTTAAGTATATACAGCTATGTGCCTTGGTAACTGGAAAATAATTTTGTAATAATCAAAATAGATTTGTATATGTTTACATGATTTTAAAAAAGCAATTGCATGTTCCAAAGATAAAGCAGCTAGATGCCCCAGTTGACCAAGGTTGATACATAGGTTCAGGAGGAAGGGTATGAGCTAGAGTAAAATGGAGGATGTTCTGGAAGATCATGGGTTGTGGCCTAGACTCTTGCTCCCACTGAAGCATGAATTTCCTAACTGCACTGCTCTCTATCCGCTTTACCAAATGAATAGTAATTGAAAGATGCAGTGTCTCAGCTTCAAAACATGCTGGAGAAAGTACTGAATAATGACCTGTAGCCTGGTGGTTAGAGTACTGTGCTGAGAAGTCAGTGTACTACAGATTCAAATACCTTCTGGGTGAGGAGTAGACCTAGAACCTGGGCAAGAGTCCTAACCAGTCAGCTAATGGGGCTGCAACATAAGAGTAGTCTTCTTTGGCCCCCATTCCCTTATTTCTTCTTGGACTTACCCTTAGGTATATACATAGCTGAAGTGGGGTTTGAAAAAGCATGGAGCTAGATTGTTTTCAGTGGTGGCAGATGCCAGAACAAGGAGCAACCATCGCAGGTTGCATCAGGGAAGTTTAGGCTAGATATTAGGAAGAATTTTCTCATTAGAAGGGTAGTAAAACACTGGAACAGGTTACCCAGAGTGGAGGTGGAAGCTCTATCCTTGGAGGTTTTCAAAACCCAGCTAGACAAAGCTTTGGCTGGGATTATCTAGTTGGGGATGGCCCCACTTTGAACAGTGGGTTGGATTAGATGATCTCTTGAGATCCCTTCCAAACCTAATTTTCTATGATTCTATAATATTTGCCTGTCTCATGCATAGCCCACTATGCATGCTCTATAGTTGTGTAGATGCTTATATGTCCACATTGCACAGGTATCAGAATCCCAAATTATGTTTACCTGCCAAATATGCAACTTCTGTTCCTGAAAAATTGCCATTTACTTGCATAAAGCAAAATAGAATTCTGTCTTACATTTCTCCTGCTTGAGAGCTCTGAACAAATGTCCTGTCTCCAATAATCTGTTTAGACACCATGGGTCTTTTAAAGTGAGTTCCATTTTTCCATTTTTAGATATGGATCACTGCTATCTATGCAACAACAAAACTCACTGGTCCCCTGTGAACAGTACTAGATGCCACAAAAAGACAGTACAGTACCTCAACTGGAATGACTGGTTTGCTGTTTTGCTACTGATCCTCTCTGGACTTGGGGTTGTTTTGATTGTTCTAATTAGTGCAATATTTACTAGATACCTGGACACCCCAGTAGTAAAGGCATCAGGTGGTTTAGCAATCTGCTATGTTATACTTCTTTGCCACTTCTTCATTTTTTTTAGCACTGGCTTTTTCATTGGTGAACCCAGGGAATTCAAATGTAAAACAAGGCAAGCTGTCTTTGGTATAAGTTTTGTCCTCTGCATCTCTTGCATTTTAATGAAGTCACTTAAAATTTTACTGGCCTTCAGCTTTGATCCCAAGATTCAGAATTTCTTGAAGTCTCTCTACAAGCCTATTCCCATAGCGGTGACCTGCACTGGAATTCAAGTTATCATTTGCACTTTCTGGGTAATATTTAGAAGTCCTTTTGTTGAACAAAACTTTTCCATTCAAGAAGTTATTATACTGCAATGTAATGAGGGTTCTATTGTGGCTTTAGGAATAATGTTAGGTTATATAGCTACTCTGGCTTTTATTTGCTTCATATTTGCTTTTAAAGGTAGGAAACTACCAGAGAATTACAATGAAGCTAAATTCATAACCTTTGGCATGCTCATTTATTTCATAGCATGGATTATATTTATCCCTGTCTACACAACTACGTTTGGCAAATACCTGCCTGCTGTTGAGATCATTGTCATTTTAATATCAAACTATGGAATTCTCTGCTGCACCTTCCTTCCCAAATGTTATATCATACTGTATAAGCAAGAGGCAAACACCAAGTCTGCTTTTCTCAAAACAATTTACAGCTATTCTTCCAAGAGTGCAGGCAGCCTTACTGTTAGCCAGATTTCTTTGGAGACCAAGTGTCCAGTCCCACAGTTTCCAATCACAAACTCTTGTTGTAAATCAGAAGAATTCTCTATGAATGGCAACTACCATTTTCAGATGCCTGGGCAGAGATTAATAAGAGGGAAATTATCTCCAAAATATGTAACTGGGATAATGCCCAGGAAGAGGTTGTCTAGCATTTGACTATGGAACACTGGCCAGATAGGGAATGAACTCTTCTAATGAGACAGGCTCTTGGTCTCCTCTCCTTCTAGTCTCCCTAAGGACCCTCTCCAGCCTCTATAGTGTAGTGTTCTAGTATACAGGAAAAAAACTGCAGGTGGACATCACTAGTTTAGGAGTTGCCTCCCTGACATGCAAAAGGAAAACATGCCCTTTATTTTACAGAAATAGGAGAGTGAAAGTGCTCAAATAATATGGGACTGGAACAGACTTTTGGGGGCATAGACTTTTGGGGGTTGCCATGGCTGGCAACCACATCATATCATCCCTCCAAAAACGTATGCCACTGCACTCCATGGTAAAATAGTGACTGTTTTTTTCATCTCAATTTATCACTACTCTTGTGATTAGAACCCTGCTGATTCTCAGTCTGATTTTCACCTGAGCCAACACTGCCCTTTAGCTTAAATACCTCTTCTTCCTTCCCCTGAACTCTTTATCATATCAGACATCATATCATCATATCATCAGACATCTTTATCAGACATCATATTTCCTCTCAGCCTCAATTTTGCCAAGCTAACCACACTAAATTCTTTTAGTTTCCTCTAATAAGGCAGTCTCTTATTCCCTGCTAGCCCTTCTCTGCACCTGTATAGATTAGACTGAATCATTCTTAAATGTGAATGCCCAGAATTACAAATAGTAGTCCAGATGTGGTCTCATTAGGGTCTTGAACAAGGCCTTAAATTTCCCTCTACTTACCATGGAAATGAATAGTCAAGAAGACAAACCAATTTAAATATTAAGGACAGCTATGTAACTACAATAATCTTTATCCTCTTTCCCTCTACCTCCTCCCCTCCAGTAGTATAGTTATAGTTTCAGTGTCTGACAAAGAAAGACTCTAGTAAGACAGAGGTATCAAACTCATTTTGGGTTCTGGGTTGGATTTGGACCACAGGACTCCCTATGGATCAGATCCAGCCTGGAGCATGAGGAAGAGACAGTGGCCAAAGCCAGCATGGCAATGGCAACAACAGCCATTGCAGCAACAGCAGCACCTACCACATCCACCACAGTTTCAGTGGCCTCTGCAGTGGCAGTGGTAGAAGCCATGGTGTCCCAGGTGGCTGCAGGATCATTAAGTACTGTGTTGGATGGCTCTCATTCACCACCTGCCACTGATGCCCATGTCCACTGGGACCCTGAGGCCCCAGATCCTGCAGCAGCTTATGTCCCCTTCTAGCCATGCCTCCAAACTCTCCAGCTTACTGTGCTGTGTCCAGCTTTCAAATCATGTGTTTGACATCCTTGAATTAAGGGAAGCTGCCCTAGATTGCTTGTCCAGAGCTGTTGTCTTGTCCAAAGAAGGTAGAAATCTGTATTCAAATTTGTTATTAGCATGCACTTAGCAATAAAGAATTCTCTGAAATAAATAACGATGGATAAAATCTATGCAAAAAGAGTTAAGGAGATCTTACCTTTTGTAATAGTATAAAAAGCTGATCTTGAAAACAACAAAACAGCATCTCTGACACCCAGCAGTAGCACAAATGTTAACTAACATTAATTAAAGATTTGTCCATGTGAGAAGAGCCTCTGCTGCCTAGATGCACTAGTAGAGCCCCCTGCTAGATATGCAGTGTACTCTGTCAGAAAGGGTGAATCCAGATAAGCATGCATATCCAGGGGCATGTGTTTGCCATGGCACAAATAGCAGCAGCACATATTTGTGCCACTGCTTTTGTGCCCCAAGGCATGCCAAATTGTCCCAGGTTGGGTAGGGGAAGCTGGGGTTGTAGGGACAGCAGCGGCTTTACTTGGAGTCATAGGGGCCTCCCAGAACAGCAGCAGCACACAGTGCCTGGCCAGCAGCCATAACTTGGCTCTGGATGGCCAGGCTCTGTTTCTGGTGGTTCATGCTACTGCCATGTGCACAAAACCACGTTTTTTGACAGCGGGATCGCCCTGTGGTGCTTCTACTAAAGGTTGCATTGCATTGCACTGCATACAGTTTGTGGCATCTCAAACACCTTTGAAGTGCTGCAAACTGTACATGCATGCTCGTCTGGATGTGCCCAAAGAGTTCTCTGACAGTATAACTATATAAGCCTGTTTACAATGGTAGTTAAGTGCTTCTGTTGTCTCGGTTTCAAAAACCCAGAGTTTTACTGGCATAGCTCTGTTAGCAGGTATGATTTTTTTTGCACACTGGTGAACAATAAAACTTATACCAGAAAAATGTTGTGGTGTAGACCTCATCTAGGAATGTGAAGGTATTACCAAGTTTAAGTTAGCAGTGCCACTAACTTGGAAAATGGAAAATATTATTTAATATTTTTATTTTTGTACTGTCTGAATGCAATATTGTATTGACTTCTTACATATCATGTGTGGACTCTGGCCCTTATTCTCACTTATCACTGTTTAAATCACTAATCATTTCATTTTAAGCGATATCCCAATCAAGTCCGCTGATTCTAGTGTCATTTATAATAATATATATTAGCAAGCTATTTTACATAAAATTAACATTGTCATCATGTTTATACTTTTTTCATACATCTGAATTTTCAGGAAAATTTGTGCTGAAACAGTGCATGTGTTATATCAACCAGATTATGGATAAAATATTCAGCTATCAAAAGATCCAATAAAAAAAGTTTGTCATATAATGCTGAATGTATAGAAGGAATCTGAATTGTAAAATTTCAATTTATGAACACTTGTGTATAACTTCTGAGCCTAACTCTAAGAGTATGTGTGCACGTACATATAACTGTAGATATGATTGCTGCTCTTGTATTATATGTGAAGAGTACTGTTTTGAATGTGAAGAACTGTGGTACGTAAATATGAAATTGCAGTTGGGTGCCAAATTTCTCAAAAAAGAAAGAAACAAAGCTTATACTAATCTGTTCTTTTTTCAGAAGCTGACATCTTCAGAAGCAAATGGGTAGCCTACTAGAGCATGTTTGAATGTTACCTTGCATATATAAGAGAACAAGATCATTAAAGTAATAGTGTTATTGAAAGTAGAGTGTCTTTACTTTGTTCCTTCTCTCTCCTAGGGCTGAGCTTTGACTCAGCTCTGCATAGTAATACTTAGTTTTGATACAGTGATTTCCACTCAGATCTCAAAATGATGTTCAACTGCTGAATGCTGCATCCTCTCAAGACCTAGCAGTAGACGCCAGGTAGTGATCATCCTCAAATTGAGGGATTGCCAACAATGAGTACAGCAACACTGAAGGGGAGCACAGGGATGTGTGGAAGGAAAAAAGCTATGGGGGTAAACATGTTGAGGAATGGGAGCTGTAAGAGCCATATGGTTGCTGAGCTGTGTGGTAACTTGTGGAAGGATGTAGGGTAGGCGTAAAGGGCAATCAGTCATGTTGGGGAGCACAGGGGTAAATAGGGATGTGGTAAATTTTATGGGGAGAGCACAAGACAGATATGAGGCAGAGGTGGCCGACCAGGGAAAGGGAAGCGGTTTTGTCCTGATGAACCTCCAGTGCTCAACTACATCAGCTCCTTCCTCCCTTCCTACCAGCCCTCCCACACAACTCTGTTCTACCCAGGTATTCCCTCTGCATTAACCCTTTCTCCCAGATGCATGTCTGCTCCCCTAGCTACGCTTATTGTGCAAAGAAGAGCTGATACGTTTGACAGTGTAGCTAAGAGGAGCTGACAGTTCTACTGGCTACTGTTGACAAAACTATGGAGGTTATGCCAAATGATGTTACATGATGTATGATCATGTCTATAAGTGTTTATCACAAATCTGTAAGAATTTATTACACTGCATTTAGATAAGGCTTATCAAGTTTGTAGGTCTATGAGTCCTGAACTATAGGAAGGTGACAAAAAGCAATCCCTGAGGAATCTTTGTGTTAGTAGAATGAAGTAATAGTTACCTAAATGCTCATAAATAAAATAATGCCCCCCATCCTAATATCCTGTTAACCACAAAATACTATCTCTAATTCAGAAGCATATTTAAAGACAAAGCACAAGATCTCTAAAAGAAAGAGTAGGGACCCCTTAAACACGTATATAGGGCGCAAGAGCACCAGTGTACGTTACTTGACTAAGCTCTGATTTGGGAAGGAAAGTTCACTCATATACAAAGACATGCAATGCCTTTAGATACCATGGTAGCATAACTTAGTGTGAGTGACTGGAGCACCAGCCCTGGGCACCAACTTAGCAGGAGCACCACAATGGCACCCTCAGCCCCGTGGAGTCTACACCCTAGCAGCTAAGTGCATGGACATGGCATTGCTGCTGTAGGAACAAAACTTGGGGTGTCCATCCCATGCTGCAGAAGCAGCAGCTGGGGACTGTTTTTGAGTCTCAGGAGTAAGTAGGGCTCCCGCACCACTCTTGACACCTCCCCTTTTTACCTCCACCCCAATTCATTATGTCTTTGAGATAACTCCTGCTGAAATCAATAGGAATTTAATATTTAAGCATATGGGCCTGTGTGACTGATCATGAGTAATGCGTGAAGTCTGTTAACACAACAGGGAACAGAACCTGAACTCCAAGTAGTATCAGAATCATTTGTCCAAGTGAGTGTCAATTTAGGGATTTGCAAAACTCTAGAACTCTTGGTTCAGAGATGTTACCTTTTATTCGATCTACTAAGAAATCACACAAAAAAATATCTCTTTCTGCAAGTTTCAGACTCACACACCCTTCATCAGGCTCAGGGAAAATTAAAAATGGTTTAATCTATAACTTTCCCTGAGCCTGATAAAGTGTATGTGAGCCTGAAAGCTTGCATGAAAAAGATTTTTTTGTGTGTGTGATTTCTTAGTTCCTAGTTCTAATAAAGGATAACATCTCTGAACCAAGAGTTCTAGAGTTTTGCATTTCTTTTTGTCTCAGACCAACATGGCTACCAAATGCATCCCTGCAACAAGGAAGAGGCTGAATTTTAGCTGATTTTGGATTTAAACTTCATTGCTGAACAACAAGAAAGATTTCTACACCTCTCTGCCTGTTTGCCATCTGACACCACCAGAGAAGGAATCCTTCCTATCTGCACAATAAACAGCAACTCACAAAGACACCCTCATGGAACCAGAGGAACAGACCTCCATCTTCACCTTCCTCTGTGGAAAAACAAAGTTTATTTCCTACCTATGGAGACTTTTTACCATCTTTAATTTTCCTTGATCCTGATGAAGGGTGTGAGAGCCTGAAAGCTTGCAAAAAAAAAGTTTTTCGTGATTCCTTAGTTGATCTAACACAGGTTTTCCTGGACATGTCCTCTTTTTTGGGCCCTGGCTGGGAGCAGCAGGAAAGGTGTTTGGCTGCCAGGGGTCACGTGCTCCCTGCACAGCCCAGGCCTGGTAAAAGGACACTGTGTGTGCGGGGGGAGGGGGCAATGTGGGAGCTGCTTGGGTGGCAGGGCTGGGGGGGCCAGGGCTGTGGGTTGGGATCAGGGGCACTGGCAGCCTTGGGGATAGGAGGCTGTGGGTTAAGAGTAAGGTGGGGCTGGCAGGGCTGGAGAAGGGAAGGGGCAGAGGCTTAGGGGTGAGGGGCAGAGGCAGGGCATAGGCATAGCATGGCCCCCCCCAATCATATATCCCACCCTCATCTCTTTCCCTTCTTCTCCCCTTCCTCTCACAGATGCTAGAAATTTGGTAACCCTATATAAAAGGCATCATCTCTTAACCAAGAATTATTAAGTTTTGCATTTGTTTTTGTCTCAGACCAACACAGCTACCAAATACATCCCTGAAACATAGGGATTTCAAATTTGACCATGTTATATTTTCTTGAACTATTGACAGTTCATGAACTTTGTCATTTAGACTACTTTCACATGGTATAAAACAGCCTGGATGTGTTGTTGATCTTTTGGGCATACTTCAAACTCACTTTTTTAAAACAGCTCTTGTGGTAGGGTGAGAGTGTTCTGCAGAGTGGAATATTACTTTGCGCTGCTCTATGGGTCTACTTTAATTGCAGTTCTCTACCTTGTTGTGGAACTGGATTTTGTGTTTTGAGAGAAACTTCACAGTCTCAAAGTGTTTTTTTGTTTTTCTTTTTTTTCTTATTCTGAATCATAGAACCATAGAAAAGTAAAGAGGGAGGGACCTCAAGATGTTATTCTAGACAAATGTTTGTTGCTGGCATGCGTCAACCGCTGCATCTTGTATAAAACTAAGGAAGTGATATTACCATTGTACTCTGCACTAGTGAGACTGTGGTTGGAGTACTGCATCCAGTTCTGGGTGCCACACTTCAATAAGGATGTGGAAAAATTTGAGAGGGTCCAGAAAAGAGCCACCTGTATGATTAGGGACTTGCTAGGCAAGCCATATGAGGAAAGGCTGAGGGACCTGGGCCTGTTTAGCCTGAAGAAGGGAAGGTTGAGAGGATACTTAATAGCAGCTTACCACTATATCAGAGGGGTGTATCAGGAGCTCAGTGAACAACTGTTCACTAGGGCACCCCTGGGGAAGACCAGAACCAATGGATACAAACTCCTAGAAGGTTGCTTCAGGCTTGATACCAGGAAAAACTCCTTCACAGTCAGTGTGATCAGACTGTGGAATAACCTCCCTTCAGTGGTGGTGCAGTCACCTACCCTGGAGCTTTCAAGAGGAGACTGGACATTCACCTCTCTGGGGTCACTTAACCCCAGTTGTCTTTCTGCCTAGAACGGTGGGGGCAGTCCCTTCCAGTCCCTAACAACCTATGAATCTATGAACTTCAGGTATCCAGGTCGTAGCCATATTGGTCTAGAGGAAAAGACAATCAGGACTCATAATAGAGACAACATCTTTTATTGGACCAACAAGATTTTTGCAAAAAAAATTATTTAATTGCAAGCTTTTGGGCAAAAACACCCTTCATCAGGCATTGGAGAAAAGACTGTAAAAGTTCTCCTGGGTAGAAATGAAAGTTCATATTTCATAGGATTTCACAGAGGAGTCAATAGAAAGGTTCAAGCCCAAAGCATCAAAAACACCTTAACTTTCCAGGGTAAAGGGAAAAAAAAGGTTTAGCTTGACTAAACTGAAACCTTTTATTTCAATACATTTGAAACATTGTAATGATTCTGGCCTTTTTCAACCTTTAAAATGCATTATATGGAAAATAATAAGCTTTATTTCAAAATGAAAAATCAGAACATTCCATTTGAATTTGTCAGAATGGGACATTTTAACCTCAGCTATGTTTCTGTTCACAAAATTGAGCTTTGAATAAAATATCTGAAAAATGACACTTTCAGAGCACTTTTAATTCAGTGAAAATAGTCTCTCTCCCTCTCCATGTCAAATAAGTGTGACAAATTTCGAAGCACCTCTGTTTTTAAACACTTGAGGCACAGACAGAAGTTATGTTTGTTGCATGATCAACCCCATGAAAGCACTCTACAGCCGTGCTGTGACACACACGCATGGCTGCAGAGTGCTTTTAATGTGGCTGATCACATGACAAATTAACCCTCATCTAATGAGGTATCCGAAGTAGGTGCTCTACTTTGAAGTGTCTTAGGGAACCACACTTAGGTAGGGAACTTGTATTAATCTGCCATGAGATCAGGGCTGAGCTGCATCAGACTAGGAAGGGGTAGGAGAATAGGGTAGAGGGAGCAAGCTACCAGCTGGGGTTTGCTCAGCCTGAGCTGGAGGGAGGGCAGGTGGATTGGAGTCCCAGTCCCCCTCATAACCCTCCCCCCAGTCCCCTTCTCCAGTTCAAGTCAGGTTACCCCAGCTTGCTCCCCCTCTCCTATCTCTCCTCCCTTCCTGCAGACAGCATTGGAGCTGGGAGCAGGGCAGCAGGGCTGGGGGAGAGAGATGGCTCCTTGGCTGCAAGCAGGAGCATTGGGCTCCTGGAGGCAGACTTGATCTCTCCCCCACAATCCTCCTCCTCCAACCCAGAAGGCAAATATACATTGAGGGAGCGGGGAGTTGCTCTGACTCATGGCACTTTATGGAAAGTGCCATGACTTACAACAGGGGCCTGCATGTCTGTCAGCACCCATGGGGGCCAGACCATTCTCTACCTAAGTGTGGTCCTATTCTATTCTGATTAAGTTCCTAAAAAACCTTTAATATAGAAGGTGGGTGGATCCTTCTGCCACTTGCTTATTTTTTGTGATCTTGTCTTAAAGCTAAGATGACATCATGTTCCAAAAATAGATACATTCATGAGTTTTTAGGGACTCAAGGGTGAAATAGGTGCCAGATACATAGAGTCAAATCTAGCCATAGCTCTCAAAGCAGTGAACTTTGAATTTATTTAGATCTATAAGATTCATAGAGACTTGCCTACCTTATCCTTTAGCAGTGAAAAAGAGTTGGGGAAAGTCATTGGTTACAATCCAATAGTTATTTGCAAGTCAATAAAGCCTATAGAGCCTTTAACTTTGACCCTACTTGCTTAAACACAGGCTTTAATGTAACTCTTTTGTATTGCTGCCATCTAATGGTGTATTACTGTTTCAAAGTTTATTGTTATGCCCCTGTTAAGAAAGATTTACTACTGTCTTATTCGTTGCAGAAGTGATCTGTCTCTTTGGTACCTCAGATATACTTTTATTGCACAATTGTATTTGATTCTCATTGGTGTGTGTATGGAATATGTATATGGAATAAACTGAAAAGTTCATAATTTAGAATGTTTCTTGAGCCTCTAGTAATAATGATACATGTGGTATCAGTAAAATGGGATACTGTAAATGAAAAAAATACAGTAAAATTACAGAAAAAGATTATAAGTCTGTTCCATATATTTTTCTGTTCTTATTTGATTCTGATGAGTAAGAGAGATGAAGAAAGCAATGCACTACATAAACTTGCTTGAATGAAGGGACAAATGTAATGAAACTGATGTTATTGAACATTTGGTAGCTGTGGACTGGCTGCCAGAGGACTTTCTAAAGAAATTAAGAATTTTGCCCCAAAGCTGATAAGCAGGTTATGAATTTGGTTACATCTACAGAAATTAATGGTACAAATGATCTGTTGGAGGTCTTCTACTAGTAGCTTTGTTACTTGTCAACCAAGGAATTTAGTAGCAAAGGGCCAAGGAAGAGGTGATGGCATCTCCCATTACTCTTTCATTATGTGCATATTTGCAGAAAGTATTAGGTAAGTATACCACAAAATGGAAAACATATAAGTAGGGGTGAGTGGGAGTGGTGCAGGTATCTACAGCATGAAGACATCCATCAGGATAAACAATCATTCAAAACTCTAACCTATGTTCAGGTTACTTGCTCACAGGAATTTTCAAACTGTTTCCAATTTTTCAAAACACACTTGATTTCATGATGTATCTGATGTGTTCTTTCAAGACTTGTGTCAGTTCAGACACATAGGTTCAGACACAGGGCTACATATGTGCCGTAAAGCAAAAATTCCTACTACTTGTGACATTGTGCAGTCCTGTGCCGAACATAGTAAACATTACTTTTTTAGGTGGAAATTAGACTCAGTAGGAACTTTCTTTGACTAAATGAAGTGTATTAAGATAGACTGTTCTGTCAAAGCCAAAATATGTAGGCTTCAAAAGAAAGTGTTAAGAGATGTGCACATGCTATAGCCAGGTGTTCTGAGTCAGCAGAGCAGGAACTTGAACTTGAACCCCTCCTATCGCCGGACAGAAGCCTAACAAGCAGGATGTGGAGATTCTCTGTCCAGCTTTCTCTCTCACTGAGAAAGTGGGGAGTCTTGTGACTGGAAGCTGGTGTTGAGTTTTTAACATTGATGGAATAGGTATCAGACCATTTGGAGAGGACACTTTCTGTGAGGTAGACTTTGTAGCTCATGCTTTAATGATTTGTTTTCCTACTTTGCAAAAAGTGGCTTGAATGTGGTGTGTGGTATGCTTTTTCTTCCTATGGCAAGAAAGCAAGTGTGCAGAGAAATGCACTCTTCCCTCCACATAGGGTTTTGATGACCACGCAGGTGCGCTGTGTGCTGATGTATATTTGATTCATCTTAGAAAGTTTTACTAGAAGGAAATGTTGCAGTAACATTGCTGCTGTCCGTGGCAATAAGGGTGGCACTTGTGTTGCCTCCCACAGCCACAAATGTACACACACTTCCTTCTAGCAATCAGTGGACTTCTGCCAAGTAGGGTATGGTGAATAATCCATGATCTTTAGGAAAAAAATCACTGGCAATCTTTCAGCCCTAGCAGCATACCAGTATTCACATTCACATGGCCATTTTTGTGAAGTAAAGAAGTAGAAACTCAATCTTAAGCTAAAGGTGGCACTGCCATTAACTTTCTGAAAGTCTTGGTGCTTGCACCTGTCAATTTTGTGAGCCCCTAATATACTCCAATACTTGTATTATGCCACTACTGTTTGCTGGAAGGAAGAAGGTTTGTGTGATCCATGAAACCCTCTTTTAAACAGCATATCTACAGTTTCTTGGTCAGGTCATACATGCTAGAACCTGATTAGTTCTCATGGATTTCTTCTTTTACTGAGTGCCCCTTATTGTCAGTGATTCTTCCTAAAATCACAGACTATTCACCAAACCCCAACTATTTGGGTAATATATATTTTTTGGACCAACCTGTCAATCCTCTATAGATAATAAGGACTCTCTTCTCTGGGGAAGTGGAGGTGGGGGGGGAGGAGCAGCACCTCTGGCAGCCTGCAAGGGAAAAGTCAGGATTTCCCACATTTTTCTCCTTGAAAGGAGAATCCACTTTTAAAGTTTGTTCACCACCCTTTCATATATTCCCGGGACCCACTTTTGGATGGTGACCCATGGGTTGAGAAACGCTGTCCTAGGGGGTTGTCTCCTGAGAATTTCTTCCTTTGCCAAACCTCTACCCCCAGCATGTGTGAATCCAGAGTTGCCAACTCTCATGATTTTTGGCATGAAGTCTACACTTCAGGAATGCGAGAAGCGTAGCTCTTTCATAGATTTCATAGACATCAGGGCTGCAAGGGACCTCTGAAGATCAACTCCAGCTCCCAGCCCCAGAGGCAGGAAGTCAGCTAGGTTCAAAGGAGATAAGCATCCAAATGCTTCTTAAAGGAGTCTGGAGTAGGTGCTTGCCCCACCTCTGGAGGAAGTCTATTCCAGGCTTTGGGGACTTGGACAGTAAAGATGTTTTTCCTTATATCCAGCCTAAAACGGTCTTGGAGGAGTTTGTGACTGTTGGACCTTGTCATCCCTTGGGGCGCTCGGGTGAACAGCTGCTCTCCCAGAAACTAATGTACAACTCTTACATACTTATAGTCCCCCCTGAACCTGCAGTTTTCCAGACTGAAGAGTCCCATGGCTCTCAGCCCCTCTTCATAAGGCCTATTTGCTTGCTTTCTGGTCATGCGCATGGCTCTCCTCTGGACTCTCTCGAGCTTCTCCATGTCCTTCCTGAACTGTGGAGCCCAGAATTCTTCTTAAAGATCACAGACTATTCACCAAACCCTAGCTATTTGGGTAATACCTTTTTTTAGACCAACCTGGCAAACCTCTATAGATAATAAGGGTACACTTCTCTGGGGGGAAGCAGCCCCTCTGGCAGCCTGCGAGGGAGAAGCCAGGATTTCAGCAGTACTCCAGCTGTGGCCTCACCAAGGCGGAGTACAGCGGGAGGGTGACATCCTGAGATCTGCTAGAGAAGCATCTGTACATGCAAGCTAGAATTTTGTTTGCTTTGACCAGCTGCAACATCACACTGGGGGCTCATGTTCGTCTTGTGGTCAGTCGTGACCCCAAGACCCTTTGGGCCGTGGTGCTAGTGGACATAGCGCTACCGAACCTATAAGCGTGCCGCGGGGCTCCTCCCGCCCAAGGTGGAGCACCTGACGCTGAAGGCCCGCAGGTTTGTATCTGCCCACTTTCTAAGCCTGCCCAGCCCAGCTTCTCCTCAGGCGCAGACGCTCTACCCCGAAGTTTGGCGTCAACGGCGAACTTGGCTTCTGCACTCATTGTGCGCACCGCGAATCCTTTTATATATGGATAGAAATAGAGATAAAAGAAAGAGCTACGTAGCTGGGTTTTTTCCTCATTCCCGAAGCGGGGACTTGAAGAACAGCGCCCAAAGTCATGAGAGCTGGCGACCCTGCGAGCTCCCCCGGGGTGGCTGGCCTCGCCCGCCGCCAGCCCACGGCCTGGGGCGTGGGCAGCGGCGGCTGAGGGAGGCCGGGCCCGGAGGCGGCTCGCCGGGCTTGCTGCCGCGCTGCTCCGGCCATGCTGCCTGCCGCCGGGCGCCTGGGCAGGCTAGTGGCTGCGAGGCGGCTCCGCACCCCGCCGGCCCGGCCCCGCGGCGCCGAGAGGAGCAGCAGGTCGGGGGCTGCCGGCGCGGGTGAGTCCCGTCCCGGGGGGATCGGCGGGATCGATCTGGACCCCACGGCCGGGGGCGCCCTCGCCTCTGAACCCCGCCGGGGGGCGGGACCTGGAGCCCACGGGGTTCATCCCAGCACCCTCCGAGCTGGGCACAGAGCCACGAGCGGAGGCAGGGCTGGTGCCCTCTCAGTCAGGTGCCTGGGGAGGGGGCGCTGGGTTGGCACTAGGAATAACCCCATTCAAAGGAGAAGAGGGTCCTTATTGTCTATAAGGGATTGCCAGGTTGGTCCCAAAGAAATTACCCACACAACTAGGGCATGGTGAATAGTCCGTGATCTATAGGAAGAATCACTGACACTAAGGGACACTGAGTAAATGAGTAAACCCATTCAGAAGAGAAGAGGGTCCTTATTATCTACAGAGGATTGCTAGGTTGGTCCAGAAAAAGATATTACCCAAATAGCTGGGGTATGGTGAATAGTCTGCGATCTTTAGGAAGAATCGCTGAGATTAATGGGCACCGAGTAAAAGAATAAGCCCATTCAAAAGAGAAGAGGGTCCTTATTGGGGATTGTGAGGTTGGTCCAAAAAAAGATATTACCCAAATAGCTAGGGTCTGGTGATTAGTCTGTGATCTTTAAGAAGAATCAGAGACACTAAGGAGCACTCAGTAAAAGAAGAAATCCATTTAAACGAGAAGAAGGTCCTTATTATCTAGAGAGGATTGCCAGGGTGGCCCCAAAAAAGATATTACCCAAACAACTAGGGCAGCCCTTCCCAATTTGTGCTATGGGTATGACCAGCAGGATGCAGACATGCAGTACACATTAACAGGTTTTATTATAATTACTTTATATAATGAAAATTTGCTGGTGGTACTTAAGGTTGCATTGAAAAATTTGCTGGTGGTACTGAAGGTTGCATCGCTTTAAATTGGTGGTGTGCAATCTTGTCAGTTTGGGAACTGCTGAACTAGGGTATGGTGAATAGTCTGTCAAATGTAGGAAAAAATCACTGACAATCTTTTAGCCCTAGCAGTATAACAGTATTTACATGGCCAATGGGCAAACCTGGGGCAAGCTGGTGCCAAAGCCATACAGGATCCAGGTACCAGGCATGGGAGGTGGTGACTCCTGTGCCAGGATGAATGGATTCCCTGTTTGAGAGACAATAAGAAGAGAACTTCCCTCGTAGATACTCTTGAGAACCACACGTCTTAAGCAGGGTCTGCAAACCCCAGGGGTACTTGGATGACCCTGCCTCTGGCAGGGGCTTGAACTCGATGACCTCTGGATGTCCCTTCAGGCCCCTCTTCTTTAGGACGTTGGCTGCAGGAAATCCCCTGCCTTACCAGTGGCAGGTTAGGGTGGTAGGCCTGTGTTGTGTCAGGGATGAGGGTAGTTTTAATGAGAAGTTTATGATTGTAAGGGACAGTTTAGCTAGGGATGATCCTGTCTCAGGTACAGACTGGATGACTTCTGGAAGTACCTTCCAACCCAACTTCTCTGACTTTGGCTGCCGTGGTTCTCCTGCTTTACCTGTGGTGGGTTAGGGTGCTACATCTGTGTTGTTAAAATTGATGGCAGTCTTATATCAAGGTTAGATTATGGATCGTATAGGACGGCTAGGGCTGATCCTGCTTCGTAGGGCTGGTCCCTTCCAGACCTACTTCTCTATGACTCTTCACAAGATAAACCCAGGGTTTTCAAATAGGAATTCACAATGTTAAAGACATTCTACCCACTGTGGCCTTTATGAAGGCTTTGCAAGCAGAAATATGACTATTATTTTCCCATAGTCTAAAAATGAGTGAAAATGAAGAGCTTGCATTTTCCAAGGGACCCTTTGAGTCTAAGGAGAGGTGTCTGGAGTCTAAAAAGATTGAAAACTGCTGCTTTAGAATTTGAGTTAGTAGTCGTGCAGCTAAATAGATAGGGTTTCCCCCTCTGCATTCAAGCCATATGGAATCTGGATTTTTTATTTTGGATGGAGGGTGGGAAGGCTGTCAAAACTGTTGGATTTGTTCCATCTTTGATAGAGTTTGGGGGTTTGGGTGCAAAAAATCACCAGGATACAGTTTTTACCCAGCTCTACAACTGTGTTCACAGAAAACAAGGTAATTCTAGGGGTTGGGAGGGAGGGGGAGAAACTAGGATCCTATAAGCATGGGCTGCTAGTGGAGATAAAGGACTTCATCATACAATCCCGCACTGTTCTTCCAGCAACACCTTTGATAAGGATGAAATGAGGGGTGTCCCCAACAGCCCTGCTTTCAGTGTACAAAACAGGTGCTTTTCTCTTTAAGCTGAGAAGAACAAAACGCCTGCTGGTTACAAACCTTCACCGTTTGATAAAAAAATCCTCATGCAGGCAGGACACTTCAAGGCTGAAGAGGATATTCCTCCAAGGGTCCCGTAAGTGCCTCATTGCTTCCAGACAAGATTATTTGGGTGAATCTGATATTTTTTATTATTTTCATTGTTTCCAGGAGCGGTTATTGAGCTGAAGTGAAAGAGGGTAATGTGTTCCTTGATTTGAAACTAAACCTAAAGCTTAACCTGATCATAATTGTCTATATCCTAAATTTCAGTGATCAAGTAGGAGGCAAAAGTACCTCTGATAAGGGATGGTGAGATAGTATGTCCCCTTTCCCTCTACCTCCACATCACTACCTCTCCCTCATTTGAGAGCTTCTAGTGCAACTGCCCTCTCTGCTTTCCACCGTTACCTTTATGCTGTCACTTTGGACCAGATCAAAAATGTGCCCAGACCAAATGCAATGCTTAGATCCTACTCAAATTCCATTTTTTTTAACTTTAACATCTTTCCGAGAACAACCTGTGCCTTGGTAGTGAGGCCCTTTTCCCAAGAGGGGGGTCCGTGGGCCTGAACCCCCTCAGGCAGAGGGAAGAACAATCTCTCACATCCTGGGTAAGTGTTTTGTGCTCTAAGCCAGTGGATGTCCACCTTTTTTATACCAGGACCCATTTGTAAACTTGGATGGTGAGTCCTGACCAGGTGCCCTCCACCCCCAGGCCCCAGCTCCCGCCTGCCTGCAAGGGAAAAAAAAAAGTTTCCCACATTTTTCTCCTTTAAAGGAGAATCCATTTTTAAAGTCTGCCACTCCATTTATAAAGTTTGTTCGCAACCCTTTCATATATTCTTGCATCCCACTTGTGCATTGTGACCTACAGGTTTTAAAACACTGCTCTAAGCTATTGCAAATAAGTGGGGCTTTTTGTCCTCCAACCATCTCTGACCAAGAAAGCAAACTATGCTTTTTGAAGGAAAATGCCTTCAGGAGGAGGTTCAGGGCTGTGGATAGAAGCACCTACTGTATGGTCCAAGTGAGGCATTTGGAGGGATAGAATTTAAGACTTATTCCTGTCCTCAACATTGCATGTTGGTTATCATCAGGCATCTACATACCAAAAGCTGATGGTTTTCAGTTCCTTCCTCAGCATACTGGCTGTTCTGAATCCCATCCACAAGTGATTAATTCTCCCCAGGCTCTGTATAGGTTGCCTGATACCTCGCCCAGGGTTCTGGATTCCACTTTAGTAAGTCAAGTGCCTAAAAGTTAACCACCAAAATGCCAAAGCCCTTCATTGGATCTGGCCCCAAGTGTTACATTCTATTATTGTACCTTCCTGTGGGTGACTTGTCTTTTCTACTGTTCCATAAGTAGGGATAAGATGTTATCAGAACAGTGATTCTCAACCAGGGTACCACTAAAACCTCTGAAAGGTACCACAAGGTGCAGGCAGAGTATCTCCTCACATGATTTCCCCATCCCCAGTCCCCCTGTACAAAGAAGAAAGCACTATAATATATAAATTAGTTTTTCAAATTGGGTGCCACACAATTCACAGAAGTTATGGAGAAAAAGGTCAAGCATCGTTGTTTTAGAAGATTGTTACAGAAGTTGTCAATCCTACCATAAAAATGGAAGTGCTTTACACAACTTAAGGCACAGCTGATCACAACAGAAAGGAAGCTGTTGTACTTTTAGAACGTCAACTCTGAAAATTTGGAAGCATCTGAACACTCAGATGTAAGCCTAAACAATTTTCTGGGATCATGTTTTTCCTTGATGAGTTCAGATGGATACTGTTTAAGAACTAAACGACTCATGATCTAAAGGAAACAGAAATATTTGCATGAGCAAGATGGAAAGGATTTGGTTCAAAGCCTGTTAGTGATTTGAGCACTGTTGGTATTTGCAGATTGCTGCGTTTATTCTGCTTGATCTAACAAAATGTCACATCAGAGGAAGATTGCATCAGTCACCAATATTTTGTTTATAGATCACATAAACACAATATATATTATGAAAGAGTGGATGATTACTAAATGAATGATGACAAACAAATTACAATATATGATATGCCAGCAATGTTTGAGAAAAAATGGGGAGAGAGAAAAACAGCATGTCCTCTTCCTTGTTTACTCTTTCAAAGCATATTTCCATAATCAACTGAAGCAGTTGTGATCTGCTTGAGCCTGGAAAGCTCATAGGCTAGATTGAGGCATGCCAGCTTCAGTAGCTAATGGCACATGAAGGAGCAATGCAACTACCATTCTCATCCATCTACCTCTGACTTCCCAGCCTGAGTAACTGGGTTGACTGGGGTCAACCACTGGTAAAGTCTGAAGCAAGAGGCCTTCAGCCACTTTGCCATTCCATGTTCTTCAGAAAACTGAACACACAAAGGTAAATCTCATAGTGCATTAGACATTTCCTTTCCACTAGCCACCACCTCCTCAGATAAATTAACTGAAAAAAAATGTCATCACCAGAAGTTAACATATAAAAGGCATGTGCATATAACTGCCTTACAGAAATAATATCCATCTCCAGTCCAGCTATATTTCTTATTGCCATACTTCTTGGTAGAGGAGTTAATCGCATGTAACATACTGCACTTTGAGAAACAGTTAAATGGAATGTAGCTGGGTGTTTCTTTTGTTTCACAGTTCCATTCCTTCTGTAATGAAGACAATAAGCAAGAGAGCAGCATGGCTGTAAGCAAAAGTACACTTTTGTCCCTTATTTACATCGGCAGTCCCAGTTTAACTGGCATCTATGGCAAAATTCCTATTACTGGAAGGAGGAATTTACAGATAATTTTCAATGTTGTGTTTTAGGAAGATTTATTCAAATTGCATCACATTTGAAAATATGGGTTGCACAGTACCATAACAATGAAGTTTGATTTCTTCAGCAGCTCAGCACTCAGGGAGCTAGGTGGGGAAGAATCAGCTTTGTGAAAGCACAGCATTCCAAACAGATGGCTCTATGGATGCAGTTGATTTCTTGCTGGCTGTGGGAACCAAATCCATGACTGCCTCTGTGGACAAAACTTGCACCAGTGGTTTAGCCTCTGATGATTTCAGAAAAAAAACAAAAACCTTTTTGTGATAGGGTGCTCATTTCTCTCTCATCTTATAGGAACTTTGTGTTAGAAAAAGACAGTCAAGATTACTTTCATATTAGGCCTTTGAAACCTATAAGTATAAAATATCCATGAGATTATTTTAATCAACTTATACATAAGCAAGACAGGCTAGCTTGTGAGTGTGGTAAGTGCTGGATGAGCAAAAAGTAAACGTAATCACTCTTCTTTAACATGACCAATTTTTTTTTAGAACTGCAATTCATGAACCACATGATCAAAACAACCTAATTCTTAGAAAACAGGCTTGAGCAAAATCCTATTTTTAATGATTAGTTAAGATAGACCTTTACTCAACTTGCTATTGCAAAGTTAAGACATTTGGCATTAAATAAGCAAGTCCTAGTCTTCCTCCAACATTTGCTTAAATCAACTGTCATTGATTTCAGTGAAGGGTTTGCTTGATTCTAGAGCATGGATGGAGAGGTACAGTCTTTAATGAAAGGATACAGAAAACCATAAGGTTTGCTTCCCTTGAATCAGAGGCAGAAAGCAAGACGACGTATGGTGTTTCAGGACAGTTTCAATTAGTGCAATTTAAACTACAATTAGGTCTGTAACATAGCTGTTACTGACCTAACACATTTATATTTTGGCCTCTGTTATTCCAAATGCATCCTAGATTAATAGTTGTAGGTGAGTCTGGTTTTGATTTCTTAAAACTAATGCATTTAAGCAATATAGAAAGTGTTCTCTGGCCTACAAGCACTGACAGCCCTCTTGAAGCTACTTGGCACCTGCAACTCAAGCTGCTCAGCTAACCATAAAAGATATGCCAATATGTGTGATAGTAAGGTTTTAAGTGGCTAAAGAGGGGCAATGCAGTATCATTTCATCATAAGTTTCTTTCTAGGTAAAAATGGATAGTGCTTGTCTTCAGCTGCTTTGTTAGGTAGTATGGCTGTCAAGGTTCCCTTTGTGCATTTGAAAGAGCAGATTATTTTTGAAGTATGTAAAATTCATTCATTCATTCATTCAATGCAATTTTAAAATTCTACTATAAAAAGAGTGAATCAATTATAAGCAACAGGCCCATCAAATTAAATTTTATTTTAAATGGGAAACTTTAAGAAGAAAGGAATCATCTCTAATCTTGCACATGCAAGATAAATTTGAACAGTGTTCAGTTCTTAAGAGTTATATCTACTAGAAAATGGCTCAAATCAAGCTTTTAGGAGGCTACATACTGGGGGGTTGAAGGGATTCCTGCTTTTGTGTCCCAGCTTGAACTGAGTACACACAGTCCACTACTGCTTGCCCATTGTTTCAGGAACTATAAAGCACAGCTGGTAGAGACCAGCAGAGGTTGCAGTTTCTGGAAGTTAAGAAGCTCTAGTTCAGTGCATAACACAGTGGTCCATAGATTAAAAACCAAAATGAATTGAGTTGCCACATAAGTCCCACAAAAGTATTTTAAATTCATAAATACTGAATAAGTGTAGTTTAAATGCATGTCTTGTTCATTTCACAAAATTTTGGGAGAAACATTGCACAAAATTATAGGGGAAAAAGTATCAAGGAATTCAGCTACCTTGTGGTTTCATTTGGAGATTATTAACTACTTTCCACTTCACAAAGGATAATGTGTCTATCCTGGAATGGCCACATCTTACTAACTGGTTCACAGTATTTAACTTGTTAAAAAATTATGTCTATGGTGCCTAGAAAGGACACACATCAATGTTTCATACTGATTTGTCTTAATACCATCTTAATTTTAGGCACAAAATGCTGGATTTTGCAAGAAGTAAAGCTCGAGTAAGAGTCTGTTACATCATGATTGGACTTACAATTGTAGCCTGCTTAGCTACAATTGCATCTGCTAAAAGAGTAGGTATACTGACTGGTTGGGGTGGTGGTGTGCATGTGTGCCCACACGCGCGCATGCGTGCCCACACACGTCCACACGTAGGCATGCACACATGCATTTAAAAAGAAAGGGATGTTAAACTCTACAGTACTGTAATTTAGATACAAGCTAGCATTTATATTCAGACTTAACACTACTGGATGTTAGCTACTAAACAAACATTCTCCTCCATAACTGATGTCCCTACAGGACATTAACTGCCAGTGTAATGCAATATTTACAACACTGCACACTAAAGTGAGCGTCTTATTTTTGCAGGCAGGAACCTAGCCAAGAAAGCCAAATGGCATGAAGAGGCTGCAACAGCAGCAGAGTCAAAGACTAAATAATCTTTAAAACTTGTGCAGCTGCTTGTAGGAGCAAACTTTAAAAAACCTGAACAATTCCTTTGTATTAGCAATTTTCTCCATTAATGAGACCGATGTATTAATAAAACTGATAAATTAGAGCGCACATAAAGTTGCATAGGAGCATGGAGTTTCTTTCCTTGTTACACAAAGATGTCTTAAATACCTGCATCATATGGCCAAGGTCAGTTCAAGTATGTGGAAAATTCTAATAATTTTAGTTTCAATAAACTTTTATCTATTTTCCTGCATAGATAAAATGTTAATTGCCTACAGAGATGGCACAGGGGGTCCAAGATGTCATTACCTCTGCTCTGAACATTTCTTTGATTCTGACCCTCGCTTTAGATATATGATTCTATTATTGATTAAAACAGGGCATGTCCACATACGATGCTTTACTGTGCAGTAGAGCTAATTATTGCACAGTAAGCAGCCGCATCTACAAGTGCAGATGCTTACTGTGCAGTAATTGGCTCCGATTGTGAGTAAATTTGCTACCAGCAAATGCAAGTATCAGGATCACTTACTGCACAGTAGTGCCTGACCGGGATAAAACATGCTCCTGGTCAGCCAGGCAGCAAGGGTTTAAGATTGCTCCCTTTCCCCCAGGGAGTTGCCAGCTGCTGGGGCAGGCTCTGCTACTGGAGCCTGGGTGGGGCAATGTCCCTCTGCCTTGGCAGCAAGGAGCTCTCAGCCCCTACTCTGCAATTGTGGGACTAGGAAATCCTTATTTCCCAGTGCCAGCTCTGTTGTTGCAGGGGTCCATTACAGGGCTACAGGAAGTGGGAACAGTCTGCTGCTAGAAGAATAGTTTACTTGAGAGCAAACTGCTGCCAGATTAGCTATATGTGTAGACACATGCACAGTTTGCAAATGGCTTTATATTAAAAGAAAGGAGTGTTAAGTCGAGGCCACAACCTTGTTTTGAGATGTAACTGATTCTATTTATCGCTACTGCAGCTCTAATGGAGGGAGGCAGGGGCAGACGGGACAAGGGAATGATAAAACATTTGCGACAGTCAATAAGAAAATTATGATACAGGCTGGACTGACTCTGGGTTTGTAAACTAATACACAAAGAGTTAACCCTGGAATCCTCTATGAAGCTAATTCTGCAAGCCAAAAAAAAGATGGCAAGGATAAAGGGAAACACAACACTGTTTATGTTAGATATTTTTCTAATTTTAAAAATCCACTTCTTGCAAGATTTGGGTTTCTGTTGGGGGGCAGGGGAAGGAAGTATTGCACTCTCCCACAGCACAGAAACTTGGCTCTTTCTGTAGAGAAAATTGCATTTTTATTTGGCATCACCTAAGGAATGGGATTAATGTTAGAATTCTAGAGAGCACAATATTCGTATCTGTGAAAAACTGCTTTTATTAGTTCTGTATGGTATTTGTAGTTGTAACATTCCATAATATTGCATACTGTTCATATGTATGTTTAATTACAGTAATGGGCCTCCAATCTCAATTTAAAGATGCACTATCACTACAGACATTAGTTTAATACATTAAACTAATGTATTAAACGCCATGTATGAAAACAAAAACACTTCTAATTCATTATTTCAATTAAATGTCAGACTGGTTTGCAATCCATATGAAGTGGCAAGCTCAGTATCTGTATATAAAAACATCATATTCAATATTGCAATTTAGCTTTTTGTAAGACCATACAACCAACTGAGGTAACTGAAGATGAAGGAAGATTAATAGTGCATCTTTTCACACAGACCCAACAATTTAAAAAAAAAAAAAAAAAACACAAAAAAACTAAACATTTTTCCAGTTTCAAACCTGTTCTATAGTAAAGAAGTTAATTTCTGTGCCAACATTATTACTATTTTTGATTGCTGCTAACAACAGTGTTCAAAGCAAATACTACAAAATTAAAGAATAGTATGAACAACACTTCAAAGACAAAGTGCAATGATGAAAAATGTCAGTAGAAAATTAGATATGGATTTTAGTGTATCATATTAGGGAACTAAAACAGACTTGGCACATTTGCATAGATTGACTAATCGGAATTCAAATTCAAGCAGAACAAATGATACCCTATTAAAAAAAATCTTCTGAAGAAGAAGCTGCATAACTAAAGCAATGCTTTAGTGTTCTGTTTTTAAATTAAATTCAAAACAGGTATGAACCTTCTGGATAAAGCCAACATGGACAAAATATTTAGCAAATTCTGCCTCTGCTCAATCACCCACCTTTAACAGCCTTTCATAGAGCAAAGCTAACAGCTCCTCATGCCCCAGTCAGCTGCATTGTTCTCATAAGTATCTATGATGCCATCAGTGCCATAGGCTTTGTTATCCTGTGAAAGCTTTCTTATAGAACACAGGTAGACAACAGCCATTCTTAATGAATGGCTATTTAAAACAACTGTTTCCCAGGAGACTTAGATCTGCTTTGAGCATAACTAAAAATTACCAAAGGGACTACTGGATTTTAACCGATTAGGGTAAAGCTTGAGATTAAAAAGATCCTTTTCATTATCCAAAGTCCATTGATTTTAGTTCCCAATTAAGCTAATAGCAAATACTTTGAATATGCCAGAGGCATGAAATATAGTTTTGTATCTAAATGCATAAAGTGCAGTCACTAACTGCTCCAACATATACTGTATCCACAAAAGCACTCTCAAACAAGTATTAACACTTTAAATGCCTCCTCTTCCCACCAGTTACAAGTCTTTTAATTAAGATTTTCATAGTTTAGATTTGGCTTAACTGGAGAGGCTTATAAATGCAGTACTTACAGGATCCTCAAAATAAAAGCAGGCACGGCTGGTTATGCAATATTATCAAAACAATTTAGCTAGAAATAGTGGAATACCCTGTTACCTGTAATTATTCTTGCACTAAAAGAACACTGAAATTCAGCATTTAACTAGTAATCCTGGTAAATTTCCCAATATCATTACCCTGTATGTTTTGAACAGATACGCCCAAAAAAACCTGGCAGCATCTCTCAAACTATCATTGTAGAAAAGGGCACAACTACAATACTCTAACATTATAACAAAAATTTGGCAGCTATACTAAGCATTATTCACGTTATTGAAAACGCTGTAATTCTGTACAAATCTTATGTTTAAAGTGTCACTTGCTAAAATATCATTATATAGAACCTATAAAGGACCAGCACTCCCTATGTACATTCCTTCTTCATAGTGAATCCGATTTCCACAAAAAGAATCCAAGTGCAGTTGCAGTTCCTCTCACTTATATCTTGCTAATTATAATCAGTCACAATGGTCCAAACTCATAAAATCAGTTTCCTTTCAATTCCCATCTTCAAGCTACAACAGTATATATTGCTGTAACAGTCCCTTAAAGTCTGTTACGAATTTCAACGAAAGAGTACTTGCACTTTTTATGAGCAAATTAAAAAATCCTAAGTGCAGTGAAAGTACGTAAATGAAACCACCCTCTAATCAGTGCATCAAAGTTTTGGTTAGCAACCAGCACAGCATCACAGGAAAAGTGATTTTAATTCAAAAATTGCAACTACTGTACAGGATTAAACACTTTCAGAGGTCAAAGAGGTTTTCACTATTATTTCAACACAAAGTTTGACATGAATATGTTAAATATTTAAAATGAGGTTTTCAGTAGTTCAAAAGTTTAAGTTATCAGACTGACTACTAGTACGTGAGAGCAAGCAGTACAGCTTAATGATTGTGAAAAAATCTAACGTCAATATTCAAATTCTTAGATATGTTTTTTTAGTTGGTAGTAGCAACAGACATTAAAGTGTTGTAGAATTTAAATATTTAAGCAGACATCTAGATTCATTTTGTTGTCCACATACCTAATACGATATTTACAATAAAACAAACCTTTTTTTCCTTCAGCCAGACGGAGAAGATTCCTTCTCCCATGCAGCAATACTATGGATCATAATAGGATGCATTTTTAATTTTATCTGAAAGGAAATGCAAACACTTCAAAACAGTGGTAACATATTTGGTCAGAAGCAACATGTATACAATCAGTCTAAACTTTCCTTAAGTAAATAATATTTCAAGAACGGCAAATATTGCAGGGATTCTCAAACAATATAATCTAACCTCTTTTTAATGTAGAAATAGTCACATGAACCTGTCCTATTTCTTACAACTGTGCAATTCACCCTCCCTCATTACTAATCAACATTCCTGTGGCAACTATAGTAATTGCTCACATAGCAAAGTATCACATTTGTAACTGGCTTTTAATGTTGTTTAGCAGCTTGAACTAAGGAGCCAGCATCAAAACTAGAGAGATTTCTGCTGATTTGAAAGCCTCTAAATAATTGTGTCTACATGATGCAGAACTGCCTTGTTTATCATATATTTGAAGTTAAATCAGATAATCAACATTACATACTTTAAAATGTTTGCTTTTAAATATGCTTTATAAATAAATTTCACTAGTTCTTTGCAAGTATAATGATAAAACTACATCTTACAGTTTAAATATATATTTTTCACATTCTAATTTAGCTTTTTTTTACAAGCACTTTAATGTTATGCTTTAGTTTTGAAGCAACTTTTTAGCTTCAAAATAAGAGGTAGATTTGATAAAGATTGGGCATGTCAAGCTTACTGTCAACAGCTGCACTGCTAATATGCAGTTTCAAAGATTACATGAAAAATTCAGAACCACTACCTAAAATCCTACTGAGGTTATTATTCAAGCTTAACAGTTCTTGTTAAATCACATATAATGCCTTAACGTTAGATTTGATTACTCACAGAGTCAGTTTCTCAAACATACAAGACACTGAAATACAAAAATACAAAAAATGAATGAATGAAAAATTGTATCCAACACAAAAGTTATAAAAGTGCACGAGCTGCTTCTTTATCCATCTTCTGCAAAACACATTCAAATGTTCTTCTAACTTTGGCCACAAAGAGAAGACCCTTAGAGACCCCCCACCCCCCATAATGTTTACATTTACATATGTTTGTCTTCACTTAAACTATTACAGCTGAAACCCTTCCATTGGAGCTTCCTGTTGCTGAAACACAAACTGTTGCTGACTCTCATCCACTTGAGGTGCAATACTAGCATCCTCTTCTTCCACACCAAAGTAATGTTCTATCAGCTCAAAAGCCTTTTGGTAGATTTCTTGATTTTCATGTCTTTGAAGAAATTCAATTTTATCCAGTCCTAAATATAAAAGGAAAAAAATAATGGAAAACAATGCAAATGAATTACAAAGCTTATATACTATAGAGGTAAATCCATGTATTGTGATTTTTTTCATAACTCAAACCGTGTGATGAACTCAGCAGAGAGGCAAGCTACAATATAAAAATTATTGGTAACTCCCAATTTAGAAAGAATGCAACCCAGAACCAAATTTTCTTTACCATAATTTGTATAAATCTATCCTGAGTATTCCAGTGTCATGGGTTTTATTTTTAGTGGCAGAGGGAGCAGGGAGGATATGCTCCCTCACAATTAAGATGCATTTCTTCAGTCCTAAATGCTCCAATAGCCTGACTAGAGAATCTGTTAACCCTGTATTTACAATATTGATATTACAGAATTATAAGTTTCATTTTTACTTTGTAGTTCATTTTTAAATTTTGAATGATGTAAGAATATAGGAAAGCAGGAGGTTTAAATAATAATTTACAAAGATTCACCTTCTCTTGAATTACCAAATAAAATAATCAGTAATATGCAAAACTGAAAGCATTTAGCAATTTGAAGAAAAAAGTGTTTTTAATATACATGATTTGTAACTAAGTTTCTAAACTATTTCACAGTGAAATGGCATGATTTCTCAATGATTAATTATTCCTTGTTAAATTATTTACTTACCATATGCTTCCTCTATAAGGGCACAGTAAGGATTAATACCCATTCCATTTTGCTTGGATTCTTGCTCTCCCAGACGCAGAATATTTTCAAGTCCATTTAAAGCCACCTGCACTATTTTGGAATCCATCACAGTCAAGAGGTCACAAAGAGGTTTGGTGCAACCTAATGCTACTAAATATCTTTGTAATGATAAAGAAAGTAGAGAGGGAAGAAAAGGATTCATAATCTAGTATATGTTAATTCTGACAAACAATTCCGTTACCTTTACTCTTTACGTTCTCCTAACAACAAAACATCTTAAAGTTAAAGCTTGCCTAAAACATGCAAGAGTATACAACAATTTTACTCTAAAATACAGTCAAAACTTTACTTATCCTAATGAGAGGTCTCTTTATTTGCGCCTATAACCCAGAGTCTCCCAATTCCTAGATAAGTGTTCCAATCACTTGACACTCATATTCTGCATTTTAAAATTAGCTTTTCAATAGCACCACTACCTCTGGTCAAATTCCTTTAATGGAAGTGGCTGTGTGCAAAAAAATTAATGCTGTCTGTTGGCGGTCCCATGCTCTAAGCACATCTACTGGAATATGTATGACTTCCTCACCCAGGGAGTTAACCATGAGGCAACTACTTTATGAATTGGCTTCTGGTGGGAAATATGGAACTAAACGCATACACCAGTGAAGACAGCAGTGCCTCTGGGAGTGCCTAGAATACTCTGCGTGCCTAGGTTTTCTGGTGAACGTCTAAGACTTCCCTAAGCTTTTACACTTGCGGAGGTCTCACACACCTGCACTAGGCAGAAATCTTTGTGAATTGCTCCTGTGAACTCTGGTGCCTGAACTCCTTTGTGGACCCCATGCTTAGTTTAGTGGGTTATTTTTCAACTCATACTATGTTAATTTTACATATACTTCTTTGAATCAAATTCTAGTTAAAATTACCTGATCTGTTCAGGAGTTCCTCCTGAAGTTGCATTAGTAATAGCCCACGCTGCTTCTTTTCTGGTGCGGAATTCAGCTTTCTGAAGAATTTCAATCAATATTGGAAAAATATTTGCATCTATAACGGCCTGAAAAAAATGATACGACTTTTTAAATAGTAACAAAAACCCCGAACAAATACATACATATGGGAAGGAGACATGGTATATGTTTCCAAAATATGGGATGTTTCTAAAATAGAAGCTACCACTGGAGAACATGTCAATTTGGTCTTCTTATCCTGAAACCTTGTTTTATAATAGCTAGTCATTTCTTTACAGAGAAGTGCACTAGATAGCAATGGAATTTGAACATGTAAATGTACATAAAACTTTATAGTCAGGAAGTGACTGGAGCATACTATTCATAAAAAGATCTTCTTTCTGAATTTGCCTCATAATGGAAAGCTCAAAATTCATACCACAAATAATAAATCCCTTTCAATTAGGCTATTCAAATTGCATCATCATGTTTAATATTCTGAGCATTGAAAACTCTAGGATTTCAAAACTGGAGCTAAATCTCTTAACAAAATAATCTAGCTTCAGTTGTAGTGTGCAGCTGGGAAAATGTATACATACTTCTCTTTCCTTTTAAAAAGTATCAGTATTTAAAAGGACTCAGAATCTGCTCAATTAGTGAACTGTACCTCTCACTCCCCACCTCAAAAATCCCAATGATGAGATAGCCTATAGGTAAATTTTGAGTGAAAATTTAAAAGTGTATTATATTAAGTGTCCTAAAATAGCAGGTATTCCACAATAATCCTTTATAGTTACAGACATTCTTATGATGCCAACAGTTTTATAGGACAATACGTTTCTGAGTACTCAGACTGGAAGTCTTGCAACTAAAACCAGGAAGACATATACAAACACCATATCCCTGTCTGATCAGCACAGTAAAGACCATTTCCAGGTCTGCTGATTAGTAAAGATGTATATTTACAGTACAACGCGTGGCAGATTTCATTGATAATCTCTTATTCTGGGAATCCCAAACTTTTTCATGGGGGTGGTTGGGAATTGGACCATTTTGCCATTCAGACCAATCTATGGACATATTGAAAATTTTTCACAGAAGAAAAGCTTAAAATTTCAAACTGGCAAGGCTGAAAATGACATACAAAGTTTTGAATGAACAATATAAATGGATAAATATGTTTTAAGGAAAAGGGCATTCTCTCTCAGAAATGTTACTTTATGTGAAGCCACTTTTTGTAAAAGAAAATCTTTCCAAGCAAATCATTTCTACGACTTGATCTTAAAATGAATTTATTGCACTGTTCTGTCCACTGTAGCAAATACTGAAATCTAGCTTCCACAACAGACAACTGGTATTGGTTAAGAGATTCAAGATACAGAAGTTCCTAATCAAACAGTAATCTTGAAAAAATACCCATAAGGAATTGGGAGAAGTACAGACAAGTTAAATTCCTTTATTTGAAAATAAATTTGTATGAAATGTTATTTATCAAGTTTCCCTGGAATAAACACTGATTAAAGTGCATTATTCCACATGCTATAAAGGACAGCAGTCCAACTGAGAGCCCACAGAGGATACGTGGCCTATGGCAAGCCAGCAAGATGCCCGTGGGCTGCACACAGTGAAGGAGGTCATGTGGGCCTGTGTGCTACCAGCAAAACTCACCTAGTGAGGGGGCATTCCCAGAGGACAACACTTGTAACATGGGCAACATTGTGTGGCCAGGGGACAGCACACAGCCCCCAGTCAACCAGAAGTTGGAGAGCCATGCTGTAAAGCATATCAGATGTGAACTGATCAAGCCAAGTGATTTGCTAAAATGAGGCCAACTGAACAAATAGGGGAAAACAGAGCTGTGATAATGCTCTTAATATTTAAGAAATTTCTGCATTTCTAATTTTTCTGACATTTTATCTTACCCTTTTAATACAGAAACAAATTCAACTCAAACTAATTTTTAATACTTAGGAACAAGCCCAACACACAATTCTGTAAAATATTCTGAATGCTCCTGCAAACTTTCCTCAATCTTCACTGACTGTAGTAACTGGAATATAAAATATACCTCTCCCCAAATAATTAGATTCTTTACATAGACAATTTATATTTTTGTTATAATTTTCCAGGTATAGAATCTAAGTATTGGAGGGTTATCTTGAATCCACCCCCACTGCTACAGTTGGGAAAGTAGTGGCTAGGGATTGGGGGGTGGGGAGGTGGTCAGGTGCCTCCCTTGCCTTTTGCCCTTCAGCCTTCCTGGCACCCTGCACCCCAGCAGCATCCCCACAGCCTCAGCCCCATCCCACACTCTCTCCCTCTTCCTCCCTTGCTCTCCCTAGTCTCTGCCCCCTCACCCCTACAACTTTCCAGTTTCTACCTCTTCTCCCCCAACTCCATTATTGTCACAGATGCTTCAGAAACACAGCAAGTAGAAGCTCAGCCCTTGTCTGGCCACACAGTACTATCATGTTCTCTGTGCCCTGGAGAGACCCCAGCCCAAGCCAAAGCGAGCTGCACTTTACAGTACAGGGGATGGAAGGGGGAGGTTGGGGGTCAGAGCCACAGAGAGGAAGCAATGGTAAGGTGCGACGTGAGGATGGAGGCAGAGGCTGCTGTGGATCTGACCCTGGCTCAGGGCCACAGTCAGAGCTAGCAGGTGCCTGCCCTCCCCTCTGCTTTGTATGTAAATATAAGCTAAGGGGCGTTTCCACCAAATGGACTTGTCTTATATTTGGGCAAATAGGGTATACTAGACAACTTTTACCATATTTTCTGCAAAGTTCCATTAGCATTTTTAAACAGCGATAAGTTAAAAAACTTTAAAAACATTTTCTTCTATAAAAAGTTACTTAGCACTTGAATAAGTCTTAACCTTCAATTAACTTTACAAGAATTATCTAATAATCAATTCCTTTCAGAGGTAAAATGAATCACTGTTTAAAAAATGAATAAAATGTTTAAGCAAAATATTGTAAGTTAACTGTAAACTTAGTTTATTATTTCTAATTGCCAACAAAAACACTGGGATAAAAATGAAAATACAACTAGAATTAAAACTAAAAGGTAAGTTCTGAAATGTACCCATTTTTTTCCTTGTGCAGGAAAAGCATGTGAGCTATCAGCTAAGAAAATTACTTATATAAAAGAAGATTTCTTTACCTGAATCTGAGCTCTGTTTCCAGCAGTAATATTAGAAACAGTCCAACAAGCTTCTTTTCGAATGGATTCCTTAGGACTACTCAGCAAGTGCAGGAGACAGGGTAATGCAGAACAATTTAGAATTACCTAAAATAATTTGAGAGTTGAAAAGTTGCCTGCACTATATGGAAAAGGCACAATTCACCATTTTAGCTGCTCAGAAAGGTAAGTTTTACAACAGTATCTATACATAATGTGTAAAATTATTCTTTTCCAAAAAGACATTATTTTGGTACAGTAGTATAAAGCAAATGAGAAACAGATTGTTAAATGACTCAAAGATGATTAAGACAGAAAAACTGTTCTGGGGGACACACTGTTCAGCTACAGGCATGATGAGAAGCTGCTGGGTCTTGCAGTTCTGCTCTTCCAGCCCACGGTTTTGGAGCAGATTATCAGGGGGCACTTTTCTATGCAATTTCCTATCAGAACTTGGAGACCAGAGACAGCACAACCCTTTTCACACCTTTCAATTCTGGCAGATTAGAGGAGTGGGACATGCTCTGGAAAAGGAAACACAGGAGAGCACTCGCTGACAGTCTGCTCCACTCAGCATGAGTGAGCACTATGCACTCCTCACTTTCCTGGGTGCTCCCGTACCTTGCCCTGCTCCTACCATTCACCTTTTTGAGAGCCACTGGCAGCAGGGATGGTGCCAGTAGCTTGTACGTGCTGCAGCTAAGTGGCAGGAAAAGCAGCAGCAGGTTAGGTGAAGGCACTAGTTTGCCTGAGGACTGATCCAGCTCACAGCTACAAAACCCTGCTGATCACTGATACAGACCCTGCTGTCCACTGATACTAATTATTCAATATTCATAAAATTACTGAGAAAGAAGTTTTAAAAAATTCTTTAAAGTTTTAATGCATCTTTTTATGGCTACATTAGTGGATGTAGAACATTTTATCTGTGTAATCTAAAAACACAACTCCAGTTATTTTTCAAAATTACTTTAGGAATTAATTTGTGGGAAGAACAGATGAAGATTCAAAATGAAGCTTGGTATTTTGCTTCTAGAACTGGAACAGCCAAACTGTCTTAAACCTCCTGGCAAGTGCAGGTATAAGGCTTGGCCAAGAGTGTTAAATATCTGGTCACGCTGGTGATATATGTGTTTTTATAAAAATCTCCTTCACTATAAAATATGAATGCCAAACAAACATTTGGTTGCAATTAATAGTTTTATGCAATTTAAGCAGTACAACTTATCCCTATAACAAAAAATATTAAAATACAGTTCCTTCTTTTCTACATTATTTTTTCTCAAGTCAAACACTGTTCTTACCTGTGTCTGAATATCATCACCAGTCACAATATTTCCCACTGCTCTTAATGCAGGAGACACAACCTTGTAATCATTGTGCCTAGAAAAATTATGGATGTTAGATTGTGTGAAGCTTCCAGGCATTACATAAAAACTAAGCTGAACAGTGTTTAGCTTTCGATGAGTAATTATTACCTCTAAAACTCAATCTATGGGCAACTCAATACAACAATATCTTTTGTAACCCACACTGCTCAAAAAATTTAAATTCCATAACTGCTGAACCCAACTGCTTTATTCAAGGGGAAGTTTTCCCTCTGCAAGGTGCCAAAAAGCTGAAGTTAATGACTGATAAATCATCTGAAAACTGAGAATGTGAATGACTTACTTCACCTAAATGTCAAATTAATTGTACCCTTGAGAATATTATCATCCAGTCAGGAAAATAAAGTAAGCAGACAGTGAGGCTAAAGATAGACCCCATATAGAACAGGATTTTTTGAGAGACAATGTTTACTTTTTCCCCCAATCAAATGGTAGATCTCCCTGCATGACCAACTAAGAAATAAGTTAAAATATTTTAGCAATGGCAACATAAAAATTCATCTCCAGCCCTCTATTTCAAGAGTCACCCTACCCGTATCTATTTACAGGGCAACTGCAAGAAGTCTCACTTAGGGATGCAATCTCCCTTAGCTCCTATCCTGTTCCTAACTGCACAGGGGGTTGTGTTACTCTCCTCTAGGCAGACACCGAGCCCAACTGAACTCAAATAGTATGAACATAATCCAAGTCTGTGTTTGGGACCCATGTACAAAATAACTCTCAGCATTTCTGGTGAATGAGCTACTTAAAATGTAAGATTAGCAAGAATACAACAATATTCAAACACTCACGTTTTTAGACAATTTATATCCAGAGTTTGCTCTCTAGGATTAAAGTACTGGAGAAGAAAGATCTTTCACTTTTAGTAGAGGTGCACCGATGCATCAGTCCAATATGGGATCAGTACTGATATAAAGAAATATGGCTGTATGGGGCCGATAATTTGGCCAATAAATGCCTGTACGGTACACAGCCATAACACAGCATTCAGGCAGTTAGCAGCAGAGCCAGCTGCCTGGAGAGTTGCCTCTAGCCAGTAAGTCCAGTGTGGCAGAGGAAATGGGTGTGTGGAGGGCAGATCAATGCCCCCTCGTGGTGAGGGAGGGGTCAGGGGCTGCTCAGGTGGGGCTGGGGGTGGGTGGGGAGGGCCAGAGCCTCAGTTTGTTGGAGGAGAGGCAGCTCCTGCTGCTGCTTGCACCCAGGAGGGTGTGGGCAGGGATGGGGGGTGGTGCTGTGTTCCCCCTAGATCTGCATGGGGTGGGGTGGGGCAGGCAGGCTGCAGCCAGGGCTGCGTGGGGCTCTTCTCAGTGGGAGCTAGGCTTGGAGCAGGTGTGGCAGCACTGGGAGGATGCTGCATCCACCTCAAATTTCACCACTGTTCCATTCACAGTGCTGCCACTATCAGCCACCCAACACAGCTCCGGCTCTTCCCGGCAAATGGGTGGAGGCAAGGTGCTAAGCTGGGGCTGCACCAGGCAGCTGACAGCGAAATTTGAGGTAGATACAGCATCCTACCACCACCACTGGCACCCACACGGAGCCCAGCCACTGCTGAGAAAAGCCCTGTTCCGCCCTGCCTCATGCAGATCTGGTGGGGGACACGTTCCCCTATGCCCTTCCAGGGTGTAAGCAGCAGCAGGAGCTGCTCCCTGCTCTACAAGCTGTGGCTCCAGCCCCCTTCTCCCCTCCCGCCCTGCCTGGGTTCCACTGCCCCCTCCCTCACCGCAGGGGGCATTGATCTGCTCCCCCCAGCCCACATCCTTTCCTTTCCACCACACCAGACTTACCAGCTGTAGGCAGCTGTATCTGAAATTGGATTGGTATCAGCCGATATGCCTCCTTAAATATCGGCTATTGGTATCGGCCCCAAAAATCTCTATTGGGGTACCTCTAACTTTTAAGAGGTGCTAAAGGCTTTAAGATTAAAGATGCAGTTATTCAGCCTAAGCCAAAAATACAGGGCAGACAAGTATGGAAGAGAAAAGTTCAGGAAAAAAAATGGATAGCACCCGAGACCATTTAAAAAAAAAAAGAAAAAGAAAAATTCTGATATTATATACCAAGAGTTTGAGTCCAGTATAATGACTTCACAAAGGCACTTACATCAGAAGTTCAACCAATCTTCGACATACTCCAGAATCAATAACTGCTTGGATTTTATCATTAGGTCCATCTGAAAGGTAAGAGAGGGCCCAACAAGCATCTGCTAATACATCTGGGTCACTGCTAAATAACAGTCTTGATAAAACATTTAAGCAAGGAGCAACCTAGGTTGAAAAAAATTATACACAATTAGATGTTTCCTGTATTTTTCCATTTTAAATTTTAGAGAATATTTGAAAACATTTTTCAAAGAAATGAAACCACGTGCTGTACCTGAGCCCAAATATAAATGTCATCATTGTTAATCCTGTTAGTGCTCATCAGTACCTCTGACATGAATGGAATTTTCATGGAAAGAGTAAGGACTAGTTGCACAGTTAAAAACTAGGACAAGGTCAACAGTCTTTAGAGGGCTACTGTCGAAGGCTGCGGCTTATGGACTCAAGTAGCAAGATGGGTATCTACATTTGGAAACCCAACCCCTAACTCTAAAGACGGTATAGGAGAATGATTTCATGCCTTTGTCCATAAAACAAATTTTATAGATTAGAAAATTAAGAGATAGTGGTCATTTATCAAATATTACAGAAGCCAATGACAGAGTTGTGAGTACTACCAGAAACCAATCCTATTTTCTTTTAGTGAAACAAACTACTTAAAATTTCCTAAGAGTACAAATAAATTCTCAATTTATAAACAGAAGCTTACATTACAGAATTGTTTTTAAAGATAGCACATTCAAATGAAGAGAGAAAAAATAATAGAGTATAAGAACTCTGTGTACTTGCAAAATAGTGGCTAAGTCTCTGAAACTGTCATTTAAACGTTTCACTTACTTTGTGTATTTTCTTCTTTACATAATCCCTTATGAAAGGTTATTTACAAGGTTATTTACATTTACATTACAAATTAATGTGCTGAAATAAAAAAAAATTAGAGAGAAGGCAGGGCAGGCTGGCACCTAATAAGATGCATGAACATTCAGAGGGAACAACCTACTTCACCAGATGCTATAATTTAAACCCAGAAATAAAAACTTTTATATAGGGATGCTTCTAAAAAAATTAATGAGTGGGTTAATTAGATCGCCAGGCCAGATCTAGCTGGCAGATTGAAGATTTAATATAGTCTGGTAGTCTGTCTACAGATTAGAACAGGGGTTTCCAATTTACAAAGCACTCTTAACCTAACTGGCCTCCAAAACTGAAGACAGCTTGTAAGAGAGCATAAAGTCCTTCCACTTTCCTACAGGAAATATTCTGGTCATACCTTGCTAAAGTCTGGAGGCGGATTCTTGCCTCTACAAAGGTTTGAGAGTGCCCAGACTGCATTTCGAGTTGTTGTAAGTCGATTTGAATTTGTTAGTAATCTGCCAAGAATAACAAAAAGAAATAATGCATTACATTCACAGCCAACAGGTGTGTAATTCATTACCTATAATTGCTAATACTACCTGAAGTCAGGAAATAACTCATCTCCATGCACCAATTCCATCATTAATCACTATAAAAAACACTGAGTTTTATCTGCTGCTAACATGCCATCAAATAGTATGGATCACAGATTAATAGATAAGCTTGTAAAACATGTAGTCTCACAAATAAAATGAATGGGCAACTCTATCTTTACAATCAAGTATCATATTGGAAAGCAAACAAAAGGCTTATATAGAAAAGATGAGAAAACAGTTTCATTTAAGAGACACTCAATCCAATAGTCTTCTTGCTCTCTCTTTTTTTCATACATACAGTTATATAATGGCCTGCAATTTCAGGACTAAAAAAATGGGAAAGTAATATCCTTTTCACCATTTAAAAAATGTTCTTTAGTTTTTTTGGTATTTTACTCAATTTAAATCATAAAAAATACTCAATTTAATTTTTATTTGTGCGCTTAAATGTAATGTTATATTTAGACTGCTAACACCAGCATAGGTTGTTTTTTTCTCTCTAAATTTTGTTCTGTTTATATAGCACTGGGTTCATTAATTTTAACACTTTTTCAGATGGTCAAGACCAGTATAAAAGGTATTTCACCTTAAGAAGAGAACTTGCTATTACAAATGATCTTTACAAAAGCATGGAAGCCTATACAAAACAGCTGTTAAAATGATGCAAAGGACCTATCAACATCTAAAAGCTAGTTCAGATTAAAGTAGGGTGCAAAATTAAAGCAAAGCAGTCATTCAGGAATAGCTCTATGTATAGACACTTCTCCAAAATAAGAGTGCTTACACATGGAGTTATTTACAAACATTTTACTCACTGTACGTATAGACAACTCTAAAGACAGGCAAGATCCTCCTTTGCACTAATACTACTCTCCACCATTCCTGCAAACTTAAAGATGGGACAGTAAATCTGGGACGTGTGTAGATGAAACAGGGGCACTAGACTGAAGTGGTGGGTTTTAAAAAACACCGCTTCAATATAGGGCTGATTAAATCCGTGTCATGCACACACCTCGCTGACTTACCTGCCTCTCCGGTGGGGAGGGGAGGGTGAGCTGCCAGTGGGCAGAGCAGTCCCTGGGCTGCAGTGGGGTCTGGTGCTTCCCTCCAGAACAGCTGTGCCCCCTCCCCCGCCCCAGGTGGCACCCACCTGCAGGCACCTGGCTCAGGCAATCCCAGGGGGCACTGCAGCCATGGAGGGAAGCACCAGGCTACCGTGCAGCTCAGGCAGGCTTCAGGGAAAAATAAAAAAAGATCAGGCTCACTGCTTTTCTTGGATGGAGCTGCTTTCCCAGGCTGCTGTCAGGCTGCCTGTAGGGCTTCCTGCAGAGCTGTGGAGCTGCAAGGAGCCCAGTGCTTCACTCCACAGTGTAGGGACAGCAAACTAAGCCTCCTTGAAGGAGTTTTAATTTGCAGTGTCCCAAGTCATTTAAGGCACATTATGCTGCCGAATTTCCTACAGTGGCTGGAATTAATGCACAAAACCCCACCAAGGCATGCAAACACCGACACCATTAAAGCAGTGCAAAAGCATTTAGTCTGCTTTAAAAGTGTTGTGCCCACATGCCTCTCATTTTGTCTACACATGGCCTTGGAAGAATAATCTTCATGAGCTGGATCCAGGCATGCAGGGGTCACAAACCACATGCTTGGCGCATTAAACTGTGTCCAGCGGGGGCAAGATTCACTACTGGGAAATCCCAATAGCAAAAAAAAGTGGCACAAAAGAAGGAGGCATGGCACATACAAGAGGAGTGGATGCTGGCAGACACAGAGGCTGGGTCATCCCAACAGATGCACTGGTTGCTGGCCAGAGAATCTCTACTGCTTTAGTTGTCCTCCAGCTCCCCAACCACGGCCAGAGCAGGGGAACAGCAGTTTCCCCAAAGCAGGGCAATTTGCCCACACCCAACTGAATGTGCAGGGGTGTGCACTGTGACATAGCAGGTGCCACTACTATTTTTGCTGCAGCAAGTGCACACCCTTGCATGTGGGGATGTGCTCACATAGTGCAATCCTTGACTGGAACACAACTGGTGTAGCTTAACTGCCGACACCCCACTCCTGATGGTCAAGTCTGAGGCCTGGGGCCATGTGAAACTGTTCAAAGTTACAGAAGAAAAAACATGCGTTCAGGCAAAAATCAGAGGACTGCAAAGCTGTTTTATCTCTTCTCTCTATACCTTCTCCACAAACTATGTTGGTAAATTCACTTGGCTGCACCTAAGGGCCTATGCCATTGTTTCTATCAGATCTATAAAACTAACCCTTTTCAGTGATGGACCTACCAATTAAAAACAACACAAACTAATCCCAAACCTACAGAATCTGTCCCAAGAGCTAGTAAACAAACAACCGACATTGCCTCAATTCAAAACTGTTTCCTACAAAAAAGAGAAGCTTATGTATAGTATTTAAATATATATATACACACACACATATACACACACACATATATACATATATATACACACACACAAATACACATTTATTAATACAATGACAATCTGCTGCTTAGAATTCTTGTTCTTAGTAACTATATTTTATGTTATTATAGTTATATTTTAGTTATGACATTAACTTACAATACTTACTCCAAGAGCGGTGGCAGTATTCCACAGTTTAAAACAAAATCTCTGCATTCTGCATTATCACCAGCAATATTACCAAGAGCCCATACTGCCTTTGAAAACAAAATACTAAAATAAACCAAAATGCACATATTAAATAAAAGTACTTTAGAGTGTAGTATATTGGTATGTATTCCTCCCACAGCAAATTCCTATGATTTAATCAAAACAGCTCATGACAGCATTATAAATTAAACACTTCAAAAGATAAATTCTTGATGTTCACATTTCGTTATTTATTTTGCAAGATTCACAAATCAGATTATAATAGTTTCAACTTCATAGACGTCATTCCTGTACAAAGACATCAGTTAGTACTTTCATATTTAAATATTTTTTCAAAAATTAATGGTATTTTATAGTGATTTTTTTCTAGCAGATGCCTGTCTTATTAACAATGAAAGGTCATCCAAAAGCAATGCTAAAGTCCTCTTTGAGATAAAATTGTCTAAAATTCAAAACCACAAACAGAACTAGCTAAAAGAAAGCAATTTATTTTATTACTCTCTCATTAACAAAATAAACATAAAAGTGAATGCGAAAGTATGTTGAACAATAAGCTCGACAAACAAGCCAGTTACACTCCTTTCTCTAAAGTGCTTACACCCTAAATCAAGCAAGATGTTTGTAGCAAAAAACAAATGAAGGGAAAGTCTAAAACAAAGAGAAAAGAAGCAATACAACTGTATATCAAACAAAGAAAAGGTAATGGCATTGTGGTGGATAGTATTGCTTTAGATCCTGTTTAGTTCTTGTAAATGACACTACAGAAATGAGTTTTTAGAAAAAATGTGAGTAAGATAAAGGAAACCACTTTGAAAGGTCAGGTAAAGCATAACAGGCAGGAAGGAATGAAAAGACTATTAAAAGGTGCAGCCTTATTTTACAGGAGTCATAACAATAAATTAAAATAGGGCTTAAATCTTCCTGACTTATACACAGGGGACATAAGAAAGACAAATGTATTTTTTAATAGATGCACCCCTCCCCTCAAATATTTACCTGCTCCTGGACATCTTCATGCTCTGAGCTAAGCAACTTAATAAAAATTGGAACAGCTCCAGTCTCAATTACTACTTTGGTGTGTAGAAACGTTCCAGATGCTATATTTGTCAATGCCCAAGCTGCTTCAAACTGACAAATGGGAAAAAAACCCCAGAGGGGTCAAATTATCTAATAATAAAGCACAAGTATATTAAAACTGTACAGATGTTATGGTTTTCTGAGTTTTATATATTTATTTTCCAATAGATTTTTTTCTCTTTTATACCAAAATTTGCCAGCCACTCCCTTGATTTTACTCTCCAAAGGAAGAAAAAGCATTAAAAAAAATTACCAGTTACTTTACTAATCTAAATCTACAGGAATTATCCAATAATCTCTCACCTATTTTCTTGATAAAGGAAAGCTGCTGGATACTAACCCCCCTCGCCCCTCTTTCTATACAATCAGAAAATAAGCCTTGTGCAAGGCAGCTGCACTCAATTTAAATACAGCTATGATTTTAAAAAAATGCAAATGCTTTTGTGGGCACTCAGTTTCAGGGCAGGGAGAGATGTACAACTACAGCATTTTGAAGTGCAGTGACAATCCAGTTACACTAATTCCTAATGCTCTACTACACTACATACACTTATGTCCTAATTCTAATGAACTAAGCCAAAAATGCAAAAAAGAAAAAAATTTCAACACCATTTTATAAAGGATACATTTTTCTGGTTTAGGTTCGCTTACTGTGAGTTAAAAGTAGAGAGATGAGTCATACTGAATACAGTCATACCAAAGTCTATTCCTTTTTAAAACCAATATAGCTGTTTTGTCTGTCCACGCACTGAAATTTAAGCAAATTCTCACAAAACTTGCATGTAGACAAGGCAATTATCAGCCTTGCTCATGAAGCTAACTGACTTGGACAGACACAATAATTCCTACTGCCAACTTTTTGAAAATTTTATGTAGAAGGACCAGAAGACCCTTAATTTCTTCTCTTTTTGATTTTACAACATCTGTAAATGAGATTAACATCAATGAAAACAATGTACAGAAAGTACCCTTCATTTTTCTTGTAGTCCCCTTCATAAAGTTTTGCACAAACAAATACTACATCGACCTGAATTACATCTACTGGTAAAATTACACATTACACTTAGACCCTATTAAGGGTATTTAAAACGCAAGCCTCTGCATGGTAAAGCACGTTAACAAGTGCTAAATGCCCTCTAAACATCTTGAAGTTATGTCACTTAAGGCAAAGATTATTTCTGGGTCCTGTTACCCAACCTGCGTCACCTTAATGGGGGATGTGAAAGGTTATAGGATAAGTGTATTTATACCAATTAACACAGGGGGGGAGGGGGGTGTGCTGGGAAGCAGCAGCATCTCAGAAACAGGACTGCAGCACGGCAGGCAGGCAGGCAACAGGAGGGAAGAACAAGAAAGAGAGGAGGAAGGGTGAAGGGGCACTAGTATCCATAGACAGTCTGCTCCCTCCCTCCCTCCCTCCCAGCACATCAGCAGCTACAGTAAGCCCCTCTCCTGCTCCTTCTGGCTTGTTGCTGCTCCCTCTCCTCCCCTGTCAAAGGCCCTTCCCACAAAGCAACAGCAGCTGTGTCTGATCGGGTCTATGTGCGGCCCCTGGCTCCCCTGCAGCCAACATAATTAGAGATTAAACAGATATAAATATTGTTTAAAAAAAGTTATCCCCAACATTAACATCAGGCTGCTCCACTGACCTAAAACAGCCAGTTTGCAGTCCTCAAGTATCCTGGGAGGTACCACTCCCAGGTGGCCTGGTTATCTTTCCAGACTCTTACGTCCTGGACTAACAGCCAGGACAGCCAAGGAGCAGCAAGTGAGTGGGGAAAAGGAAAGGGTGACAGAGAAGGGGGAGGTGGGAAGTGGGGGAAGGGAGCAGGTGCAGCCAGGCAGTTGCTGGGGCAGGACAGGGATGGGACAGTGGCAGGTGTGTGGGCATCCATGAGACCCAGCTGGGGTGCAAGGACCAGAACTAGATGTGAGGCAGCGGTGTGACCCTCTCAATGGCCTACTGACTTGATCTGGGCACAGGCTCCAGGGAACCTGAAAGTAGGCAGGGACGGGGAATCCATACCCTACTGTCACTTTGGGCAGAGCATAGTTACTTCCTTCTGCTGTCACTATGAGCCTGAGTGCAGATTTAACTTTAAATTCCACTTAAGTTTAGAATGTTTTAATTGTAACATGCAACTACCCGCCACACCATGCCTACACACTGATACTGAACAGTGACCATCATTCATATCAAAGTACAGCAATTAATGAATACTGAGCCAGCAATATAAAGCCCTAATGACATATTACTCTATTCAATTCTAAAACTAAAGTGCTCCTCAATTTCTTCTGATTTTTTAAATCCAAAATGTATGCCTGTATCAAGCATAAGCTCACCTGAAGAGTGCAATTTTCATTTCGCTCTAGAAATTTCACAAATCTCTGCACAACTCCTGGTTTTTGGATTACTTCATCTATAGGTGGATTGGGTTCTAGAAAAAAAAATACGCGTATGAACGGAAAAGGAAGCAGATTAAATTATTTTACAGATATGAATTCAGTTATTAAGCATGGTTCTCAATAAATTCCTCTGGCATTTTAATCTTTACCTTAAATACAATTTACTCCTTATCACCTAGGCTAGCAGTTCCCAAACTCTGACAGATTGTGCACCACCAATTTAAAATGATACAGCCTTAAGTACCACCAGGAAATGTTTGTCTTGTGAAGTAATTATAATAAGTCTGTTAACGCGTTCCACTTACAAGCTGTCTGCATACCACTGGTGGTACGTATACCACAGACTGGGAACCGCTGACCATCAACTCTAGTCCCTTGCATTCACAATCATTAACCCTAAAGCATGTCCATATTCCCCACTTTAAATCCTTACATTCAACTACAGGCACAATAGTGGGAAACACCAGGGATATCCTGTAACAGGAGCATCAAAGATCTGACGACAGAGTGTAATCATCTGGCCTGCAATGCTGCCTGGGGATCTCAGGCTGGACCAGTGCATTGCATGTGGAATACACCACCAGCCCAGGGTGTGTGCTGCCAGTTCCACAAGTCTTTGAGCTGTGCCACAAATTGCCAGCAGCACCTGCACTAAACTGACCGCATGCACACGACCAAGCACCCTGGGCCAGTCTGCAGGTACTACCCAGCCCAAGGACTGGCCCCAGTACCACTAATCTGGCCCATGGTGCAGATCCCTGTCCTATAACACACTATAGGACAAAGATGAGGGAACTGCTAATGCTCTGCTACTTCAATAATAGGGAAGCAGTTCATTAACTGCTAAGATCATAGATAAAGGAACATAATACAGAGGAAGGCAAAAAGCGCCACAAGCCCATGCCATTCTGCTTAAAAGGAAAAAACGAAAATCCTTCCTGACCTCAAGTTTGGTGCACAGTATGACCCTTACTAGAAAAACATAATGCCCTATAGCCAGGGACTTTGGGTTTTTTATCCTATGTACTCAGTATCACAGCCCTTCGTCCCTATAGGAATCAAAACCTTTATACAATAAACAACTTCGTGTGTCATATTTGTACAACTTTACTTAACAGTTAGGATGTTTCCCTACCTTGTTCTTTAGCTAGTAAGACACAAAGTAGCTGCTTCAAGCTCCTGAATCCAGCAATTTTAAGAGGTAGCTTAAGCTGTAGAATATTTTGTATCAATTCAAAATTTATTTTAAAACAGGGTTTGTTTGTTTGTTTTTTTTATAAGAATCACATTACAATTTTTAAAAAATTTTCAGTTTTTTTGGAACACTATTTTTTTTTTTTTAGTCAGTCCTGAAGATCACTACAACACACAGCAGGTGTTGTAGTCAAACTATAAAGGCCAAACTATAAATGCCAAAGTAATCGATAAATAACTAACTTCTTTAAAGCACTCATTACTTTTTTGGCTACCACGCAGCAAGGAACAAATATCAATTTATTCTAAATAGTGAATACTCAACCTATTAAATACCATTATTGATACAAAAATGAAAAAGCCAGTAAGACAACTGGTTTGAAGCTGTTCTTAGAATCCCAGTCACAAACTACAGAAAAAAAAGTTACCATCCAAGAGAATGAACATTCCATTAAAACAATCAGCAGCCTTCCTGTTTAGTCTTTAGCCATGCAGAAGTCAAAACACAGAAGAGCCATGAGAGCCATGGGACTCTTCAGGCTGGAAAACCACAGGCTCAGGGGTGACCTGGTGGCAGCCTATAACTACATCAGGGTTGTGCATCAGGATTTGGGGGAATGCATGTTCACCACAGTGCCCCAAGGGGTAACAAGGTCCAATGGTCACAGACTTCTCCAAGACTGTTTTAAGCTACACATAAGAAAAAACTTCTTTACTGTTTAAGTCCCCAAGGCCTGAAATAGACTCCATCCAAAGATGGGGCAATCACCTACTCCAGACTCCTTTAAGAATGCTTATCTTGCTGAGATCCTTTGACCCTAGCTGACTTCCTGCCCTTGGGGATGGGGGCTGGACTCGATGATCTTCTGAAGTCTGACTCCAGCCCTAATTATGAAATCCAGAATTATTGAATGAAATGCATAAGACTTGACTTTAACTGTACTGGCTACTGTGCTGTCTGTAAACTCAGATGGTAGTGCCAATACCATACCACCACCTCCTTCTGGAATATTTCCAAATACTATTGCTGTCTAAAACGTTATCTAAAAGTTGTGCTTATGGGGCACTTGTTTGAATTTTAGTTTATTACTGATATAGACAATACTTTAAATTACTCTTTAAAAGATATTAAGAGAACTTTCTCTACATTGCTTCACTGCTCCATCTGAAATCAGTAAGTTGTGTAAGGGGTTTTCACATAAACAGCAGATAAGGAATAATTCATTGGTACAGACTGGGGATGTCTGCCTTGCTTTGTAGTGGGTGGGGAAGTAGGCCATGGCCCACATCGCTGGATCTCTCAAGCATAGTTTAACAACATTTGCAGCATCAGAATGTCAATTGCTGTGGTCACCCTGCTTTATCAGTGGCAAGTTAGGGTGTTATGTCTTGTGGTTGCATCAGAGTTGACTCTGTAGATGTATGGGATGGTTTGGATAGAGATGATTCTGACTTGGGCAAGGACTAGATAACCTCTGGATGTTCCTTCCAGACCTACTTCTCTATAATTCTATGAGATACATTAGTCACAATCCTCAACAAAAGCTGCAAGTGCATTTTAACATTAGGAGCCGAATCAAATTTTTCACAAAAGTAAACACTAGCTTGCTTGAGAGTTAAGTACAGGTACCCCCTGCATAATGCACCTTCGCTTATCGCAGTTTTACTATAGTGCTCATTTAAAATACTTAGTGCTCAGCATGTTTTGCTATAATGCTGAGTGCAGGGGTGGGGAGAAGTGGTGGCAGTGGCATTGAGTGAAGTGGTGAGTGCCAGCAGGGGCGCAGGGCAGGACAGCAGAAGCACAGGGTCCACTCTGGCATGTGATATTGGACCGGGCAGGGAGGAGCAGCGGTTCTGTAAAGGAGTGGGCAGGGGGCACAAGCGCAGAGCCTGGGTCAGTCCCCACGGCCATGGCTGCCCAGGCCCAGGACAGGATGGCAGGAGCTTGGGGTTCACTCTAGCACATGGTGCTTGAGTGGACAATGGGTGGAGAGGAGCAGCAGCGGCAGTGAGAAACGGCGGGCGTGGGGGTGTGCTGGCAGGGATTACAGGAGCGTAGGACCCACACCGGCTCCCAGGGTCAAGGCTCAGGGGCCGGAAGGAGCACAGGGCCCACATGGCAAGGTGGTGCTGGACCTGGTACTGGACAGGCGGCAAGAAGCAGCAGAACCAATTATATTTATTTACATTAATTTCTCTAGGAAAATGGGTTTCGCTTAGTGTGTTTCCGCTTAACAGTTTGTTCAGCACCAATTAAGAGTGCTAAGCTGGGGTTGCCTGTACTGCAATGATTGCTAAGTGTGCAGCTATTTGTTCTGATACTCTACTCAAAATGTTCTTGTTTTTCTTCCTTTTTTCTAAAAGACTTAACTTTAGAGTAATAAAGGTTTGCATGTTAACCAATATGTTCAAATGTATTTGGCATTCATGTGATATGAGAGTTAGAAGCTTTAGCTAGTTCTCTTTTTGAAGAGTGTAATCAATTCAAGATATAGTGTTTATGAACAAATTTGAAGAAAGCAACACAACACTGATTTACCTTTTGAAAGCAGTTTTCTAAATTTTTGGGTTGCTGTAAGCTGCTGATCAGGATCATCTGAGAAAATCATCTGTACCATATCTGCTGTAATAACTTCTTCCTTTAAAAAAAATTCAAAAAATGACATCTTTGCAGTTTTCAGTACTTCGAAAGCACACTTCAAATGCAATTCTGAAACACTCACCTCTGGAATAGGTACAGTAGAACTGACATCAGGATCTTGGATAGGGCTTTCTACCATAGATTCTTCATTTCCCGGGAGAGAGACATTTCTGCGTTTAAATAACTAAATGAAGAAGAACTAGATAAAGTTTCACATTATTATGTTTTCCAAATGCCCTCTCCTCCCACCCAAATTTAGGGTAAACATTCAAAGTGTATGCAGTGACATAAGCAGCTACAGATGTTTTGGTAAGTTTGAAAAAAAGTAAGTTTCAACAAATAATCAACAAGTCATCTTTCCTATCACTGAAGCAAATGGGGATCTTACAAAAAAAAAAATTATGAATTTGAAGATGCACAAAACATCCCCATAATGTACATAATGGAGTAAACAGCAATGGCTTCACTCATGCTACACTTTAGCTTGTATGATTCTTTTTTAAAATCAGAATACTTGACACATTTTTAAATGGAAGAAAAAACCTTAAATCCTCTTCTTTAAAGGCTTGCTATTTTAGTCAATATTATTTAAAACATATTTTAAAACGGAATGTAAATCACTCTCTCAGTGAATTAGTGGACTAAGACTCAACCCTGTGTTCAGCATTTCCTAATCCAGATATTAAACCTCTCTGCTCTTCCGTCTTCTCTGGATCATATTGAGGGGTGGTTTAATGTCTCCATGAATTGCATATGGAGCATGGCCGCCCCCATTTCCCCTTAATCCAGGGCCAGACAACAAAAAAAGCATCTCAACACCCTTTGTGGATGCCAATCTACTTTCACAAATATTCAGTTATTTAGTTAACAGACCACCTTTACTATGTTTCAGAGTAAGAGACCTACTTGCTCTTCCCTTTTTTGTTTCCGAAGTTGGATTCCTTCTTCTTCTCTTCGTCTACGCATTTCTTGAGGATTAAGTGCATTGTTCTTGTAACTTTTCATCCGATAATTATCTTTTCCTGGGCTTGCCATGGTGTCTATAACAAAGAACAATGCTTTTATGTAAACATCTGTATGTTATGAGATACAAGCAACTGCACAATCTCTAGGGCAAGAAACTCATCCTCTGACAGTGGATGGCACCCACTCCATTCTGAAAGACAGGTTGCCTAAACAGATACATTTCCTAAACTCTGGGTTAGGAAACAATGTACTCAATGTATAACAAACAATTAAGGAGCACTCAACTAGCTCCAAGTGACAGCACCTTCCTTGTGGACAAAGTAGGCTGGAAAAAGCAAGTTACCTTGTCACGGGCAATGTCTATGTGCAGTTTTCACAGTCATACCTGCCAAACTGATTATCACCTACCACACCCCGAAGTGTGGTAGCTTACCTCTCTTCTCTGACAGGATGTCATGTTGATGGCACCTTGGAAACAAGGGCAAGACCAAGGTGAACTGAGAATGACAGTATTTGGTGCCCTCCCTTCAGCTCTCACCACACCCAGCTCCTTATGGTGCTGGTACCTTTGGCCTGAAGCAATGTTGCCAGGTGTTCGATAATTATTGTATTTATACAATAATTTCACCTGTTGTACGATGTACGATCAACAGTAGAAGTGTTTAAAATCGACAATATTTTTTGAGGTAGCTCATTGTTCCAAAATATGCAAAACCCAAGTCACTCTCAGGGAATCTTAACCAACTTCTGGGTTTGCAGTCAGCACTATCTTATGATAGCTTGCCTCGAAATAAAGAAATGCTTCAACTTTGATGACCCAGTTCTCACTCACTCGCTGCTGACTTAGAGTAAGCACTATGAAGTAAATAAGATGTATTCGTGTGCTTATTTATACGTTTTAAAGTATTTTTTTTCAGCCTGCAATAGTTTTTCAGCAAATACAATAATTTTGAGTCTCCAAGTTGATAATTTCACATTAAGACCTGACAATGCTGGCCTGAAGGGTCTGTAACCAGAGCAGACCAGGAAAGCTTATGGTCTCTGGGCCGCTGCTGCCAGATGGGGTAAGATTCAGCCAAATCTTTTCAAACCTTGCTACAACTGCAACCACCCTGCACCTTCCCAGGCGGCTGGACCCTCCTTCTGGGTTGCAAACACACAGCTTGGCTCCCAAAGGCAAGGAAATAAGAACCAGGGACAGCCCGTTCCCTACAGCTGACTTCCTCCACAGCCAACCAGGCCAGCGTTGCCAGGTGCATGATAATCATCATGTTCGTAGGATAATTTCAAATCTGGTATGACCAATGATAGTAAAAACGTGCAAAGCGTACAATCATTTGCGAGGCAGCTCATTAACCCAAGTCACTCTCAGAGTCAAATACTTGACTGCTGGGCTTGCTGTCGGCACTTTCTTAGGGCTGCTGGCCTCCAAATAAAGACACGCTTCCACTTGGATGACCCAGTCCTCTCTTACTCGCTGACAACATACAGAGAGCAATAGAAAGTAAAGAAAAAGACCACTTATTCGCATGCTTATTTGTATATTTCTCATCGTACGCTCGTTTTTCAGGAAAAAGGACTACCTGAACTTCCCAAAGGAGTTTCATACTGAAGACCTGGCAAGGCTGCCCTTCAGGGCCAGCTCCCCCCCCGAACAGCCCAGGCCGCCCCGCAGAGGCGCGGGCAGGCGGCGGCAGTCGGCCCTAGCCCGCAGGTCTGCGCTCCGTGCCCAGTGCCGAGCCCCACCCGCGCCCGCCCCGCTGCTCTCACCCATGGAGGCGGTGCCCGAAGGAGAGGCCCCAAACGCCGCCGCCCGCGACATCTCGCAATCCAAGATGGCGACTCCGCCCGCCCTCCGAGCCCCGCCTTTCTTCCCAACAGGCCCCGCGCGCCGCGATTGATGCAGCCGCAGCCAGAACAGACAGCCCAACACAAAACCACAGTCCCCATGATGCCCCGCGCGCAGCACTGTGGAAGCAGGCTCTTTGGCCGCGCGTATGCGCCCTGCTGCCGCAAAAGCGGAAGCAGGAAGGAAGTCGGTGCCCGGCCGTTACTCGGGACCGGCTACCGGTTGGGCTCTTCAGGGATGCCGGTGTGCGACGTGTGCGGGAAGGAGCTGCTGTCGGAGTCGGAGGTGCGGAGCCACCTGGCGCGGGTGCACTTGGGGCCCGGTCCGCCCTGCCCGTTTTGCGGCTTCCGCGCCGGTGGCTACGACGAGCTGCGCCGCCACATCGATGCCGCGCACCCCGAGCCGGGGCTGCAAAGCTCCCGCTTGTCGGGGCCCGGCCCGCGCGCGTGCCCCCTCTGCGGAGAGGCGGCAGCGTCGGCCCCGGGACTGGAGGCGCACGTGCAAGCCCGGCACGGCCGCCTGCTGCTCGCCACCGCCCCAGGTGAGGCCCAGCCCGGGGTTGACGCCTGGACCCAGCCCCGCTCCCCGCCACCGCGGTCTCCAGAGCAGAAGCTGCCCTGCAGTGAAAAGGGAGGGCTCATGCCACAGGGTGGTTTGGGACATTACCAAAGGAGCCAAGAGGCCTCTCGTGTGGGTCTGTGTATCTTGGTAATCATGAAAAGTTAGGGGTGGCAGGAACCTCAAGAGGTCATCTAGTCCAACCCCCTGCTGAAAGCAGGACCAGCCTCAACTAGATCACCCCAGACAAAGCTTTGTCTAGCTGGGTCTTAAAAACCTCCAAGGTTAGAGATTCACCCCCTCCCTGGGATAGGGAGAGCCGGAGGTAGGGCAGGCACTGCAAGAAGTGGTTCTCAATGGTGTTGTGTGACGCCTTTCGGGTGCACGGAGGTGGCAGCCAAGTGAAGCTGCCCCGTGTGGAGGGCTGTGGCATGCACGCTCCACTGTCTGCTGGATAAAGCCAGGTGCAAGCAGAGCTGCAGTTCTGGAAAGGGGGTGCAGGCGGTGAGGTGCACAGTCTCATATAAAGTGACATGTAAGCATAAGAGAGAATCCCTAGCTCCTGTGGAGTAAAGAGTTTAGCAGGGATTTGGTAGATTAGGATCCATTAAGTCAATTGAGTTTGGTCTTGCTTTGAGCTAATTACACAAGATGACCTCCTGTGGTCCCTTCCAGCCCTCGTTTTCTATTACTCCCTCTGCACGAACTGACTAGAAATGCTGTTGCCACTCCAGGGTGTTGGTTTTAAATTCTGGGTGGAGCAGGAATCAAAGAGGGGTGCAAGTTTATCTGTGCACCCTTCTCTGGATCTGCCCACAAAGCCAGGCTGAAGGTGCAGAATGGGGAACTTTTATCACTACTATGTACTACATCCTTTTGTAGCTTCTGAGGCAGTCACGCGTTAGCTAGGAAAGCTCATGCCTCTCTGAACCAGCCAGCCTCTAATGCAGTACTTATGCAACTTTAAAGAGACAAGGAACCTCTCCATAACTCTTTTAATTTACATTTCCTCCACTCTCCTCCTAGAAACAGGGACAGTTGCACTGGTGCATCACTGATGTCAGGAGGAGCAAGGATAGGGGACAGACCAGGAAAAGCTGCACCCCAAGCTGGCTTGAGGGTTACTAGAGAGCAGGAGGAGTGTGCACATTCTGGGCTGGCTGTACAGCAGACATGTGGGGCATTTTGACTTGGAATCAACTGCACTCAGTTTAGAAGCACTGAGGGAAGGCAAGGCAGCACCAAGAGTGGCTTTCATGCAGGGGTGCCACCACACTCAAAAAAGTGTTGTAACCACTACCTTACTTGCTGACTGGATCAGAGATGCTACGAACATGGAGTACGGAAGGTATTCTCCTGCCCTTCCTTCTGACAGCTTCAGATTAACAACCTAACTGCCTCTGCATTGGTGAATAGGAATTTTGTGTCAGGTAGAACTAGGTTATCTCGTTGCGTCACCCTTGTTTGATTTCGAAGTGCAGTTATATGTATCCTTTTAACATGCGAAACACTGAAAATATGAAGGTATATAGAGTAATATAGTTCCATAAATAATAATAGGCATGTCTCTACTGGTCCCATTAATTTAATAACATACTTGTTAAACCTGGAAGAAACTCCTGCAGAATTTCTAGAGTGCTGCACAGCTTTGCTGCGGAATCTAGGACTCATTTTCCAAGGAAAGCCACGGGCTTGGCTTACTGACTGCTAAGAGCTCTTGCTTGCTTTTAGTGTCATGAGATACAAGCCTCATCATCATATTCCTGTACCAATGTCCCTCAGTTATTACATGTCTGAAGATGTACTTGGAGTGAAACTGAACAATTGATAAAAGAAAGCACATTCTTGTCCCTGTGCTAAAACTGTTGTTTGTTTTAAAAACTCAGTGGGATGCCAAAAAGTTATAGAATTTTTTTTTCAATTTTGGTGCTTTCTCCCTTATTAAAGCTTGAGCAGAATCCTACTCTGGCCTTCTGATTCTTTAGAGATATTTGGTAAATACAAGATAGACAAGCTTTTATTATTAGAAATGTATTTCTAATACCAAAAAAATTATATTTGGAGTTATGGTAAGGAATTTCCTGGTATGCTAAACAGAGCATGATGAGTAAAGAACAAACTCATTTTTTCTTTGTTGTTTCCATGATATCTCTATTATATCTTTGAACATGAAGGCCAGAAAGTAGTTTATGAAAACTGAGTTGTTCCTTTCCTGGATCGTTGAAATATCTGGGACTGAAGAGTCGATGTTTTAAGTCTATTTAAGTTTGTTTTATAATTCAAGGTGTCTGGTAACAATTGCAGTCTTCTATAGTTAAATTAAACATCATATTATGCTTGATGGGAAAAATAAGATCCTTTGGCTGACTTGTTCTTAAGAGTTTATTTTTATTAACGTACAGGTAATATGTGCTTTGTCTTAAGGCAGTAGTTACTCTGTTGAATTCATGTTACTAGCAAATTCTATTTTTTATTTTAAATCAATGCAAAATGAATTAAGTAGTAACTTTTTGGCATAGAAAGCACTTGATTTGCTGCTTTTCTTGTTTGGATTTTATGAAACAAATAATTAGTCCACCAGTCTTAAGCACAGTACTACTCTCACATAATTTGTGTTTCAAATACAGGAAACAAACAGCTCTATGAATGTCCAATGTGTGATCTTGTCTGTGCAAGCCCTCAGATTCTCCAAGAACATGTTGACTTACACTTAGAGGAGTGTAGCTTTTCGGAAGGTAGGTGGAAAGATCAAAAGGTGATATTGGCAAAAAGCAGTTTAAATTGGTTCTAGGTTTCACACCTACAAAAAAAATAGTTTATACTTTGCTTAAAGTTTGTCTTGGTTATTTAACAAACTGGTATTTAACTTTATGGCTATGTCTGTGTTGATCCCATTTTCAAAAATGAAAATCAGTTAGTAGTAAATATCTATAGCTACAATTTTACAGCACAGAACAGTTGGTGAAAACAGCACTACCTGATGTGAAACTGCTAAGGATATACATTGTGTATTAAGTAAAATGTAAACATGTTAATAGATCTATTTAATAGTTTTAATATTCTCCAGCTCTTTAAAATATAATAGTCTAATATCACACATCTTGAAATTTCACACAGACAAGTATCCACAAGTCAGATGATTTTAAAAAGTAATTTTTGGCATTTCGGATCTAAATTACCCATGATTCTTTTTCTGTCAGAAGTCGGTAATGATTTATCAGCTGTTTCTGTTCTGTGATATTTTTTCATTAGTACTCCAGCTCTGTCCAGCTCCTGTGAAATTCTGTTCAGTCTCTTACCTCAGCTCTATCTGTGTTCACTTTAATCTGTGTCATTCAGCACTTCAAGAACCTGAAAGTTTGGCAGTAAACTTCCTGGTCTTTTGAAGTTAAGTCCAAAGGTGTGGGTTTCTCTTTAGCAAACTCAGGCAAGAAAGAAGGCTGAAGCTAAGGGCGAATGAAGCAGATGAGCTGTGCAGTGATATGGTTTACCCATATGCAGCCCTACAGTTTCCAGGGGTGGTGCTGTGGGTCCTCATAAAGAGGTATTGGGGTACTGGGGATTTCTCAGGTCCCATTCCTCCATGCCAGAAGCCTGCAAACTTTCCTCACTTCAGGAGATTGTGGACAGGTCTTTGTAAGACGAGAACCTCAGCTTCCCTGTTTTCTGTAAGTGGGAAAAGCTGGTAAGATGCTCTGGGGGCTTGAGGGTCTCTCAGGCTCCCAGAACATGTCTGGCAGCTGGAGAGTACATATACAAATTTTAATGGCAGCAGAAATGAGACATAAGGTGACATCTGTTTCCACTGTAAAAGAACTAATCAGAGAAGACTTTTTCCTTACTAGTAGAGGGGCAGGTTACTTGTAACAGCTCTTACAATCCCCCCAATAACATCTGTACTCTTACTTGAGTTTAGGTGCAACTCCCACATTTATTAAATTATTAACATACAGTTATCAGCTACTTCCTGTTGATGTACTTACAAACATTTGTACAAACTCTTCCAATTAAATCAGTGTTGGATGTCAGACCAACTCGCTTTTTACATGATGTATTATTAAAATGCAAATGAATAAATATTCCTTTGGTTGGAAAGGTTCTTTCAATTAAATGTATCCCTGCATCTGACAGGCATCTAGTTTCTCAAAATCATTCTCAAACACGCAATCTAGTATCTGAATTCTTAAGTTCCTTTTATGGAGAGAAAATTATATTTACTATCCTCTTCCTGTTTGTGTATGCAAATCAAGTTAAATATAAATTTTGTCAACTCTTTCTTGAATGTTACCGCTAGGTATAAATGTAGGTGATTTAGAATTGGCTCGGCAGCTCCAAGATGAAGAAGATAGACAGCAACGATTAGAAGAAGTGAAAAAGGAGAAGGAAGAATTTAAAAAACTACAGGTACAGAAAATTTTCCATGGTATTCAAATGATAAAAACTGGGGCAGGGGAGAATTATCATCACCAGTGGGGTATCTTGGAGTTGTGTGTATTCTGCTTGGGTGTCTTGCTGTTCACCAATGTTCATATTATTATGTCAATTAAACTAAGTGCAGACAGTTAACTAATAAAATAAAAATAATAGAGCTGAAATTTCATTCTTTTGACTTTGATAACCATTCTGTATTTCAAAGGTGAGACTTGGAGCCATTTCCATGAGTGAGAACATTTGTCCTTATTTTCTGTTGTAATCTGTGGTAGTCACTTTGCAGGATCACCTGAACCTAGAGTTTTTGAATTTGGAACCTTACTACATATATTGTAGATGTATGCAAAGAAAAAGTGTGTGCATCATAAATTGGGACTGTACCATAAAGTAAGTCGGAAGGAATGATATGTCGGGAAGACAATCTAATAGATGGTTAATGGTATTATCAGTTGGGCTCTGTGTTGGATTGGGCTGAATCTGAGTCCTGTTCTTCTGCATTGAGAAGCATTAAGTAATCAAATATATCAGCTGAATGTCACGTTTCATTACCCTCACTTAACATGACTCTCACTTATCAATTTTTTGAGTAATGAATTTTCAGTATATGTTACTTAACCACGATTAGATTGGTTGCGTAGTTGGATATTACAAGAAAACTGCTGTATGGTAGATGGACTGAAATTAAACTGTGTGGATGGCTTGGGAGCAATGTTTATTCTAATATAATAATCTGTCTGTCCATAATGGTTTTGCTCAAGTGCACACATTTGGTCAGGGCAAGGGCGCAGGGGCTGGGCCTGCTTGCATGCCACCGGATGTGAATGGTGGCAGCACCAGACAGTGGGTGGTGGCAGTGGCCGCATGTGTAAGCTTCTTCCCTCCCGCTCCGACCTTCCCCAGTTGGGTCGGGTAGATAGCGGTGCTCCAACAACCCTTCCCCTGTCATTCTTGACAGGCAACTGGCTAGTATATAATAAGCCTCTAACTTCAGCATCATGAGACAGTTGCCTTTGTAGGGAAGACTAGGAACAGACTTGGGAGTCTGGCTACACTGAATTCTAAATTTGCCCTTACCCATGGCTGATTTGTGGATTTGAACAAGTCACTTCATTCACCTTCTATCTTGCTTTTTTTCTTGAACCTTAAAATGTGAATAATTTTCCTGGACCTTTTAAAGGATATTCATTCTTACCGTGCTTTTATCATGCGAAGTACTTAGCTGTCATAACTGCTAACTCTAACATTATGTTGTGCCTGCATGTAGTAGTTATTGCATTAAAAAGTATGAATTTAAAATTCATTGCTTCAGAAACTTGCGTCTTAGATCTAGATTCATTATAAACTCATAAAATGGTAGGATTTATTGGTATAAATTTTATTAAAATATATTTTATAATATTAACATGTTACAACTTCCTTATGCTAGAATTGGATATTTACCAAATGCATTCTTTTCATGGACGCAGGCTTTCTAGCAGATTTAGACTGGAAGTTACATACTTGCTTTTTAAGTACAAAATACCCTCTGCCATAAGTTCAGCTCTACGGTTTTCTCTTTCCAAATCAGTGTAATTAATTTGTTATCCATACCTGTTCATTTCATTCTTTTTCATTGCCCAGTCTACAGAAGGAAAAATGTTAGTGATTCATATTTTTGTGCTTAACAGAGACAATATGGTTTGGATGATTCTGGTGGCTACGAGCAACAATTTCTAAAGAACATGGAGAGGGAAGTGAATAGAGGAAGAATGCAGCCTTTTGAATATCATAAGAGGAAGACAGACATGATGGAATCTTTGGCTTTTGGTGTAGATGATGGAAAAACAAAGGCCTCAGGTCAGTACTGAAACTTGCTGGAGGAAGAGGAAATCTTACTACTTTTTGTTAATCATGTTTCACCATGACCAAAGGTCTTTACTATCAGATTACTATGCCTGACATAGTCTTGTCCTTATGCCTTATGTAGTTGGTAGTCAAATTGTATCAGGTTGCTAATATCCTGGCTACCCAAGTTAGTTTGCAAAGTTGTTCTCTAGGTACTTGGGTGGACTAGTAATTAATTAAACTCTGCAAACTTCAACTAGCCTTCTGGCCAAATTCTCTCTTTTTTTTTTTACAGGGATTTCTTTTTTGTAATGGATGATACAAAAACTTGAAAGAGTTATTTATTTAGACACAATATGCACCAGTATTATTCACATCCCTACTTTGGTTCACAGTCTGTATTTTTATCCATATTCTGTTATATTATCATGAAGTGGTACTCTAGTATTGTTAGAAAATACACTTGATGTAGCAGTTGGAATCTTAGAATGCTTTAAAAGATACAGATTCAACATGACTTAGTATGAGACCCAATTTGTCCAATATGTAGATGACTTGAATTTAAGGCCTGATTCCAACAAACATTCAACAAGTCTGACCTGAGTTGTCTTAAGCTGTGTACACACATTCAGAGGGAGTTGTCCTGGATGATGCGGTTGTTTTCCTGAGGGAGAAATTGACATGTACTGAAGTTCAGACAGGATCAAAGAGCCTGCAGCACAGATGCTGGGTAGCCATGGGGGCCCTAGATTGCACTGTCCAGCAGAGAGCTTTGTAGGGTTTTTAAGTGAAAGCAGGCAGGGATCATCAGGTTCAGGGAAGGTGGGGCATGGTCTGTGCCCTGCACCAAAGAGCCTTTCAGGTGCTCCTCTCCCATACTAAGTTCAAGAATGGCTAAGACTGGGCAGAGGGAGTATTTATGCTTATATGCTTTCCTGCATCCAAGTACCACAGTGTGATTCAGGCATGGAACAAGTCTGGAGTAGAACATATATACCCCTCAACAGCTTTAGCGCTGGGCTTTTCTAGCCTGAATCACTTGGGGAACATGCTCTGCTTCCTACTTGGCTGAGACTGACATATGTACTCTCCTGCCACCTGAGGGAGAGGTATGGGGGAGAAACAAAGTACACTGGGATTGTGGAGGTTGGTTCTGTATCTGTTGCATGTGCAGAAGTTCTCTTTCCTGAGAGAGAATATCTGGATAGCCGCTTCACTTGGGTTGTTGCCAAGTTATTTTTCTCCGAGTGGCCACTTCTTTTACTCTGGGAGAAAAATTTATGAGCTTCTATATACTCATGGTTTCTCTGTAAGAAACAAGGACTCTCCCTGTAGAAACTGAACATCTGTCCAAGCTCTTAATTTATATTCACTTGCTCTTATGTCAAGAGAAGCCTGCCTTTACAGGTTATTGCATATTGTTTAAGATAAACTTCACATTCTCCCTCTCTCTTTCTCTCTCTCTCTCTCAAGGTGTCATTGAAGCACTATGCAAGTACTATCAAAATGGATTCAAAGATGTAAGGCGCATATGGCTTTCTGTAGGAGTGGATCACTTCAGCTCATCCTTGGGAGACAGGGGCTGGGGCTGTGGTTACAGAAACTTCCAAATGTTGCTTTCTTCATTATTGAAGAATGAGATGTATAATGATTGCTTGCAAGGTATATTTTAGCAGTGAGATAATATTTTACATAACCTTTGTATAAAATATTTTGATTCCTCAGACTGTGATCTTTAACATGGAATAGATTACTGATACTTAAGTTGCTTCCTTGGTATTAATATGTTCTAGAACAATTAGAGAGACAATGCTTGGGTAGTGATGTTTGAGATAAGAGAGTGATGTTAAGGGAGATAAGAGCTAAAACTACCCAGTGTATTTTCATACCACAATTCCTCTTTTGTTACTGGAAGTCTTTTAATATCCCTGGAATTATCAGAATTGATTTGCTCATTGCAACTCAGTGGTTTGGTTTATGCTATTTTATTTCAGCTCATACATTAATTCCCAGTATACCAAAAATTCAATCCATGATTGAAGATGCTTGGAAAGAAGGTTTTGACCCTCGAGGAGCATCTCACTTCAATAATAGATTACGTGGTACAAAGGCATGGATAGGAGCATGTGAAATTTATTCCCTGTTAACCAGCCTCAGATTAAAGTAAGTACTACCATCAGTGAAGATCTCAGCACTCTTTCCTGCCCAGGGCAGGGGGTCGGGACTCAGTGATCTGTTGAGGTCCCTTCTGACCCTAGCATCTATGAATCTATAGTAATTTTAATAGGTTTAGTTTGGAACTTGCTTAAGCAGTAAATAGCATCTTAAATAACAACATGCACCAGTTTTCTGTAGCAGCGATTCCCTTCACACCTGTGTCAGCCCTTAACATTTCTCCCGGACAACCATGTGGCTTTATCAGGCTTTTAATTGAAAAGGTTTGGTGAGCCAAATGCAATCCATGGACTGCTGCCCATGGCCTTGTGCGTACTAAGTGGCTACTGTTCTGTTGTGATCGTCAGTTTATATTTTCAGAGCTAGTGGTTTACCGTGCCTAGTCCCTTATCATTCTATATTTTATCTGTAGTTAAGATATGTTTGTGTTTATTTGCATATGCATAAATCACTTTGATCCATTCAGGTCATCATAATTTGTGTTTAATCCCAGTTTTCATTGAAAGAAAAGCAAGACTAAGCCATTCAGCTGTGTAGTTTATACAGCTTCATTGTATTAAAACTAGCCAGGTCATAACTGCATGTAAGCCCTATACAAAACACCTTGTAATTGTGTAATTATGCAGTTGCAGGGTGGTGAAAGCAACTATTCAACTGAATAGAACTTTGTGCTTCTTATGTATAAAATATTTTAATTAAAAGCTTCATCTCCCTTACTGAGGATCAAGTATTATGAACACATTTGAACTCCAGTTGTTAATCTGTGGTGCTAAAAGTTGCTACCACATAATGTGTCTCAAGGTATGATGTATTCCTGTCACTTTTGGTCTCCTAACTGTGTGGCTTTAGCTTGAGCTTTTTTCTCAGTAAAACTGATTTTGAAAGCATGTCACTGATGAGTCTTCTGGCAGTTTAATATGTAAGGCTGCTTCTGGTCCCACCCAATTACAAATGTAATATCTATCAGAACAATATCTTCTAAAGACAGTAGTCAGTGTAAAAAGGAAAGCATAACTGCTACAAACCATTTTTTTTTAAAAACTGGGTTTCTTATACTTTTTTTGAGATCTCATTTGAAATATCTTTATAGATGTCAGGTTATTGACTTTCACAAACCAACTGGTACTGTGGGTACACACCCCCGTTTATTTGAGTGGGTTTTGAGCTACTATTCTAGAGGCAGAGAAGATGATGCAAAAGTTGTGTGTACTTCAAAGCCACCTCTCTACTTGCAGCACCAAGGTCAGTATCCTAAGTTTTAGTTTTATTTTATATCTTCATATATGTATTGTCCCCTCCTTCCTTCTTCCTAGGCTTTTTTCCTATTCATCTACATGTTTATATTTTTCTTTACTTAAAATAAGATTTCCATCAGAATGAAACCGCTATAATCAGCATGGGATCTCATTTGAGTTCAATTTTTTTTTTATTTAACAAGTAATAAATTAAGGGATAAAATAACTTTCATGAATTAGCTTGCAAAATGACAATGAAAATGTCTTCTGAATTAGGTCATAGCCGTACCGTTGTTGGAATAGAAGAGAAGAAGAATAGAACGTTATGTTTACTAGTATTTGACCCAGGGTGCCCTTCGCAAGAAATGCAGAAGCTGTTAAAATACAACAGTGATGTTACCTTTCCAAAGCAACTTCGGAAATTTGTGGGTAGCTTAAAAGATAAGCAGTACCAAATAGTGGCTGTAGATGGTGTACTTTTACCAGAAGAAAAAGCAGTAAGTATTCCAGAAAGCAACTTGAATTTACTAAAAAATAATAAAGTTCCCTCTCTCCTTTCAGTTCTCTGTCAACAGAATTGTTCTGTTCTTCCCCCCCGCCCCTTTATCCTTCATGAATGAAGATGGCAGCTTTAATACTCATTCTTAAACTACAGAGTATCCATTCCCTAGTCCAAATTTTAAAAAGTATTTATTCTGTCTCAAATATGAGATTTTTTTAAAAATCTAGTTTTTGGAAGTTAGCTGTTTTCAGTATGTGTAAAACAAATTGTGTGCGTATACAGAATGACCTCTACAAAGAATACACAATATTTCTAAGAAACAAAAAATACCAAATTTCAACTCCAAAGGATTCTTTTCTTCAGATCTAGTATCCAATAATAGATAACTTGTCAAGATCTCCAGTATCAAGTTGGTCATATGAAAATCACTAATAATTTTAAAGTGACCATGCTCTCTTAAACCAAGTCTCATTGGACCTTATGTATCTTGTAGTACAAGAGCAGAGTTGAATTCTAGTTGAAATAATTTTTAACATGGTTAGCAGGAGCTGAAAAACTGTTTTTCACACAGCTAAAGTTGTCTCAGTAATTAAGCTTAAAATATTTGACTGAAAACTATGGGTTTCCTATTCTCAAGACTGATTCCATAGAGATGATTGCAGTGGAAGTTAGGTACTTCATGTCCTTTGTGGATCTGGTCCTGAGTGCTTTTGTTAGCAAATTGCAAAAAGGTTAGCAAAATGTGCCAACTGTATGCAAAAAAAAAAATTAAAACACCATTATGAAGTTGCAAAAGCATTCACGCATTAGAAAAGGAAAACTTAAGGATACCAATGCAATATGTATTAGGTTCCCTTTTTTGCATGCAATGCACTCCTTCAAGATGCAGTCGCATCCTATTTTTCCATAGCATCATACCTCCTTCACTGAAATGGGTAATTTTTCACACTCTTTCTTTCAATGGGGGGTAATCTCTAGCCTGCTCATTCAATGTGTGGCCTGCAATGTATATAATACACATGAAAACCATGCAATGAATAGTTTATGAAAATTTATTTTTATGGCATTTCTAAGGTGCCTTCATCATTGTATTTATCTGCCTTGTAAGCACTAGTGAACTGACTTCATGCCAACCCTGTAAAGTTGGATGCAAGTATTTGCATTTTCCATCTTGAGAAGAAAGGTGCAAAGATGGTTAAAATCATCAAAAATCTCAACACATTTTGGGCATCCAAATTGAAATGCAGAAATATGATCTTGGTATATTTCAGTGCATTTTTAGCACCTCCGTGTATACTTGGGGGTGGCAGCATGTATTATTCATTTGTAGTGGACTGTAGCTGTACCCATCTCCCCTCCAGGGATACCAGTAAGATTTGTATTCTACCCTGGACAGAGTTCAACCATTAGCTAAGGAGTAGCAAGCACCTAACTACTATTTAGATGCTAGCCACTAGAGCAAGCGGAGTATTAGTTTATAAAAAAAAAAAAATGTAATTCATTACCGTTTTTTATTTTTGTTCTATGAAACCCTCTCCTTTTTAAGGCTCGGCGTGAGGCTTCTCAGGTCTTCACTGTGGAGAAGATCCCTTAAAGACTACTGCCTGCATTCCTGCACAATATTATGGATGTGAAACCTTAAAAGTTTTTCAACAAGGCAATGAGCATGTGCTTTAGATGTTAACGAACTGTACATTTTTAACATTAAGATGAAAAATAAATTAAAGATTCGTATTTTTCTTAACAAAGAGCTGTGGCTTGTTCCTCTAACATAGGAGCTGGAGATCGTGTTTATAATACCTTAATAGTCACTGTGTGGTGAATAGAGGGACAGCCGTGTACGCGAGCTGATTGCTTAGGTTTAAGTAGGTTAAAAAAGTAGCAAACTGCTTGTGCTTGAACAGCAGCACGAGGAACGAATGCTCACTCGCAGCCTTTCCTTCCTCTCTTGTCCCGGGTCAATGAGGGCGCTGTTGTGGATCCTGGCTCTCCACCGGCTTCGCTCGCACGTGTCTTGAGTCCCGACCTTTATTTGCTGTCCCTAAAATCACTCCAGACAGGTGGTTGCTGCTGCAGCGGCGACAGCCCCGGGTCCGCCCGCGCTGCAGATGCGCCGGTGCGAGGGGCCGAGGCCGGGCTGAGCCCACTCCCGCAGCCCCGTCGCCTCGCCGCGGCCCCGCCCCCGCCCGCGCACAGGGGGCGAGGCCGGGAGCGGAAGCCGCTGCCAGTCAGTGCAAGGGCCGCGGCCATGGCGGACGGCGGGCAACTGGCGGGCCGCGTGTGCGTGGTGACCGGCGCGTCGCAGGGCTTGGGCAAGGGCATCGCGCTGCAGCTGGCAGCGGCGGGCGCCACCGTGTACGTGACGGGGCGGCGGGCCGAGGCGCTGGCGCGGGCAGCGGCTGAGGTATCGACGCGCGGCGGGCGCTGCGTGGCCGTGGTCTGCGACTCGTCGCAGGACGAGCAGGTGGCAGCACTGCTGGAGCGGGTGCGGCAGGAGCAGGGCGGCCGCCTGGACGTGCTGGTCAGCTGCGCCTTCTCCGGGGTGGAGGCCATCGCAGCGCAGCAGGGCCGGCCCTTCTGGGAAAGCCCAGCCGCTTTGTGGGACGACATCAACGACGCGGGGCTGCGGGGCCACTACCTGTGCCTACGCCATGCCGCCCGCCTCATGGTGTCGGCGGGCCACGGGCTGCTTGTGGTGGTGTCATCGCCTGGCGGCCTGGGCTATATGTTTAATGTGCCCTACGGTGTGGGCAAGGCCGCCTGCGACCGCCTGGCGGCCGACTGCGCCCATGAGTTGCGTGCCTACGGCGTGGCCTGCGTGGCCCTGTGGCCCGGGCTGGTGCGCACCGAAAAGGTGCTGAAGGAGCAGCATGGCACGGGCCCGATGGCCCAGAAGTTGCAGGTGATGATGGAGGGCATGTCGGAGACCCCCGAGGCCAGTGGCAAGTGTGTGGTGGCCTTGGCGGCTGACCCCCATGTCATGGCCCACAGTGGCAAGGTGCTGCTCACCCCCGACCTCGCCCGCCACTACGGCTTCCGGGATGTGGATGGGAAGCCTGTTTTCAACTACATGGCGGTGCGCAATGTGCTGACCATGCTGAAGCCGCAGCTGGCCCGCTTCTTCCGCCTCATCCCAGAGTGTCTCACCATCCCCAAGTGGGTCCTCGCCCTCTACGCCAGCAAGTTCAGAACCTACTCGGCTCTGGAGCCAGCCCCGCTGCCTAAGAAACAAGACTGACCGAACCGCAAATGACTTTTTTCAAAAAAGATTTCCCACCCCGCCTTAGCTCTTTCCCTGAAAAAGTTCTCTTACCTTCCCCTCTTTCAGTGCCAGCCTCATGGGAGTTTGTTTTGAGGTGAGGCTGCGAGTGGGTGGGCTAAGGCTGTTGGTCTCTTTTCTGGAGATTAAGGCGATTCTTGCCAGTCTTTTAAATTTCCTCCCCCCGCCCCAAAGTTTTGCAGGGATTGCTGCTTTCCTACCATTTCTCAGACCTAGGTAGCAGCTATTCCCACGAGTTTCCAGATTGTAGATTTTTTGTTTGGGGTCCAGTTGTTCACCTGTTTCCTAGAAGGTTTTAACTTCACAGTTAGCCTTTCTGCCTAAGAGTTTTGCATTAGAACACTTACAAAAAGGCCCTTGTAGATTATGAGTTCACTTTAGCAGCCATAATCCACATTGCACCTAGTTATGCTGGTTTAGCAGGGATATTCTGAATAGATAATTGCCACATATATTGAAGGCAGGATTATATCTTGGTTTCAGTGTATTTGGCTGGCTTATTTCTCTCCTCCTTACAGTCCTTATCATAGACCCCAATGGATTCCTTGTGCTGTAACAGCTAAGATCCTATTGGATCAACTGTAAAGCTGGGAGAGATGCGAGACAAACTTTCAGGCATGCCCTGCTTGCTGCATGTCTGGGGACCTGAGTTCTGAAGACCCGAGAAGGGGCAGTTTCGGCCCAAAAGTTCATCTCGTACCTCTCCCAGGTGGTCCAATGGTCCAGTGAAAGATAAACAAGTGTTGCTTCTTGTATATTCTGCTGGATCCCACAGCTGCAGCAGCACACCAGCCCTGCTACATCATGTCAGCTCACAGCTAGAAAATGTCAGTCAGGCGTGCCTTTCAAATATATTGTGAAGTTAGGAAAGCAGACGGCTACACACATTAGCTTGCAGTTCTGCTCAAATAAGCTATCACAAAAAATAGCATGGTGGAAATTAATTCGTTGTATTTGTTTATTTGTTCATTTGATTCATGCTCAATGTAATGTAGTTTTGTTTTGCTTTATGTCGTAATCACTGCTATCACTATAGGCTCAATCTGGAGTGAGTCAAGCTGTGTCTGGTTTCTTGATAATACATTTTCTGCATGTCAGATCACATGTGTTTGGGCAATCATTTGTCATTAGGGATATTGCACAAATGTAACTAGGCCAAAGATAACTGCAGCTGGCCCGCAGTTAATTCAGTAGATGATCTCCAGCTCATTCACTCTTTGCTGGAGTAGATGAACAGTAAAAGCAGAAGGGGATCTGGACAGAACAAGTACACAGCAGTTTATCTGTTGAGTAAGTGGGTGCCATTTTTTAATTGCCACTTTTTAGAGTGAACAAATACCCCTTCAAATCATGAGTTTTGCTGTTTATGATCTCAGTACAAAACAAAATGTATGCTGTGTATTGTGGCTTGTAAACAATGGGATGTTTGGGTGGGGGGGATGGGGCACGCAGCACGGCTCTGGTTCCTACCATGGGCTTCATGACAGACCTGAAGCTGCCGCCATGGTATGGGGCACCTGGTGGTAGAGGCCAGTAACCAAGGAACTGGGGCCATGGCAGTGGTAATGGGCTAAACAACTGTAGGGCACCTAAGGGATTTCAACACTCGTTCACCCTTCTGCCACCATTCTCCATATCTACCAGGGCCCACGGGCCTTGGCTTGTATGGCAGGCTATGCCCCTGGCCAACTTCCAGTGGCCCACCAGTAGCCTGGTAGGCCAGAAGAGCAGCTTTTTGGGCCATATGTTTGATGCCTCTGAGTTAGCCCAAAAGGTGAGGAAACCCAAGTTCTGTTTCCAGTTTTCCCAATGATCTGCTATAGTCTTACTTTTCTGTAAAATGGGGATAGCAGTGCTACCTATCTTTGTAAGGGGCTGTTCAGGACCTGTACTTTGGCTAATTGCAAGGTTTGAAAGTATATGTAATGGGGTAAGTAGACAGAATTTGGTTCTCAGTGGAGGTGCTAAGAGTCAGCAACCAGCCAGTCTTGGCATGCTTGACTCTTGGCTGTAATCTCTGGATCAACAGGTAGAGACATGCCCATAGGGACTGGCGTGTGTTTAGAAGGCTACAGTCAAGTGCCTGCACTGAGATGTGGAGGTACTTGAAACTGGTCAAGACCATTTTGATGGAGCACTTCATTAATTCCCACTCTCACCCCTTTCCCTTTCTCCTGTTCCATCAACCTATTCAAGTGTCTTTGCTGTTCCTTCCCCCACAATTTCAGTAGCTGTTTCTATTTAGTGCCAGTCTTTTGCATCTGCAGTGAAGTCTTTTCCTATTTCTCCTTTGTAACAACATCCGTGTGCTCAGATTCCTAATCAGGATGGATGGTTCTTTCACTCCTAATGTGCCTGCAAAGAAAGAGAGTCCTTTTGATATGCCTTTAAAAATGAAAGACATGATAAGCAGGGATCCTGGTTTTCTTTGTTTAAAAATGTCACATTCTCTGATTTTTGAAAACACAAAATCCATCTTTTTTCTGTGATTAAAATGAAATGCCAGTAAATATATAGGTATCAGTTGAACATAATATTTTATTGTTATGTTTACAGTTTTAAAGCTATTTGGAAGCCTACCAGTGCCTCAATAATTATATTAAATTCTAAATACCTATGTATTTTGACATTTGATTTTGTGATTTTCATGGAAAATCAGAGCTCCCCCTTTCCCCTTTACACACCAGGATGCGGGTCCTACTACAGCTGTCCCCCACCACTCCCCCTGTTTTGTGGTTCTGAACAACCCTGATATGCTGGTGCCCTGCCCTTGTCATTGCCCCTCACTCACAACCCACAGCTGCCTGGCCCTGTCAGTGCCCCTCATTCCTGACCCACAGTCCTCCATCCCCCTAGCCCTGCTAGTGACCATCATTCGCAACCCACTGTCCTCCTGTCCCCATCCCTCCAGTGTGTGGGAAACAGGGTGGGTGTGTTGGGAAGGCGGGGTTTGGGCACACACAACACAGCGGGGGGATGCATGCCTCCCCACTTTTCTGCTCCCACAGTTGGGCACAGGGTTGCAACCTGGCCGTACCAAGTGAGCTGGGAGCAGATGAGACCCAATGCAGCAGGGAACACCACACTGCCATGGCCACCAAACATAGGTTGGGGAAGCCAGGGGTAACGTGGTGAAGCCCCTCTCCTCTCCCCCACTGACTCATTACACAGTGGTTGGCAATAGCAGCATCTCCATGGTGCCACCATCCCACAGTGCCACTTGGCACCACCACCATGCCCTGCCCCAACAGCACCCCACTCCACCACCAACACCCACCACCAGCCCATGGTGGCTCTGCAATGGCCCTTGGCCCCCCGTCCAAATATATTTTCTCCAGCTATTACTGCCACCAAGGTGGGGCATGGCAGCAGTGCAGAGTTGTATCCCCTGCTGCTGCCACGTGGGCAGGGGGTGCCTCACCCTGGCAGCAGTGGCAGCGTGACACTTCCTCCCTCTTGCTCTGGGTCCTGCCTACTAGGATTTAGAGGCAGCTCCTGCCTGGAGCTGATCCAGCTAGGCTGCAGCTATGTGCCCTGGTATAGGTACAGAAATCAGGGGGGGTAGGGGGGGCACATGCCTCTCCGCTATGTTTCCCATGCCTCCCTGCTCCCCCTCTATGTTGTCTGTGGCCTTCCCCCAGTACATTTACCTTGAGGGAGCTGCAGGACCTGCTCTACACCATCCTGCCTAGCTGCCATATGCATGTGTGCACACACATACACATGATGCGCTCTTCCCTCTGCATCTTGCTCCCTCCCAGCCCCAAGCAGTCCCTTGCAGGCTGCAACTCTGCCAACCTATAAGGGGAAACCTACAGTTTCCCACATTTTTCTCCTTTAGAGGAGAAAATCCACATTTTCCCACAGCAAATGAAAAGCCTGGATCCCTGATAAATACGAGATATGTGTGGGATGGTTGTCATATTTGCTTTGCCAGTTTTCATCTGTGAGCTTGGCTTTCCAGGGATAGCAAGGCAGCACTAGCTAGGCAACTACTGGTCGCACTGTGGTAAATTCTGATATTTTCCCATAATGCTATGTCTCCCCAACACTGGCCATGAGCAGGCAACTAAATCCCCTTTTTAAAAAACTGAATATTTGTGTGTGTGTGTATGTACGGTCAATCCCTGCTTAAAGCTGCTTCACTTAGCACTATTTTGCTGTAATGCTTATTTTACATTGATACCTGAATTTTGCTTAGCGCTCAGCCAGCTTCATTATAACATTCACGATGGTCGCCATCTTGGTTCATCAAAAACTTGGTTTCGCTTAACACTATTTTGCTTAACACTCAGTTTTTTGGGAACCAATAAAGAGTGCTAAGCAGGGGTTGCCTGTATAACATACATGCATACACATTTTATGTGTATGCATACATACACACACTTATTTAAATAATCAGTAACTTAAAATGGGCTTCTGATTCCTAAGTGTAAGTGTGGGATTTAAAACAACCTCTTCTTCCAGCCTAGGTTCCCTGCTCTTTTTCAAGCTGGGCAACCATTGAAGACATAATCCTAGTGGAAAGGAGAAGTGGCATTTAAAGCTAGCAGAGAAGTTCTCTCAGTGTACAAAAGGGAAATCTTTATGAGCCTGGTGACTACACATTATGCCATCAAATGAATGGGGTTTAATTAGGTACAACATTATTCTTCCACCTAATATAACGGATAGACCAGACGTCCTTCTAAATGGCAAGTTGACACTTCCCCATTCTCTCTCTTTACACAAAGGATCACTTAACACTTGGCATAGAAACTTGTGGGGCTTAAATTGATTCAAACACTGGTAACAAATAAAAGGAACCATTTAAATCAGATATGCACTGTTTATTTTGAACTATAAGGCATATAGGTATCAGTTGATACCTCTGATATGGTTTGAGTTGTAGCTTCTTAACTTTGCAGGGGAAGGGTGCAACCACCACCCTTCATAAAGGATAGTTGTAAGGCCCCCTCTACACTTCACACTTAAGGCATAATTAACGAGCTAAATTGTGAACCAGCTCTACCTTACACCAATTAATGGCATGATAATAAGCAATAAGCTACAAAGATATTCCAAAAAAGGTGTAGTCACTTTGTAGCTTGTTCTAATCATGTGTTGATTGAACATATGGCCAAATGCTCCCCTGTGGCTGAAGCCCCTTCATCCCAGCCACGGGGTGCACCATCTGCTGGCAGTCACCGAGGTTCAGAATGACAACAGTGTTCCCGGTGCTGCCCCTGCTGCAGAGCCTGTAGGAGTCGGTGAAGGGAACAGACTCCCCCTGCTCCAGCAATAAGGCACAATGAAATCTAATGTGTAGTGCCATAAATCGTACCTCCTGCAATGTATGTGTGGCATTGTAGGAAGTGTGATTGTCTGGATCTTGCATCAGATCCCATTACACCTTTACCTGCATATGTAGAGGAGTCCTAGGAAACAGTTAAACTTCAACATCTGGTCACATGTCTCACGCATGTATAGGTGTAAGTATAAGTAGGTGGAGAAGTTTCCAATGACTTGTTTGGCAAACGTTTGTGTGTATGTAGATGAGAAACTAATAGAAACAAGGAGAAAGAAAAGATCAGAGCCTCAAGGGGACGGGTTGGATAATCAGGAGAACCTTTCTGAGAATAAGCACAGAAAAAGCTATTTAGGTTACGTGCTGGCTGAAACAAGCTTGTAGCTCTGTCAACAAAGGTGCCGCCTCTTGTCTAATTTTTTCATGTTTAAAGAAAAAAACCTGTACACTCTTTGTAAATAAACAAGACTGCATTGAGAGAACATCTGACTCACGTCTAGAAAAAGTCAGAAAACGCTCAACCTTTGGCTAGCATCTCAGATCAAACTGGTAACAGTATGTTAACATTTTTCCAAGAATGACTTTAAACTCTTTCTCCTCTACAGCATTTGACTCAAAGATTAATGAACCCCAAGCAATAAACTCCAGTTATGTAATGTAGCTTTGCAATCAGAAGCACATGAAAATATTTGTACTTTCTCACGTTTCTATCAGCTTTCTTTGTGTATGAATTGAAAATTTGTGAGCAAAGCAATTTATATATATATGTATCTGTGAGCACAAAGTTGGCCTTAGGGGTGGACAAAGTAGGTGACTACCCAGGGTGCCACGGTTAGGGGGGCACCACCCCACCCCACCTTGGCTGATCCCAGCCTCTGGTGTGCAACAGCTGCTCAGGAGGAGCTTGGTGTGGACTGGTGGTTGGGAAGGGACCAACCACAAAGCCAAAACCCCACCCCAGCCAGGTCCCTGCAGCACTGTCTTGGGGAGGAATGGACTGGAGTCTGGCGTCTGAGCCAGCCGCTATCTTGGTTATGCAGACCACCTTCCCCGCACCTGCCAGCCTGCCCAGGCCAAGGAGCAGGACCCCAGATGCAACCTCCAAGTCCACCTGCTTCTGACAGGAGCTGCAGCAGCAGGGGGCAGCTCAGACTCCAGATGCCCCATTCCCATCTCTGGGTCATGGGGTCAAGAAGCACTGGGGGGAGGGGGGAGTGTGGCACCATGTCTGCCCAACAGGACTGCAAGAAGCAGCTGTGGGAGGAAAGGGACGTAACAACCTGATCAGGCCAGATTGACCCCTGCGGCAGGACAAGGCAAGGGTTTTTGCGGGGTGGGGGTACCATTTTCCCTCAAGTCAGCTCTGTATGAGCATTGAGGAAAGAGCACAAGAGGCAATTTCTGTAGAATATTTTGATCGAGGTGTGTGTGAAGCAGCCAAAGTTATTTATTAGGTTGCATGCCAATAATTGTCCATTGTGATTTTGGAGGGTGTCACAGGAATTGCTTTGTAAAATTATTATTATTAGAGCTTGCTGGGAAGTTAAATTTCTGCACAACATGCCATATGATTCAAAATTGTTTTATTTCCTAATCCAAATGAAACACTGAATTTCAAAATTTCAAGTGCAATAACTTTTCTGTTAAAAAAAATTCTGTTTTGGAATCAATCAAATGTTTTCATTTGATATTCTTGTTTTATTTGATTATTATTTTAACATTTAAAACATAAAAACAAAATATGGTTTAAAAGGAAGGGTTTTACAGAATAGCAAAGCCTTTTGTTCTGATGAGATCAAACATCTTCCATCTGATATTTTGTCTATAAAATTGTCAAGTGACACATTCACATAGAACAGGGTCTCTCAAAGTGTGGTACACATACCCCAAGGGGTGCACAAGACATCTCTGGTGGGTTTGTGAGAGAAATTGTGTAATGGCCGATTTCATTTTCATTATAATAATAATTGGCAATTACAACATTTAAAATTTAAAATCGACATTTAAAATATGAAACATGCTGGTAGGGGTGCATGGGCGCCTGGTAAATCTGGAAGCAGGTGCATAATAAGAAAATGTTTGGGAAGCTCTGGCACAGAATGTTTTGAATTCAGTGAATCAGCATTTTCTGATGGAAAAAATGGGCCATTGAACAATTTTCAGCCAGCTCTAACAGTGGCTTTTCCATGTCATCCAATAAAGATGACAGAGACAGTGGGTATGACTGTGCCTCCAACTCTTAAACTGGAGGTACAACTCTCATACGGTCCTGTGCAGAGTAGGGGCTCACTTACTTTACTCTCTCTGGCACAAGCAAGACTGATCTGAGCCTAATGGATGTTCCAGCTTGTAATTCTTTTGCCATATTTTGCCTTTGCAGCTGTTTCCTGCCCCACTGGCATGCCTAAATGATGTAATATCTTCTCTTAGCATGATTAAAATGATCTAAATTCAATAATACTGACTGAACATGCATGATACCAGTTTAGATACACAATGGGAAATACAGCACGTGAATGGAAAACTATTGAAGGAAATAGTAATATAAATTAAAAGAGAAATAACTGAAAATAGACGCCTTTGCCCTTCGGTTCTGACTGCAGTAGGAACTTTTTAGGGAGTAAGAGGGAATCAGTTATGTACAAGTGTCTGCTGTATCTTGATTGTTATGAGCAGAATTCAAAATTTAAGGAGACAGAGTATATCAGATGATGAATATTCTGCAACAATGTGTAGAAGACCAGAAAATTGCATGGAGGCATTTTTTTCTTTATAGTCCTACAGTAGATCCCTAGGTCTATCTGTTCTGAAACAATTTAGATCCTAAATTTTAGGACATAGCAGGCATGTCAACACAAGACACTTACTGTGTAGTGTCGCACCTCCGGAGCCTTAATTCCGACAGGCCCCTAGGGCGAGAACGAACGTACTCTAACTAATTTCTTTTTCCCGCACTAGGCTTTGATTTCCCTTTTATTGGCTGCTAGACAGATCAGCTATCGCGAGATTGCCGAGATAAGGTTGTATTTACTCACGTGGTCGTTAGTAGCAGTTTATTGGTTCGTTTTACAACCGACAGAGACAGATGACCGAAGG
>JAGPOW010003642.1:90315651-90329143 GCA_030014935.1 Caiman crocodilus | reverse complement strand
CCTCAACCCTACAGTCCCTCAGCGCCTCATCGACTAGCCTCCTCAGCTCCCTGAAATTGGCCCTTTTGAAGTCAGGGACCCTAGTCATAGTGTGGGCCCAAGCTACACTGCGCCGGTATCTCATCCCATTCTCAAAAATAAATTAAGGGGCTGTGACTTTGATGCTTACACAGTCTGGTGGGTGGCAAATTGGCTTGGTAGTAGATGGGTCAGTACTGACCTGGAAGGAAGTGGGCAGTGGGGTCCCGCAGAGCTTGGTCCTTGGACCTGTACTCTTCAATGTCTTCATCAGTGACTTTAATGTAGGCATGGAGTGTACTCTGTCCAAATTTGCAGATGATACTAAATTGTCAGGGGAAGTAAACACTCTGAAAGGGAGGGAATGATTACAGGCAGACCTGCACAGGTTGGATAAGTGGGCAGAACACAATAGGATGCAGTACAACAAGTACAAATGCAGAGTGCTGCACCTAGGGCTTAAAAATATCCAGCATGCCTACTGGCTGCTGAATGACCCTCTCAGCAGCACAGAAGTGGAAAGGGATCTCAGCATCATAGTGGACTCCAAGACGAACATCAGTTGTCAATGTGATGAGATCATCAGCAAAGTTAACTACACTTTATCATGCATCAGAGTTGCATGACAAATGGAACCAAGGAGGTGATACTTTCCCTCTATGTGACGTTGGTCAGACCACAGTTGCAGGACTGTGTCCAGTTCTGGGCGCCGTACTTTAAGAAGGTTGTGGATAACCTGGAGATGGCCCAGAGGAGGACCACTCATAAGGTTAAGGGTTTACAGCCCAAGCCCTTTGAGGAGAGACTAAGGGACATGGACCTCTTCAGCCTCCGCAGGAGAAGGCAAGAGGTGATTTTGTGGCTGCCTACAAATTCATTAGGGGGGCACAGAAATGAACCAGACATGCTCTGGTCATGGGGGTACGTCTTGGGGTAACAAGGATCAATGGTCACAAACAGACAGAGAGCAGATTTAGGCTGGACATCAGGAAAAACTTCTTCATGGTAACAGTGGCTAAAACTTGGAATGGGCTTCCAAGGGAGGTAGTGCTCTCTCCTACCTTGGGGGTCTTCAAGAAAAGGCTGCATAGGCATCTGGCTGAGTTCATCTCACCCCAGCACTCTTTCCTGCCCAGGGCAGAGGGTTGGACTCGATGATCTGCTGAGGTCCCCTCTGACCCTAGCATTTATGAATCTATGAAACTTGCTCTGGCAAGCAAGGTTCTTTGGGAAGGTGTGGCATCTTTTATTAGACCAACTGAGTAATTGTAAAAAAGTTTTTAGAAAGCTTCTGGGTGCACCCTTCTTCAGTCATAGGAAGTCTCTGCCATTCTGAGACTCCAAGGAATGAGAGAAGCTAAAAGTTTCATAGTTTCATAGTTAGTAGGGTCAGAAGACACCTGAGCAGATCATCAAGTCCGACCCCCTGTCATGGCAGGAAAAAGTACTGGAGTCAAACAACTCCAGCAAGGTGTTTGTCTAACCTCCTCTTAAAGACCCCCAGGATAGGAGCCTGCACCACTTCTCTTGGAAGTTAGTTCCAGACCCTAGCTGCCCTGACAGTGAAGTAACGCCTCCTGATGTCTAGTCTGAATCTACCCTCTGCCAGCTTGTGACCATTATTTCTTGTCATTCCTGGGAGTGCTTGGGGGAACAGGGACTCTCCCAATGCCTGCTGGTCCCCTCTGACTAGTTTGTAACAGGCCACTAGATCCCCCCTCAGTCTTCTCTTGTGGAGGCTGAACAGGTTCAGGTCCCTTAGCCTCTCCTCGTAGGGCCTGCCCTGCTGCCCCCTGATCATGCAAGTGGCCCTCCTCTGGACCCGCTCCATGTTGTCCACATTCCTCCTGAAATGTGGTGCCCAGAACTGGATGCAGTACTCCAACTCTGGCCTGACCAGTGTTGCATAGAGGGGGAGGATCACCTCCTTGGACCTGCTTGAGATGCATCTGTGGATGCATGACAAGGTGTGACTGGCCTTCCTGACTGTGTCCCCACACTGTCAGCCCATGTTCATTTTGGCATCAATAATGATTCCAAGATCCTTTTCTGCCTCTGCACTGACGAGAAGGGAGGTCCCCAGCCTGTAGGTGTGCTGCTGGTTCTTCCCCCCCAGGTGCAGTACCCTGCACTTGTCAGTGTTGAAACCCATCCTGTTCTCATCCGCCCACCCCTGTAACCTGTCTAGGTCCAATTGCAATCTATTCCTCCCTTCTAGTGTGCCCACATCCCCCCACATCTTAGTGTCATCAGCAAATTTGAATAAGGTGCTTTTTACCCCCTCATCCAAGTCACTGATGAAGACATTGAACAGTGCAGGTCCAAGGACTGAGCACTGGGGGACCCCACTGCCCACATCCCTCCAGGTTGAAAATGACCCATCCACCACCACTCTCTAGGTGTGGCCCTCCAGCCAGTTAGTAACCCATTTAACTATGTAGGTGTCGATGCCACAGTCCCCTAGTTTTTTAATGAGAATGGGGTGAGAGACAGCATTGAAGGCCTTCCTGAAGTCCAGAAAGTCTACGTCCACTGCTACCCCTGTGTCTAAGGATTTTGTGACCTGGTCATAGAAGGCCACCAGGTTGGTCTGAAAGGACCTGCCGTGAATGAACCCATGTTGGTTGCCCCTGAGCATAACCTCCCCTGCTGGCTCCTTGTGGACATGCACCAGGATAATTCTCTCAAAAAGCTTACCCAGGATTGAGGTAAGACTAACTGACCTATAGTTTCCTGGATCCCCCTTACTCCCTTTTTTGAAAATGGGAACCACATTGACCCTTTCCCAGTCCTCTGGCAGCACACCAGAGCACCACGAGTGCTTGTAAAGCCATGCCAAGGGTCCCACAATGACCTCTGCTAATTCCCTCAGCACTCTGGGGTGAAGATCATCAGGACCAGATGATTTAAATATGTCCAGTCCCTCCAGAAGTTCCCTGACTAGATCCTCACTGACCCTAGGCCTGGGTGCACCTCACCTGGGGCCTGACAGGGTCCCAGCAGACAGGCTAATCTGGTCCCTGCTCAGGAAAATGGATGCAAAGAAATCGTTGAATAGGTTAGCCTAGATTTCCTACTGTGTCTTGCAGAGGTCCCACATTACTCGGTACCTTCTTTTTGCCCCCTATGTATTTAAAAAAGGATTTCTTGTTGTCCTTGATCCAGGTAGCTAGTCCCAGTTCCATCTCTGCCTTGGCCTTCCTGACCACCCCCCTGCAGCCCTGAGCAACTGAGGTATAGTCCTCCCTGGTGAAGGCCCGTCCCTTCCATTGGGTGTACACCTCCCTTTTAGCTAGGAAACGTTTCCATATGCTTTTGGTGAGCCATGGGGGCTTTTGCACCCTCCTGCCCACTTCGATCCTTGTTAGGATTACCTCCCTTTGGGCTTGGAGGATCGTCTCCTTAAGGAACAACCACTATTCTTGGACACCTGACCCCCCTTCCCTCCGGGACCTCAGTACTTCTCCAACTATTCTTCTTACCCCAATGTAAGTGTGACAGGATGTCAATGAGAATGTAAACAGGTGGAAATTATGAAAACAAAAGATAGAGCAAGGAAGGGACAGGGGGAAAGCCAAAGGTATGTAAGGGTGACTCCTCTCAGTTGGTCTATTAAAAGATATCACATCTACCCAAAGAAGTTTGCCTACTTACATCCTTTGACCAACATGGCTACAATCAAAAACCCAAATAAATTGCCCTGGTATTTATTTCATTTACTCCCTCCAATACTCTTGCCCTCCCTAAAATTCCCCATGGCCTCTGCTGCCAGCCCTGCCCCAATCCAAGCACATGGACCCGTCCCCATGCCCTGCCACTGCTCACCCCACTGGGGCAAGGTAGAGTAGGATGGGGCAAAACTGCAGCTTGTCTGGGAGGCAGGAGGTGACTGAAATGGCTTCCACCACTGCATCCTGCTTGTCTGAGGCAGCACACTGGCACCATCCCGTACCTCCCCGCCCCGGTTGTGCGAGTGGCAGGAGGGCATAGCCTCACTCCCAGTGCTTTCCACTGCCTATCTGGAGCACAGCCCGGCCCAGCCCACCCTGCACAGATCTGGGGGCACATGCCTGCTCCCATACCCTCCTGGACCAGCGGTGAGAGCTGCTGGAGAAGCCGCCAGAAGAACAGCTTCTGGACTGGCAGTGCACAGCAGTTCACAGTGGTGGGAGCCCCACTCCCCAAGTCCCACACCCCCCCACCTCCATCTGGCAAGCCCTAGCACCAATCCCTCCCTCACCGTAGGCGTGTTGATCTGCCCCAACTCCCACATCCCTTCCCTTCCCCCTCTACCCACCACAGTAGCTGGAGGCAGCTGTGTTCAGCATCATCAAGGACTGTTACCTGTATAGTCTATGGCCAAATCTCTGAATTGGCGCTGAATCTCCAGATCCAAATTGACCAAATCAAGTCAGGACAGTGATTCAAATCACTGAATTGAATCACTGTCCCTCCAAATCAGATGAATCAGAATCTGAAGCAAATCTTTGCTGCTTCGCACCGGCTTATTGTTTATTCTTTTCCTATTCCCTTTCCTTCACTACTTACTTTCATTTTGCCACCTCTTTCCCTTCTTGTCCAGCTTATGAAACAGATTTAAAGCAGTATCACCTCCTATTCCACCTCACCCCTGACCACCAATGATCAATGGAAAGGCAAAGAAAAATTAAGCACCACAGTAAAAGGGGAGCTACTGCTAAGTAATTGGCTACTTTCCTTGCATAGCTCCAAGGAAGAAGCAACTCAGTCATACATTGCTTATTCTTTAAAGGCATTCTTTGCTCAGCAGTTGGGAAAAGAAGAGCTTATGGAAGGAACTATCATTTCACAACCCTGCTTTCAAGAACCAATGATAAGTTCTCTGAAGTTTCAATTTGGCATTACAACCTTTGTTTAAAGATAAATGGGATGGAAAAAAGGAGAAAGGTCTGCAATAAAGGAGACTCTTCTGAGAGGATAAAGGAGGAAGAATTAAGAAATTTAAAATTACAGAAAGATTTTGATATCTTATGTTATACTCATAGATTATTTTCCAGAGGCTATATTCGGAATATGTGTTTCCAGCCATTTAATAAATGCCGCACCTATGTCCGTGGTTGTGCACCCATCAGCCAGAACACACAGATTGGTATACTGAGCCACTGGAAGGATATTCAAAATGCATATGAACTGCTGGATGGGTACCTTGAAGCTTACTGAAGCTTCTTTAAACCAAAATTTAATTCCTTTTTTTTCTATTATTTATTTATAAAATGAGACAACTTTTAAAAGTCTTTTGTTTCTCCTTTTTTCTTGCTTTGCTCATTTTAACAGTGAATGAAATCTTACCGTTCCCTGATAAAAAACCTCTCCAGGAAATGTTCTAGATCTGGTGATTCCTCTAATCCAACTAAAACTTTGGAGAAATGAAAATAGGACACCAAAACATCCTTAGGATTTCTATAGAAATAAATGATCTGCAAGGGAAAAAAAATATGTGTTACCTACTGGGTATAATATATCATATTAAAACATTAATACAAGAATGAAAAAGCTGCCTTTTCCGTTAATCTTTTTTAAATTTTTTGTCATAAAATGTTATCAGACAAGACTTATCTCTTTTCAGGTGCTGAGAGAGACATGGTCATACATTAACAATAAAATATAATGAACTGCTGTTTGGTAAACTTTGGATGACTGAAGAGAAAAAACATCTTAATTTGGATTGCAAGCCATATTGACATTTTTTGTTTAGAAGGTTGTACTTGTGTAATACAAGCGGTGTCTTTTACTTATTGTTAGGGCTCAGATTGCAGTAGGATAGTTTACTGGCACCTTTCCTAAACTATTTGGTTCTCAGGAATCTAAGATTTTACTTTTTTAGGTAATCTCCAGATATTATGGTTGTAAAGAGGATTTTGGAAACAAGAACCACATTCAATTAATGCCCAGTGGATTAACTTAGGGTTGTCAAATTTGTTTTATTGCCCACAGCCTGGATCTGGATGAGGAGGAGCTTTGTAGGCTGGATCCAGGCCCACTTCTGGCAATGGAGTGAGCAGTGGCAGGGAGCTGAGCTGCAGGGCTTAATGCAGCATCTGCTCACCATGCTGTCACCAAAATGCAGCCCCAGTCAGGCTCCTACTCCCATTGGCATTCACCTAGCACCCAAATTCCCAACCACTTCAGGAGCTCTACCAGTTAGAACTGAGGACCTTATCTTTGATGTCTCTGGGCTAATCTATGGATTAACTGTTCAGAATTAACTTTTCCAAATAAATTAGTGAATTGGGAGACAGAGATAGCACTGGCTCCCTGACAACCTACCCAAAGGTAAACAGTCATGGAGCCCGATGGAGACTGGGAAATTGGCTTGTGCATGGATAGAGGGAATTTTCCACAGCTGGACCTGTCCTGCTATGCAATGGATCTAGCTGTGCTGCCTCTGCCTTCCACCCTGGGCTCCTCCTGGTGAACCTAAATGGGTGTATGGGGTGCAAGGAAATCTCCCATGGCTAGAACCCTCCAGAATCACATGGGAGTGCTCCAGCCATGGGAAAATGCTCCCTGCTCTGTGAACTCTTCTGGGTCATCCAGAAGATGACCCTGGTCAGTGCAGGGGGCAGGAAGTGGAAGGGGTAAGGAGAACTGTTCTCTTCACCCCTCTCAACCCTATAGAGCATAGGCCTGTCTGTGGCAGTTGCTGTTTTCAGCAGTCACCTGCCTATTGACAGCCACCCTTTTCCACACCAGGGGAGAGCACAGGTTGTCAATCAGCGTGCTCCCCTAAAGGCAGGGATGACACAAGGAGCAACCATCTAGTGCTCCTGGGCTGCAAAGATCACCTGTGTTCATTTCTAGCATTAAGAATTTGCTGAACACCTGCCCATGGTATAGGTGTAGAAATAATCTCTGTCTCTCACTCCCTGTTCATACATGCACATGCTCTCACACGTGCATGCCCACACATGCAGGACATCTTAAAGCTGATTGTATACCTAATGCCTGTGGCACACTTTCAATTTAAGACATGAATAACCAGTTAATCATGCATAAAATTGTTATCTGGTGTAACAGGCCTAGCACTTCTGAGATGCTGTAAATCTCACTGGCCAAGTAGCTTATACCACCACCTCCCAGTTTTTCTGAACCACTACTCTGTATCTTGCCTACCATGCTTTGATGGAACCAATTATGCCAAAGGCATCCTGAGCCTTAGAGTGGGATTTCCTTTGGGTCACTTGGCTTCCCATTTTTATACTTGTCTAGGCCCTGATCCTCTTGGCCAAAATTGGCCAGGGCCTATTTTGCTGTAGCCACTCCCTGCAGCCTTAAGCCCACTTAGTCCATCCTTGGCTCTTCAGTAGCAGAGGCACAGCTGGGAATTAAGCTCCACAATAGGGTTCTGGGCCCTCCTGATCCACCAGCCTTAAAATAATTAAATTCCTTCTTTCCCTATCTCACAGTGTGTGATCCCTTGCCCACAAGGGGTGAATCTCACAGGGTACTTTAAGGCAATATTACACAACCTTTTCCATCCCAAGGCACACTTACATTAATAACAATTTTTGGCAGCACACCTGTTAAGGCATTCCCCATCCTCATTGAGTGCATTGTGAGCCATGGCAAAATTCTGTGGCACACCTGTTCATTTCTGATGACACACCATTATGCTGCAGTGCACTTGAAACACTGCTTTAAGGCACCTTCAATGCAACTCTACCACCCCTCACAGCCCCTTTCATTCCTCCAGACAAACAGGAACAAAAATTGCAAGCAACCACTTTCAACAAAAATTACCACCGCTCAGCATTCACAAACAAGCACTCCCTGAACAACAATCCATTATTCCTTCTGAGTCTGTGCAGGGGAAAAGGAAAAAAGCTACATGAGAAAAAACCCTTTTGGTCCTTAATCACCAGAGATCCCATTTTTGCTTCTGAGTCCCGCATCATAGCCCTCCCCAAGTAACAGGGCAAGGGTTGAAAGGGTCCAGATGCAATCTTGAAAGGGTCTGGAGAAGAGCCACAAGAATAATTAAGGGCCTGGAGGACAAACCTTATGAGGAAAGACTAGGGGATCTGGGACTCTTCAGCCTGAGGAAGAAGACTGAGTGGGGACTTGGTAGCCATCTATAAGTATGTAAGGGGTGATTATCAAGAGCTGGGAGAAAAACTGTTCTCTAGGCACCTCAGGGGAGGACAAGGAGCAATAGCCATAAACTGTTAGAGGATGGTTTCAGGTTAGATACAAGGAAGAACTCCTTTACTTTAAGGGTGATCAGAATCTGGAATAGACTTCCCAAGGAGTTACTGCAGTCCTCAACCTTGGAAGTCTTCAAGAGGAGACTGGACAGACACCTTGCTGGGATCATTTGATCTTAGCAGTATTCCTGTCCAGAGCAGGGGTGTTGGTCACAGTGATTTTTCAAGGTTCCTTCCAGACTTTAATTTCTATCATTCTATGATTCTTTGGTTCCTTGTTAAACCTAGCCACATGCTAATGCAATTAATGGTGTGACAAAACTGTGGGGGCCAAGAAACGCCGGCGGAATGGGCCTGCCTATAGAGTGGAATTGGTTGGACGAGAGGCAGCAGTGGTTGAAACAAAAAATTTTACTTACAAGCTGTATACATGAGGTAGACAGTGTAGGCACAATACATAGACAGACAAACAGAACTGTAGACAGGCACACCGATGCTCACACACTCATGCAGGGATGGGATATGTCATGGCAACCACGACAGGGAGCCGTTGGTGGGTGATCAGGCCTCCTCCACGGCTCCAAAATACACGTGGGGATCTTTCCCTACATGTGTGCGAGCACTCCTCCAACTTGGGCAGATATCACCCAAGCTTTTTATGTGGCCAGCAAGCCAATTGCTGACCACCACGCGTGCATAATTTACACTGAGCCAATCATGAACATGCACTAGATGGTGCAGCTGCAAACTTTTGGTGGGTTCTGATCTTGCACCAAGAACTTTTCCCGCCTTACAGGGAAAATCCCTGCACCCAGGACTTGCAATGTGCCTAACACAGCTGTGCCGAGGCACCTCTTAACCGTTCAGCTCTGACATGCCCCCTTGCTGAAGGCACAGTTGTAGCCAGGGCACATTCGAGTCAGCAAAATCATCACGTTGCCCGACGGGTTCATACCACAGACAGGTATAAATGAAAGCGGACAACAAAGCAAGTTCGTTTTCCAGGAATCTAATCAAACAATAAACCATCAACACACAACTACACATTAACAAATTGGTGATAAACAGTTCAACTATCAGGACTTTAGTGGGTGTCATTGCGTCCTGGTCTCTCGAGGTATTCCCTCTCTCAAAATATTCTCTGTCTCTGGTCTGGTCACACACGTCTCAGCAGACCTGCAGAGATAGTCTGCTCTCTCAAAATATTCTCTCTCTCTCTCCAATCTGGTCTGCACACACTCTGGCTGACCTGTAGAGAAAGAAACTCTCAGAAAATTAATTAGCTTATCTCACAAAAAAAGTAATCATTATCACAAGTTGATTCGTCATCTGGCTCATCTTGGCATTGGAACCCCATCTCGTATGCTAGGTTCCATTGACCCTCATCACCCAAAACTCGCAACTGCTGTTTTGTGAGTCTAGAGTATCGCATCAGGAATCTGAACATCTCTCGTTCCTCTGGTGTTCTCTGAGTCGGCTGAAATCGTTGCAGGCTAGACTCGTGCACTTGATGCTGCTCTGGGTAGCTGAATTCTCTCTGACCTGGTTTCACAAGAGCTTGTAGCCGCGGAAGTTGCCACAAAAAATCACTTGCAGGCTGTTCCGCTAGTGGGGTTAGCAAAATTCAGAGAACGATAGCAGATCTTCCTCCATACACTTCAACACATGCATCGATACTCATCAGCGTGACTGGAACAGCTCCAGGATCTTACAGGTAGCGGTGAGGCCACAATTCCTGCTGCTGGGATGATGACAGTCCCAGTGCGTGTCATCTAGGATTCCATGTGCAATATGAAATCCCGATGATCACTTGCAAAATCTGTTCCACACTGACTTTCGATGGATCACCTTCATGCCATGCATATGCTCTCTGGCTGGCCTGACCTGCAGCAAGTGCTGGAAGCAAAATAGGCCAATAAACATTGTACCTCAACATGCTGATGTCAGCAGCATGTCCTCCACTCCATGAGGCTCGTCTGGTGAGGGAACTCGCCTCAAGTTGGTCCACCAGGTCAGATCCAAACTCCACGACCAGGCGTTCCTCCATCCACATAGCTAGGGTTTCTGCTGACCTCATCTTGGACCTTTTACATAAAGCCTGTAATTCAGTCCAGGTTCTGCCTTGATAAATGCTGGCAGTAGTGCAAGCCGCGCTCATCACTTAACTCCTCATTGCCACAGGGTGTGTGGCTGTCTGAATCCTCGCTGCATCCGACGGAGAACTCAGTTGCAGTTTCTCTCCTATTGCCTCTTTACCATGGCCCCGAGGCAGGCCCTTGTGAATCTCGGGGGGTGGGGTCGCTACTTCCACCTGTCCACCAATTGCTCCACCCTCCTCTTCTACCTTTCCATGGCGGCTCCTCTCCTCTTCCATTTCACCATAGCGGTTCCTCTCCTCCTCCGCCTTCCCGTAGGTAACTCTGCCCTCCTTCTCGACCCTTCCGTGGCGGCTCCCTTCCTTTTCACTTCCATCTTGTGGTGATGGGGGACCCCGGCTCTCCTCTGTAGCTGCAACCCGCTTGACCGCGTGAACAGCACACAATTGGGCTTCCAACTCAGTCCTTTCCTGCATCAGGGTCGTGACAGTATGGAACATTACTCGCAGCATTTTCCCCTTCCCGTACTGCGTGCCGGTCCCTTCCACTGTGGAGTCTCCCTCTGGCTCCACTTCTCCACAGAGCTCCGAAAGCTCCAACTCTCCCAACTCTGGTAACAACATGTCCCAGTTAACTAGCACTGGCTCCTTGCTCTCCCGTATACAGTGCATACAGTGAACAAACTCCCAGCTGAGAGCTATATCTTCCCCGCTTGGCTTTTGTCCAGCTGAGGACTCACTCCCCCTTGGTCTCGGGGTTTAAATCAAACCTGCTCACTCCCCATCACACATCCAAATGCCCTTGGGTGGAGACACACTTCCCACTCTTTCGCAAGTTCCCCTTCTCCCTTGAGTGAAAGGTAACTGCTCACAAATCTTCCACCCGATCCACCCACTTGATGGTAAGTGATGTGTGTGCTCCCAACTCCACGACTTGTAGCACATGGCATTTTCCACTGCGCCAGGGGCAACCTTCAACCAGTTCCAGCTGCATTGCGTCTTCCTGGCGTACCAATCCTGTTCATGACGCCATGTGGGGGCCGAGAAATGCCGGCGAAATGGGGCCGCCTATAGAGTGGAACTAGTTGGACAAGAGGCAGCAGTGGTTGAAAAAAAAAATTTTACTTACAAGCTGTATACACGAGGTAGACAGTGTAGGAACAATCCATAGACAGACAAACAGAACTGTAGACAGGCACACCGATGCTCACACACTCGTGCGGGGATGGGATACATCGTGGCGACCACGACGGGGAGTCGTTGGTGGGTGATCAGGCCTCCTCCATGGCTCCAAAATACACGTGGGGATCTCTCCCTACATGTGTTCGAGCACTCCTCCAACTTGGGCAGATATCACCCAAGCCTTTTATGTGGCCAGCGAGCCAGTTGCTGACTGCCACATGTGCATAATTTACAACTGAGCCAATCATGAGAATGCACTTGATGGTGCAGCTGCAAACTTTTGGCGGGCTCTGATCTGGCACCAAGAACTTTTCCTGCCTTACAGGGAAAATCCCTGTGCCGGGGACTTGCAGTGTGCCTAACACAGCTGTGCCAAGGCACCTCTTAACCGTTCAGCTCTGACAAAAACAAGGAATAAGCCACAAAGTTCTTACACAAAAAATGCCTAAGAACTTTGTGGCTAGCTCCTATTATGCCGTTAATTGAACATGTGGCTATGATGAATGAGACTTCCAACCATGGGGTGCAACCCCTCCCCCTCTTATAGCTGGAAGCCCCTTCAGGTGAGGGGGACTCCCAGCCATTGGAGTGCATGGTGGATCTCCATTGCTGGGAGTCACATCAACTGACAGCTCCCAGCCTAAGGAGCTTGCTACTCGCTAAATGCAAAGGGAGCCTGGGATTGTGATCCTGGGTTCTCTCTGCACTGACAATAAGGTGTGATGGGATCTGATGCTGGATGCCACAATTACATCTCCTGCCATATACGTCTAGCATGGCAAAAAGCATAGAATCATAAAATCATAGAAGTAGGGTCAGAAGGGACCTTGTAGATCTTTAAGTCTGACCCCCTGCCTGGGCAGGAGGAAAACTGAGCTCAAATGACCTCAGCCAGGTAGGCATCAAGCCGCTTCTTAACGACCCCCAGGGTACGAGCCAGCACCACTTCCCTTGGAAGTTGGTTCCAGATTCTAGCTGCCGTAACTATGAAGTAGCTCTTACAGATGTCTAATTTAAACCTACTCTCCAACAACTTGTGGCTGTTTTTCCTTGTTATCCCAGGGGGTGCTAGGGGAAACAAGGTCTCCCCCAAACCCTTTTGGTCCCCCCTAGTGAGCTTATAGACAGTCACAAGGTCCCCCATCAGCCTTCTCTTGTGAAGGCTAAACAGGTTCAGATCCCATAGCCTCTCATTGTAGGGTCTGCCCTGCTGTCCTGGCATCATGTGGGTGGCCTTCCTCTGGACCGTCTCAATGTTGTCCACATCCCTCTTGAAGTGGGGTGCCCAAAACTGGACATAGTACTCCAGCTGTGGCCTGACCAGTGTTGCATAGAGGGGGAGGACCACCTCCTTGGCCCTACTTGAGATGCACCTGTGGATGCACGATAAGGTCCGTTTAGCCCTGCCGATCGTGATCTCACACTGTCGGCCCATGTTCATCTTGGAGTCAATAATGACTCCAAGAACCCTTTCTGCCTCCGTGCTCTCAAGAAGGGAGTTTCCCATCTTATAAGTGTGCTGCTGGTTACTACTGCCCAAGTGCAGCACCCTTCACTTGTCAGTATTGAAACACATTCTGTTTTTGTTAGCCCACCCCTGCAACCTATCCAGGTCTTGCTGCAGTCTTTCCCTCCCTACCAGCATGCCCACCTCACCCCAAATTTTGGTATCATCAGCAAATTTAAACAGATTGCTTTTCACCCTGTCATCCAAATCGCTGATAAAGAAATTGAACAGTGCCGGCTCAAGGACCGAGCCATGAGGGACTCCGCTGCCCACTTCCCCCCACGTCGAATATGACCAGTCCACCACTACCCTCTGAGTACAACCCTTCAGCCAATTTGCAATCCATTTGACCGTGTAGGCATCAGTGCCACAGTTGCCTAGTTTTTTAATGAGGATGGGGTGGTCAACAGTGTCAAAGGCCTTGCTGAAGTCCAGAAAGACTACATCCACGGCGACACCTGCATCCAATGCTTTTGTGACCTGATTGTAAAAGGCAATCAGGTTGGT
>JAGPOW010003642.1:90290155-90315551 GCA_030014935.1 Caiman crocodilus | reverse complement strand
CTGGAGAGCAGGTTTAGGTTGGACATTAGGAGGCACTACTTCACAGTTAGGGTGGCTAGGATGTGGAACCGGCTTCCTAGGGAAGTTGTTGTTGCTCCTACCTTGGGTGTCTTTAAGAGAAGATTAGATAGGTACTTGGCTGGGGTCCTGTGACCCCAGCACTCGTTTCCTGCCAATTGGCGGGGGGTCAGACTAGAAGGCCTGCTCTAGGCCCCTTCTGACCCTAGGTACTATGATACTATGATACTATGGTATCGAAGGTCTTCCTGAAATCTAAGAAACAATATCCACCTCTACTCCTGCATCTACACATTTTGTGACCTGGTCACATCGTAGTTAACAACAAGTTAACAGCATATTCTATGGTTGGTTATTTCTGTATTCAGTTTTCTATAAATATTTGCCTCAGACTTGGATATAGCATTGTGATTTTTCTGGGAAAGAGTTTTTTTTATACTTGTAATACATGAGTGATTATTCTGGCTGAATGTCTTTTTAGGCAATCAGTTCACAGCTTTCGTGCCATATGTTATAATTGAACACAAGTGACAAATTAATTGTATAAACTATTTGGATGATGTGTTGGCTTCTTTTTTGATTGGTTTGTGTCTCTAACAGTTACAGCAAGCTCTTGGTTTGACCATGTTAGAGGCTGGTATATGCACAAGGATGAGTTCAACATTCTCTTCCTATCCTATGAAGAAATGATTAAGGTAGAATCTATTAATTTTTTACATTTCACATACAGTGTCTTGAACAAGCATGTGAAATGTAGGCACACCCTAGAATTATACTTATGGAAGTGCTGGCATTGGTGAGAAGGAACCTGTTTTTTTACATTACACAGAGCTTGTTAAAATGATGAAATTCATTAATTAAATAAAGTTGGAGAAAGCTTTCATCATAAAACTGATAGATTGCTTTTAGGTTTCATTACCAAACCTTTCCAAGATGTTTGGCTGGTTTGAGTTGGCTCATGGCTACGCTTTGAAATTCTCAGCTGCAAATTTGAAAACTCCAAGCAAAACTGTAAATAAAGGCCTCTAAATTAAGACCAGTCAGTTTGGTCAAATTTTATTAATTTCACTGAGAAACTCACCTGAAAGGCTTCTTGCTGTTATCTCTTCCCAACCCACTTGATTTTTCATACATTAATAAATTTACCATCTATTCTCCATTAGCAATTTGGGTACCAATGACTGCCATATGCAGGTTTTAGCTCTGTAACCATTACGTTCTGTGCATTACTACAAACACACTGACATTATGGGTGCGTCCAGATGAGTTTGGTCATGTGGCATGACCATAGATGAGCGCAGCGTGCTGCCCAAGTGTGTGCTGCTCCATTTTTTTTTTCTGTGGGTTTTTTTTGATATCCAGGAGTCAAAAAAAAACCTTGGAAAAAAAATACAGAGCAGCGCACACTCGGGCAGCATGCACTGCTAAAAAGCAGTCAGGCAGCTGCTGGCCAAGCTCTGCCCAGCAGGATCGCCATAGCTGCAGCCCTAGGACCCCAGATAAGGTGGCTGGGACCTCCCCTACCACTCCCGGGGTAACTTACCATGCACAAAAGTGTGTGTGGCACAGGCGTTCCCCAGGAACAAGTAGAAGCAGTGCAAGGTGCACCACCGCTACTCATGCCCAGAGAACCAAACATCCACGTATGTCTGGAAGTGCCCTATGGCATGTTGTATAGTTCTCATCTTTGACTCGTTCCTGCATGTGTGGGTCACAATAACACCTTGTTCCTGGTTCTGTTTTCTAGTGGTCTCAATGTTTGGGGGTGTATGGTTTTCCTTGCCTGGTCTCTCTCCTGGGTTTGAAATGTAAGCACGCTTTTGATATGCTCTTCGTTGACTAATGGACATTTATCTTTTCTGAGATCTGGGCATCTCAACTGTATTTTGGGGGGTGTTATCATTACAATTATTTTATAATTCCAATGGTTTCTTCTCAACTTCCTTATCAGAAATATCAGTTAAAACTCGGCCTCAAAGGTACTTGCTTTTGCTTGCTGTAAAATCCATTTAACATTAGTTTGTAGACATTTCTGGGAAATATTTAGCTGATTCTATAGATAAGTGTACAGGTGGAAACAAGCTCTGGTCATGATAGATGCCAACTGCCTTTCATTGCATTAGGTAGCATGTCAAGACAACCAATCATTACCTACTACAGTGGAGGCCAACTTTTCTGACAGGTGTGCTGCAAATTAGCTCCACATCCTCCCTGATTGCCACTCTGATTCCCTTCCCCTACCCCACCTGCTGCTCTGCTTTCTGCCCTGTGCTTCTTGCTCCATCTTCAGCTCTGCTTTCTGCCTCCTGCTTTATTGCTGCTGTGCTGCCTTCTCCCATCCCACTCTGTTGCATGCCACATATAGGGGCAAATAGGAGTCTCAGATGAGCCTACTATGGTACAAATTCAGTCCATTCTTCTGCAAACATTTTGTTTGTTCTTAACTTTCAGTATTTGTACTGTTCTATCTATTTTAGTGGGACTAAGCCAAGATTGTAAACTAGCCAAGTACTAGCACCCTCCTTTGCCCTTACAGCTCATTCAAGAGATAGGCCATTCCTGGAAAATATAATTACTAAAAAATACATTCCCAAACCAAAGTAGAATTGTAAAGATTATTGAATATTATAACATTTAAAAAATAGCATTTTGGCTTCATGATGAAGTTGTCACTTCTATGCTTTGAACTATCATGAACTAATCACCAGGGCACCAGACTGAGAATCTGGCAGCTTGTTGTTGGTTTGTTATTTTGGTTTTTTAATGTGTTTTTTTTTTTACTACCACTACCCTTCTATATGACTGGGCTTCCCTTCCCTGCACTATATTTCCTTTCTCTGTGCTTGTGGTTATCCCTCCCTCCTTGTCTGCCTTGTCCATTTCATATTGCAAGCTCTTCAAGGGAGGGACTGACTTCTGCTATGTGTATATACAGTACTTAACACAATGAGGCTGTAATCTCAGTTAAAACACTTGGGTGCTTCTGATAAACAAATTATAAGACACACACAGAATTCCACTAACGTCAGTGTTGGTTATATGTCAGCTCAGAGATGAAAGGTGACCCCATAGTTTTCTATGCTTGTACTGTGCTTCCCGCACTCTATTTCAAACAATAATAATTTTAGTTAAATTAAACTTTCTACAGGATCTCAGAACTGCTGTGTTGAAGATCTGTAACTTTGTAGGGAAGCAGCTGAGTGATCAGGAGGTAGACATTGTTGTGGATCAGGCTACATTCAAGAACATGAAAGCTGATTCCTGGACAAATTATGAGTCCCTTCCTGAAGTTTTCCTGAAGAAAGGCCAAGGGCATTTTCTTCGCAAAGGTAAGGCAGAAGCAGCGAAACCTTCAGACCTGGACACTGGATGTCTTTCCAACTAGTAGAAAATCAAGGCTTTCTCTCTTAAATAATGTATTGTAATATTTTACTAGTTAGACTTTTGATCTCTACCATGCTGTTTACCAATATGAATCACCAGGAAATCCCTGTGAAGTATATATTACTAAGATACTGAGGAGCAGGGAAGTATGATACCCAAATTAACTGCTCAGGAATGATTTTTCATAGGTGTCAAATTCTTCAGTTCCCAGTGACTTCCCAGGGTGCTGCTGGTGGTCAGCTTTGAGTCTTATGCCATAAGTCCACCCAAGCCTTATGTTTCATTGGACTAGCATGGGTAAGATGCACCAATTTCTGTAGACACCTGAATATAAAGGAATATTTCATCTCGTTCCCCAGCTTAGATATCCATTTTATAGCTGGGTCAACTACAGATAATTTTTGGTACAAATCAGGAATGAGGCTCAAGCCCACATCTCTTTAGTTGCAGCAACATGCCTTAAGTGCTCTGCCACTATTCCCTTCCCCAGTCTCACCCAAGCCTAGTAAAACACTTTAACTGAAATGCTGTTCTTTTTCCACAGCTAGTGGTATTAAAATGGTTGTATGTGACTCATGGACATTGTGCAATTAGTGGATGAGTTGTAAAATGTATTAGGTAGGTTAAATCAAGTATTTTGTCCTGCCAGTTATTGATTCAAGTACTGTTGAAGTAAGATGAGAACTAAAATATTCTTTAACATACATGCTTCTGGCTTGCTTTTGACTTATGGTTATGATTCTCACTTTGGATGGAACAACTCCTGGGTTCAAATTCCTTCCTCCTTTCTTCCCCTTCTATCATGTAGCAAGTAAAGTTGAACAGCCATAGTAATATACATCATGTACATTAATTGTCAGTTTCTACTGGGTTTATAAAGCAACATTTATATCAGCAATAGGATCTACATTGTTACGCTAATAAAATATCTTATTCCAGTCTTTGTTGAGCAAATGCTTCACATTTAATACGTCCACACAACAAGTTCTAACCGGTATATCATATAAACCACATGAGAGTCTTCAGTGCCCAACTTAGTATCAGCTTTGGAAACTGAAATAAAAGATGTGAGGATAACATTTTTTTTTTCACCGACAGCTTTTCAAGTGTCTCACATGCATTATTATTATTATTTCTTTCAGATATACTTAGATGTAAAGCAGGCATCAGTCTATCTAACCCATTTTCTCTGTTTCCTTCATTAGGCACCATTGGAGACTGGAAAAATATAATGACTGTAGCACAGAGTGAAAGGTTTGACAAGATCTTTCAGGAGAAAATGAAAGATTTTCCCTACAAGTTCATCTGGGACATTAATGAAATATAGCACAGCATAAAGGGTGGAATATATGGTAGTGAATTTTACATACTTGAACACACACATTTTAAAACTATAATTTTATGTCTGATATGCAAGCTAAAGAGCTAAGTCTTTACCACAGAAATCTACATAGCTTTCTGAGGTTTCTAATAAAACCAAGTTTGGTTTCACAGCTTCTGGCTTCAATGGTCATATATGGCCTGATCCACTGACCTGAAGGCCTGCATCAAAAGGAACGATACGATGCAGTTAGATCTTTTTTCTTTTGATTTTCAGGTCTATAATGCCAGTTATGAAAAAGGAACTGTCATTCTCCTCTGCTTATCAAAAATTGTAAATCATACAAATGTAGAACTAGAAGGGAACTCAAGAGGTCATCCAATCCATCTATCCAAGTTAGGATCCACTATAGATAGATCTTCTGACAGATGTTTCTTTAGCCTGTTCTTAAAAAGCCTCCCTCAGTAAGTGCCTCATTTTCAACAGGACCCTTAACTGCAGTTGCTATGTTTGCTTGCACCCAATTGCACATATATGTGCCAACATTTCGTTGGCACATATTATACACTTAAAGGATTAAACATTTGATTCCCACCTAAAGATTTATAGGGCATGCCTATACAATCTTTCTCTGAGCCCTGAATATGCCACAGATGAGATAAGCCTCTTTTCCTCATTCCTAATCAGAAGTACCTAAGCCTGGCTATTGAGTAACGAAGATGGATAGGGAACAGTCCCAAGCAACTGGAAAATGATCCGAGTGCATTAGATCTGTGCGAGTCTTCAGATCCCACTTCAGATTTGGACCTGCTTTAGATGCTTCAGCATCTAAATAGGCACTTCTGGGTCGAAGCAGGATACCAGCAATGGTGTTCGGAGCGGGTCAGGGGCATCTGAAGCACTTTGGACCCACTTTGGATGCTTTGGAGCCACTTTGGCCAGTTTGAGGCAATTAGAAGGGGGCGGGGAGGGCCAGGAGGGGGAAGACTGATGTCTGTAGGTAGCCAGTGAGAAGGATTTCTCCCTGGCTACCTTTGTAATGGTCTGTGGGGTGGGACTAAAAAAAGTATAAAAGCCCCTGTTTCCAGCCCGTCTGTGCCTTTTGCAGCTTATTCCCTGTCAGCAGCGGTGTGAAAGAGGAATGCTGTGATTGACACCTGCCTGCTGCTTTTTTGTGTTATAAAAGAGTGGTTAGGATTTAGTTTAATTTAGCTCAGTTTATCTTAGCTATTCAATTTAATTATTAGTAGTATTACAATTCAATGTATTTATTTTAATTATTTTTTGGGGAACTTGCTTTGGAAACTTTGCAAAGACAGTTGTGTTTTCCCAGCCTGTGTTATCTATCACTGTGCAGGGATGCACAGATCACTTATACGCACGTATGCACGCATGCATGCACGCACATACACAGAGACCCAAAATGTAGAACACAAATCACAGTGGAGGAAGACAGACAGATATTTACAGAAGAGCAAGACATAAGAACACACACAAATAATTTCATTCACACCACAAGATAGACAATATTGTAAGGGCCAGAAAGAAGACACAAGAATAGACACAAAAATAATTGCATTCACAGCACCAGATAGACACAGATATTCACAGGAGAACAAGACAGACAGATATACAAAAGGATTCACACACCCACAGACCTTTTCCAGCACAGGACAGATCAATATGAAGCATGCTGGAAAGGCAGGTTGTCTGGCAGGGGAGGGAGAGGGGATAAGGAGAAAATTAGAGCTGCAAGCCCCTCCCCACCCCTTCCCAAACACAGATGCATTCTATTCCCGAGCAGCCATGACATCAGTGCTGCCAGTGGAAGCCAGGAGGTTGGAGCAGTGTCTGCACCTAACATCCCTGGACCTGCATCACCTCCACTCAGTCCAGAAGTGGGCACCAGCAGTGGAATCAGTGTCTCCTTCATCTCAATTTCAGCTCTCAGCATGAGCCTCCCACTGCCAGAGGAGGAGCTAGAGCTGGAACCAGGGATGCTAAGTGTGCTGGCTCAGCCAATTCTTGGGATTGAGGTGGAATCAGAGTTAGTGCTCCACACCCCTCACACTTCCCCCTAGACCCAGGTCTCCTCCGGAAAGCAGCACCTTGGAGGGGCTGAGGTTGTGGAGGCAAGTGGCTCATCTGAGGCAGCTCCTCCTGCTGTTCAGCTTCAGCCTGCTGAGCAGGGGGAAAAGGCAGTATCCTCACCCTCAACTCAGAAGTGGGAGAGTAGTGTAGTGTGGGGTCATTTTGAGGTGGTAGATGATCCCAGGTTTGCCATCTGCCAGCACTGCCAAAGGCACATGAGCCATGGCAAGGACGTGAGACACTTCTCCACCATGAACATGCTACTGCATCTGAGGAGGCACCACTCCCTTGCCCTTCTTCCTGCTGCTAAGCCTGGCACCAGTGTGAGCATGCCAAAAGGGAAGTCTCCCGCTTGCTCCAAAGCCCCCTTACCCGCAAAGCAGAGGCAGGCCACCCTGTACCAGTGGGGGAAAGGTGGACAGAAAGGGGGGCACATTCCCATGGCGAGCGAGATCACTCAGCACTGGGAAGATGCTTGCTCTGGATACCCTAGTTGAGTGACCAGGGTTCAGACGGTTCATAGCACTTCTGGCTCCATTTTACAAAGTGTCCTTTAGCAGGGCAGTGGTGCCCACCCTGTATCAGGCATGCAGAGAGCACTTGAGGGAGGAGCTGTGCAAGGCAGAGCCACAGGTAGCCTTGCACTTCACCTCCAACATCTGGAGCAGCCGGGGTGGCAGTCACATCTACCTCTCCTTCATGGGGCACTGGTGCAATCAGTGAGGCCATCGGTAGGCTCTGATGCAAGCTGAGGTGCTGGATGAGTCCCACACATCAAGGGAGATCATGGGGGCCATGAACTGCATGGTGCAGGGGTAGCTTGTTGGGAAGGCCTGCGGGTTCATGGTCACCGACAATGGGGCCAATATGGTGAAGCCTGTCCATGATGCCAACTTTGCTGGCATCCGCTGTGTGGCACACAGGCTGCACCTAATAGTGAAGGATGCCTTGAAGAGGGACAGGGCTGCCAGTGAGGGTGCCACCACCACTACTGTTACAAGCCAGCTGATTTCAAAATGCAGGAAGGTGGTAGGCTACTTCCACCACAGCATCAAGGGGGGCAAGTTGCTGTGGGAAAAACAGGCAGAGCTGAGCATCCCGCAGCACAGAATCATACAGGATGTGGAGACTCAGTGGAATTCCACATACCTGATGCTCGAGAGGCTGGTGGAGCAACAGGAGGCCATCCATGAGATGGCGTTGCTTGGGGAGATAGGGATCAGAGCCCCCTGAACAGAGCTGAGTGGGGTACCATCTTCCAGATGTTGGTGGTCCTCAAGCCCTTCTTCGAGGCCACTGAGACCCTTAGCAGTGGCGATGCCCTCCTCAGCCAGGTGATCCCCCTAGTGAGGGAACTGGAGAACCAAATGGAGAAGTTCCAGGGGATCAATATTCCTGGCTGGGGCAGGTCACTGTGACCAGATGTGCAGACACTGATGAGGCGGCTGAAGGAGGGGATCAGGAGATGGTTGGATCCCTTGTAGTCCAGTACAGTCCACATGATGGTGGGCATGTGCGACCCAAGGGTGAAGGGGAGCATGTGCATTGGCAGCCCCAAAACTCTTGAATCCTGGATGCAGGTGCTAGTGAACAGTCAGGGAGGCCAAAGTGCAGAGGCGAGGGGATGTGGAAGAGGGGGATCCACTTTCATGTGCCAACACTCCCAGTATCAGCACCGGTGCCAGCATCAGCACCAGCTAGTCTCCTCCACGCCAGCCACTGCCAATGTAGGCCATAGGCATGGCTTCAATGCTGGGGTCCAAACGCACCAGACCCCAGCCTTGGGCAGGTAGTGCCGAAGCTTCAGTGGCTACCTATCTCACTGAGGATGTGGAGCCACTGGACTGTGACCCCTTGGCCTACTGGGCAAGCCTCAGCTGGATGTAGCAGGAACTGGCCATGGTTGTCCAGCAACACCTGTCCTGTCCACCAACTAGTGTTCCAAGCAAGAGGGTATTCAGCATTTCTGGGGATGTTGTGACATCCTCTTTTCCCCCCTACCCCTGACCCCAGCCTGTCCCTCACCCCCTGATGCCTCCATTTCCATTTTCACTGACTGGCTTTCTTGCCTGCATTGTGGGCCAGGGCAGCCTCTGGCTTCTTTACTATTCCTTCCATCCAGGACCAACTGCAGGTACTTCAGCAGCCTGACAAATTTGTTTTCAACTCTAAAGCTTCCAAAGATACATTTTTTTAAGGGTTTGTTTTTTTCATAATACACACAAAGACATAAAAACACAAGATAAGCCAATACACACCATGAAAAACATCATATGTCCAACACAACATCCTACTTCTTGCTGTCAATTCCTTTAGAAAATGAGAGGCTTTGTGTTGGTACCTTTGATTCTGCTGCTGATGCTTCTGGTGTTGAGCCAGCTAAGTTATTGAAACTGTTGTTACATAAAGCAGAGGACCAGGCGTGAGGCTGTAGGAGAGGAGGAGCCCTCACTAGGGCACACTGCCGTGTTGTGCAGAGGCCCCAGCACCAGGGAAGGTGCACCTTAACACACACACAGTGTCACCCACCCACATCACAAGTTTTGCCTGTCAGCAGCTTGGGGTGCAGGGCCCCAAACAACAGACTCCCCTAGCGAGACACACACAGCTAGCAGGCAAGCTTCGTGGCCCGGCAGGGCTCAGTACTCACTCAGGCCTGCTGTAGGACACACACAGCTGGCAGGCATTGTGGCCTCAGTGAGAGCCAGTACCCCTGCAGTTTTCAGCCTGCTGCACCTTAACACACACAAGGTCATTTGTGTCACGAGTTTTGCCTGGTTGGGATGCAGTTCCCCCCACAACCCTTACACTGATCTTCTTGAAATTTGGCAGGCTTTGTGGCCTCAGCAAGAACTACCACCCCTGCAGTTTTCATCTTCCAGTGGTGTAACACACAGCTGCAACATGAGTTTGGCTTTCAAGAATTTGAGGTACAGTTCCTCCCAAACCTTTGCGCCAATCTTCTTGAGCCTTGGCAGGCTTTGTGCTCTTAGCAGAGGCTACCATTCCTGCAAGTTTAATCTAAGTCATAGAAAAAACAACAAAGTTATAGATCTTCCATTGGTTCCCCATTATACCCTATGGCCGGATCTCTGAGGCGGCTCCGAAGCTTTGGAGCCACTTCGGCTGGATCAAGACAGAAACCTGGTCTGGAGCTCTGGATCAGATTGCAGCCATCTGAAGCGGCCGGATCCAAAGCCAGATTGGATTGCTGCTGACTTGCACAGCCCTGGATTGCATGCCCCAGGCTCTCCGTCTTGAGGCAGCATTTCCAGCCCTGTTCCCAGCCTTGGAGGGCTTCTCTTAAGTCATCTGTATGGCCTCATTGTACTGTACTGTACTGTACTGTACTGTACTGTACTGTACTGTACTGTACTGAGCTGTCCCACGTTCTGCAAAAGTGTGCTTTTAAGAGAACGTGGAGAAACTAAATGAAGTCTGTATCAAAATTAGACACTTAAAAATAATCTTACATAATATCTGTTAGAATCATACTACTGTCAACTAATACTGGATGCTATTGCATATATACTAATTACATCTTTACTTACCTATACCACACTGCAGCCTCAGTTCAGCAAAGCATATGCTCAAATTCTGAATAGTGGCATGTACTTTAAAAGAACAGTCAGCTTTTGTCTTGATTATAAAGATTTGAGACTTTCTAATTTCTCTGCTTATGGTTCTGTGTAGATGTCTGCAATACTCAATTGAATCTTGCATACAAATAATTTAATATTTCCAGCAACACACACAAACTAGAAATAAAAGAATTCTTGGCTTTTTTGTCAAGTCAAATAAGTGATCATTAAATAGACTCCAGTTTTCACAGAACATATTTGCAGTAGAATGAGTAGACCAATTGTAAGAAGCATCTTGTTTAGCTCACATGTCTGGTTGTAAAAGGGAACAAATTATTTAAGTAAAAGAAGTCCTGAGAATTATTGAAATCTTCATGATTTCCAAGAATTTGTCATGTTGGCTTGTTTGTCTGCCACTTTCTATTACTATACTGGGTTAGGCCAATGGTTCTTCTAGCCCAGTATCCTGGTTCCAGCTCCAGTGGTGTCTGAAGGAAGGGAGTGGGGAGAAGGGAGAGTGAGCAAGCTGTGGTCTGGGGTTTGCCCAGCCTAGCTGGAGGAAGAGTGGAGTGGGGGGAACAGGTTGCAAGAGAGTGGGGGGCCTCCAATCCACCCACCCCACATACAGCTCAATCAGGGCAAATTTCAGCCCACAGCTTGCTCCCCTTCCTCTCCCTTCTCCCCTCCTGCACACAGCCCCATGGGCAGGGATGGGCTGATGCAGCCCAGCCCCAATAATGCAACTGATTGACCTTAGGGAACAAAAGTTCCCTAAGGCCCTCCAAAGTGGAGCACCTTTTTCTGACCACTCATTCGATGAGGGTTCATTTGTTGTATGATCAGCCACTTTTAAAGTGCTTTGCAGACATGTACAGGGCATGGCATGGAATAGCTGTGGAGTGCTTTCAAGGGGCTGATCATGCAAAAAATGTAACATATGTCTGTGTCCAATTGTTGCCCTTTGAAAGATGAAGGACTTAAGCTGGTTTGAAATAGAGTAAGCCTTCTTGAGAACATAGAGTGCCTAGTAAATGTAGCATGCCAGAAGCTCCCTAACCCAATCTCCTGGCATGCCATGCTTCCTGGACACTACATAATTCCAGGAGGACTTGTTTTATGTCAAAAAGTTGACCATCACTCTGGAAATAAATGTTGTCCTTGTTTAGATTTATATCCTAGTCTATTAAGAAAGGTCCAAAGCTCCTTACAAAAAATGTCACAAACAGCAATAGTAAATCTACATTGCGTCTTCCAAACACTGGGTGTGTGTTTTATTTGAGGACATCTGGTATGTAAGAGGATACAGTACTTCCAAGATCTATTTCTTAACAGTATAACAAACATAAACAGTCTTAAAACTTAGCATCACTCAATCTTAAAATCTTAAAGTTCCTAATAGGTGGCCAGCCTGCTAGAAGGATCTTATCCAAACATGGAGTACAAATGTTGACGTCAGAAAAAAAAGATGTTCTTCAATCACATGATGGTCAGGCTGAAACATGTTAACTTATACCCCTAATCAAGATCAAGATGTCCTAAGACTGAGAAAGTTCTCTCACCTGTGATTTAGTTCTTTTTCAACTATCTTCCTTAGCCTAACTTATGCTATCTTAATTTAACATAGCCTAAGAATTACTAAAACCATTTTAATGCAGGCAGAAAGGATTAAGACTTTACACAAAAATCTACTATGAACAGGGCATGTTTAGTGTAATCCATCCCCTGTCATACCATCCTTGGCATCAGAGGCAGGGAGGGAGAAACTATGGACTGTGGCTTGTGGAACTGGAAGCAAAGGATCAGAAATTATTTCATAGAATCAGAAACTAGGGCCAGAAGGCATCACTGAGATCATGTGGACTAAATGCACATAGTATTGATCATATTTCTTTGCTTCTGATAGATGGCACAATATTTCTTTCAATCCACTGTTTAGAGGATTCTCTACTCTTTGGGCACATCTACAATGTGCTGATAATGCAGTGCAGTCTGTGCCACAGAGGTTATTGCTCCTGGGTGCTGGATTTATACATGCACCTGGGACTGCAGCATGTTGAACCAGGTTGGAGTTTTTGATTTGGGAGGTGGCTGGACTGATCTGAGAGGTCTAGACCAACCTGGGAGTGACAGTGATGGGCAGTCTAGGACATAGGAGTCTGAACCCAGCCCTCAATGCATTTGTTGTGTGAATAAACATCAGTGATTGCAGTAAAGGGTTTCTGCTTACCTTCTGCACACATCACGAAGATTGGTCAGGGGCAACTGGAACGACTGACGATCACATCAGAGAGCACCCATCTGGCCATTTAGGCTGCTTGTACACATGACAGGGGTTTAATCTCCAAAGTTGTATTCTATGCCCCTTAAATTGAAATGATGGGTTTTTAATTGAAGCCCACTGTTTCAATTTTTCCATCATGTTACGGCGAGGGGTCTAATCTTTTTTGTTTTTTGTCAGAGCCTGTCTGCAGCTGGGGGCAAGCTGTCAGTAAACCGAGCAGCTCCTGAGCTGTGGAGGGCCCCAGTCCTTTCCTCCATAGTGGTGGTGCCTCCTAGGGCTGCCTAGGCAGGCTGCCAGTGGGCTGGGTGCTGCCCCAGCCTGTTTGGAGTTGGAGAAGAGTTGGATCAGGCCAGGTGCTGCCTCTGAGCTGAGGGAGCACCTGGCCAGCTAGATTGCCTGCCTGGATGGTCCCAGGGGGGCACCACCATGGAGGGAAGGACTGGGGCTCCCTGCAGCTCAGGGGTCACTCAGCTCACCAGCAGTTCACCCCTCTCCCCACCCCCCAGCCATGGGAAAGGTCAGAAGGCTCTGCCCTCCCGCACAAAAAAAAAGGATATGGGCCCTCACAACTTCTGCCTTCATCAAGTGCCTACTGAAATTAGAAAACACATTTCAACACTTGCATGCTGAGATAAGAGATTAGCAGATGAAGATGAGCTGAATTAGTTTTACATTCCCAGCAGGAACACCCAAATACTTTACATACGAAGGGGAATTTAACTGGGGCCTCCAATAGTAAATGTTCTAGAATACAATACCATAAATGTGTTTCCCTAAATAAAATTCATGTTCTAGGATAGTAGCAGCCAAACCACAGCTTGTGAGCAGCATGCAGCTCACCAACATGGTACTTGTGACTCTCCACAAATTGGCCAAAGCCCTGCCCACTTCTCCCAGAGGCAGCTCTGCGGGACAATGCAGCCTGGCACCTCCTGCCGCCCTGGCTTTCCTCTTCCCTCTGGGACTGCCAGCTCAGGCACTGGGCTGCTGGGGCAGGGGGTCACCTGCACTCTGGGTCGCTCAACACCCTCCCACCCACCCCACTGCTCCCTAGCTCTTGAATTTTGGTGGAGGATCAGATGTGGCTCCCAGGGTGAATAACTCTGGCCACCCCTGTTTTAGGATGTCACTGTAGCATAAACCTAAAGCACAGGTGGTTGCTAGTTATGTAATAGACAACCTGCCTCTCTGTATAAAAAACAACTTGTTCTTAATAAACTTAGATTAGAAGATGAATGTCACTTGGCCTTTATCATTGATATAAGCTGAAAGATAAATTAGAATAAAAATAGGAAATTAATTAAATCTCTGGCAGCTATTCCCTGCTTAATTAAATTATTCCCTCTTAATTAATTAATTATTCCCTCTTAGTTAAATCTCTGGCAGCTATTACCTGCCCAGCCTATGGAAAAGAGAAGTGCCCTAAATTGCTTCCAACATCCTGCTCCTGAATTCAGGGGGGGCAGGTAGGTGGAAGGAGATACTAATAGTTTAATATCTCTTTGTTATAGGTCATTAATATTGCACTATTATTTTTGTATTTATTAATTATAATACTTAATAGTAGGGCTGTCAATTAATCATGATTAATGAGAGCAATTAACACATTAACCATTGTTTACATTCATTTTTTTTAATGTGCTAATCATTCACATGGTTTTGGAGCCCATCATGCACATGGTTAATCATGCACGTGGTTTTGGCAGCAGTGGCAGTGCATCCAGGCTCTGGGCAGTTGCAGTGGGGCAGGGGGCTTGAGCGGGGAGAGGGGCATGCACAAACACAGACATACAGCCACAGCCTGCAGGTGGCCAGGAAAGCAGCCCAGTGGTATATGGAGCTGCATCATACAGGTAGGTTTGTGGAGGGGGAGGGGCTGGCAGTGGGCAGGGGTGGGGGAGGAGATTGAAGCCCCCATGGTGAGGGTAGGAATGGGGCAGGGGCTGGAGTAAATGGGGCCCCAGGACTGGTGTGGGTTATAAGACAGAGCCATGTGTCACCCAGGGGCATGAGTTGGGGTTGCTCCCGTCATTGAATGTGCCCCCAGGGAAGGCATGGGGGGGCACATGATCCCGAGCTGCCACTGTGGACTGGAGCTCTCTGCATCCTGCTGCCATTGCCCCAGGAGCTGTTCACTGGCTGAGCTGCATCCCCTGCCTGCACAGGATGGCATCACGAGGCTCCTGGGAAAACTGCAGTGGGGTACAGAGTTCATCCAGCAGCAGCAGCTCACCTTCATCCCATGCACAAATCCATGGGGCTTGTGTCCCCCATGCCTGCCCCAGGGGTGCATGCATGGGTGGGAGTGGCAACCTCCCTGCACCCTGTGACTAGCTGCAGCTCCATCCCACAACCTGCCCTAGCCCCAGGGCTCTATTAGCCCCAACCCTTGCTCCTACTTCATTCCCTCCCTCACTGTGGGGGCCTTGGTCTAGCCCCCTGCCTTCTCTCCTCCATGACCCTACCCCTCCACAGGCTTACCTTCTGGGCAATGTGTGTGTATGTGTGCCTACCTGTGTGTGTGTGTGTGTGTGTGTGTGTGTGATCCTCACTCCCAAGCCACAGTCCCCCCAGCCTTACTGCTGTCCCTCCTTCCTGACCCATAGTAACCCACATTCTTCCAGGGTATGTGGGAACCCCCTCCCCAGGCTCTAACCCCCCCACACACCCACAGCATCCCACACCTGCACAAATTTCTCCCCCACACAGACCCCACATCCACCCCTCAACCATACAAAGTACCTGCATATTTTTGCATAACTGTTCTTTCTGCACATAATTTTGAGTTTTTAACTGCAATTAAAATCATGATTAATTGTGATTACATTTTAATTGTGTAACTAATCAAAATCACATTTGTTATCATTTGACTGCTTAATACTACTTAATACTAATACTAATTCCTTGATAAGTGCTTTCTAGCTTATGGCTGGATCATGTCAGAGGCTGGAACATGCCCCCCTCCCACCTCCCCAGGTTGATTACAGTATTCTTTTCATTACTTATGAAGAGATTAAGATGGTAAATGAGACCAATGAACATTAGCTTTTTTATACTGTCAGTGAACATAATTGGCCACAAAAATATTTAAATACCTAAAATTGAAATCACTGGGCAATTAGGAATGCCAGTTAGGAGTTAAACTGACATGTGCAATTAAATCACTTTGTGGATTTTGTAAGTTGGGTTGATTGAGCATTGTGAATTTATTGACTTAAAAACCTTTCAGTTTGTGTTACTCCCTGAGTATTATGATAAATTATCTCCATCAAATATATCAGGGTGGCCAACCTATGCCATGGGCAGCCTCTAAGGGTGACACCCCACAGATCAAGAAAAGAGCAGCACAGTGACATTTAGGAGAAGAAGCAGAAAGCAAAGCAGCAAAGTGGGCAGGGAGCACAGGGGAGAAGAGGAAGAAGAAAGCAGAGCAGCAGATCAGGCAGGAGAAGGGGATTGGAGTAGCACTAAGGGATTGCATGGAACTAATTTAGGGTATCACTGCGAAAACGGTTGACACCCACTGAACTAGATCATTCCCAAATTGTTAAACATGATAGTGAAAATACCTCCTATAAAAACAAAACAACTTTATTATCTTTAGCTTTACAATCTTTCCTGTTCCTCTCAATTTAGATTCCTCTACAAATATGTGAATATCTTTGCTGCTGTATGGTGTGCTAGTTAGAACACTATGCTGGAAAGTCAGAAAGACACAGGTTCAAACCTTGTCTGGATAAGTCAAACTACAGGGTGGGAGGGCCCTCTTCCTTCTGCTTATTTTCCTGAACTTATGCTCAGGTATGTATACATATGTTCAGTTATGCATCCATAGCACAGATGTAAGTGCTAAAAACACTCAGGTACTTGGTTAGAAAACTGTCATTAGATACACAAGGGAAAATAGAATTCCACAATAAATGAATCAACTTCTGGCAAAACTACTGTATGGGGAAAATAAGTAGTAGTTGAGATAAATTTGGACTATATGCTAGCATGATGATAAAATAGACTGCTGTTAAGTAGAAAACCTGGATGTTTCTGATCTTCAGTTCAAACAATGTTAAAAAACAGGGGCAAAAAACCAAACCAAGAATACTCAAGTTCCTAGAAAAACAACTGAGACTTTCTGAGGATTGATTGTTCAAAGCAGAACTGAAAGCACAGGATATATGAAAGCACATATATATGACTGTCAGGCCAGATCTTGGTGAAGGGTGGGGCTAGGGTGAGTGTGCCAGTCACACATGCTGTGCTCTGGAGAGCCTGGGGGAGGGCAGCAGGGTGAGGAGCACAGTGTTTGCAATCCAAGGTTTGCAGCTGGCTGGGCACACCTTCCGGGAGGGGGTTTGCAGTCTCCCTGCTCCTGGTCAGAGTGCTTGCCCAGCTGCAGACCTCACCTCCTGGCTGGAGTGCCTGTCTGGGGAGTGCCCAAGCTGACTGGGGGCTGAGGAGTGGAGAGGTTTGCAGCCAACGAGGCACTCCAGGTTGCAGCTGGCTGGGCGTGGTGAGGGTTTGCAGCCAGCTGACCACTCCAGCTGGGAGCAGGGAGACTGCAAATCCCCTCCCGGCTGGAGTGCCTGGCTGACTGCAAACCTCCCTGTTCCCTCAGTCCCTACCCAGCTTCCTCCCCAGCCCTGCCCTGCAACCTCCAAGCCTCACTTATTTCTTGTCAAGAAGAGTGAGCCTGAAGCAGCCTCTGGTAAGTGGGAGTGTTGGGCCCTGCCCTTCCCCCTTCCCATCCCCTCCTAGCAGGGTTGAGGTTTTCTCCACCCCTTTTACAATCAGCTCTTGCAGGCTGGAACTCTGCCAGCCTGCAGAGCTCTTTGCAAAAGGGGGAAATCCACAGGTTTCTCTTCTAAAAGGGAAAATCCATGTTTTCTCTGATTAAAAAAGGGACATCCATGGTTTTCTCTGTTTTTCCATGGGAAATGGAAAACCCAGATCTGTGCTGATAATTGACTGAACTGACATTCAGTTTTTGATTGGGAAAGGTAGGGAGAGGCCTGTACTGACCCAGGCCAGTGGGCAGAGGGTGCTAGAGCACATGTTCCAGCCTACTGGCCATTGCCAGTCCAGGCAAATGTCCCCAGCCTCCTGCTGTTCCCCCACAGAGGGTTAAAGAGCCCCCTGTCCAGGTGCTGGACCCTCCTTGAGGGAGCCTCCCCCTCAGGAGGTTTCCCCCAGCCTGGGTTCCTCAACCCAGGCAGCCCTGGGGAGCTGAGGTGAATTCTCCTGTCCCCCTTCCCAGCTGCTGATTGTTTCAGGAGTGAGGGAGAAGAAGTCCTCTCAGCCAGGTGCATGTCCAGGAAGCCCTTGGGGAGCTTCTCCCCCACCCAAGGCCAGGGTCCCCCTGCCCTGGGCAGCCCCAGGGAGCTGAGGGGAATTCTCCACTTCCCCAGGACCTTGCCTCAACTGCTGCAGTCTCAGGGCTAGCCCAAGGAGTAGAGGGAAATTCCTTTGCTCCCTTGCATCAATTTTGCCTCAGACATGGCTGTGGAGGAGCAGTAGAGTTTCTCTCCACTCCCAGAAGCTGCCTGAGACTTGCAGGAAAAAGGCAAGCAGGGTTCCTGAGAGGAAGTATCACCCTGAGCTTTCTAGGGCTGCCAGGGGCTGGGGGACCCTGGGCCAGGGAGTGAAAAGCCCCCCAAGGTGGGGGCTCCACAGTGCCCACATGCTGGGCTGCATAGGCAGGCACAGCAGCTGGAGAGGGAGGAGGGGTGAGGGCTGCCAGGGTCTGAAAAGCCCCAGCCACATGGTTTTTTCCTTCCCCCACCACTTGCTGTGGCTAGGGAGGACAGGGAGTCTGTTCCTCTGCCCTCCCCCATGCGTATGGGCTGATGGACACAGGCTAAAGAGCAGAGAGGTAAGCAACCACAGGAGCAGGCAACATAGCCCAGGGCTACAAAGCATCCTGGGATGCTGGGGGACTGTGAGTTAACTTTAACCAGGAAGGGGTCTGGGACAGAAGTTCCATAAACCAATTTGACCTAAATCAGTTAAGTCTGATACTACATCCAACCAGGTTTATCCAGTTTTGGTCATTTTTTAAAGTGGTGCACTGGATTTCTCTTCTATTACAGGTTTAAACCAGTTTCTGATCACTTAAATCAGCTTATGTGGAACTTCTGTCCCTAGCCCCTGTGTGACTCATTTCTGGCATTTATAAGTAATGGCAACTGAGAAGTGGTCACAACGGGTCAGACGTCAGTCATTCCAACTCCTACATAAACTGATCTCAGCTCCTTAATTTTGTTTCACAGCGAAGCCAATTGTAGAGTTCTGCTTAATCTTCCTGCTGTTGAGCATGATCCTCTCAAATCTTCAGATTTCTTCAGTAATATATCTTGTTGATTTTATATTTGTTTACTCATTCCTGTTTATATAGTCCATAAGCAGTACAATGAACATGCTTATTGTAACTATCAGCTTTCAGCATTGGTTAAGTTGTTAACTATGAGGGCGAAGGTAATTGTTTTAAAGATACCTAAGAGTCATTTGGCTCTGATTCTAAATGAATACCTATATCCCTTGCAGCATGAAATAAAACTAATAAAATAAAATGAAATAATGATATAAAAATTCAAAGCACTTTCAATCAGGATTATGACAGAAGGCAAACAAGTAGCTGAACCACACGGGTGAGTTATTCTATGGTGAAAAAGACTCCTTCAGGCAGAACTGCTGTATTTTGGTTTTGGGTATAGAAAATCAGTATCTGTGTATGAATGTGCTGTGTGGCTCATAGGACTGCCTTGAAGGAGCCATAGAAGGGAGTGTATGGATTAGACTCTCAGGCCCAGAGTCTCAAAGACTGTCTAGGGTCATATTTGTCTGTCAGAACCCACTTGCCAAGTAAGTGGACACACTGTACAAACCCATGGAAGAGGAGTTAGATTAATTTCACCGATAAACTATTAAGGACCAAATGCTCAGTTTTCCCTACTCCAGTCCATCTCTCCCATCTTCCTTGAGGGTGCTGCTGTTCTGAAAAGGTAAAATACAAATGAAAACTGCCAGAGTGACAGTCTAATAATTTTACTGTTGAATTATTTCATTCAGGCAAGAACAAGGAAGCTGAGTCATTTTCATTACTGGGTTTGCACATATAACCTTTTCAAAGTATATTCACATTCATATGATTTATCTTATTTTATGATTTTTTCTTTACCTAAGGTTCAATCTTCATTTCAAAGCAAAATAAAGACTGAGAGAGAAGAAATAAATAACATGTGAACCTTCAATCAGATTCCTCCCCAGTTGATCAGATGGTACTATATAAATATTTGCAAGTTTCTAGGACTGACTATCAGTCTTACTTATTCACATGGAAGGCAGTGCTCAATAGGTATGTGTGTATAGGCAGCAGAAACAGAGCACAGAAGGTAAGTGATCCTGCTAAAAAGTCTTCAGCAGTGTATTTCCATGTTAAAATATTTTCCTTTCTGTGTGTATAAATGGGGTTAATGGTATAGATCTTATTGTTAACCCACTTCAAGAAATCTGGATGCAAAACAGTGCATAATACATTGGGGGTAGGGATATCTTTAATGTATGAGTGAATAGATTTCTTTCATTGGGTCTGTTTTCCACTCTACTCTGGCTTATGCATTTGAATTTGTAGTGTTCTTTCAGGTATTCCCCAACAAAGATGTTACACCAGCAGTATGCATTAAGGAGTTGAATTGTGAAAAGAAATGTAATTTATAACTTTTAAATATCAATCACACAGTGATGCTGTTAATTGGTAACTGATTCATAGTTCAGCTTCTAAGAGTTGGAGGCTATAGACAAATAGCTTTTAAAGGAGAGCATGCAGCACCTTATGTGATCTAAAGATTATGTTTGCATAAGCCTGCAGCAATACAAATAAGCTCAATATTCCTAATTTTACCCTGAATTAATGGTTCAAATTTAGCTACAGTTGTGTATATATACAACATCTTGATGGCATAAGTTACATAATAACAGCTTGTATGGGTATCTTTTAATAAAAATGATATTATTAGGTCTGTCTATACTCATTGTGAGAGACCATATTTATTCGAATCCAAGGCTAGGTTTTTTCCCTCATGCAATGTGGGGAAAAACAAGCCTTGTTTTGGATTTGGGTACAGCACTTCAGCTCTGACGTTGGCCCCAACCTGAGCCTGAAGCCAGAGAAGGAGTCAGAGCAGCATCCAGAGCAATGCAGTGAGTGCAGGTCAGGGGCTAGCAGCCAGGATCAGGCAGAAACATGTGTTACGGATGGGGGCAGGGGGGATTGGGCTGGGGATGGGGAAGCGGTATGTGTGGGGAATCAGGAGGGTAGTGGGTGATGGAGATCAGGTGGCACTGAGAGTTGAAAAGCAGTGAGGGTCTGGGGGTGGGGAGTAGTGTGACATGGGGATATAGAGCAGTTGGCTTGGGGATCAGGTGGGGAGGCAGGAGCTGCGGGGATAGGCAGCAGGGACAAAGGCATGACTGGGGAAACTGGTAGGTGAGCAAAGTGTAGAGGTCAAGTTGCCTGCACCTGTCCTGTAGTTGGGGACAAATTTAAGATTACCTTCCAATAATTAGATTGTATCTATGGAAAATTATAACAAATTTGTAATGTATATAATCTAATTAATGGGAGCTCATCATAAATTCAGACTTGTCTTGGATTTATATAAATATGGTATGTCACACTCAGATTCCTCTTATCTACCACATCCTTGTCTGTACTGACACTATTTGTATAGGTCAGGGAAAAATGGGTTTCTATTGACCACTATTGCTGCAGCCTGTGGGCCCAGCTGCCTTTCTGTTTAACTCTGATGGGATTGAATTGGTAGAAAAGTTATATTTCTCTTCTACATTAGGATGTCTGTCCTAGACTAGCTCTTTTTCTCTGTCTATTATGCCAAAATCTTACTTGCAGCCAAAACAAAAGGAAGTTGAATATTTTTAAGGAGTTAGAATGGGGGAAAAATATGAGAGGAAAGGAAAAGGGGGTTGGGATGGGAGGGGAAGCTGAGGATCAGCCTAAAGGAAACTGAGGATCAGTCACAAAACAGGACAGGAAAGAGTTTCCTTAAGGTGACTGAAAGGCTGGTGAGTGTGAGCGTATTTTATATTCCAAGCACTAGACAGAAACTTGTATAAGCCCTAAATAGATATTTGTTGGACTGCATGTTCTAACAAGTTTATTGTGGGACACATAGATGTATCTAGTGGTGTGTGAACAAAAACAAACCAAGTTCCCAGTAATATTTGAAATGGGCTGACAACCTGTGACCTGTAGGCTGGATCCAGCTCACCAAGAAATTTTATCTGGCCCACAAAGCCCAAATATCAGTGCCACTTTGGCAGTGGGGTAATTCAGTAGCATTTTGGCCCTAGGGAGATTCAGTGGTGTTCAGCAGCAACTGGGTCACATGAATGTCAGCCATAATTTAGAAGTGGGAAGAAGGAACGTGGTGGTGCTTGGTTCCAAAGCACTGGCCTGCCCTAGACAAGCTGCATTATTTCAGCCTGCTGACCCCTGAGCTAAGAGATCCATTATTTTAATAGGGAGATCTGAAACAGTTCCCTGGGAACTGCAGTTTGGTAGGTTTCTGTCCTCGGGCTTCAGTGGACCACAGTAAGAAATAAACTGATAAAGTCCCAAGCCCTGTCAAGTCTGGCTGTTTCATCAGCAAACAAACTGCTTGCTTCCCAGATATTTTTGTTGTACAATCTTTTGCTTCTCTGGTTTGGTAGCTTTGGCCTACAACTGAAAAAGAAACAGTTATGGATTTTGCTACAGTTCTTGTCACTGTCTAATGTTGCAAAGGCCTTGGACACATGATACTTTTGCAATATTATATATATATATATATAGTAGATATGCATTCACATACATGCATAGTCCTAAAAAAAAAGATTGTGCATACATTCAGGCTGTTTGTAGTGCTACATGGATGGCAGAGCCACCATTAAAAAGGTCCTCTTTAAAACAGGCACTACATTTTGTAATGCTACATGTTATATATGGACAGTTACATGTAGAGCTCTTGATTCCCCACCACTCCATAGTTAGAGTGCAAGATTTGATATTTTTATTGATAAACATCAAGTTTGCTTCCCACTCACAGACCGATGGAAAAATATTTCCATTGGTAATAATCAAAATTTATAGAAAGGAGACTAACAGGAAACCTTTACTCCGGTTACTGGACGGTGGAGAAGGAGAGATGGGGACAGAGGATGGAGAGATTAAAGAGGAAAATAATGGGCAGCCTAATGACTTACCAATTATGCAAGTTGCCACTCCTGCATAGGTGCAGGGAAGCTGGCTGGAGCAAGATAACAGTCTACTTAAACAATGCCTATGTATGCAAAAGAAGGCAGGGAGGGAGGTGAAAGGCAAAGGGTGAAGGGCATTTGAGGCTCCAATCTGGTGGCAGCTGGGTCTAAGCATGCCAAGTGTGAGGGTGTCCCCCATCTCTCCCATGCTCCCAGAGCTCTGGAAGTGCTACTGCTGTCCTTTTCTGGTCCCTGCTCACCCAGCTCTTTCTTGATGAATAAATGATGATTTAAAGCAGGTATGACATATTGATTTCTGGATGTTTACTTTTTATATTTTTTCATGTGATTTTAATAAAGATTTTAACAGTATACTGTCATTACTATGTCTGCTCCCCACACCTCTAATTTTGTGAAATCCTGACATTTAAATTGAGAAAAATCCAAATAAATCCTAGCCCCACCAAGCCTATCCATAGTGCACTGTTGCTATCACCAAAGGGGAGGGGAGGGAAGCAGCTGGCTCCTTGACAGCTGGCTGGGAGCCTAGCCGCAATTCTGTTTGCTGTGGCTGTCATAGAGCCGTGCTGCCCAGGGAAGCAGCAGCATTGTTGCGGGATCTGCTGCCACTGCCCTTACCATGGTAAAGCTCAAACATCTGTTGCTTCCATGACAGTGACAGAGAAGGCTGCTACCACCACGGTGGAAGGAGCAGAGACTCTTGCCACTGCTGAGGCTGGGGACTCAGAGACATCTAGGGTGCCTATAGTTGTACAGGACACCTGCTCTGACACACTGTAATTACAGCACATTGGAGCAGACAGATTAATCGAGTCTGCTGCAGCATGCTATATAGCAGCAAGGGCACTTTAATTAAAGCTTCCTTGATGAGCTTTAGTTAAAGTGCCCATGCAATCATTTTGAAGTGTGGGCCACTGAATACATGAAATGCTGCAGGCACTCTAATTAAACCAGCTCTTGAAAGCCACTCTAGTTAAAGTGCCCCTATCCTCCAGAGAGATAGATTGTACATTTGAAAGAGCCACCTGGATACCACATGAAGATTTGTTTCAGTACAAAAAGAAAATCCCCACAAATCATACACAATTAGTTATGACATACTACCTTTCCCTGGAACCTACATGGAAAACCCTCAAACAATTACAACACATACTAGAAGAAGACCCCATTATTAAAGAGGTCTTTCTAGAACTACCCATCCTAGCCTTTAAATGAGCATCTAACCTTGCTAACCTCATCACCAGAACCAAGCCCCCTATGACCCAGACCATACCCAGTGGATCCAGACCATGCCAGGACAAGAAATGTAAAACACCCCCACAATGACTACACCCCACAACAGAGCCATCACCATTCCTGCATCCTACACTGGCACCTCCGAAAATGTGACCTATCTCATCCAGTGCACCAGATACCCTGATGGAAAATACGTAGGAGAGACCAAACAACAACTGCACACCAGAATGAATGCACACTGGAAATCTATCAAAGACAGGAATACCCAACTACCTGTGGGTGCTCACTTCTCACAGGACAATCACTCCCTCTCCCATCTCTCAAATCATGGACTGAATATAGACATTGGATTTATGACACATTATAACCTGCCTGACATCTGACACCCCCACTTACCTCTCCACTATTTACCTGCTACGTTCCTCCCCCTTCTCTTTTTCCAGCCCAGTCTGTCTCTCACCCACTGACTCCTCACTGACTCCTCAGTTTACATCTTAACTGACTGCCTGTCTCACATGCATGCCAGCCCAGCCTCTGGCTTCTTTATTACTCATTCAATCCAGGAAGAGCACACACCAACTGCAGAGACTTCCTCAGCCCGAAACCCAAAAACTTGCTAAGATTTTTTTTTCCCACATGCTGTTTACATTGGTGGATCATTGATGGTCTTGGTGTTCAGCAACACAAATGTGTTTTTTGTACAAATAAAGAAACAGGATATGCAACCTTTTTTAGGGAAACTATTTTTGTTTCCATGCCATTACTTAAACATACCATTTAAATGCTGTAATACAATCTGTCAGGTATCCAGGTTGGAGCCGTATTGGTCTAGAGAAAAAATCAATCAGGGCTTGTGGACAGAGGTGATAGCTTTTATTAGATGAACAAGATTTTTGCCAAAAAAATTCTTTAATTGCAAGCTTTTGGGCACGAACAATCTTCATCAGGCATCAGAGAAAAGATTGTAAAAGTTCTTTTGTGTAGAAATGAAAATTCATAATCCATAGGATTTCACAGAGGAGACAACAGATGGAAAAACCCTCCGGGCAGCAGTTCTTAGCCGGTAAGGAATCTCAGCTCTTCTGTGAGGCTGTGAGGAGGCAAATTACCTTAGTAGATTTGATCTGGTGAAGGGAAAAGCTTGAAGTTTGAGCTATAATTGGAGTTTGGGATTTTTTAAAAGAAAAAAGAAGATAAGAGACCAGTCAAAGCTGT